>JAZKJV010001985.1:0-677755 GCA_037367405.1 Ottelia alismoides
TATGCGGGAGTTACACAACCCCGGATCGACACTGATGCACCATTGCGTTGTTCTACCAGCCATCGTGGGGACTTCAAGTTCCCCCGAACACTTTGCATCTCCTCCCCGTTTTCCATGGGCTCTCCACAGAGGAGCCCCATCTCCACCTCCAGGAGTTTCTGATGATCTACAGCACAGTCCACGACCGTCAGGTGGACCAGGATACCATCTGGATGATTGCCTTCCCCTTCTCCTTAGCAGACAGAGCAGCCACCTGGCTGAAGCACTTGGGGAAGTTCGTATACACCTGGGAGCAGCTTCACACCGAGTACATGCATAAGTACTATCCACTCGGGCGGACGAACGCCACTAGAGCCCTGATCAGCAACTTCTCCATGCTCCCCAATGAGCAGTTTCACGAGGCATGGAGAGGTTTCGAGAGATGACCGACAGATGCCTGCACCACGACATTTCCAAGCCGAACCTCGTTCAGAGCTTTTTCAGCGGGCTGACACCAGAGCTTCAGGGCTTGGTGAACGCTTCTTGTGGCGAGTCTTACTTCGCCAAGGATCATGATCAGGTCTAGGCCATCTACGAGGAGATGGCTGAGAACTATATGGTGATGTCCTAGACCTGATTGTACACTCAGGGCAGACCCCAACAGCCACAGACCGTGCAGTAGCAGAGGATAGCACGGGTCGACGCCGGTCCATCCAGTTCGTCCGCTGTAGCAGCAACAAAGGCTGAGTCCTCAGCTGCAGACATGGGGATTATCAGCGAGAAGCTGGACCGGATGGAGATCATAGAGAAGAAGCAGTGACGGTCATCACACAGATGGAGCAGATGGCACAGACCCTGAGTGACCTGAGGACACAGCTCATGTGTCTACAGGAGGCACAGACAGATTCACAGCCTCGTCTTCAGGTACGAGGCGATCTAAGTAGCAGCAGCAGCTCGTCCCAGTGCTCCAGCTCCCACCAACAGCCTAGATAGGTCCATCTTGTACAGGCGAAGCCGTACCAGCAGCCGTAGCTCACCTACCAGGCACCACCGTCCACTGACACACAGATGGTGGTATACCAGCCGGATCAACCTCTGGCAGTGCTCCCGCCACCCCAGTACGATTTAGAGCCGTTGATGGATGTCAACGGGATTTGGTACGACTGCCCCCAGCCCGGTATCCGACAAGACCATCCCGGATTCCGTTGGGTGGCCGGAGGTGCCCAGCCCCAACAGCAGCCGTCATGTCAGGGTGGCCAGTACAACCATCAGAGGGATCACCAGCAGCAGCAGCCCCCAACCTATACCCAGCCACAACCACAGCAGTCACGTAGTATGGTCCTCGTCCCTATCAACAGGGACAGTCTTGGAGGCGTGATCAGCCGCATCATCAGCCACATTCTTACCCTCTCAGCCACAACACCAGTTCCAGCAGCCTCACTACCAGAGAGGCTACCCGTCGGGCTCTCATGGGCCACCTATGAGAGCCCCCGCCTTGGATGACATAGCCCGCCTTCTCACAGATCAGCAGGCTACTTTTCGACGGGAGATGCATGAGTTCCACCAGGAGATGCGGGACATCGTGAGAGGGAAGGCCGCCATCCCTACCTAGATTGAGCCGAATCCCAACAACCTGAAGAGGAAATCTGAGCAGGTAGCTTGTACTGAGTATGCCACTCCGAGTGATACTTTTGGTGATATGTCTGCATATCTTTTTGATATTGATTTTGTCACACTTAGGAGAGGTAGGATGCCAGCAGGCGGCGACTCGTCTGAGCGACACCCTGAGGATACATCCAGAGCGCCAGGCGATGAGGAGAGCGGTACTGAGGCCGTTAGAGATGATGAAGGTGGTACTGATGCCACCACGGATGTTGATCCCACCGGCGGTACTGAGGCCGCCATTTCACCAGTTGGAGGAGGTGGTACTGAGGCCACCTATGTTGCCAAGCTAGAGCGCGGTAGGCCGGCCCGTCTACCAGCCGATGGTGGTGCTGATGCCACCAAGTCTTCTGAGATTCCTGTTGTTTTTCCTGTTACTGATGTATCACGGAACACTTCTATGGAATAAAGGAAAGAATTTATTTTCTTCCGGTCCTACTGTGTGCATGATGTATGTGTGGATCCGGTCGTCGAGCCGTCTAGACCCTTTCCTAGTCCTTCATCTGAGAAGGACCCTGTGATCCCCTTCCCTAGAGCCCTTCAGATGGGGAAGGGGAAGAAAAATGAAAATCCAAAAAAGAAAGAGCAGGAAGAGTTCGGCCAGCAGATGATAGATCGTTTCCATATTCAGCTGACTCTTCAGGAGGCTTTGCAGCACAACCCTCTACTCCCGTTCACTGAGAGACAGACCACAGTTAGGAGGAAGAGGAGGAACCACCACTCAGAGATTCATGTGCTGACGAGAGCCACTTGTTTCACGATCCAGAACCGTCTGCCGACCAAGAGGCCAGATTCAGGAGCCTGATGAATACTCATTCATCACTCTTTATTCTTATATTTTAGCTACAAAAACCTTTGCAAATGCATGTATATATTTGTAAATATAAATAATTACCAAAAACATGCATGGTATAAAAAGTAATAATTAGCATGTTTTTGTGCAAAAATAAAAGAATAATGATTAAAAAGAAAAAGAAGAAATATTTAGAATAAATATTGAGCAACCTAACCCAAGGGAGGGCTCAGCATGGGCCTGACCGCATAAAAGCCAAAGTAGAGGGAGATAGGGGCTCATGTGTGTAAATATACCTGTAAATAAAATAAATATATTTTCCTCTAAAAAAATAGAAGAAAATGACTTGTATATATTGTGTATATATTTATTATAAAAATAAAAACAAAAAAATAGAAAAAAGATAAAAATAAAATAAAAATAGTCACTTGTGCATATCCACCATGTACATACAACCACTCCTATAATTAATTCACCTTATAAATAAATAAATTAAAATTCCAAAAATTTTGTAAATATTCTATCTTTTATTGTGTAAATAAATAAAATAAAAACAACAAAAACAAAAACAAAATAAAAAGAACAAAATTTAAAATCAAAAATAATATTGTAAATATACCATGTACATAGATGTATATACCTATTTATTTCACTATTGTATATAAATAATAAAAATAAAATAAAAATACCCTTTTATTTCTAATTTTATACTATAAATAAATAAAATATAAAATGATAATAAAAATGCACAAAATAACAAATTAAAAATCAAAAATTAAAAAGACATATTGTATATATACCTATATATAGCTATATAGTGTAAATACCCTATTTTTATTTTGAAAAATTAATTAAAAATCACCAAAAAATAGAAAAAATAAAACAAAAATATTTCATGTTTTAAGTTTTTAATGATTCAGCCATTTGCTATTTTTAATTCAATTTCTAAATATTTTCTGACGTGGCTGATTCTCATGGGTCCACGGGGGTTGTTGACCGCCCCGTCAACTCCCCCCTGTGGACCACTTCCCACGGGCTTTGGATGCCCGACCCGATTTCTCCTAATTCTAGCATCCAAACCCGATCATAGCACACCTAAACCCAGGGTCCTAATCACTCTCCCATCATCCGGGAACCTCGCCCGACATTGATCCTAGGGATCCGTGCTCCATCGAGCCGGACCCGAGCCCTTCTTCCCGGACCTTCCACCATATAAGAGCCGAGCTCCGCCACCCCATTTCCCTATCTTTGGATCATTTTATTTCCACCCAGTAACCTCCATCGTCTTGGCGAGAGTGACAGCTCGCCCGAGAGGGTGCTGCAGCAAGGAGGGAGCAAGGAGACCATCGATCCGGCGAGCTTGCGCCGCCGTGCGCCGCCTGGTGGTAGCGCCAGAGCCTCGGATGCTGACGGTCCTCGAGGCAAGGACCAGGAGCAAGCCCAACACCTCCACAGTCGACTCATCCGCCTAGGTAGCCGTAGTTTCCTTTCTATTTCTCGAATTTTCATTTAGCCCCAAATCGACCCATCGACGTTCTGCACCGATTCCGACCACCGTACCCATCGTCCCGATCATCGGAATCTTCCATCACGTTCGTCTTCCTCCCGCGCACCTTCTAAGCCCCTCCGTTCAACCCAGCTCGCACAGGAGCTGGGGTTCGAACTCCTTCACCGTCGCATCGCCGGAGTTCGCCCGCACCACCGCACCGTCCACCTTCACCACCGCTAACGGGGTCGAGGCAGTTTGCCATCGACCCAGGAGCTCTTTGGTTACACTTTGCAGGTCAATCGAGGGTTGTCTGAGGCCCTCCTACTTGAGCACCGGAGCTTCCCCTCCTCCGGAGTCGACAGAGCTCTCCGGAGCTCTGTTGATTCATCGGAGGCGTTCTACAGACGCGGGGAGCCAAGCTGAAGCTTCTCCGATCATCAGCTTCCCCCGCGAAGGCCCGGAGCACGCGTACTGGGCCGGCAAAGTTCGCCAGCCACCTGTTCCTCCAGGACCTTCAGTCACCGTTCGATCAGCCTCGAAGCTCCAGTTTCGATCCGAGCCATTCATCTGCGGAGCCTCTTTCACCACACGATCTAGGAGGATCTGATCCGAGCCGTTCAATCTCGACGAAGAAGCGCCCTCTACCCTCCACCATTGGATCTACACGTGGCAGCTTCTCCACCGTCGGATTGCGCCAAGGGTTACAGGAGCGAGGCGCCTCTTCTTCTCCACCGTCGGATTCACACGTGGTGCGCGCTCAGCACTTGGATCTTAAATAAGGGGTAATTGTCCTTAGGCCCCTCTGTTTTTAGTTTTTATTATTTAGTCCTATAAATATATAGTTTAGTTGTTTTATTTTTGGTTTATTTGCACTTTGGACATGAGGTTTATTTTATTTGCATGTATGCCCCTGCCTATAGTGTGTCACGTGTATCGACACGTTTTTGTTGGGTAATTTGCATGCTTAGTCTTATTGTTCCTGGATGTTACTTAATGAACGAAACTTTTTAGATAATTGCAGTTATACCCCTGTGCGTGATTTATTTATGCATGTGCGTTTATTTGTGGGTAATTTACAATAAGGCCCTCAGACTTTTGGTACCTGTTACCAATTAGTCCCAGAACCTTATTTTGTTTGCAAATAGGTCCCTGAGTACCCCAGACACGCGCCTCGCGCATTATTTCTTGGGATTTTTGCACCGGACCCCCTGGAACTTTGGATAATTATGTACAGGTCCCTGTGCACTGTACCTAGGTTTTACTTTTTAATAAAATATCAAACTCACTCCAAATTCAATGAAAATTGGACACATGGCTCCTGCCATGTTGTAAAAATTTCTAGAATTTTTGGAGACATTTTTGCTTTTATTTGATATTTTTAAAAAATAAAAAACAACCTTTTTCGTTACTGTCTGAATTAAAAAATCACAAAAAAATATTAAAACTCATATAAAAATTATAAAAAAATTGTTACTGTTTAGTTTGTCTTGCTTGATTTTCTGACCACTTTTGGTCATTTTTCATTATATAAAACTCATAAAAATTACAAAACAATCAAAACCTCATAAAAATTCTAGTAATAAATTTAAAAATCCAAAAACAATAATTTCAGTGCCTAAATTTTCCTTGTTCTCTCTTCTATATAGGAAAATTACCTCCAACTTTTTAGGGATTTTTAGATATTTTATCTACGTCCCTCAAGCTCGGTTGGACATTTTTGCTGATTTCTTGCATTGTTTTATTTTTAAAAAATTAAATAAAAATCAGAAAAATACCAAAAATTAACTAAAATAGTAAAAATCATAAAATACACAAAAACATTTTTATTTGAATTTTTGACTGATTTTTGATGCACTAGATAAATTGTTGTGTTGGCCTGTTTCTTTGTATTCCTTATTTTCTTAATTAATTAAAAATCCAAAAAAATATAAATAAATTAAAAAAACCACCAAAAACACCTTTTATTTTATTTTATTTTAATTTTGACTACTTCGTAGGCCACAAGGCCATCACGTGCTCCTTGTGTTCGACCTTGGTCGCTATACCAGGTTAATATAATAGCAGGACCGCTTCATGTGTTTGATTGATTTTTATCGGATTTGGTGGTCTATTTTTCTCGATCGACCATGCTTGAGTACTTGGGGTCGCAACGACCATCGATTACCTTTTACCCGAGTGATCAGGCATGTCATCAGAATGGCGCCATTGCCGGGCAGCACGGCTTAGTAGTTTTTCTTTTTATTTTTCATTTTCTATTTGTTTTCTTTTTCGCAGCTTTCCTTGGCTCTTTTTGAGTCCGCGGCTTTTTCGCAGCTTTTTCTTTTTCTTAATTTCATTTCATTTTATTTTATTTTATTTTCTTTTATTTTTGTTTTGTTTGATTTTGGTTGTTTATTTCCTTTATCATTTCTGCACATATACCCTTGTTCACATTTTCTGTATGTATTTGATTATTTTATTCAGTTTGACACTTTGTCTCTTTCTTGCGAGGGCGCGAGGACCGAGGCGGCAGCTTTCGAGAAGCCGGCGCAACCGCGAGACTAGGAGGCGGCTCCCTTCTGTACGGAGCCGCAGGAGACCGTGAGAGAGAGGTTGAGTGGGAGAGGATTAGAGTAGGATTAGTTTAGATTTTTATTTCATTCATTTGATTATTTGTAATAATACAGGGACACTTTGTGGACTTGGATTATGTAGCGGGTCTGTTTCGCCGAGCACCGGTGTGCTCGGAGGACCCTTAGGATTTTTTGCGGCTTTTCGCGGTTTTGTTTTTCTTCGCTGCCTTTTATGGTTTTACGCGGTTTTTCTCGTGCCCCTAGATTGAGGATTTTCTCCTTGAATGTGCCGTAATTAGTAGGATCCACACACTTAATTGATTGCCTGTTCCTATAGAACGTAATTGGATCTACTAATAAATCATTAATAAAAATAACTGACTCACTCCCTTCGTAGCCTACGTACCATAGCCTGCCCTGCCAAGCGCTGCTCCTGAACCCGATGTGTCGGGAGGAGGAGGGGTAGACCGAGACCGGACCCTTTGGCTTGAAGGATCGATGACCAGTTAGACGGTTCTTCAAGTAGAAGTTGCTTGTTTAGGACTCGGGTTTTCACCGTTGCACCATATAGGTAGCTTCTTTCAGTCTTTACATTTCTGCGCGGATCACTTTGCATGTAGAGTGCTGGAGACAGGTACGCATTTCTATCTTTGCATGCAGCATTGATTTCATCGTGCATTGGCTTTTTCGTCTTCTCCCCTTGTTTTTGACTTAATAATCAGGAGAACCAAAAAATTCGTTAGGCCTTTTATTTTTTATTGAAAAAGATTAAAAAGAAAAACCATAAAATTGGGACTGTTTAAGCTATTGACCCTAAAAGACACCTGATCTAAAAATTTTTCTTGGGGAGAGCAACCTTCTCATTGGTTGGTTTGATTGTGGGAGAGAGTGACCCGTACACTAGGTAGTGCCCTCCGGTGCTAATCCTGACTGATTACCGAGTCTTTCGTGCGGGAGAGTCGGTTGGGGTAGCATCGGGTATCCCAGCAGGTCACGTAATCTCTCTGATAGATTGATTGTTCACCATAATGAAATTGACAAGATAATTTGACCGAACTTTCACGGTCTTCAGCTCGCGTCGCGTTGGTGAATAGAGGGGTTTGTTTTCTGATCATAGTTTCTCCAGATCCCATCCGCCTTACTCGCTACATCACGATGATGGGTAGATGATCTCTTAGGCAGCCTCTGGCTGCACCGCTTTCGGGCGCGTCTACCCGTTCATCTAGGTTGGCTCGCGAGAGCAGAGACCAGCTCTCCGAGCCCGAGTACGATTCCGCCCAGTTCCCCCTCGACCCCCTTTCTTTCGGTTCCGAGAGACCAGTGCCAGAGGAGAGATTAGCAGATTTATCGGCACCTGAGTTTGGGTCATTTGGTTTTGCAGACACCATGGCCGGCAGTTCTGACGATCGCAGTCAAGGTCCACAGCCTGAGCACTTTGTGCTGGACCAGGGTGCGATCAACTCCACCCTGATCCCCTCCCTCGAGACCGTTCAACAGCAGTTGAGGGATCAGAGAGCATTCATGCTAGATATGAGGAGAGAGATGGAGCAGATGAGAGCAGAGAGAGAGGAGCGGAGAGACAGGCCGAGGATCCCGGATGATGCAGATGCAGCAGCCGCAGCAGCCGTCGCAGCAGCAGCAGCCGCCGCAGGAGGACCACCGAGACCGATGCGGGAGTTGCACAACCCCGGATCGACACTGATGCATCATTGGGTAGTGCTATCAGCGATCGTTGGGGACTTCAAGTTCCCCCCGAACACCCTGCAGTTACTCCCCTGTTTCCACGGGCTCGCCACTGAGGAGCCCCATCTCCACCTCTAGGAGTTCTTGATGATTTGCAGCACTGTCCACGACCGCCAGGTGGACCAGGACACGATTCGGATGATTGCCTTCACCTTTTCCTTGGCAGATAGAGCAGCCACCTGGCTGAAGCATTTAGGGAAGTTTGTTTACACTTGGGAGCAGCTCCGTACCGAGTACTTACACAAGCACTATCCACTCGGGCGGACCAATGCAATGAGAGCCCTTATCAGCAACTTCTCCATGCTCCTCAACGAGCAGTTCCATGAGGCATGGGAGAGGTTCCGAGAGCTGACTGATCGATGCCCGCACCACGACATTTCCAAGCCCAACCTCGTGCAGAGCTTTTTCAGCGGGCTGACACCAGAGCTCCAGGGCTTGGTGAACGCTTCTTGTGGCAGGTCTTACTTCGCCAAGGATCACGACCAGGTCTGGGACATCTACGAGGAGATGGCCGAGAACTATATGGTGATGTCCCAGACCCGGTTGTACACTCAGGGCAGACCCCAGCTGCCAGGACCCGTACAGTACCAGAGGATAGCATGGGTCGATGCTGGTCCTTCCAGTTCGTCCACAGTAGCAGCAACACAGGCAGAGTCTTCAGCTGCGGACATGGGTATCATTAGCGAGAAGTTGGATCGGATGGAGCTGATAGAGAAGAAGCAGTGCCAGGGCATCACTCAGATGGAGCAGATGGCACAGACTCTGAGCGACATGAAGACCCAGCTCATGTGTCTCCAGGAGGCATAGACGGCTCCCCAGCCCCGTCTCCAGTCGCGAGGCGATCACGGCAGCAGCAGCAGCTCATTCCAACGCTCCAGCTCACACCAGCAGCCTAGACAGGTTCACCTTGTACAGGCAGAGCCGTACCAGCAGCCGCAGCCTACCTACCACTCACCACCATCTCCAGACTTGCAGATGGTGGTATACGAGCCGGATCAGCCTCTGGCAGTACTCCCGCCAGCCCAGTACGATGTAGAGCCGTTGATGGATGTCAACGGGATTTGGTATGACCACCCTTAGCCTGGAATCCGACGAGACCATCCCGAATTCAGGTGGGGGAACGGAGGTACCCATCCCCAGCAGCAGCCATCTGGTCAGGGAGGCCAGTACAACCAGTAGAGAGATCACCAGCCGCAGCAGCAGCCCCCAATGCACCCACCACCACAACAGCAGCAGTCGTCCTATGGTCCTCGTCCCTATCAGAAGGGACAGTCTTGGAGGCGTGAGCAGCCTCACCAGCAGCAGCATCCACCCCACCCATACCCCTCTCAGCAGCAGCAACACCGGTTCCAGCAGCCTCATTACTAGAGAGGCTACCCGTCGGGCTCTCATGGCCCACCTTACGAGAGCCCCGCCTTGGACGATATAGCCTGCCTCCTCACGGACCAGCAGGCTACCGTCAGACGGGAGATGGACGAGTTCCGCCAGGAGATGCGGGACATAGTGAGAGGGAAGGCCGCCATCCCTGCCCAGATCGAGCCGAACCCCAACAGCCTGAAGCGGAAGTCTGAGCAGGTAGCTTACACTAAGCATGCCACTCCTAGTGATCCATTTGATGATATGTCTGCAGACCTTTTTGATGTTGATTTTGTCACACTTAGGAGCGGTAGGATGCCAACAGGTGGCGCCTCGTCTGAGCGACGTCATGAGGATACACCTAGAGCGCTAGACGGGGAGGAGGAGAGCGGTACTGAGGCCGCTCGAGATGATGACGGTGGTACTGATGCCACCAAGGATGCTGACTCCACAGGCGGTGCTGAGGCCGCCATTTCACCAGTTCGAGGAGGTGGTACTAAGGCCATTCTTGATGCCGAGCCAGAGCACGGTACTGAGGCCGCGAAACGTCCAGTTGATCCATCCACTGGTGGTACTGAGGCCACCAGAGTTCATGTAGAGAGATCTGTTGTTTTTCCTTCCCCTGATGTATCTCGGAACCATGTTGTGAATAAAGGAAAAGGTATGGTTTTTTCTGGTCCCACTGTGGTGCTTGATGTATGTGCGGATCCGGCCGTCGAGTCGTCTAGACCTTTTCCTAGTCCTTCATCTGAGAAGGACCCAGTGATCCCTTCCCTAGAGCCATTCAGATGGGGAAGGGGAAAAAAACAGAAAATCCCAAAAAGAGAGATCAGGAAGAGTTCAGCCAGCAGATGATAGATCGTTTCCATATCCAGCTGACTCTTCAGGAGGCTTTGCAGCACATTCCCCTTCTTCAGCGATCGTTGAGAGACAGGACTACCGTCAAGAGGAAGAGGAGGAACCACCACGCAGAGATCCATGTGCTGACGAAAGCCACGTGTTTCGTGATCCAGAACCGTCTGCCGGCCAAGAGGCCAGATTCAGGAGCCCCTTATGTCAGATGTCACATTAAAGAGCAGAGATCCGATCGGACTCTATTAGATAGCGGATCGTCTATCAACCTCCTTCCGGCAGCCCTTCTCGACCGCTTCGAGTTGGGCACTCTTAGACAGAGCAGGACAGTCCTTCAGTTTGCTGATCGATCCGTCAAGAGGCCGAAGGGGATGTTGCGAGATGTTGTCGTCACTATTCAGGGCTTGCAATTCCCCATGGACTTCGTAGTGTTGGACATGGAGATCCCTGATTCAGTGACCGATTCCCCCATCATTCTTGGTCGCCCGTTCTTGGCCACAGCCAAGGCGGTGACTGATCATGATAGAGGGAAGGTATTCTTTCGTGTCGATGGCGAAAGTGTATAAATAGAGACGATCGAGGACAGCAGAGCCAGAGACAGATCATGCTCAGAGACCACTTATGACACAGAGCAGCTGGCAGATGCCGGGCTAGACATCCACCAGGACTGTGACTTTGTGATCACAGACGATGAGGCAGTATGGGTAGACCCAGCAGTACAGGTCATCCTCTCATTTTTAGATACCGTTGATGCCGAGATGACAGCAGAGGAGAGCTTGGAGAGCACATTCCTGGTTCAGGATACTTAAGTGGCAGCAGAGCAGGTTCTTGAACGCGACACGGATTTTCGTGATGACGGTGGTATTGATGCCACCTTGTTTGATGCAGATCCCTCGGATTCAGAGTCTGATTGGGCAGATTGCGAGGACTACATGCCAGACCTGATTTCCATTGAGCCTGCAGCTGAGGAGGAGGTAGATGTCGAGCAAATCATAGACAGTTCAGTTGCTCAGCCTTCTTCAGATCTAGTTTGCGAGAGTACGTTTTCATTCTCCCAGATAGATTTGGCAGCATACACGTGGCTTCTTTCGAAGCCAGATTTGCCAGCACCCAGCTGTCCAGAGCTGAAGCCGCTTTCTACTTCGCTGAAGTATCGATTCCTTGCAGCTGAGCCTGAGATGTACCCAGTCATCATCTCCGCCGATCTGACTAGAGAGCAAGAATCCCGTTTGATGGGGGTTCTTGAAAAGAACCGCAAGGCAATCAGATGGAGTGTAGCAGATCTCCAGGGGATTAGTCCGGCCCTGTGCTCCCACCATATCTATCTCGAGGATGAGGCAAAGCCGTCGCGTGAGTTCCAGCGGCGGCTGAACCCCAATCTGAGAGATGTTGTCATGAAGGAAATCTCGAAATGGTGGAGCGTCGATTTTATCTATCCCATTTCCGACTCCAAGTGGGTCAACCCCTTGCATGTGGTGCCCAAGAAGATGGGCATCACGACTGTGATCAGTGAGTCGGGAGAGGAGATTGCTACACGAGTACCCACTTCTTGGCGGGTCTGCGTTGACTACAGGAGACTCAACCAGGCCACCAAGAAGGATCATTTCCCCCTGCCTTTTATTGACCAGATCATTGAGAGACTGGCAGGGAAGAGCCACTATTGTTTTATAGATGGGTACTCGGGCTACAACCAGGTGGCCATCGCTCCTGAGGACCAGGAGAAGACCACCTTTACCCGTCCCTTCGGCACATACGCCTACCGACGCATGCCATTTGGGCTATGCAATGCCCCTGCGACTTCTCAGAGATGCATGCTGTCGATCTTTTCGGACATGATAGGGGAGTGTTTGGAGGTCTTCATGGATGATTTCTCAGTTTACGGCGACGGATTCGACTCCTGTCTTGACTACCTAGACCGAGTACTCCAGTGATGTATAGAGGTTCACTTGGTGCTATCTTGGGAGAAGAGTTACTTCATGGTGACTCAAGGGACGGTGCTTGGCCACATCATCTCCAACAGGGGCATGGAGGTTGATCCGGCCAAGGTAGATGTCATTAGAAAACTTGCACCGCCGTCCAATCTGAGGCAGTTACGGTCATTCTTGGGGCATGTCGGCTTCTACCGACGATTCATTCATGATTTCAGCAGGATTGCCCGGTCGTTGACTGACCTACTGACGAAAGACACCGAGTTCCTTGTCGATGACAAGTGTCTTTCGTCCTTTGAGACTCTCAAGCAGAGTGTTATAGAGGCTCATGTTCTTTAGCCGCCTGATTGGTCTCTCCCATTCGAGATCATGACAGACGCCTCCGATTTTGCCGTGGGGGTCGTGCTAGGACAGAGGAGGGATGGAGTCCCCTTTGCTATCCACTACGCTAGCCGCACATTGGATTCCGCATAGGGGAATTATACAGTCACAGAGAAGGAGATGCTAGCCGTAGTGTTCGCCCTAGATAAGTTCAGATCTTACATCATTGGATCTAGAGTGACCCTTTATACTGATCACATCGCCATCCAATACCTCATGGCAAAGAAGGATTCCAAGGCCAGACTGACTAGATGGATCCTTCTACTCCAAGAGTTCGACATTGAGATCAAGGATAAGCCTGGAGTCAAGAATGTGGTGGCGGATCATCTCTCCCGTTTAGAGCAGCCTGAGGAGTCTGAGCATATTGACCCCATTTGTGACACCTTCCTAGATGAGGCGATCCTTGCTATCGCCCCACTCCCGTGGTATGCCGACATCGTGAACTTTCTCGTTGTTGGGAAAGTCCCACAAGATTGGACCAGGCAGAGGCTTGAGACCTTCCTCGCGAAGGCCAAGTCTTATCACTGGGAGGATCCCATCCTTTACCACGAGGGAGGGGATAGCGTCTGGCGTAGGTGCATTCCTCAGGAGGAGTACCATAGCATCCTCACATACTGTCACAAGCTTGAGGCAGGAGGACATCATTCTGGGAGGAGAACGGCACAGAAAGTACTCCAATCCGGCTTGTGGTGGCCTACCCTCTTCAAGGACTCTGATGAGTTCGTGAAGAGGTGTACTGACTGTCAGAGGATGGGCACTTGTGGACAACGTGATATGATGCCGATGCAGCCCATTCACTTCTGTGAGGTTTTTGACGCATGGGGCATCGATTTCATGGGTCCATTCCCTAAGAGTCAGGGATTTGAGTACATTCTGTTGGCCGTAGATTATGTTAGTCGTTGGGTTGAGGCTATCCCCGCCCGAGCCGCTGATGCGAGGACAGTTTCAGATTTTTGAGGAAGCACATCATCACGCGGTTCGGGGTACCTCGAGTATTGATTTCAGATGGGGGGTATCATTTCATTAACGACCAGGTGAAGGCCCTTGCTAGCGAGTTCGACATAGACCATCGTGTTGCTAGACCTTACCATCCACAGACGAATGGTCTAGCCGAGGTGTCGAACAATGAGATCAAGACTATATTGCAGAAAGTCGTCCGCCCTGACCGAAAGGATTGGTCACAGCTTTTGGACTCGGTCTTGTGGGCATATAGGACGTCTTTCAAGACACCTTTGGGCACATCTCCCTTTCACCTCGTATATGGCAAGCCGTGCCATTTGACTGTTGAGCTGAACACAGGTCACTTTGGGCAGTGACTGAGATACTTATGGATCCAGATGGTGTAGGAGACCAGAGGAGGGCAGAGTTAGCAGCCCTGGAGGAGTTGAGAGATACCGCCTTCGCAAACAGCCTACATTATAAGGAGAAAGTGAAGGAGTGGCATGATTCTCATATCAACCACAAGCATTTTGAGCCTGGACAGAGAGTATGGCTGTTTGATGCGAGGCTTCGTTTATTTCCAGGGAAGCTACAGAGCAAGTGGAAGGGACCCTACTTGGTGAGAAAGGTACACGACAATGGTAGCATTGATATCTCCGAGTTGTCTTCTGAGAGTACCTTTCGAGTGAACGGCCAACGGCTCAAGCCATTTCTAGATCATGAGCCACTGGTCGTTGATGTTGCCCCTATTCATTTTGCATGAGATGTGGTCTTTTTACTCACATCTATTGCATCTCACGCCTGATTTTCACTGATCTTCCGACTTGTATAGATCCAGATGTCCATATCATCACATTCTTTAGTCCCACATCCCTTTATTCATCCTTTGATTATGCTATACTTAGGGTGTACTTTACCCTGAGTATAGGGGGGATGTGGGACCTTCGGGTATTTCTTTTGTTTCTTTCTACCCTTGTTTTTGTTGCCTATACTTAGGAATATTTTACCCTAAGTATAGGGGGGGTAGACCCTGTACATTCTCCACTCGGTTTTCCCTTAGTGTACAACCTGCTATACTTAGGATTACTTGATCCTAAGTATAGGGGGAAAATGCGAGAGTCTCTTGATATTCTATTCATTCATTCGTCTTTGTATATAGCCTTCCTTTTCACTTCCCTATACCTAGCACGAGTTATGTCTTCTTCATCGCTCTTGACTCTGAGGACATCGTTCGAGCTAAGTATAGGGGGGTGTGTATATATTTCATATATACTTTAGCCATAACTCGTACTTTGTGTGAGTGTGTAAATAAATAAAATGGCTAAAAACCCTAAAAATCACAAAAATTAAATTTTTTTCATGTACATAAACATTCTTTTATTTGTACATAAATAGCTAGTATACAAATTATTTTTGTAAAAATGATTTCAAAAATCTTTTGTGTAAAGCTTGTGTAAATATTTTCTTATCAAAATTATGTATATAGTACAAAATTTTTCCAAAATGTTTTGAAAATCAATAGTTTGCAAAAATCTTGTGTAAATGTATGTAAATACTTTTGCAAAACTTGCATTTCATACATTCATCCATCCATGATTTCAAAACATTTTTCAAAAATTTTGCATGGTTGTAAAATTTGTGTAAGTATCATCTTTTGTACATATGTATATAGTTTTTCTGGATTATAGTTCACATTTAAACTAGCCTGGAATCAAATTGAGAAATGGAGCTTGATTAAGATCTTAATCCACCTAATTTCTAAGAGGAACCTTATAGGGCTTAGGATTAAGGCTTTTCAGGTCCATAGTGACTTAATTATTTGAGTCCACTAGGCTATGATCACATGTCATCTCAATGAGCCTAAGTAGATCACTTAACAACAACACATGACTCATAGGGACAATGGCTTTACTTGGACACCAGCACTTTGCACCGAGTT
The DNA here is from genome assembly GCA_037367405.1 of Ottelia alismoides. Classification (NCBI taxonomy): domain Eukaryota; kingdom Viridiplantae; phylum Streptophyta; class Magnoliopsida; order Alismatales; family Hydrocharitaceae; genus Ottelia; species Ottelia alismoides. The sequence goes on from JAZKJV010001985.1 coordinate 15,614, forward strand.
CTCTACGGATGAGGTGGTGAGGAGGCAGTCTTCCTTGACTTGGGGTAGCATATGAGGGTAGTACTTCTAGGCGGAACCTCTCTTCTTCTTTTAGTGAAGGAAGTACATCTCAACTTGGTCTGGTTGCCATGAGGTCTAACGACAGGAGTTGTGGGTTGCAATAAAGCTTCAAAAGAGGGATAGTCTACTGGCTCAAGAGGAAAAACTCCTTGTATATATGCTGCACATGTATATGATGTATAGATGCACTTGAAAAGAAATGCAAAACGAAAATAACTCCAAAAAAGTGGTGGGTCTGAGAGAAAATGATAATCCCACCGGAGTATGTATATAGAGTGCAATAAGCAAAAGCTTGAGATTCATGATCCACCTTATGTAGCTTGCAGCAGGGAGACTTGGCTACACTGGTCAAACTCCCAAGGATACATGGCTACACTGGCCATGGTCCATTCTCTTCTTCCCCCTCTTCTTGAGCCGGTTGAACTTGAACTTAGAAGGGAATACCCCTCTCCTCGAGGAAAGAGTGGCCAGATTGAGGTCATAGAGTTACCTTGTTGGGGAGGGTTGTTAAGTTGCCATTTCTGAGGTGGAGAGCTTATACCTCACATTCATAGGACAAGGAAAGATTCATGGTCTTCAGGGTTTGTGTTTGATGACTTGTTCTGATCTGGAGCATTGAGGAGTCTTGATTAGAGATTAGTGGAACTTAGAGGCTGTTGAGTTTTAAGCTTAAGTCCAAATTAGGTTCCGACACATTAATAATCCAAAGATCTGATTGAGCTCCATACCTCAATTTAATGAAGGCAAGTTTAATAATCAACCTTGATCCATGTATATTCTTCTCTTTTTCTTTTTCTTTCTTCTTTTTCACTTCTTTTTCAAATAAGTGTTTGCTAAGGGACTAGCAAAGTTAAGTATAGGGGGGTGATGAATACTCATTCATCACTCTTTATTCTTATATTTTAGCTACAAAAACCTTTGCAAATGCATATATATATTTGTAAATATAAATAATTACCAAAAGCATGCATGGTGTAAAAAGTAATAATTAGCATGTTTTTGTGCAAAAATAAAAGAATAAAGATTAAAAAGAAAAAGAGGAAATATTTAGAATAAATATTGAGCAACCTAACCCAAGGGAGGGCTCAACATGGGCCTGACCACATAAAAACCAAAGTAGAGGGAGATAGGGGCTCATGTGTGTAAATATACCTGTAAATAAAATAAAAAAAATTTCCTCTAAAAAAATAGAATAAAATGACTTGTATATATTGTGTATATATTTATTATAAAAATCAAAACAAAAAAATAGAAAAAAATTAAAAAGAAAATAAAAATAGTCACTTGTGCATATCCACCATGTACATACAACCACTCCTATAATTATTTCACCTTATAAATAAATAAAATAAAATTCCAAAAATTTTGCAAATATTCTATCTTTTATTGTGTAAATAAATAAAATCAAAACAACAAAAACAAAGACAAAATAAAAAGAACAAAATCAAAAATCAAAAATAATATTGTAAATATACCATGTACATAGATGTATATACCTATTTATTTCACTATTGTATATAAATAATAAAAATAAAATAAAAATATCCTTTTATTCCTAATTTTATACTATAAATAAAATATAAAATTGGAATAAAAATGCACAAAAATAACAAATTAAAAATCAAAAATTAAAAAGACATATTGTATATATACCTATATATTGCTATATAGTGTAAATACCCTATTTTTATTTTGAAAAATTAATTAAAAATCACCAAAAAATAGAAAAAAATAAAACAAAAATATTTCATGTTTTAAGTTTTTAATGATTCGGCCATTTGCTATTTTTAATTCAATTTCTAAATATTTTCTGACGTGGATGATTCTCATTGGTCCACGGGGGTTGTTGACCGCCCGGTCAACTCCCACCTGTGGACCACTTCCCACGGGCTTTGGATGTCGGACCCGATTTCTCCTAATTCTAGCATCCAAACCCGATCATAGCACACCTAAACCCATGGTCCTAATCACTCTCCCATCATCCGGGAACCTCGCCCGACATTGATCCTAGGGATCCGTGCTCCATCGAGCCGGACCCGAGCCCTTCTTCCCGGACCTTCCACCATATAAGAGCCGAGCTCCGCCACCCCATTTCCCTATCTTTGGATCATTTGCTTTCCACCCAGTGACCTCCATCGTCTTGGCGAGAGTGACAGCTCGCCCCAGAGGGTGTTGCAGCGAGGAGGGAGCAAGGAGACCATCGATCCGGCGAGCTTGCACCGCCGTGCACCGCTTGGAGGTAGCGCGAGAGCCTCGGACGCCGACGGTCCTCGAGGCAAGGAACAGGAGCAAGCCCAGCTCCTCCACAGTTGACTCATCCGCCCAGGTAGCCGTAGTTTCCTTTCTATTTCTCGAATTTTCATTTAGCCCCAAATCGACCCATCGACGTTCTGCACCGATTCCGACCACCGTACCCATCGTCCTGAACATTGGAATCTTCCATCACGTACGTCTTCGTCATGCGCACCTTCTACGCCCCTCCGTTCAACCCATCTCGCAAAGGAGCTGGGGTTCGAACTCCTTCGCCGTCGCATCGCCGGAGTTCGCCCGCACCACCGCACCGTCCAGCTTCAACACCGCTAATGGGGTGGAGGCAGTTTGCCCTCGTCCCAGGAGCTCTTTGGTTACACATTGCAGGTCAATCGAGGGCTGTCTGAGGCCCTCCTACTTGAGCATCGGAGCTTCCCCTCCTCCGGAGTCAACAGAGCTCTCCGGAGCTCCGTTGATTCATCAGAGGCGTTCTACAGACGCGGGGAGCCAAGCCGAAGCTTCTCCGATCATCAGCATCCCCCGCGAAGGCCCGGAGCACGCGTACTGGGTCGGCGAAGTTTGCCGGCCACCTGTTCCTCCAGGACCTTCAGGCACCGCTCGATCAGCCTCGACGCTCTAGTTTCCATCCGAGCCGTTCATCTGCGGAGCCTCTTTCACCGCACGATCTAGGAGGATCTGATCCGAGCCGTTCGATCTCGACGAAGAAGCGCCCTCTACCCTCCACCGTTGGATCTACATGTGGCAGCTTCTCCACCGTCGGATTGCGCCAAGGGTTACAGGAGCGAGGCGCCTCTTCTTCTCTACCGTCGGATTCACAGGTGGCGCGCGCTCAGCCCTTGGATCTTAAATAAGGGGTAATTGTCCTTAGGTCCCTCTGTTTTTAGTTTTTATTATTTAGTCCTGTAAATATATAGTTCATTTGTTTTATTTTTAGTTTATTTGCACTTTGGACCTGAGGTTTATTTTATTTGCATGTATGCCCCTGCCTATAGTGTGTTACGTGCATCGACACGTTTTTGTTGGGTAATTTGCATGCTTAGTCTTGTAGCTCCTGGATGTTACTTAATGAATGAAACTTTTTAGATAATTGCAGTTATACCCCTGTGCGTGATTTATTTGTGCATGTGCGTTTATTTGTGGGTAATTTATAGTAAGGCCCTCAGACTTTTGGTACCTGTTACCAATTAGTCCCAGAACCTTATTTTGTTTGCAAATAGGTCCCTCAGTGCCCCAGACATGCGCCTCGCGAGTGATTTCTTGGGATTTTGCACTGGACACCCTGGAACTTTGGATAATTACGTATAGGTCCCTGTGCACTATACCTAGGTTTTAATTTTTAATAAAATATCAAACTCACTCCAAATTCAATGAAAATTGGATATATGGCTCCTGCCATGTTGTAAAATTTTTTAGAATTTTTGGAGACATTTTTGCTTTTATTTGATATTTTTAAAAAATCAAAAACTTCCTTTTTCGTTACCGTCTAAATTAAAAAATCACAAAAAATATTAAAACTCATCTAAAAATTATTAAAAAAATTAACTACTGTTTAATTTGTCTTGCTTGATTTTATGACCAATTTTGGTCATTTTTCATTATATAAAACTCATAAAAATTACAAAACACTCAAAACCTCATAAAAATTCTAGTAATTAATTTAAAAATCCAAAAATAATAACTTCAGTGCCTAAATTTTCCTTATTCTCTCATCTTCTATACAGGAAAATTACCTCCCAGCTTTTTAGGGATTTTTAGATATTTTATCTAAGTCCCTCAAGCTCGGCTTGACATTGTTGTTGTTTTCTTGCATTGTTTTATTTTTAGAAAATTGAATAAAAATCAGAAAAATACCAAAAATTAACTAAAACTGTAAAAATCATAAAATACACAAAAACATTTTTATTTGAATTTTTGACTGATTTTTGATGCACTAAATAAATTGTTGTGTTGGCATGTTTCTTTGTTTTCCTTATTTTCTTAATTAATTAAAAATCTAAAAAAATATAAATAAATTAAAAAAATCACCAAAAACACCTTTTCTTTTCTTTTATTTTATTTTTGACTACTTCGTAGGCTGCAAGGCCATCACGTGCTCCTTGTGTTCGACCCTGATCGTTATACCAGGTTAATATAATAACAGGACCGCTTCGTGTGTTTGATTGATTTTTATCGGATTTGGTGGTCTATTTTTCTCGATCGACTGCACTTGATTACTTGGGGTAGCAACGACCATCGATTACCTTTTACCCGAGTGATCAAGCGTGTCATCAGAGCCCCATATGTCAGATGCCATATACGTGAGCAGGGGTTCAACCGCACTCTATTGGACAGCGGATCGTCGATCAACCTACTTCCGGCAGCCCTTCTCGACTGCTTCGAGTTGGGCACTCTTAGACAAAGCAGGAGAGTCCTTCAGTTTGCTGATCGATCTGTCAAGAGGCCGAAGGGGTTGTTGCGAGACGTTGTTGTCACGATTCAGGGCCTGCAATTCCCCGTGGACTTCGTAATGTTGGACCTGGAGATCCCTGATTCAGTGACCGATATCCCCATCATTCTCGATCGCCCGTTCTTGGCCACAGCCAAGGCAGTGACCGACCATGATAGCGGGAAGGTATACTTTCGCGTCGAGGGCGAAAGTGTACAAATAGAGACGGTCGAGGACAGCAGAGCCAGAGACAGAGCATGCTCAGAGACCACTTCCGATACAGAGCAGATGACAGATGTCGGGCTAGACATCCACCAGGACTGCGACTTTGTGATTACAGATGATGAGGCAGTATGAGCAGATCCAGCTGCACAGGCCATCCTCTCACCTTCAGAGTCCGTTGATGCAGAGACGCCAACAGAGGAGAGCTTGGAGAGCACATTCCTGGTCCAGGATACTTTTGAGGCAGCAGAGCCGGTACTCGACCGCGAGACTGATTTTTGTGATGATGGTGGTACTGAGGCCACCTTGGATGACACAGATCCCTCGGAGTCAGATTCTGACTGGGCAGATTGTTATGATTATATGCCAGACCTGACTTCCACTGAGCCTGCAGCTAGGGAGGAGGTAGATGCCGAGCAGAGCAGAGACAGTCCATCAGGGCAGCCTTCTCCAGTTTCTGAGAGTGACAGAGAGTTTCAGTTTTCCCATGCAGATTTGGCAGCGTTCACGCAGACTTTTCAGAGGCAGATCCACCAACACCCAGTTGTCCAGAGCTGAAGCCGCTTCCTACGTCGCTGAAGTATAGGTTCTTTGTGGGTGAGCATGAGATGTACCCAGTCACTATCTCCGCTGATTTGACTGGAGAGCAGGAATCCCGTCTAATGGGGTTCTTGAAAAGAACCGCAAGGCGATAGGATGGAGCGTAGCAGATCTCCAGGGATAAGTCCGGCCCTGTGCTCCCACCATATCTATCTCGAGGATGAGGCAAAGCCATCGCGTGAGTTCCAGCGACGGCTGAACCCGAATCTGAGAGAGGTTGTCATGAAGGAGATTTCGAAATGGTGGAGCGTCGATTTTATCTACCCCATCTCTGACTCCAAGTGGGTCAACCCTTTGCATGTGGTGCCCAAGAAGACGGGCATCACTATAGTGGTCAGTGAGTCTGGAGAGGAGATTGCTACACGGGTACCCACTTCTTGGCAGGTCTGCGTTTATTACAGGAGACACAACCAGGCCACCAGAAGGATCATTTCCCCCTGCCCTTTATAGATCAGATCATTGAGAGACTGGCGGGGAAGAGCCACTACTATTTTCTGGATGGGTACTCGGGCTACAACCAGGTGGCCATCGCTCCCGAGGACCCAGGACAAGACTACCTTTACCTGTCCCTTCGGCACATGCGCCTTCCGACGCATGCCATTCGGGCTATGCAATGCCCCTGCGACCTTTCAGAGATGCATGCTGTCGATCTTTTCAGACATGGTAGGGGAGTGCTTGGAGGTCTTCATGGATGATTTCTCGGTTTACAGCGACGGATTCGACTCCTGTCTTGACTGCCTAGACCAAGTCCTTCAGCGATGTATAGAGGCTCACTTGGTGTTATCTTGGGAGAAGAGTCACTTCATGGTGACTCAAGGGACGGTGCTTGGCCACATCATCTCCAACCGGGGCATGGAGGTTGATCCGGTAAAGGTAGATGTCATTAGAAAACTCGCACCACCATCCAATTTGCGGCAGTTACGGTCATTCCTGGGGCTCGTCGGTTTCTACCGACAATTCATTCATGATTTCAGTAGGATTGCCTGGTCGTTGACTGACCTGCTGACGAAAGACACCGAGTTCCTTGTCGATGACAAGTGTCTTTCATCCTTCGAGACTCTCAAGAGATGTGTTGTTGAGGCTCCTGTTCTCCAGCCGCCTGATTGGTCTCTCCCATTCGAGATCATGACTGATGCCTCCGATTTTGCCGTGGGGGCCGTGCTGGGACAGAGGAGGGATGGAGTTCCATTTGCTATCTACTACGCTAGCCGCACATTGGATTCCGCACAGCGGAACTACACAGTCACAGAGAAGGAGATGCTAGCCGTAGTGTTTTCCCTAGATAAGTTCAGATCATACATTATTGGATCTAGAGTGACCCTGTTTACTGATCACACCGCCATCAGGTACCTCATGGAAAAGAAGGATGCCAAGGCCAGACTGACTAGATGGATCCTTCTACTCCAGGAGTTCGACATTGAGATCTAGGATAAGCCTGGAGTCAAGAATGTGGTGGCGGATCATCTCTCCCGATTAGAGCATCTTGAGGATTCCGACTTGATTGACCCTATTTGTGAGACCTTCCCAGATGAGGCGATCCTATCACCTCTCTCCCGTAGTTTGCCGATATTGTGAACTTTCTTGTTGCTAAGAAAGTTCCACAAGATTATCCCAGGCAGAGGCTTGAGACCTTCCTCGCGAAGGCCAAGTCCTACCACTGGGAGGATCCTATCCTTTACCACGAAGGAGGGGACAGCGTCTGGCGTAGGTGCATTCCTCAGGAGGAGCACCATAGCGTCCTCACTTACTGCCACAAGCTTGAGGCAAGAGGACAAAACTCTGGGAGGAGAACGACACAGAAAGTGCTCCAATCCGGTCTTTGGTGGCCTACCCTCTTCAAGGACTCTGATGAGTTCGTGAAGAGGTGTACTGACTGTCAGAGGATGGGCACTTGTGGACATCGTGATATGATGCCGATGCAGCCCATTCACTTCTGTGAGGTTTTTGACGCATGGGGCATCGATTTTGTGGGTCCATTCCCTAAGAGTCAGGGATTTGAGTACATTCTGTTGGCCGTTGATTATGTGAGTCGTTGGGTTGAGGCCATCCCTGCCCGAAACGCTGATGCCAGGACAGTTTGCAGATTTTTGAGGAAGCACATCATTACACGGTTCGGGGTCCCTCGAGTGTTGATTTCAGATGGGGGGTCTCATTTCATCAACGACCAGGTGAAGGCCCTTGCTAGCGAGTTTGGAATAGAACATCGAGTTGCCACTCCATACCATCCACATACGAATGGTCTAGCCGAGGTGTCGAACAGGGAGATCAAGACTATTCTGCAGAAAGTCGTCCGCCTTGACCGAAAGGATTGGTCACAGCTTTTGGACTCAGTCTTGTGGGCATATAGGACGTCTTTCAAGACACCTTTGGGCACATCTCCCTTTCGCCTCATATATGGCAAGCTGTGCCATTTACCTGTTGAGCTGAGACACAGGTCACTTTGGGCAGTTACATACATTCTATTGGATCTAGATAGTGTAGGAGACCAGAGGAGGACAGAGTTAGAAGCCTTGGAGGAGCTTAGAGATACCACTTCTCAAACAGCCTACAGTACAAGGAGAGAGTGAAGGAGTGGCATGATTCTCACATCTGCCACAAGCATTTTGAGCCTGGACAGAGAGTATGGCTGTTTGATGCTAGGCTTCGTCTATTCCCAAGGAAGCTACAGAGCAAATGGAAGGGACCTTATCTTGTGAGAAAGGCACACGACAACGGTAGCATTGACATATCCGAGTTGTCTTCTGACAGTATCTTTCGAGTGAACGGCCAGCAGGTCTAGCCATTTCTAGATCATGAGCCGCGGGTCGTTGATGTTGCCCCTATTCATTTTGCATGAGATGTAGTCTGCTGACTCGCATCTATTGCATCTCACGCCTGATTATCACTGATCTTCCGACCTGTACAGATCCAGATGCCCATATCATTACATTCTTTAGTCCCACATCCCTTTCTTCATCTTTTGATTATGCTATACTTAGGATGTACTTTACCCTAAGTATAAGGGGGATGTAGGACCTTTGGGTATTTCTTTTGATTCATCTTACACCTGTTTTTGCTGCCTATACTTTGGGATATTTTACCCTAAGTATAGGGGGGGGGGGTAGACCCTGTACATTCTCCACTCGATTTTTCCCTTTGTGTACAACCTGTTATGCTTAGGATTACTTGATCCTAAGTATAGGGGGAAGACACGAGACCCTCTTGACTTTTCTATTTCATTCATTCATCTTTGTATATAGCCTTTCTTTTCACTTCCCTATACTAAGCACGAGTTATGTCTTCTTCATCGCTCTTGACTCTGAGGACATCGTTCGAGCTAAGTATGGGGGGGGTGGTGTATATATTTCGTATATACTTTAGCCATAACTCGTACTTTGTGTGAGAGTGTTAATAAATAAAAAATGGCTAAAAACCTAAAATCCATAAAAATTAAAAAAATTTCTTGTAAATAAACATTCTTTTATTGCACATACATAGCTATTGTACAAAATTATTTTTGTAAAATTGTTTTTAAAAACTTTTTGTGTAAAGTTTGTGTAAATATGTGCATATCAAAATTATGTATATAGTACAAAATTTTTCCAAAATGTTTTGAAAATCAAAAGTTTGCAAAAATCTTGTGTAAATTTGTGTAAATATTTTGCAAAACTTGCATTCATGCATACATCCATGATTTCAAAACATTTTTTAAAAATTTTGCATGTTTGTAAATATTGTGTAAATAACATCTTTGTGTATATATGTACATAGTCTTTCCGGATTATAGTTGACATCTAAACTAGCCTGGAATCAAATTGGGAAATGGAGCTTGATTAAGATCTTATTCCACCTAAGTTCTAAGAGGAACCTTATAGGGCTTAGGGTTAAGGCTTTTCAGGTCCATGGTGACTTAATTCTTGAGTCCACTAGGCTACGATCACATGTCATCTCAATGAGCCTAAGTAGAGCACTTAACAACACACACATGACTCATATAGACAATGGCTTTACTTGGACACCGCACTTGCACCGAGCTCTCTACGGATGAGGTGGTGAGGAGGCAGTCTTCCTGGACTTGGGGTAGCATATGAGGGTAGTACTTCTAGGCGGAACCTCTCTTCTTCTTTTAGTGAAGGAAGTGCGTCTCAACTTGGTCTGGTTGCCATGAAGTCTAACGACAGGAGTAGTGGGTTGCAATAATGCTTCAAAAGAGGGATAGTCTACTGGCTCAAGAGGAAAAACTCCTTGTATATATATGCTGCACATGTATATGTTGTATAGATGCACTTAAAAAAATGCAAAAAGAAAATAACTCCAAAAAAGTGGTGGGTCTGATAGAAAATGATAATCCCACCGGAGTATGTATATAGTGCAAATAAGCAAAGCTTGAGATTCATGTCCACCTTATGTAGCTTGCAGCAGGGAGACTTGGCTACACTGGTTGAGCTCCCAAGGATACATGGCTACACTGGCCATGGTCGATTCTCTTCTTTCCCCTCTTCTTGAGCCGGTTGAACTTGAACTTAGAAGGGAATGCCCCGCTCCTCGAGGAAAGAGTGGCCAGATTAGGGTCATAGAGTTACCTTGTTGGGGAGGGTTGTCAAGTTGCAATTTCTGAGGTGGAGAGCTTATACTTCACATTCACAGTACAAGGAAAGATTCATGGTCTTCAGGGTTTGTGTTTGGTGACTTGTTCTGATATGGATTGTTGAGGAGTCTTGATTATAGATTGGTGGAACTTAGAGGCTGTTGAGTTTTAAACTTAAGTTCAAATAAGGTTCCGACACATTAATAATCCAAAAGATCTGATCGAGCTCCATAATTCAATTTAATGAAGGCAAGTTTAATATTCAACCTTGATCCATGTACATTCCCCTCGTTTTCTTTTTCTTTTCCACTTCTTTTTCAAATAAGTGTTTGCTAAGGGACTAGCAAAGTTAAGTATAGGTGGGTGAGGAATACTCATTCATCACTCTTTATTCTTATATTTTAGCTACAAAAGCCTTTGCAAATACATGTAGATATGTGTAAATACAAATAATTACCAAAGTACATGCATTGTGTAAAAATTAATAATTAGCATGTTTTTATGCAGAAATAAAAGAATAAAAAATTCAAAGAAAAAGAGGAAGATATTTAGAAAAAATATTGAGCAGCCTAATCCCAAGGGAGGGCTCAGCATGGGCCTGACCGCATAAAAGCCAAAGTAGAGAGAGATAGGGGAGCTCATGTATAAATATACCTGTAAATAAAATAATAATATTTTCCTCTAAAAATGAAATAAAATGGGTTTGTTTATATTTGTAAATACTTGTAAATACAAAAATCAAAATAAAAATTAGAAAATTAAAAAGGAATAAAAATATCTTCTTCACCTTGTATATAGAATACCTTTCCCTATTTATTTCACCTTGTAAATAAATAAATTCAAGCCCATAAAAATTTGTACATATTCCATATCCTATTATGTGAATAAATAAAATAAAAATCATAAAAACCAAAATTAAATAAAAATAACAAAAGTAAAAATCAAAAGAAACATTGTAAAGATACCATGTACATACTTGTATATAACTAATTATTTTACCCTTGTAAAAATATAATAAAAATAAAATAAAAATACCTTTTTATTCCTAATTTTATTCTATAAATAAATAAAATATAAAATGGGAATAAAAATGCACAAAAATAATTAATTAAAAATCAAAAATCAAAAATCTATATTGTATATATACCTATGCATAGTACTATATTGTACATACTCTATTTTATTTCAAAAAAATAATTAAAAATCACAAAAAAATAGTTTAAAATAAAATAAACACTTTTCATATTTTAAGTTTTTCTTAATTCGGCCATTTTCTATTTTAAATCGAATTTTCAAATCTTTATGACATGGCCAATTCTCATTGGTCCACGGGGGACGTTGACCCCCCCGTCAACTCCCCCCCTTGGACCACAGACCCGTGTATCCTTGCACCTGACCCGACTTTGCTGATTTTTCCCAGCATGATCCGACTTCCATTAATTGAAACATAGGTCCCCAATTATCATTGATTCATCACTAACCCACGCCCGATCATCCACCTAGGGATCCGAGCCTCACCGTTACCTGCCCGACCTATTCTTGCCGGACCCTCACCCGTATATAGTCTGAGCTCCGCCCCCATTTTCATGCATCTTTGGCTCGGCTCATTCCACCCTAGGACCTCCATGCCCATCGCCTGAGTGACAACTTGCGAGTGGACGTGTTGCAGCGAGGAAGGAGTGGTCGGACCATCGATCCGGCAGTTCACGCCACCGTGCGCTGCCCAGATGTGGTGCTCGAGCCTCGGGCATCAATGAACCTCGAGGCTAGGACCTAGAGCTTCCCCAGCTCACCCCCAGTGGACCTCGTCCATCAGGTAGACCCAGTTCTTCTTCTTTTTAGCTAATTTTGATTTTCGCCCAAATCGACCCATCACCGACGACTTCGATTCCGACTACCTTCGCCCACATCTCGATCCTCGGAGTCATCCATCACCTTCGCCCTTCCCCCGCACACCTTCTCCGCCCAACCATTCAACCCAGTTCGCACAGGAACTGGGATTGGGGCTCCACCGCCGTCGCTTCGGCGGAACCCCCCCCCCATATCGTAGCACCGTTCACCTCCACCACCTCTAACCGGGTCGAGGCACTTTGCCCTCGACCCTGGAGTCTGTTGCAGTGTTTTGCAGGTCAAGCCAAGCCCATCTGAGGGATCGGACTGTCAGGAGCAGCAGCTCCAGCTCCGTCGTGATCGCTGGAACACCTCGGACGCCTCCAGCTTCATCGGAGGCTCTCTTCAGACGCAGGAGGCCCAGGCGCATCTTCTCCGATCTTCAGTAGCCTCGCATACTCCCCGACCGTCCATCCATCCCTCCAGCTCCAGATTCTCATCGAGCCGTCCATTTGAGGAGCAGCAGCAACCGTTTGATCATCAGAGGGTGGATCTCCACCGTCCGATCTGAGCTGGGTCCCTTCGTTTACCCACGTCGCATCACGGCCGCCCGATCTTCCACGTGGGGGGTTCCCAGCCGTTCGATCCGCGCCGAGGGTTCCTTTGTTGTGCGCCGCGCTCCTCCCACCGTCCGATTCGCTACGTGGCGTGCATCCAGCCCTCCGCCTAAATAAAGGGGTAATTTCCCTTAGGCCCCTGTTCTTTTAGTTGTTAATATTTAGCCCTGTAAATATTTCAGAACTTTTATTTTAGTTTGGTAAATTGCATAGAGGACCTCATCATTTAGTTTATTTGCACTTATACCCCTGTATGTTGTGGGACACGTGCTTCGACACGTGATTTTGTGGGATATTTGCATGTATGGGCCTGATGTTTTAGGGTGTTCATGAATGAAAATATATTTTTAGTATTTGCAGAAATGCCCCTGTGAACGTTTTAATTCCACATGTGCTGAATATCTTGGGTTTTTTATACTTTCGCCCCTAGACTTTTCGTATGTGTTACTAATTAGTCCAGGGACTTAAGTTTTATTACAGAAAGGTCCCTGAGTGCCCAGGTCATGCGCTTGGCGCGTGAGTTCTTGGAAAAATTGTATCGATCCCCCCTGGATTTCTGTGCTTGTTCCTTTTAGGCCCCAGAACTTTATTTTAATTGCATACAGGTCCCTGTACACTGTGCCTTGGTTTTTAATTTCAATAAATTAGCAAAACTACTCCAAATTTGATGAAAACTGGAAACATGGCTCCTGCCATGGTGTAAACTTTTTTCTAAATTTTGGAGACATTTTTTACTCTTTTTACTATTTTTAAAAATTCAAAAATACGCATTTTTCTTACTGTCCAGTTTTAAAAAACATAAAAAATATTAAAACCACTTTAAAATTTACAAAAAAATTAGATATTGCTTGTCTTGCTGTGTTTGATTTTCTGACCAAGTTTGGTCAATTTCAGACTTATAAAAATTATAAAAATTCAAAAACATTAAAACCTTATAAAAATTCTAATAAATAATTAAAAAATCCAAAAATAATAAATCCAGTGCCTAATTTTTCCTTGTATTTCGTACTTTACAGGAAAATTACTTCAGGTTTTATTTGGGCCATTTTGCATTTTAATTTGGCCCTTGAAACCTGACTGGACAATGTCTTGCATTTTCAGTCTTGTTTTATTTTTATAAAATTCCATAAAAATAAGAAAAACCCCAAAAAATAATCAAAAACATAGAAAAATATAAAAAACATAAAAACATTTTTGTTTGAATTTTTGGTTGAATTTTGAGTAGTTTAATAAATGTGTGAAGTTGCTTATTTCCTTGTTTTTCCTATTTTCTTTATTATTTGAAAACCCAAAAAAATAAGAATTATTAAAAATCCACCAAAAATTATTTTCTTTTATTTGTTTTTATTTCTGACTACTTCGTAGGCCACGAGGCCATCACGTGCTCCTTGAGTTCGACCCTGGTCGCTATACCAGGTTAATCTAATAGCGAGATCGCTACCTTGATTTTCATCGATTTTTGCTTTCATTTGGTGGTCTGATCTTTTTCTCGTTGAGCCACCCAAGCGACTGAGGTCGCAACGACCTTAGCTCTACCTTTACCTTGGTTGCTCGGATTTTTCGGCTCATCAGGCCACCTCCATATGCCACGTACATGGGTTGGGGGAACGATCGAGGAAGACCCCCCTCCGCCTCCACCCTGCACGTGACCCCACGTGCTTGGTGTGGGAAAATTGTAGAAACAACCCCCATATTATCTTTATTTGCACGACAACCCCAGACTATAGGTCATGGAAGGTGACCTTCTGGACATTTTGCATACATACCCCAAGGGGTCTAGGTAATTACAAGCATACCCACGTACTGCATTATCTTTATTTATTATTTATTGTAATTTGCATTAATACCCCTGACTTCTTCTATTATTTTGACAACATTTTCACATCATTTCATCTTCATAAAAATAGCATGATGTTTGTCAATTATTACATTATGGCATATGATTGACATTTGTGTGATCAGTGGTTAATTATTAATTAATTGTTTTGTGGAAAAATGCATATTTTGCCCATTTTATGCTATGAAATTCATAACCAATTAACCGTTGCTCTAAAAATTATCAAAAATATAAATATTGCAGAATTAATTGTATTTCAACATTTAATTTTTAATAAGTATTGAATCTTGTATTTTTGAGGTTTAGGGTTTTTCTGAGATCCATCACCTAGTGATAGATCTTGGTTAATTTTATCCTTTGAAAATAATTAGGTTTATTATTTATTATAATTAAATATTTAAATTCACTTTGTTTGCATTTTAAAATTCATAAAAATTTTATCTTGCATCCAAAAATTCCAAAAAACTTATAGTGCATTCATTTCATCATATTTATCATCTTGGCAAAGTTTCATATTTTTCGGACATCTTTTGATTGATCTTTACATTTTAGTCCCTAAAATAGGCCAAAGTGGCATTTTGCATCCCTAATTACATTAAAAAAATTACAAAAAAAGATCGCCTCGAAAATCATGCACGAACTTTGATAGACAAAATTCTGGGTTGTTCCTTTGCCTCCTTGTGTTCGACCTTGAGACTTGCCCAAGTAAAATAAACATAAAACCACGTGATTAAAATTTGACTAAAATTTATTGTGTTTTTCTCTTGACCGATTCCGATTGCTCGCCTACAACGAAACGACATATTTTTAGCGAACAATAATCCACGCATTTAACCGAGGGAATTTCATGACTCGTTAGATGGCGCCCCCGCTGGGGAGGCAGACGGCTTAGATTTTGTCCCCAAAATTTTTGTTGGGTTTGTCGCATTCGGGTAGTTTGACCCCCCAACTTTTCACCGTAAATTCCATTTTTTTCTCTGCATTTATTCTTATTTTATTTTCGGTATTTATTTTCTTATTTTATTTTTGATTTATTTTTGAGTCACTCTCTTACATTTTCTCTCTTATTTTTCTTGCGAGGTACCCAACGTACGTGGAGTGGTTTTTCAAGAACCGACGCAACTTCACCGACTTACGAAAAGCCGCATTAAAAATTAAGATCGAGTTGAGTCATGAGAGAGCGTAGAGTCTAGGATTTTATTTTCTGCTATTTTAATTTCTGTAATTAATTACTCATTTATAGTGGTGTCCGTTTGGACTCTCGCATGTATAAAAAGACCAGAACTTTTTCTGTGGTGTGTCGTGGCCTGTTTTACTCTCCGGTGAGGGTGGGGCTCGACTTAAGTGGCGCTTAGGATAGACCTGCACATACCGCTCTTAAACCTTTTAAATTTTTGATTGTGCTCGTAGGACCTAGAGCCACACTTCACTTTAATTGAGATGCACATAGATCATTCAATCTAGTCAAATTCAACTCAATTCTTCCCCGCTAATATAACTTTCTACTAGGTGCGGTTTTTCATCAGTTTGCATTCATTTAGAATAATCTTTCAATTCTTGTATTGCATCCCACATGGAGATTGTGAGGAATCACTGTAAGTCTTCTAACTAAGCATACATCATAGTTTTTCGCGTGCATCAACTTTTCCTGATTTTCCACTCTTGTTTTGTCACATAATATTAAAAGGAAATTGGGACTGGATGATAGACATGTATTTGTGCTCACTTAAATTTTCAATGATCTCCTAATTAAATTTGGGACTGCTAAATATAGCCGATTTTAAATAACCCATAAAATCAAGAATTTTTGCGAGAGAGCAACCCCGACCTTGGATTCTTTTATTTGTATGAGTGAGCGAGAGATGACACTTAAGGTTAGAGCCCAACTCTAAAATTTTCGTTCAGACTACTGATTCTAAAAATGATTAGCTACTTCTCAGTGAGGATCTACGGGTAGCCGGTAAATGGTCCGGATTTCCTTAGCAGAGTGGGTGGTTTCAAAGACACTGCGTATGGCTCCGTCCTTAAGTAACATGGGTAGTTGTTTTATAGTCCGTACTTACACCTATACTGGCTGAAAATAGGCGCAACTAGTCGTAGGAATTCGTGATAGTCTTTACGAAAATCTTCCGCACCTAACAGCTCGCTAAATTATTTTCCACGATTATCTTATTACCAATTAAAATTGAAAAGATAATAGATGAACTCTTGTGGCTTCACTGTGTGAGTTGGTGAACCCAAGGTTTGATTTGTGTTTGCATTGGTGTACGTGAACCGATTTCGAAGATCAAAAGCCATACATTTGTGCCCTCAAATTCCTTGATAAAAATTTCTTCTAACTTACCCATGCACTTGCACCAAGATCAACTGTGACGATTCATCATCAACTGCCTTTGACAATAACAAGACAATGGTCCGAACAACCATCTGATCTATATTATGAAAATGAATTTGTCTCGGTCAAGCCCAAATCAACTAAATCCACTTCTTTCAACAATCCCCCAACATTTGAAAGAGATTCTAACACTCGGATGAATTCAGACCCCTCATTGAATTCCAAGCCTTTCTACTCGAATCATCCTACCACCATGGCCACTTACCATCTTGGACTGAACCGTCGTATTCTCGGTTTCTCGCTAATGAACCATTTCAAGATCAAATCACTTTTGACGCTCATGACTGGCCAAGAGACCAAACCCGGATGGGGAGGCTCGCATCTAAGGATAATCAGTGTTGGATTAACCGTGACGATCAAATCCCTATTGACCAACCTGAGTACCACTCCTTTGATCAGCCTATACATACAGAGGACCAGATAGATGATATCGACACATATGCACCTTGTGTGACTCCATTATTTGAGGATACAATCAATCATGATCATGAAAGTAGACTCTACTCAAACCAGCATTACATGCCGGAGTCACGACATGATAAGTATGAGATCTACAAATTCCCGTAAAATCCTTCCACTGAGCAGCCTCCTTCCATAATTTTTGAGGATAAAATTTCAGAAAATAACAATGATATATTGGATAATCAAAGAGAATCTCCTCTCAGCTCATACAGGAAAATGGACGACAAAATGACCAAATCAAAAATTCAATGACAAGAACACAAACCGACTACTCCCATGATCGATCATGAACATATTTTTGTGGATGGCATTTTGAGGATAAATAAGAGGTGTGAATTAATGGAGGAGAAATTTAGAAAGCTCACTGAACGAATAATTTCATTCTATGGGAGCTCGGATAAGAAATTGGAGGATGAAATGATTGGATCATGTTGAAAATTATGAGGATATTCAGAAACCTAGAGAATATGTTCACCCTAGGGATAATTCTGATAGCGACAATTCTGCATATTACTCCCCTAGGGATGACTATGCCTCTGACTCTTATTCGGAACATCAAAGCCCCTACTCATCTACGGAAAACACCACATCACCACACCACACAGAAAATACCAAAAAAATGGAATATTAAAAACACACAAAAAATTGAAAATCCTAAAAAATACATAAATATTGTGACTGAAGAAGATCTGAAGAATTTGGATCCTGCTTTACGGGAAGCACTGGAGAAAAGATTGATTTTTGAACTTCCCTTTATACATGCCATTGAACACTTCCCCGGCCTTAAAGGATTTGTAATAGACAAATTGATGATGAAAAAGTCGAGAAGGATAATGATGAATACTCATTCATCACTCTTTATTCTTATATTTTAGCTACAAAAACCTTTGCAAATGCATGTATATAGTTGTAAATATAAATAATTACCAAAAGCATGCATTGTGTAAAAAGTAATAATTAACATGTTTTTGTGCAAAAATAAAAGAATAAAGATTAAAAAGAAAAAGAGGGAAATATTTAGAATAAATATTGAGCAACCTAACCCAAGGGAGGGCTCAGCATGGGCCTGACCGCATAAAAGCCAAAGTAGAGGGAGATAGGGGCTCATGTGTGTAAATATATTTGTAAATAAAATAAAAAGATTTTCCTCCCAAAAAAGACTAAAATAGGCTTGTAAATATTTGTATATATTTATAAATATAAAATCAAGATAAAAATAGAAAAATTAAAAAGAAAACAAAAACACCACTCATGTACATAATCACCATGTATATAGTCCACTCATATTTATTTATTTAGCCTTATAAATAAATAAAATTAATTTTCAAAAATCTTGTACATAATCTATGACTTATGGTGTAAATAAGTAAAATAAATTAAAACAAAAACAAAATAAAAAGAACAAAATTAAAAATCAAAAATACTATTGTAAATATACCATGTATATAAATGTACATATGTATTTATTTCACCTATGTACCAAGTCCTACCACTGGGAGGATCCCATCCTTTACCACGAAGGAGGGGATAGCGTCTGGCTTCGGTGCATTCCTCAGGAGGAGCACCATAGCATCCTCACTTACTGCCACAAGCTTGAGGCAGGAGGACATCATTCTGGGAGGAGAACGGCACAGAAAGTGCTCCAATCCGGCTTGTGGTGGCCTACCCTCTTCAAGGACTCTGATGAGTTCGTGAAGAGGTGTACTGACTGTCAGAGGATGGGCACTTGTGGACAACGTGATATGATGCCGATGCAGCCCATTCACTTCTGTGAGGTTTTTGACGCATGGGGCATCGATTTCATGGGTCCATTCCCTAAGAGTCAGGGATTTGAGTACATTCTGTTGGCCGTTGATTATGTTAGTCGTTGGGTTGAGGCTATCCCCGCCCGAGCCGCTGATGCGAGGACAGTTTGCGGATTTTTGAGGAAGCACATCATCGCGCGGTTTGGGGTTCCTAGAGTTCTGATGTCAGATGGGGGGTCTCATTTCATCAACGACCAGGTGAAGGCCCTTACTAGCGAGTTCGGTATAGACCATCGTGTTGCTACACCTTACCATCCACAGACGAATGGTCTAGCCGAGGTGTCGAATAGGGAGATCAAGACTATATTGCATAAAGTCGTCCGCCCTGACCGAAAGGATTGGTCACAGCTTTTGGACTCGGTCTTGTGGGCATATAGGATGTCTTTCAAGACACCATTGGGCGCATCTCCCTTTCGCCTCGTATATGGCAAGCCGTGCCATTTACCTGTTGAGCTGAGGCACAGGTCACTATGGGCAGTTACTGATATACTCATGGATCCAGATGGTGTAGGAGACCAGAGGAGGGCAGAGTTAGCAGCCCTGGAGGAGTTGAGAGATACCGCCTTCTCAAACAGCCTACAGTATAAGGAGAGAGTGAAGGAGTGGCTTGATTCTCATATCAGCCACAAGCATTTTGAGATCGGACAGAGAGTATGGCTGTTTGATGCGAGGCTTTGTTTATTTCCAGGGAAGCTACATAGCAAGTGGAAGGGACCCTACTTGGTGAGAAAGGTACACGACAACGGTAGCATTGATATATCCAAGTTGTCTTCTGAGAGTACCATTCGAGTGAACGGCCAGCGGCTCAAGCCATTTCTAGATCATGAGCTGCGGGTCGTTGATCTTGCCCCTATTCATTTTGCGTGAGATGTGGTCTTTGACTCACATCTAATGCATCTCACGCCAGAGTTTCACTGATCTTCCGCCTTGTATAGATCCAGATGTCTATATCACTACATTCTTTAGTCCCACATCCCTTTCATGATCTGTTGATTATGCTATACTTAGGGTGCACATTACCCTAAGTATAGGGGGGATGTAGGACCGTCGGATATTTTACCCTAAGTATAGGGGGGGTAGACCCTGTACATTCTCCACTCAGTTTTCCCTTAGTATACAACCTGCTATACTTAGGATTACTTGATCTTAAGTATAGGGGGAAGACCCGAGATCCTTTTGATTTTCTATTTCATCTATTCGTCTTTGTATATAGCCTTCCTTTTCACTTCCCTATACCTAGCACGAGTTATGTCTTCTTCATCGCTCTTGACTCTGAGGACAACGTTCGAGCTAAGTATAGGGGGGTGTGTATATATTTCATATATACTTTAGCCATAACTCGTACTTTGTGTGAGTGTGTTAATAAATAAAATGGCTAAAATCCCTAAAAATCACAAAAATTAAAAAATTTTCATGTACATAAACATTCTTTTATTTGCACATAAATAGCTAGCATACAAATTATTTTTGTAAAAATGATTTCAAAAATCTTTTGTGTAAAGCATGTGTAAATATTTTCTTATCAAAATTATGTATATAGTACAAAATTTTTCCAAAATGTTTTGAAAATCAAAAGTTTGCAAAAATCTTGTGTAAATGTGTGTAAATACCTTTTTGCAAAACTTGCACTTCATGCATCATCCATACATGATTTCAAAACATTTTTCAAAAATTTTGCATGGTTGTAAACTTTGTGTAAATAGCATCTTTTGTACATATGAATATAGTTTTTCTGGATGATAGTTGACATTTAAACTAGCCTGGAATCAAATTGAGAAATGGAGCTTGATTAAGATCTTAATCCACCTAACTTCTAAGAGGAACCTTATAGGGCTTAGGTTTAAGGCTTTTCAGGTCCATGGTGACTTAATTCTTTGAGTCCACTAGGCTATGATCACATGTCATCTTAATGAGCCTAAGTAGAGCACTTAACAACAACACAAGACTCATATAGACAATGGCTTTACTTGGACACCAGCACTTCGCACCGAGCTCTCTACGGATGAGGTGGTGAGGAGGCAGTCTTCCTTGACTTGGGGTAGCATATGAGGGTAGTACTTCTAGGCGGAACCTCTCTTCTTCTTTTAGTGAAGGAAGTGCGTCTCAACTTGGTCTGGTTGCCATGAGGTCTAACGACGGGAGTTGTGGGTTGCAATAAAGCTTCAAAAGAGGGATAGTCTACTGGCTCAAGAGGAAAAACTCCTTGTATATATGCTGCACATGTATATGTTGTATAGATGCACTTGAAAAAAAATGCAAAAATAAGATAACTCCAAAAAAGTGGTGGGTCTGATAGAAAATGATAATCCCACCGGAGTATGTATATAGAGTGCAATAAGCAAAGCTTGAGTTTCATGATCCACCTGATGTAGCTTGCAGCAGGGAGACTTGGCTACACTGGTCAAGCTCCCAAGGGTACATGGCTACACTGGCCTTGACCCATTCTTTTCTTCCTCCTCTTCTTGAGCCGGTTGAACTTGAACTTAGAAGGGAATACCCCGCTCCTCGAGGAAAGAGTGGCCAGATTGAGGTTATAGAGTTACCTTGTTGGGGAGGGTTGTCAAGTTGCCATTTCTGAGGTGGAGAGCTTAGAACTCACATTCACTGGACAAGAAAAGATTCATGGTCTTCAGGGTTTGTGATTGATGACTTGTTCTGACCTGGAGCATTGAGGAGTCTTGGTTATAGATTAGTGGAACTTAGAGGCTGTTGAGTTTTAAGCTTAAGTCCAAATAAGGTTCCGACACATTAATAATCCAAAGATCTGATCGAGCTCCATACCTTAATTTAATGAAGGCAAGTTTAATAATCAGATAAGAACAAAGACTGAAAGACATATCTTGTCAATGGCCTCCTCCTTGGTGTTGAGGAGAAAAACCAAGAGCCGCATAGTGAAGCGGTTGCCTAGATTCTACTGTAGGATCAAAGACACGATATTCTCCCATGCTCGAATTGATGACGATTCACCAATCAATATCCTCCCGACCTCTGTATTTAACGATCTCAAACTCGGACCTATCAAGAAGATACAAGAGATCGTCCAATTGACTGACCGATCGATAAGCGACCGAGAGTAACCATTTCGGTCATCATTACATTCCAATGTGCTCCTCTCAAAGTAGACTTCACGATCATTGATATTGAACATCAAGGAGAATTCACCCAGTCTCCAATTATTCTCGGAAAGCCACTCTTGGTATTGGCTAAGGCAATTATTGAGCGTGAGACTCGGGAAATCAATTTTACAGCATTGGAAGCACTTCAATCTAACCTAGTCTTCGAGGAACCAGGATTTTCTGAGGCAACGCACGAAGTCCTCGACAACCATAACCATCAATGGTAGAAGAGCCCTACCCTGTTGCTACATCTAATATAACAGTTGTTGACGAGACTATTGGTTTAGAGACTCTCCCCCCTGCTCCATTCCCAACTGCTCTCATCATGGAAAATCAAATATATGACTCATACGATCATGAGATTTATACATGGTTGCACCCTGGTCAACCTATTCTGACTACCTCGATCAAATCAACTTGACACAGGAATGCTCCAACATCAAATCAATTGAGAACGAGCATGCAGAGAGTCTCTCCAATATTTCAATTCTTGTAGATCTCACAATAGAAGAATGTTTCTTATATGATCCTGAGACAAATGTATGGTCGCACCATGGGTCAACCTACTCTGAATACCTTGACCAAATCATTCCAACTTAGGAGTGCACCAACATTAAGAAGACTAATAACAAACACACAGGAAGAACACCAACCAAGGAGAAGAATTCTCATGGTTATTCATCTGGAGACTAAAGTGACCAACACCTTCACGAAACAAAATGACTACTCCTTCATCTAAAAAGAAAGTAACCTTTGACTTCTGGAAGAGGAATCATCTGATGATCCCTCATCAGGTCCGGAAAAGGTAATCTACATGAGTGAAGTTTGTTCGGTTGTTCTAAAACCATATCTTCGCAAGGATCCAAAGTTCGATTCCCGTTGGACGACTCTCGTTCCTCACTATTATTCATCAAAAGCCGATGCTCCTGCTCTCATCAAATACACTGGAATTATTTCTTATGAGCTGACTGAGACTGATGCTTCAGAGTATTCATCCGAGGATAATTCGCATGATCCCAAGAAGGAAGGAACGAATTCTGAGAAAACAACTGAAAAAACTAAAAGACAAGAATATTTGGAGTGTGTCCACTTTCAAATACTATTCCTCTGAGGATAACTCCGATGATGGTTACCTTTCATCTGACTCATACGCTTCATCTACTATCCAACATGATTTCTCCGAGGATAACACTGATAATAGTTGGGAATCATATGATTCATCTCCTTCTCATCATTATGATCTCCCACTACAACCTCACAAAATGATCGGCCGAAAACTGCCTTAATCATCGGCTACCCACCCTCCCTCCCGACCACATCAGTCTCTTTGTGCATCTTCTTACTTTACTTAGGCCAAGGCCTAAGTATAGGGGGGGACTGATGCCATCTGTACATACCATTCTTTCCATCTCACGATCATTCCATTTCCACCCATCTTCCGTACTTAGGCTGACAAGAGACTAAGTATAGGGGGAATCGATACCCATCTGTATATACCCTCCTCATTTACATATCCCGATCGCTTCATTTTCGCTCTTCTTCTATACTTAGACAGTTCACAGCCTATGTATAGGGGGGGCGTACCGATGTATCTGGTTCTTTTTCTTTTTTCACTCTCTTACGCTTAGCCCGAGCTATGTCTTCTTTACGCTTCTTGTTCTCTGAGGACACAACACTCGCTATGTATAGTGGTGTCTGTATATATACTGTGTATCTATTTTACCCATATCTCGTACTTTTGTGTAATTCTATATGTATTTACGCGGTGGGTAACTAACTTATGAAAAAAAACAACAAAACAAAATAAAAAAATAAAAAGAAAAAGAAAAAGAGTTTTGCTATTAACACTGACTGTGTCCTACCCAAAATGTTTGAAAAAAATGGATTCTTATTTTTTTGCACAAAAATACCTTGCATAAAAAAATTAAAAAAACACAAAATTCACAAAAGTAAAAAAAGTATCTGCATTTCACACACATGTACTTTCTCCAGTATTACATTCATTTGCATCTATGAAAAGTCTTTGAGTTCTGAACTGAGTTATGAGTAGAAATCGAGAGTGATCTGGAATTGACCTTAATTCCACCTAATTATCAGAGGAACTTCTCTGAGAAATATGATTTTAGAAACTTCAGGTCTTTGACTTAATTCTTCGAGTTCAACATGACAATGTGCAGCGTTTGACTCTTAGTGTCTAACCTGGTCTCTTCTTTGTGGGTACAACTCTGGAATAAGGATGTAATTTGTACTTTCGCACTATGCACTTAGCTCAACTCAGACGGGGTTTTGGAAGACTGTGTGAGTTTCTTTCCTGGTAGCGTGTAAATCTAAAGATCGGAGTACGGGTTGAAATAAATCTTTGGAAAAGGGATGGACGGTTAGGCATAATTTTTTCTAAGACCCCGAAACATGTAGAGAAAAAAAGATTTTATATCCGTAGGGGCACAACAAGATCTAAGCAGAACTACCACAAATCCAAATACAAAGAAGCCACTACCAAAAAAATATCTGACCAAAAAGGTCCAAGCTTCAAGAAAACCTGCAGATCTTGGTGGAGACTCGTCTACACTAACCAACTTCACAAGGAGAGGTGACTACACTGGCCACCCTCCAGTTCTTTTCTCCTTATTCTAACTTCTCCCTCATTTCGATTGTGAACACAACGCTACATACCTTAGAAGGAAATACCTCACTCCCCGAGGACGAGTTAGTGGAGAGGAGGTTTGCATGCTAGTCTGTCATTCTGGATGGGAAGAGATAAAACCTTTCACACATATGAGTCGATTGTTCAATGTTCATAGGGTATGCTTTGTGAAGATGATTGATATAAGATGATTTCTGAGCCGAAACTGTGACAATGATGTGTAGAATTTAAAGGCTGTTGATTTTAAAATTCTAAGTCTCACAGAAGTTCCGCTAAACTAATAATCTAAAGGTCGAGTCTAGTTTTATTTTCACCTTCAGCTCATGGTCATGGTATGGAACCCACTCTCATTTCAGCTCATGGCATTTCTTTTGATGCTCAGGGACGAGCATGGTTTAAGTATAGGGGGATGATGAATCTCAGATTCATCACTCTAAAAGTCATGAATTATGCTCAAATCCCTAATAATCATTGCCATTTCTTCATTTATTCTGCATAATTAGCATTCATGCATGTTTTGATAAGAATTGCATTTTATCACTTATTTTCGCACAAAATAAGAGGCCAAAAATCCCAGCCAAAATTGACATGTAAATAGCCTAACTTCCCTGATTTTGAACTAATTCACACTACTCCAATTGACCCAAAACCACCTCCACAGTGTACATATCACTAACAAGAATAAATAAAAAATACAAAAAAATCAGTAACCCAAATAAGTGGACCAAAAACCCAAACCATAGTTTTAGGATTTCCGGACTAAAAACCTCATATCTTCCTCATCCGGTGTCCGCTTTAATCCTACTCACTTTTGAACTAATACACATTCAATTACCTTCAAAACAAGATCAAGTTCAATTGAATCAGATCTCATATGTGAAAGTTGGGGTTTGGGCCTCTTTTGTATTTTTTGTATTTTAGCGGTTTTTGACCTATTATTTTATGTACATAGTTAACCTATTTTATTTTATTTATTTTTCATTTATCTTCTTTGATGAAAGCTTTATTAAAATACGCAAAAATCCAAATCCAAACTAAGCTTCAAATCAAAGAAACTAATTGAGTCTGAATCTTCACTAACTGTCTATACAAAATTGTTTTTTTTCGTGTTCTATTTTATTTATTCTTTTTCCTAATTAATAAAAAATCCAAAAAAATAGATTAATGTGTAAATATTTATCTTTTATTTAATCATATTTTTTCTGGATTTCTATCTAGTTTAAAAATGACAAAAAATATAAAACCTAAAAATCAAGGTATTATATGTACATGGGATACCCCAAAAATATCACTTTGTACAAATTATCGATTTTCGTTTTGATGTCTTCATGAAAGTTGTAGATCTCATTGAGACGAGCAATATTTGTGAAGAAACGTTTTCGATCCGAGGTCATTTGATATTTCTTTTATATTTTTCTTTATATTTATTTTTCGAATTTTGTGGGGCTGACACGTGGTAGCTCCTGGAGTCGCAGCGTGTCAGCCATTTTTGAAGTATTTATTAATTCGTTTTTTTAAAAAAAAATTAAAACCACCAGACGTGCGTAGCACGTGCCTCCTGCGCACGTGCCACGCACGTGCTCCACTTGGACTCCCCACTAATTGCCACGTGGCTAGATCACGGCGGCTGATTGGATGACCGATAATTGTCGTCTTCCTCCACCTTCTTTCCCAAAGTGCTGCACCACCTTCCCTTGCCATCTCCACCGCGATTTGCACCTCTCCGTCTGTGAATCTCACGCTCAATCCTTCCTTCCATCCTGCATATCCCAAATCGCCCTTAAATCTTCCATCTCCGATCTCGGAGCCCTGCATATCTCGCACAGTTGCAACCTCATCAAATCACTATTCCTCTCTGATTTCCTACCTTCTCCGGCCCACGCCCGCGAATCCCTCTCTGCCTTCCACCATAGCCTCGACCCTATAAATGCTCCGTCATCCCCCGTATCGTCCCCTATCCGCTGATCTGCTCTCTAATTTGATCGTCGGGGTGACAGCTCGATCTCCTTCATCTCCGGTGAGATCGAGGTTCGACCTTGCTGTAGACACGGTGCTCCACCAGTACTGCTCCGCTCTTACCTGCCGTTGAGTCAACGTTCTTCATCGACTCCGCCTTCCACTATGCACACGCCTGCTCCTCTCTGACAACCTTCCATTGCTTACTCCTCCGTTGGTCGTCTCCAGGAGCCACTACTGCCGGCCTCTTCATCAACAAAGCTTTGTTGCTTCACCGACACCTACGACATGAACAATCCATCAAAAAATGTGTTTATAATTATCGACACCTGACACAACCTCTCTCCTTTAGCCACCAAACCTCGCCGTCCTACTACGTTTCCACCGGCGACTCCACCGTCAAAGCCCCGCCAGGAGCCTCTTGCTCCGACCGCTCCGCCTTCAACGGTTGGGCACAGCCACCAGAGGTCCCCCGTTCCTATGCTCCGCTAAAAGCCTCGTCGGCACTCTGTCATCAGAAGCAGCCATGTCGCCAAGAGATCAGCCGGGAAGAAACCCGAGGCCCCCGCCATGTGCCACACACGTGGGTTGGGGGAACGACCAAGGAAGACCCCCCTCCCCCCGCACGTGACCCCACGTGCTTGGGGTGGGAAAATTGCAGAAAGAGTCCCCATATTATCTTTATTTGTACACCAGCCTCAGACCAGAGGTCACATGCTGCATATGTGATCTTCTGGACATTTTGCATACATAACCCTAAGGGTCTAGGTAATTACATGCATACCCCGGTTCTGCATTATCTTTATTAATTATTTATTATAATTTGCATTAATACCCCTGACTTCTTCTATTATTTTGAGCAACATTTTCGCATCATTTCATCTTCATAAAAATAGCATGATGTTTGTCAATTAATTCTCTACATTATGGCATATGATTGACATTTTTGTGATCAGTGGTTAATTATTATTTAATTGTTTTATGGAAAATTGCATATTTTGCACATTTTGTGCTATGAAATTCATAACCAATTAACCATTGCTCTAAAAATTGCCAAAAATTATCATATTGCAGAATTAATTGCATGTTACATTGTGCCAAAAAAGAATTGCATTTGCATTCATTATTTGCCTTCAAAAAAACATTTTTCATATTTCAACATTTAATTTTTAATAAGTATTGAGTCTTGTATTTTTGAGGTTTAGGATTTTCTGAGATCCATCACCTAGTAATAGATCTTGGATAATTTTATCCCTTGAAAATAATTAGGTTTAATATTTATTATATTTAAATATTGAAATTCACTTTGTTTGCATTTCAAAATTCATAAAAAAAATCATCTTTCATCCAAAAATTCCAAAAAAATATATAATGTATTCATTTCATCGTAATTATCATCTTGACCAAGTTTAATACTTTTGGGGTATCGTTTGATTGATCTTTACATTTTAGTCCCAAAAATCGGCCAAAGTTGCATTTTGCATCCCTAATTGCATGAAAAAATTACAAAAAAGATTGCCTTGAAAACCGTGCACGAACTTTGATAGACAAAATTCTGGGTTGTTCCTTTGCCTCCTTGTGTTCGACCATGGGACTTGCCCAAGTAAAATAAACACAAAACCACGTGATTAAAAATTGACTAAAATTTATTGTGGTTATCTCTTGACCGATTCCGATTGCCCGCCGACAACGAAACGACATATTTTTAGAGAATGGTAATCCACCCATTTAACCGAGGGAATTTCGCGACTCGTCACCCCACGACTATGCGGTGCCTCTTGAAGGTCTCCATGAGGAATGGGATTCCCCTCCACCTTCCTTGCTCGTTGACGCCCTCACACCACTTTCCACCCCTCGTCGCTCTCTCTGCTATCCATTCAATCCACCACCCTCTAGTTAAACAAAAAAAACATAGTATAATCATTAAAACATATAATCAGTGTCACATCACATCATATTTATCATTCCAACCCTCCCAACCATCCAAACAACTATTATTCACAAGTGGATACCCCAACCCAACCCAACCCAACCCAGGTACCAAACATGCCCTTTGGGACACATTTAGTGGCATTGCCCCTCCACGCGATTCGCTTCTCCTGCAGTTGAAAGATCCATATGTGTATGGTCCGGCCATGAGTAGTCGAAGCTGTAGCAACGACGATGATTCTCTCTATCACAAGGAGTGGACGAACACACTTGAGAGAGAGAGAGGGAGTGTGATGAGAATGAGAGAGAGAGACTTGTAAAGTGTTGTTGTAAAAGAAGAGCTAGGGTTGCCCCTTCTTTTATAGTATTTTGGAAGTCCATGGACCACAATCAATATGAAACACAAAATCAATTGTAGAGATTGATTTATATTTCTATTCAATGGCCATGACTTTGTTGTAAAAATACAACAACAACAACTAATTTAGATTAAATTAAATATATTGAATAATTAACATAATTTAATTTTACTAAATCAATTAGGATAGAAGGATTAGGAAGGAGGCCACCCCCTTTATAAAATAGAGGGGACGATCACACTTTGAATGAGTCAAAGGGTGGCCATCCACCCTCCATACATGGATGGCGTTGGCCTTCTAACTATGTGAGATAAAACCTCACATAATCCTTCATATATTTACAATAATATTTGTTGTAAAATAATTCACAAAAAAATAATTCTAAATTAATTTTGTGAATATTACAATCATGCCATTAAATAATTGTGAATCATATTCACACGTCGAAAATAAAAGGTAAATTGTATTTCCAATTAATTGTAAGTGTCCATTTCACATTAACAATTAATTTGTAGATAATATTTACAATAATATCTCTCTAATATATTATAAATCACATTTATAATATTTATAGTAACATGGATAGTATTATCCAAATTATTCACATGCTTGATAATTAAATCACATTTAATTATCTTAGATCATCATTCTCATGTAAATAAATAATATGGATCACATTCACAATTCATGATAGTGAAATCATATTTAGTTATCAATTTCTTAATGCTTTGATACACAATTCATCAATGGAATTATTCTTGAATTCTTTCAATAATAATACGCTTTCTCTACATATTCTTGGAGAAAATGACAATATGATTGTACATTCCACGTACAGTAACTTGGATATTGAGATCATATGTCAAATCCAGATTTGGGGGGACCTCTCATAGATGCTTGATTAAATTAAGGTCGTATATCTAATCTTCTCATTGCATATGAATCACATGCAGATCAATGTCCAACATTTGGACTAAGATTAGATTACTTCTCTACTGAGAGGAATCACTAAAATCTACAACGGCTTCATCACTTCCTCTGAATGGAAGCGTAATGGTTTTATAATCGTTTATGATAACATCACTCTTGAGTATTCCTAGTACATGTACATCCTACATACAGGAAGACCTAGAATAGATACAAAGATTTAGACTAATTTTACATTGTCTTCCTCAGGGTTTTATCATTAAGGTTCAAATTCGATCATTGGGAGTTGGTATCGATCATATACTTTCCAAAAGCATATATCATACCAAGGTATTGATCAAATACTTTCCAAAAGCATATATCAAACCTACAGATTCAGTCAAGCTTTCAAAGTGAGAAGACCATGCACATAATTTGCTCTCAATATCTCATGAGTTAGCTCATGTCTTCCGTTTCAGTAATGAACATGTATGATCCATTTGAGAGATCGTATTACACATATACCCTTGTATGCACACCAGCTTTCCTATTGATGAATCCACGATTGCCACTCTTTATTCTATTATTTTAGCTCCTCTCTTTGGTAAAACCTCCTATAAATACCTATAAAAACAATAAGTTAACTTTCTGCATGACTTTGTTAATATTGCATAATTATCATGTAGTTTTAAAAAAATCAAAGAATAAAGGAAAAAGAAAAAGAATGATGTATTGTATATATCACCTATACTTGTACATATTATCTATTTATTTATAAAACCAAAATTATTTTATTCTTTTACACCCATGTATATAATTATAAAAATAAAATAAAATTCAGTAAAATAAAAGAAAAATAAAAATAAAATCATCAAACCGTTGTATAAAAGACACATATACATATCACATCCACTATTTATTTTAGACCCTTAAACAATCTATAAAAATAAAATAAAAATTATTTTATACTCCTCAAATTAGGTTGTAAATAAATTAAATATAAAATATAGGTATTTTTGTAAAAAAAAGAAAAATAAAAATACTTTTACATAATGCATAGGTACATTATACTTGTATATAATACCATACACTATATATAATATATTATATTAATTTATAAAAATAAATAAAAATCAAAGGAAAAATACATTTAAAAATAATAAACAATTTTTGTTTTATACACTTTTTAATTTAAATTCGTTTACTATTTTTTATTCAAGGTCCTATTATTTTGTATATTCTGAATTTCTATTGGTCCACGTGAGTTTGTTGACCCCGGTCAAGGTTACCCTCCAGGTCGGGTCGGGTCACATTCTTCTCACCGGAGATTCTTCTTCGAATTTTCACACCTGAACCCGACCGCCTCTTGCCTTGATATTCGGACCCAAGATTCCTCATACATCCGAGATTCTCGCGGATCCCTAGAATCACTCGGATCCTCCTAGGGTTACGCTCCATATCTCAATCTTTCTAGACCCTCGGGCATCCTATAAAACCTCTATTCACTCTGCCAGCCCGACAACTTGTCCCTCACACCCCCATTCTTCCCTAGCCACCTTCCGTGGAGTAACGACCACTCAATGAGTAGCTTAGGATCTTTAGGAGATGCTTGGAGGCTTGTAGCTCGCAAGACGTCCAGAGCTTCGTCGTGTGCAACCTCTCTTGCCCGTCGCAACAGATCGAGGCCTAGACCCATCAGATCACCTTCGCGTAGAGCTTCTCATCTTATTGGTAGCTTCAGGTAATGATTTTATTCCCTGCATTTCCCCCATTTGATTCCATCTTTGCATTTCACGTCACCTCTAGTTACTCTGCTATGACCAGCCGGTCGGAGCTCCATCTCGACCATCTATCCGCTCAAATCGAACCCCCCGCTCGCTTCGCTCCTTCCTACGCAGTCTGATCACCCTACATCTCACTCACCGGAGCGAGATTATGACCGAGACTTCCTTCTCCCATCTCCGTCGGAAGTCAAGTATCACCTCCACCATTTCGCTTCTCTCCTTTAATAACTTGGACAAAAGCAGCGCCCTAAGTCCCTCTACCTCTTCCCGGTGATGGTTCGCACGAACGAACCCAATTGATTCACCAGCTGACAAGGTGGAGTAGCTCCAGGTGGTGCTACGCTGCGACACACTTCCAACCTTCGCCGCTCTATCAGAGCCCACCACTAGACGCGGAGGAGCTTCATGACTGTGCTGGACATCTCAATGACATCATTAGGTCTGTGGATCTTCCTCCACGGTCGATTGAAGGTCGCCCGAGTCGAGTTCATCTAACACCTTCAGCCGCCGTCTGATGGAGACCCCATCTTCCAGATTGCATCTCCACCGTTCATCCAACCCCTTTTTTAGAGGCGTTAGATCCACGTTTAACGGCCATCAGAACTGACATTTTCTACGATGTCTAATCTCATCAGAAGTTATTAGACCCATACGCCAGCTTCACTCGCTTGAGCCGTCAGATCCTTAGCAGAGAAGATAAGAACCATCGGCACCCGTCTTTACAAGAGCCTTCCACGTGTCCCACGTGTTCTACACGCGTCTGCAAGGGTATATTCCCCCTTTTACCCCGTGTATATCTGTATTTTGCTTGAGAGTCCATTATATAATTGTTGTAGTAGAGAACTTTTGCAATTAGACCCTCACATTTTCTTATTTGCATTTCAGTCCAATTGAGTCTGAGGCACGTAAGTCCACACGTGCTCGTTTGGGATATTTGCATTATATGCCTTGAATTTTCTTCTGGTTATTGAATGAATGCCAAGTTTTTTTTATTTGCACTTATAATGCTGTGAGCCTGGATCACGTGTTGCGCACACTCTCTATGGATTATTTGCATTATTGGCCCTTGGCTTTTCTATAGTGTTATCTGTTTTGTACAAAAACTTAAAGAATTCATGAATAGGTCCCTGTGAACTATGATTAATTATGTGTTGTGTTTTGGACTTAATAAATATTAAATTAATTTGAAAATTTACTTATAATTACCATTGTCTCCTGTTAGTGAGTATTCTTTACTATAGATTGATTTATTTGCACTTTATATTTTTAAACATTCAAAAACCCTCGAAAGTATCCATGGTTACCTTATAAAATTATAAAAATTCGAAAAATGTTTTAAAAATTCTATTAAATATCTTGTGGGTGCCTTTTTGTGTTTTTTACTTCTAATGTTAATTTTGTTTGAAAAACCCTTATAAAACTCTAAAAACTACAAAACATTCAAAATCATATAAAAACATATAAAATCAAAGAAAAATCCAAAATTTCCATTTTTACTCTCTGTTTGTAGATTTTTAATTATATTTTATCATAAAATTACTAATAAGGACTTTGGGGCATGTTAAATATTTTTAATTTGCAATTTCGTCCTGACTGTGTATTGTTTTGATTTTTGATCCTTATTTTATTTTTATAAAATTACAAAAACAAAAGAAAAATCTAGAAAAATTTCCAAAAACATTTGAAAACCACTAAAATCTAAAAATATTTTTACCTTAATTTTTTGAGAATTTTTTACTATCTTAAAAAATACAAAAAGAGTATTTTATGTTTGCTTTGTGATTTGTGCTTGCTTATTTATTATTCAAAAATTTAAAAAAAGAAAAAAATCTAAAAATTAAAAACCACTAAAAATATTTCTTTTTATTTGGAAATTTGACTACTTCGTATTCTCTTCGTGCTCCTTGTGTTCGACCCTGGTGGCTATACTAGGTTGATAAAAATAGCGAACCACTTCTCTTGATTGCTTGATTTTTTTCTGAGTGGTTTAATTTTTCTTATTGAGTTCACCTTGACTGGGGTCGCAACGACCTCTGTTTTACTTTGATAATTAACCCTATTTGGTGGGACACTCTTCAGAATGGCACCATTACCGGGGAGCATGGCTTAGTTCACATTGTTTATTTTTCTTATCAATTTGTTATGACTACTTCTGACATCTTTTCTGTTTTGCTTTTTGTGCGAGGAACTTCCCTAGGGACTCCTCGACTTTCTAGTGGAGGAACTCGTACATGAGGAGGAATATAAGAGCTGGAGAATTTAGTTATAGCATATAGATATTTTTTTTGCAAAACATTTGATTCTTGTAACAATTGTGGACTTGGACGCTTAGACACTTTGGGGTCTATTACAGCGAGTACCATTATACTTGGGGGACCTCACTGCGGCTTTTCATGTTTTGTTTTTATCACTTTTATTTCTTTTCAATTCTCAAGGATTTAACCTTTAGACATGGGAGTTTTTGTTGATTGTGACGTAATTAGATAAGGCCCCACACCTAATTACTTATCTGTTCCTATATATCTTAATTGAACTTAGCTAAAATAAAATTAAAAAGTTAACATATTGGGATTAGAGACCACGTACCGAGAGAGGCTGTATACAGCGCTGGCAAGACCTATTGTGGTGGGCATCGATCGGTATCGAAGACCGGACTCCAGTCTCTCTTCCTGATAGTTAGCCATTTGTGCTTCACGATTAATAGAATTTGCTCGTCTAAGGTTGATTTCCTCGTTGCTTCATATAAATAGTTTATTTTTTGTCTTTACTTTTATACACAGATCACCCTGCATGTAGAGTGCTAGAGTCAGGTACACATTTCTATCTATGAATGCATCATCGTGTTTGATCGTGCATTAGCTTTTTCGACTTCGTCCTTCTGTTTTATTAGACTCAAAATAACCAAACAAATCAAAAAATCATTAGGCGTTGTCTTATTTCAGAAAAATATCTAAAAAGAGAAAACCAAATATTAGGACTGCTAATGTAAACTTGACCCTAAAATACACTTCATTTAAAAATCTTGTTTTATGGAGAGGCACCCCCTCATTGATTGATTTATTTGCATCAAGAGAGTGACCCGCACACTAGGCTAGATCCATATCCGAACTCCTTTCAGACTACTAGTCTTGTAGCTAGTTGTTCTCCAATGAGGATTTCACCGGGTTGCCAATAATCAGTCCGGGACTTCCTTAACAGTTTGGGCAGATCGGGTATCCGGTAAACAGTCCGCACCCATACTGGTTGGGGAAACTAGTTACGAGATTCGGGCTAGTCTCCTGGGAGCATTGGGTTCCCAACAGCTCACTTAATCACTCCGATAGATTGATTTTTCACCTTAATAAAATTGAACAAGATTAAAGATCGATCTTTCACAGTCATCAGCTCGAGCATTGAGTAGATGAAAAAAGGGTTTTACTTCACATCTTGTTTGCATTCTAGATCCAATCTTCATAAATCCCCACAGCACGATGATGGGAAGGAGGTTCCTTAGGCTGCCTTTGACAGCACCTCTTTTGAGCACTCCTCTCCATTCATCTAGGGCAGCTTCAGAGAGCCTAGACCAGCTCTTTGAACCTGAGTTCGCTACCACCCTATTCTCCCTTGACCACCCTTCCACCAGTCCTGAGGTGCGAGAGCAGAGGCTAGCATGGTTATATGTTCACTTGACAGAACTTGAGTTGGGGTCTTTTGCCTTTGTAGATGCCCAAGAGATGGCCAGCAGTGAGGGATTCACTGATGAGCAGCCTCAGGCATCATCATATATACTTGACCAGTCCGCCAACAACAACACATTACTAGCCTCCTTGGAGACCATGCAACGACAGATTAGAGACCAAGGAGAATTTATGTTGAGGTGTGATGAGAGCTGAGTAGATGTGAGCCAGTAGAGAAGAGCCGCAGAGACCAACCGGTGGAGAGATACCAACAACAAGAGGAGGAGACGGACACCCGGATGACCATACAGAGCCAGTTAGGCTAGTACGGACAATGAGGCAGTTGCACAACCCCGGTGCAACCCTCACTCGTCGTTGTATTTAGCTTCTGGAGATCCTGGGCGACTTCGAGCTCCACCCCTAGACCATCCAGTTACTGCTCAAGTTCCATGGGCTAGCCATCAAGGAGTCGCACCTCCATCTGCAGGAGTTTAAGATGATCTGCAGCACTGTCTACGACAGATTCATGGATAAGGACACGATCAAAATAATCACCTTCCCATTCTCCTTAGCGGACAGAGCAACCTATTGGCTGAAGAACTTGGGGAGATATGTCACTACCTGAGAGCAGCTCTGGACTGAGTACTTGAACAAGTACTATCCACTCGGTCGGAACAACGCAGCACGATCCATGATCAACAACTTCACCATGATCCCCAACATGCAGTTTACGAGGCTTGGGATCGATTCGAGAGCTCATCGACAGGTGTCCCCATCATGGGATATCTAAGCCCAACCTTATTCAGAGATTCTTTTGTGGGCTGACATCAGAGCTGCAGGGGATAGTAATTGCCTCGTGTAGAGGGTCCTATTTTGCAAAGGATGAGGACCAAGTCTGGGCCATCTAAGAGGAGATGTCAAAAAACTACACGGTGATGTCTCAGACTAGGGTCTACACTTAGGGGAAGCCCCTCCCATAGGTCGTGTCTTATCAAAGGATTTCATGGGTTGATGCTGGTCCTTCTACTTCATCAGCAACAGCACAGGCTGAGTCCTCAGCCATTGGCATTGGCATCATCAGCGAGAAGCTGGACCGCATTGAGATCATTGAGAAGAAGTAGTGCCAGGGCCTTACCCAGATTGATCATTTGGCACAGACACTGAGTGACCTGAAGAATCAGATCATGTAACTCAGGAGGCACAGATGGCTCTACAGCCCTGTCTCTGGTCACGGGTTGATCCCAACAACAGCATCTCTACCCAGCCATCTGTTACGTACCGACATATCCACCACATTCAAGAAGAGCCTGTCCAGCCGCTGCAGCACTACTCCCAGCCACCACCATCTCAGGACACTCAGATGGTGGTCTACAAATCAGATCAACCCTTGACACTTCTTCCCCCTCCACACTACGATCAACAAGATCCGTTGATGTAAGTCAATAGGATTTGGTACGAACGGTACCAGCAACAGCTCAGGATCCGTCGTGATCACCTGGGTTTCCAATGGTCTACTAGAGGCACCTCATCCTAGTAGCAGCCTCCAGCTCAGGTCAGACAGAGCATCCAGCATCAACAGCCCCATCACTCCTAGCAGTACCGGCAACAACACCTGCAGGGTCCTCGTCCCTCAAACTAGGGACAACAGCGGAGGCAACTGCAACAGCCTCATTCTTAGTATTCCCAACCTCCCCATCATTACCAGCAGCAGTCTCAACCCCATTTCCAGTGAGGCAACCCGTCTGGTTCTCATGGACCTGTCTATGAGAAGCCAACCCTTGACAGCCTCACTCGCTTACTATCTGACGAGCATGCATCCTTCCAGCGAAAGATGGACGAGTTCCGGCAGAAGATGAGAGAGATTATCAAGGTCAAGGCTGGCACACCTGCTCAGATTGAACCAAACCCGAACAATCTGAAGAGGAAATCTGAGCAGATAGTTTATAAGACTACCACTCCTAGTGATACTTTAGATGATATTTCTTCCTATGTATTTGATGCTAATTTTGTGACACTTAGGAGCAGTAGGATGCCAGCGGGTGTCGCCACGTCTGAGCGATGACCACTTGGAGATTGTGGAGCACCAGACGAGGATGGAAGTAGTGCTAATGCTGCTCATGATGATGACGGTGGC
Source organism: Ottelia alismoides (assembly GCA_037367405.1). Classification (NCBI taxonomy): domain Eukaryota; kingdom Viridiplantae; phylum Streptophyta; class Magnoliopsida; order Alismatales; family Hydrocharitaceae; genus Ottelia; species Ottelia alismoides. The sequence goes on from JAZKJV010001985.1 coordinate 53,189, forward strand.
GCGGAAGCCACCAAGGATGTTGATCCAGCCAATGGTACTGAGACCTTCGTGATTCAAGATATAGACGGTGGTGATGATGTCACCTTGTTGCGAGATGCTCGACCAGAGAGCTGTGCTGATGTCGTGAGATCAGATGTTGTAGGTGGTATTTATGACACCAATTTTCCTTCAATTGTGTTACCTATTTCAGTATCTCATGATAGAAAAATACAAAAAAATGGAAAAAAAATTGAAAAAAACAAAAATATGAATAAAGGAAAGGTTTATGTATCCCCTACGAGTCCATATGTGTGACATGATGATATTGGTGTGGATTCTACTCTTCTTCATGCACAGGAGCCTATTCCTGACCCTCATCTTTCTGGAGAGGATCCAGCCATCCCCTTCCCTCAAGCACTCAGCTTAGCGAAGGAGAATAAACCAAAAAATCCCAAAAAGAAACACTAGCTAGAGTTCAACCAGCAGATGATCGATCGATTCTAGATAGAACTGACTCTACAGGAGGTACTGGAACAAATCCCCCTCTTCCATAAGAACTTGAGAGAAAAGACCACCATCCGTAGGAAGAGGAGGAACCACAATGCTGAGATCCATGTGCTTACTCGTGCCACATGCTTAGCCATTCAGAACCGATTGCCAGCCAAGAGACCTAATACAGGGGATCCATATGTTAGATGCCATATACGTGAGAAGTGGTTCGATCGTACTCTATTAGGCAACGACTCTTCTATTAACCTTCTTCCGACAACCTTACTTGACCGATTCGCGTTCGACCCTCTCCGACAGAGCAGGACAGTCCTTTAGTTTGCTGATAAATTTGTCAAGAGGACAAAGGGGTTGTTGAAGGATGTGGTCGTCGCAATTAAGGGCTTGAAATTCCTCCAAGAACATTGTTGTATTGGACATGGAGATCCCTGAGTCTGTGACAGATACCCCCATCATACTAGGACACCAATTCTTGACCACATCCAAGGCGGTATCCGATAATGATAGCATGAAGGTATACTTTCACGTCGAGGGAAAAAGTGTACAAATAGAGACGATCGAGGAGACCAGAGCTAGAGATTCAGCCTACTCCGAGCAGTCGAGTGATTCAGAGTAGATGACAGATGTTGAGAGAGACGGCCACAATGAGTGCGACTTTGTAATCACAGATGATGAAGCAGTTTGGTCCGACCCCATATCACGAGCTCTTGGCATGCCATCAGATAATGCATATTTACAGATTTTGGCAGATGAGGGTTCAAACAACACACACTTGGCACCACATTCATTTTAGGTCGATGACCGTGGTCAGGATAGCAAAGCGGAGTATATTTCATGTTCTTCTGATTCAGATCCCTCGGATTCAGACATTGATTAGGATAACTTCGATGATTATTGAAGAACGTAAAAATCAGACCCACGATTAATTGATATAGAGAGTTGTCGATGTAGAAATAACCGTGAATCAGACTCGGTTTATCAAACAAAAATCAACAAAATAGGAGAGAGAGAAAATGAGAACAAGCGGCTCTCTCTCCTATTTCATCTACACTACATTATTTATCCATGTAAGTGTTCCTAGGTTGAACTCGAGGAGGAAGGATATTAAAATGTCAGTTTTCGATACAAGAAAGAAATCCCGAAAACTTCACTTTATTCTTGGTTTTAAAACAAACTTCAAAAAAGACTCCAAACTAACTCGATCTTGCAAAATCAACTTGAGAAAACTACGTGATGAAAATCCACGAAAATTACTAGAAATGTAGACGGGGTAGTTGCATAACTACCCTAAATATTCGGAGAGAAAATACAACAAAAATAAGGTCCAAAGTACCCCTACAATCCAGGAGCAGAAGTGCAAGAAAAACTATAAAGGTCTGTTACAATTGGGTCACTGGTCAGGGACTGATTTGCAAAGAACAGTAGTTGTATTGCTTTTAGGTCCCTGTGCGGGGACCTAATTGCAATTTTGGAAAGTATCTAGAGCGAGGTGAAGTTTTTGGAAATCCACTGGGTTTATGTTGTAAATATTCCACCGGTTTAGTTTGGTCCGTTATGATTAGAATAAATAATGCGATCTGGACCATCAAGATGAGCCACGTATCGGCAGCCTGTACTCCCTAGCAGTTCTTGATATTCTTCAGCTTCTCCGTGCGGTTGGTGACGAGGGGTTCTTCTCCGATTTATTCCCGACGGTCGGCGATGTTCTTGGGCCTCCGACAGGGCCAAGAGAGAGGTGCCTTCTCCCTCAAGGCTCGCCTGCATGTCAAAAGCTCCGAAGGTGGTAGAATCGCTGCGGTGATGCTTCAGTAAAGGTTACAATCCGACTGTCTTGGAAGCTAATGACGACGCATGCTTGGCTTTGATCGTTCTTTGGACTTTAAAGCTTCAGATGGGGATTCTTGTGCTCCAGATGAGAAGAGCGACCTGCAAATGAACGATTTCTAGTTCGATTCGCAAGGAATCGGCCAACAACTTAAAGAATTCACAAATGCGAAATTTTCTTTCCAAGAATTGTCAAACAAAGAAAATGTGAAAAATGAGAAACGAATCGAGATGATTTGAGTTGAGATTAGAAGGATTGGAATGGTGTGTGCCTAATTACTGTGATTAAGGAATCTATCTATGTAATTAACTACACTAATGCGGGCATGCATATCGAGAATTAAATTGCAAAAGTGGATGAATTACATGTGGACTGGTGGTGTATGACCTCCTGATTATGGCTCGACGGTGTGACAAACCGGAGCTCAGCGCGGTGCAAGGCAGCGATTCAAGGAGGACGATCACCATAAAACTCTCCTCCGACGTCCCCTCGTCCACGCTGAGCAAACCTCGAGCCCTGTCACGGTCGGAGTGAGGCGGAGAACAGTGATGAAGGTTGGTTGACGGCCAGGTGGTCTAGAAGTGGTTATCTTAGGAAAAAAATAGTTGGGAAATGGCGATTTGAAGGGATTTTTATATACAATTGGAGGAAGGTAGTTAGAGGATCAATGACGGGCTTAACGGTGGTGGTTCGGAGTAGAGGATGGATGGAGTGGATCAGATTTAGGAGTTAAAAGGTGACGTGTAAAAATGGAGGAAGTTAGGATGTTAGAACAGAAACCGGCCAGCCTTCTTGGAGAAGAAGGTCCCAGGTGCTGACACGTGTCAGCACCTGGTTGGTCAGGATAGTTTAAATACCTTATTTAATAGATATTAGATAGTAATTAACGTTTTTTTAAATAGGTATAACATGCAAATTTATATAATTAAGTTATATAATATGTATTAATTTTCATAAATAATAATTATTTTACGAAATATAAATATTATATTAATTAATAATTGTAAATAACACTTGATAAATCAGTTTTGTATTTTTAACTTATTAAATTACTAAATAATATATTAGTTTTATATTTTATTAATTATTAGATTAATAAATAGAGTTTGTATAATTTTTTTGTGATTTTAATAAATTAATTTATGTATTTTAATAAATACAAGTATATGTTATACAATTCATTTATACCTATAAATGAAGGTTTTTGAATTATTAAAAATAATAAATAGCCTCAAAAAATTATGAAATAAATTAGGATTAAAATACAAGATAAAAAAATAATTAGAAATTGTAAAATCATTAAAATAATAAATTATGTATCTTAAATAAAATAGATAGCCCAAAAACCCAATTTTGGTTAGGTCCCAAAACCGACTTTTTGCAAATGGACTCTGATTTTAGTGAAATCACATTCTTTAATTAGAGAATATTATTTTATGAACTTTAAAAGTGAGTAGAGTGAAATTGGAGTTTGTATGAGAAGGTTATGCTGTTCGGAAGTTTGGATTTTGAGAATTTACAAGTTGGATTTCTTAGCATATACAAGGTAATATTTTAGCTTATTTTTATAATTTTCTATGCAATTTTAGAAATAATTAGGAGATAAGTTTGGTGAAAAATATGTTAGTATAAATTAATTAAAAATCTTTGAAGTTTTGCTATTTATTGGATAATTAATGGAGAGTGTATGAAGTGTGGAAATTAATTATTTTTATTTTTTTCTTCCTTATCTCCCCCATCTTATTTTTTATCGACCAATCCATGCTGACTTGGTCTTGGGGATTAAGTTATAAATATATCTTTCAGCTATATTTATTTTTACAAGTCATATTGTACATATCTACAATTTGCCTTTATTTTTATTTTCTTTATTTTTATTCTTTTATTTATTTACATGATTTTAATGCATAAAAGTGCATTTTTGTTCATGACTATGGTTTTGTTAAAAAGTGGAATTTAATGGATATTTACATGTATTTGTCAAGGGTTTTAAGACAAAATGCAGACAAAATGTTAATGAATCGTGGATTCATCAACCCCATGTACTTAAACTTTGCTAGTCCCTTAGCAAACACTTATTTTAAAATAAGGAAAAAGAAAGAAAGTTAGAATGAATTTGTTTTCCTAAACCAATTCACGAGAACAGTCAAAGGACAGAGCTCGATCAGACCTAAAACAAGCATTTTGTCGGAGTCTTAACTAGGATTAGGATTTTAACCTCAACAGTCCTCAAGTTCCACAAATCCTTGTTTAAGTTTACCTCAACATCTAGTTCAGATGCACTCATTCATTTCACAAACTCTATCAACCTTGAAATAAATCTGTACGGTATGTGAATTGTTTTAGCTCTTCCCGCTTTGAAAGAAGCGAAGAAACAACCCATCCCAGCCATACACTCCTATTGGTTCCTCATCCAGCTACTCTATCCTCGGGCAGGGAGGTATTCCCTCCTGAGGTCAGTTCGCGTTATGTCTACAATCGAATATAGAGAGGAAGTAGAAGAATGAGAAAAGAACTTGAGTATGACCAGTGTAGACGCATCTCCTTGTGAAGCCCAACCTATGTAGCTAAGTCTTCACTAAGATGTGCAAGCTTTTTGGTGGAAGCTCGGACCATTGTGGTCATATTTGTAGTTGGTGGCTTCTTCATTGAATTTGTCTTTGTAATGTTGCTTGCACTGCATTCATCTCTTTGTGCCTTGATGGATATAACATCTTTTCATTCCGTCCATTTTTTGAGGTCTTGGAAAAATTGTGTCACCAGATCCTTCCTTCATATGAAGCAACTATCGCAACCACAATCTCTTTTAAACGTCAATGCCGCAAGACAAGGATAGAAACGTACTACCAAGATGGATTGCCCTTCGAAGCACCATTCAAGTCGAGCTAAGTGCAGAGTGCATGTGTCCAAAATCGGTTCATTGATGAAGAGTTAAATGGATGATACCAAGTGTTCTACTTACACACTTTTCGAGTTGACTTCCCAAACATGGTCTCATGGAACCCAAAGATTTAAGTCAAAGATCTGAAGAGTCCAAGTCCCAGTTCCTAACTAGACTCCATACAATGAAAGTTAAAAACTGTAATCATGCTCCATCCTTCAGACTTTTCCCCATCTTTAGTTCTAGAAATCAAATTTATTATGAAAAATACTAATGCAAATGCAACCATGTTTTTGTGAAGTATATTTTTTTGGATTTTACTCATTTTTATGAATTTTAAGGATTTTATAATTTTAATCGATTTTATCCTTTACACTTTTATGGATTTTGTGTTTTTTATATATGATTTTATGAATAAGAATTTTACAAGATAAATTACCCATATTTTATTTGGATTAAATAACAAATGGATTTCATAAATTTTATATACAAGGTATTTTACAAGTATTACATGAATTTTACACATATTTGAATATGTAGTAGTTTAAATAAGTGTTATACATATTTTAAATACACATTTTAAATTATGGATTTTAAATAAGGATTTTAAACATATTTTACTTCTTTACAAGGATTTTATAAATAATTTAATTAAATAGGTGTATTTTAACTCACCCACGCACACTTTTTATGTATTTTATAGATATATAAAATACATAAAAGTATGAGTTATGGACAAAAGAATATATAAAATATATACGTAAACCCCTATACTTAGCTTGTGCTATGTCCTCATAGCATCAAAATAGAAGACATAACTCGTGCTAAGTAAAAGTGGGTGAAACAGAATAAGTGATGTGAAGTCAGTCGACCCCCCTATACTTATGATCATGTCATCGTAAGTATAGTGGAACAAAAATGAGGTGACTGAGGGAAAAGAATATACAACTAAAAGAACAAAAGGACAAAGAAAAACAAAATTATCGAAATCACTCGGTCCCCCTATACATAGGATAAGGCATCCTAAGTATAGAAAAGAGTGTGGCCAAAATTAGGGACCAATGATTAGAGTAAAAGAAAGAATATACAATAGAAAAGTAAATAGAATAAAAATCGAAAACGAGAATCAACAGGCAATCGGTCCCCTCCTATACTTATGATATGGTATCCTTAGCATAGAAGACAAACAATAAAAATGGGGACGATTGTGATCTATGAAGGATATACAGTTGTGTACTCCAGAAAAACGAATGGCTTCACAGGTCTCTGTACAAGATGGAATGACGTGGAAGAGTAGTCATACATCTTGTACAAAGTAGATCACTTCAACCAGGGTCGTACAGAATCTTCTGCTTTTTCTGTGCGTACCAATCCTTGGCTGAATAGGTAGAGTCATCTCAGTAAATAAACTCTATATGTGGCATAGCTCTCTTTTCTGAAATATACGTCTTGAGTCAGACTACAAAAGGTGTCTATCCAACTCTCTACGCTGAATAGACTATACAATTTGTGATATATAATCGGCTGACTCTCATGCTGGAATATGTGTTTCTCAATATGCGACACTGAGATGTCTACTGCTACTAACTGCTCATCTACATCTAATGTGAACTCTGTATCTGTATATGGACAGTCATCAGCGGAACTATGTACCATGTCTTCTACCCCATCATCATGTAGGATATCGTGGGTATTAAGATAAACGCTCTCAAGATCAAGAGATTGTGTCTCATCTATGTTCTAGCAATCCTCTACAAGACTTGAGTCCTCTGAAGTGAATGACAAAACTGATCTAGGACTACTACATTGTCTCGCCATCTCAATGTGTATCTCTCCATTATCTATACGGAATGATACTCTCCCAGCATATAGTCAACGAGTGCTCTTGTTGTGAGCTTATCAGGAAAAGAGGATGGAAGTATATTGATTGAGGAACCATTATCTAAGAGAGTATGATGAAATGCGACATCTGTAATCTGACATGTGACATAGTGAGCTCCATAATCTTTCTTCTTCTTTTGTACCTTGTTCTGAATAGCACACGAAGTTGCCTTGGTCATTACATGTTTCTTACCACGTGATCTCTTTTTCCTACGTGGTGTGCATCTATTCCTCAACTGATTCTTGAGTGTAGGAAAATGATCCAAGGCATCATGAAGGGGAATCTTCAGAAAGATGTGATCTTTTAATAGTTTCTCAGTCTCTGGAGTAACATCATTCTTTTTGGATTTTTAAGTACCTTTCCCATACAAAGCATCATGAAAAGGAATAATTTCTAGAAAACAACATTTTTTTATTGATATTGGGATCAATTTACACATCGAGAGATTCAAAATTATCTACAAAACTCTCTAAAACAGGAAAGGACACATCAGCTTCAGGCGTGTCTTCATGGCCTGGTGTAATGTCATCGTCTGATTCGCTAAAGTCCATATCGACTGTCTCAGCATCGCTCACTTCTCCCTGATCATCGAGTGGTTGATCCCTATAATCGTTGTGGTTCTCCTCCTTAGCCTGTGTATCATGGTCTAGCTCTTGCTCCTCTCATTGTGCCATCTCCTCATCCCGATCAGGTGCTTGTGGTGATATACCACTCCTGAGACGAATGAAGTTAGATAAAAATTCAGGAAATAAGATCGTACCTATCATGTTTTCTATCTGGTATGGGTGCCTGATTTAGCCAAAATTCAAGGAGTCTAAAAGTGGTATCTCACACAAGGCGGAGACAACCGTCGCTGTGACGACTCACAATGAACTCTGGACTAAAGTCAACAATTAACCCACACTAAAGATCAATAAATTAGAAATAATGTGGAGTTAAAATTTATTTTTAACTCTGCACAAATGATGTAAAGGGCAAGTATGCAGAGAGTTTGAACACAGGGAGCAAGCAGGGTAGTTCAAAATAATGTGCACAAGTGAATGTGTATGTGTCAAGTGTCTACACTAAGCAAACAATCAAAGGCAATTTTTTTGTGGGTTTTTAATTTTTAATTTTTTTATTTTAATCTAGTTTTTAATTTTGTATTTTGATTTTTAATTTTCTGACTTTTATAATTTTATATTATATATATATATATATTTTCTTTTTAAATATTGGAAGATAAAGACAAAGTAATAAAAGACTAGATAAAGTATTTATAAAAATGGGCAAAAATAACCAAAAATTCGGAAATAAAATGTTTTTGATATTTTTAGGATTTTTTTACTGTTTTTTGTGATTTTTGGGGATTTTTCAAGGTGTTTTTGGTATTTTTAATTACTGAAATAAAGCAAAACAGTGGGCAATGTGCTGGCTGTGAGGAAAATGGAAATTAAAAATAGCAAATAGCTACAAAATTTGTACACACTAATTTTCAAATAAATAGAATAAAATATGGGGTAAACAGGAACTGAGTTTACTATTTTTGGAGTTTTCTAGGATTTTATAGATTTTTTTGAAGTTTTTTAGTGTTTTTAAATTTTTAGTGTTTTCTTTTGAGATTTTTAGTGATTTTTGGATTGACACTAAAATATGGTAAAATAGACATTAGGTAATTTTTTTGGAATTTTTAGAGATGATTTAATATTTTTTTGGTATTTTCTAAGCTAGACAATGAATAAAAAGCATGTTTTTTATTTTTAATAAATATAAAAATAAACAAAATCAAAAACTAAATTGATAGCGTGGAAGCATAAGTTAACAGGAGCTTAAACATATTTTTGTAGAATTTTTGGACTTAAAATGATAATTTAAATAATTAGAACAAGCATCCAAATGTTAAACAGGCCTGTCAAGGGTAGATCTGTAGTTTATCAAACATCCAGGGGCTCACATGCAAAATTTCCACGAAATTTTAAACTAAATATGCAATTTTCAAGACCAAAACTAAACTACAAAAGCCGTCGGGGCCTCAATACAAAATATCCAGGCTACGCACGTGCTACACACGCGCCTGGCAAGGGCATACATGCAATATCCAAAAATGTCCGGGGCTGATACGCAAAAATCCCATACTTTTACAATACGCGACAAAATTTTGGGATTAAACTGAAATAACCCAAAGTCCGAGGGTACCCTTGCAAAATGCCCACACCTCACGTGAACAGGTCACGTGAGGTGACGTGGCAGGGGACCTATTCGTAAATATAAAAAAGCTTAGGGGTCTTTGTGCAAAAGTTACCAAAATATTACACTTCAGACAAAAGTTTCAGTACTAAAATATAAATACAAAACATGCGAGGGTTTGGATGCAAAATACCCTCGCTGGGACGATCTGATGGTGGTGCAGGCGTTGGTGACGCGTGGCGCGAATCCAACGGCTGGCAGCTCAGCGCGATCCAGCGGCAGGGAACGTGTCACTTATCCACGTGGCGGCCTCTCGGAAGGCGATGACGGTTCGCCCGTGGACGGCTGAGATCAGATCTCAGATGAGATCCGACGGTGGAAGGTGCTGGCGATCGGACGGTCCACGTTAGACGTGGGGTCCTCTCTTGATCGGACGGAAGCGAGGCGTAATGGAAGAACAGGGAAGAAGGATCGCCGTGGCGACCTTCTTCCGGCGGTGGCGACTCGCTCCAGCGGTGGATGAGCTTCAAAATGGGCCCAAGAGGTTGCTGCAGGTCTCCTCTGTCGTCTGGAAGCGACGGAGTGGCGTGGAGGTCAGCGGAGCTCTTCCACGGCGAGGCCGAAGTTGCGGTGCTCCAGGTGCTCCGGCGAAGTCTCAAAAACACCCCAGACGCGTTGGTGTGCTCCAGTTCCTGCGCAAAAAGGTTATGGAGGTCGAGGGCAAATTGCCTCGACCTCGGGTGGCTCTCGGAGTGGCATGGAAGGCGAGATAGGTACTCGCCGGAGTTGCGCTCCGGTGAGGATATTAATGAAGCAATCAGATGATCGATTTGACGAGGAAAAATACGCGTAATGATCCTAAGGGTATGGTGAACACGAGGGGGATGAAAAGAAGCGAAGAACGGACTCGATGGCATCAGGGCCAGAGGGAGAAAATACCTCGACGGCGGAGCTTGCCGGAGGTGTGGAACACGCTCAGATCTAGTGTATTCCGCCGCCTTGAAGCTCGGAGCTCGGAGCTGTCACCTCCAGGCGTCTCGAGCACGTCCAAAGGGGGGAGAAATCTGGGAATTTGCTGTTCAAATTCGAAAAGGAGTCAGACTTGGGTTTTTAAGGGGTTGACGAACATGGTGGAAAGAACGAGGCCTCTGACATGATGCAGTGGTCTTCAGCCCAAGGTAATGCTTGGGCGAGTATCCTTGATGCTTGAGCTTCAAAAGTCGTGAAGGGTGGAACATGTTTAGGTGAAAGGGCAGGCCTCGAAAAAAAGTGGAAGAAGGGGGGTCAACACACTCTGACAAGCTACAGGGGCTGGGTCAGATAGTTGACCGAGGTCAACTCTCAGACCCTCCTGGTTGGTCCACGTGGACCAACCAGTAAAAACCCTGGAAAAACCTATTAATAAATCATTTTAAAATATCAAATGGTGTTATTTTAATTAGGTGATAAAATAAAAAATATTTAGAATTTTATCTAGTATTTTATTCCGATTTTTAATTATTTTTATGAGTTATATTTTTACAAGTTTACTTTTTAGCCCTATATAGGTATATTACCTATATATTTTAGTAATTTAATTTTATTTTATGCACTTTATTTTTATTATTTTCATTTCTTATTTTCTAAAATTGTAAAATACTTTTATATACACAAATATATTTTTGTTTTATTTTTCTGATGTATTTTGCATATTAAATAAATTATAAGTATAAAAAGTATAGGTATACATATAGGTAGAGTACCTATGTATTTTATTTTTAAGTATTTTATTTTTGTTTTTATTTAGGTTTTTATTCTTATTTTAATGTACATAATTATTATAAGTATTATTTACAACATTATAAAAACATAAAATTATAAAAATAATAAATAATGAATTGAATATTTTATTTGGTACACTGTACAATGTGGGTCCAAAACTCAACTTTCAAACTGTAGCTCCGCCAAACGCGAAACCACCGCCATTAAATAGCTTATTTTCTTCTATATACAATTAAAGGTGAGTATGCTGCATTTGGAGTTGTCAGTTGTGAGATACGGGTCTGGGAAGTAGGGATTCTGGATTTTTATTCAGACCATAACTTTTTATCTGTACATTATTTTTCAGTGAAATCAATTTTGTATTTTTCTTTATAAAATTATCTACAACTTTCATGTACAAAGTTTCTTTATTTGATGTATAAAAAGTGGAACCAAAAATAGGTCCCAAAATGAATAAAGAATGAATAGATAATATAGGTATTTTATCTGTGTTTTGGCCCTTATCTCCCCCTACTTTATTCCTTGTCGACCTATTCATCAAGATGCCTAGGTCTCAGGGTTTCAGGTTATAAAATATTTACAATATTTTATTCTTTTTCTTTTCTTTATTTATTCTATAATTTTGGCTTTAATTACAGCATTTTATACACTATACAGATGCACATGCATGAATGCTAAGATGCTCTATTTAAGGGTATTTACAGGCATTAGCTAGGGTTTTTGGTGCCAAAATGATAGAATAAAGATGATGAAATGTGGATTCATCATCCCCCTATACTTTACCTTTGCTAGTCCCTAGCAAACACTTATGCAATAAGTGCAAAAGAAAAGAAAGAATAGAAAAAGAAGAACTTGAATTTTATCTGATTATCAAACTTGTCTTCACAAAATCAAAGTTTGGAGCTTAAGTCGGACCTTTGGATTTTTAGTGCGGGCGGAACCTTAGTGAGAACGGTGTTTGAAATTCAACAGTCCTCGAGAATCCTAAGACTCTGTCCAAGTCTCCTCAATAGCCAGGTCAGAAATATCTCAATTCATATGCAAACTCTTACGACTATGAATCTGACTCGTACAGTGTAAGTGATGGTGGCTCTCCCCAACTAGAATGGCAAAGAAACTGACTTCTCCAGTACGACAACCCAATGATTCCCCAATCCAATAACTCCATCCTAGAGGAGCGGGGTATTCCCTTCTAAGTTCAAGTGGCAACCAGCTCAAGGGGAGGGGGTGAAGAGAAGAATGGACGGTAGCCAGTGTAGCTACCTATCCCGGGATGCAAGACCAGTGTAGTCAAGTCATCCTGCTGCAGGCTCACATTTTTGACTTTGGAACTCAAGCTCGCTTATTGACTTTGTACATACTTTACGGGCTTTTTATTTTTGTACATGCCTGAACTTTTTTTTTTGAAATACTATTCACAACAGCATTTACATAAGGAGTTTTTCCTCTTGAGCCAATAGACTATCCCTCTTTTGAAGCTTTATCGCAACCCACAGCCTCCTGTTTTTAGACTTCCTAATCACTGGACGGGTTGGGGTGCACTTCCCTCCCTAGAGGAGGACAAAAGTTTCCACTTGTATTCGTCTCATACCGGCAAATCCAATCCCCTCACCACTCCAACTGAGTTGAGCCATGTGAAAGGTGCAGGTGTCCAAGTTAGGTCATTATCAACAAGAATCGTGTGTGTGCTCTGAAATACTCTACTTAGGCAGTCAAGAATCCATTGAACCAAGTCTCGTGATCCTCAAAGAATTAAGTCAACTAGACCTGAAGTACCTCAAATCCAGTTCCTATAAGGTTCCTGTTATTAGGTAGATTTTAAGGTCCAATCAAGCTCCAATCTCCGGATTTTACTTAGACTTGTTCAACTATCAGACTCAATCCGAAAAATGCTAATGCTATGCAATGAAATGCAGAAAATATTTTTGTAATGCAATTTTCAAAGATTTTGAACTTTTTATGGATTTTTTTGAAAATATGATGATGATGCATGCATATGCGGATGCAATTTTTGTATTTTTCAAAGAAATTTTTCAAATGTTTTGGATTTTAATTTCGCAAATGTTTTTGGGATTTTTGAAAAGAAAAAGTTTTGGCTAAAAACTAGGTGAAAAATATGTACACGCGAGTGCTTCTTATATATACAAGAAGTAGGTTTTAAGAATTTACAAGGGTTAGTGATCGATTTTATACATATATATATATGGTGGATTCTGGTGTGATGTATGTATTCCTCAAACTTATTTGAAAATCTTTTTCACACAATTTTGGAAAACTATAGTCCAAAATAATTATTACAAACATTTTACAAACATGTACACACATTTGAAAATCATTTTGCAAAGGCTTTCAAAACAGTATATATAGATTTTTCAATTATTTTTGCAACCATTTTTCAAACCATTTGCAAATCATTTTTCAAGCATTTTATTTCACACAAAGAAAATAAATTTTACAAACCGCACAATTTTACAAAGGTTGAAAACATGTAACAAAATATTTTCAAAATAGTTTTCAATAGATGTTCACAAAAATTTTCAAACTATTTTTCAAAGATTTTGCAAAAAACATTTTCACCTGATTTATTAATCAGTAAATACACAAAAGAATTTGAGGAATGATAACATCTTTTTATTAAGGATTTTTAATGAATTTTAAAGAATAATTAGCCTTATTATTACGAAAGTACGAGTTATGGCTAAAGTATATACATAGTATATACGACCCCCCTATACTTAGCTTGAGCTATGTCCTCATAGATCAGAGAGAAAAGAGAAGACATAACTCGTACTAAGTATTGGCAAGTCGAAATAATGAAGAACTAATGAATGAATCAACGAATGAGAAGTTGACCGTCCCCCCTATACTTAGGATCAAATAATCCTAAGTATAGCAGACTGTACACAAAGCAGGGAGGGTCAAGGGTGGGAATGAACAGATCGTACTCAGATTGTCTCCCCCTATACTTAGGGTAAGATATCCCTAAGTATAGACAAGAAGAGGAGACAATGGAGAGGATCGAAATGAAAATGAAAGAAACTCGGGGTGCCAACCCCCCTATACTTAGGACAAAGTACGTCCTAAGTATAGAAAACTGTCTACAAGGGCGACACCTTTTTGATAGATACAGAAAATAGGAAAGGAAAAGAAGAAAAGAAGAAAAGAAGAAAATAAATTAACAGATGAAAGAGTGATATGGACAGATGGATCTGTACAGCGGAGGATGGAATTGATCACCATGTATGGGATGCAGATGATGAGAGTCAACGGACACATCTCATACCAGAAGAATGGGGGCAACGTCAATGGTCGGCGGATCATGATCAAGATATAGTTTCAGGCGTTGACCATTGACACAGAAGGTAGAAGAAGATGACGGTTCGGATATGTCGATGTTGCCATTGTCTTGTACCTTCCTGACCACATACGGACCTTTTCACTTGCTCTACAACTTCCCTGGGAATAATTTCAGCCTGGAGTCAAACAACCATACTCTCTGATCTGGCTCAAACTGTTTATGGCTGATATGTGAATCGTGCCATGTCTTCACTTTCTCCTTGTATTGTAGGCTGTTGGAAAAGGCTGTATCTCTCAGTTCTTCCAGGGCTGCCAATTCTGCTCTTCTCTGGTCTCCTATACTCTCTGGATCTAAAAGCAACTCAGTGACTGCCCAAAAAGATTTGTGCTTGATCTCCACTGGCAAATGGCACGGCTTGCCATAGACGAGACGAAAGGGAGACGTCCCCAATGGATTCTTGAAAGAAGTCCGATAAGCCCACAAGACCGAGTCCAAAAGCTGTGACCAATCCTTTCGGTCTGGGCGGACAGCTTTCTGCAAGATAGTCTTTATCTCCCGATTCGATACTTCGGCAAGACCATTAGTCTGAGGGTGATATGGAGTGGCAACCCGACGGTCAATGTCGAACTCGTCTGCAAGGCCCCTAACCTTGTCATTGATGAAATGAGACCCCCCATCTGAAATCAAGACTCTAGGTACCCCGAACCGTGAAATGATATTTTTCCTCAAAAATTTGCAAACGGTTTTAGCATCTGCGGCTCGGGCGGGGATGGCCTCAACCCATCGACTGACATAATCCACAGCGAGCAGGATGTGCTCGAATCCCTGACTCTTAGGAAATGGGCCCATGAAATCAATCCCCCATGCATCAAAAACCTCACAAAAGTGAATGGGTTGCATGGGCATCATGTCTCTCTGTCCGCAGGTTCCCATCTTCTGACAATCAGTACATCTCTTCACGAACTCATCAGAATCCTTGAAGAGAGTAGGCCACCATAAGCCGGATTGAAGCACCTTCTGTGCTGTTCTTTTTCCAGAATGATGTCCTCCTGCCTCAAGCTTGTGGCAGTATGTGAGGACACTATGATGCTCTTCTTGAGGAATGCACCTCCTCCAGATACTGTCCCCTCCTTCATGATAAAGGACGGGATCCTCCCAATGGTAAAACTTGGCCTTCGCCAGGAAGGTTTCGAGTTTCTGCCTGGGCCAACCTTGTGGGACCATCTTGGCTACAAGATAGTTCACAATGTCAGCATACCACGGGAGCGAGGTGACAGCCAAGATCGCCTCATCTGGAAATGTCTCTGAAATAGGTGCACTGGGCTCAGATTCCTCAAGATTCTCCAATCTGGAGAGATTATCCGCCACCACATTCTTGACTCCAGGCTTATCCTTAATCTCAATATAAAATTCCTGGAGTTGAAGAATCCATCTGGTGAGACGTGCTTTGACATCCTTCTTAGCCATTGAGTACCGGATGGCGGTGTGACCAGTGTCTAGATCCGAGAATATACGATCGATACTTATCAAGAGCAAAGACTACGGACAGCATCTCTTTCTCAGTCACAGTATAATTCCGCTGAGCGGCATCCAAGGTCCGACTGGCGTAGTGAATGGCAAAAGGTAATCCATCCCTCCTCTGTTCAAGCACAACCCCAACGGCAAAATCTGAAGCGTCCGTCATGATCTCAAATGGGAGAGACCAATTGGGTGGTTGAAGGACAGGAGCTGAAACAACCATATTTTTGAGAGTCTCGAACGACGCAAGACACTTATCATTGACAATAAACTCGGTGTCTTTTGTCAGCAAATCATCGAGCGGTCGGACAATTCGACTGAAGTCCTGAATGAGCCATCGGTAGAAACCGACATGCCCCAGAAAAGACCGCAACTGACGCAAGTTGGACGGCGGATTGAGTTTTCTGATGATATCCACCTTGGCAGGATCGACCTCCATGCCCCTGTTGGAGACGATATGACCAAGGACCGTCCCCTGAGTCACCATAAAGTGGCTCTTCTCCCAAGATAAAACAAGGTTGACCTCTATGCAGCACTGAAGCACACGGTCTAGGCAGTCAACAGAAGTATCGAACCCATCGCCATAGACCGAGAAGTCATCCATGAAGACCTCTAGACAGTCACCCACCATGTCCGAGAAGATGGACAACATGCACCTTTGGAATGTCGCCGGAGCGTTACATAGACCAAAGGGCATCCGTCTGAAAGCATACATCCCAATCGGACAGGTGAATGTCATTTTCTCCTGGTCTTCGGGCGCAATGGCCACCTGATTGTATCCAGAGTACCCATCAAGAAAATAATAATGACTCTTCTCGGCTGGCCGCTCGATAATCTGATCAATGAAGGGTAGCGGGAAGTGATCCTTCTTGGTGGCCTCATTCAATCGTCTGTAGTCCACACAGACCCTCCAAGAAGTTGGTACTCTGGTAGCGATCTCCTCTCCTGACTCGTTGACAACTGTAGTGATACCCGTCTTCTTGGGTACCACATGTAGTGGACTAACCCATTTGGAGTCGGAGATGGGGTAGATAAAATCAGCGCTCCACCACTTGGAAATTTCTTTCATGACTACGTCTCGAAGATTCGGGTTCAGCCGTCGTTGGAACTCACGTGACGGCCTAGCGTCATCCTCAAGATAGATGTGGTGAGAGCACAGAGCCGGACTTATCCCCTGGAGATCAGCTATACTCCAACCTATCGCCTTGCGGTTTCTTTCAAGAACCTCCATCAGACGAGATTCTTGCTCTCCAGTCAAACCTATTGAGATAATGACTGGGTGCATGTCTGGCTCACCCGCAAGGAATCTGTACTTCAACGACTGCGGCAGAGGCTTTAGTTCTGGACAACTGGGAGGCGGCAGATCTGGCTTTTGATATGTCTGTGTGAAGGTGACCAGGTCTGCATGGGAGAACTCTCGCTCTGCATGAATTTCTGACGAACGGCGGCCTGCTGATTCATCAATAAACTGCACTGGCTCGCACTCTGTCATGGTTGTTGGCTCAGAAGGAATCAGACAAGGTAAATAATCATCAAAGTCATCCCAGTCAATGTCTGAATCCGAGGGATTAGAAGAAGATGAACAAGAATGAAAATCATCTGCACCACTCATCACAACACTGTCAGCCTCAGGTATATCCTCATCCAGGGATGTGCTCTCCCGGCTCTCGAGTGCCATGAGTTGTAGATACAGTGAATCTATAGGCAAGGTGAGGGGCGGTGCTACAGGATCTATCCAGTTGGATTCATCATCAGTCATCACAAAATCACACACCTGGTGGATGTCTAGCTCTTCCTCTGTCATCTGCGCTGCTTCACTGGACAGCTCCGAGCATTCTAACTCTCTAGCTTTGGTCTCCTCGATCATCTCTATTTGTATGGTTTCGCCCTCTACGCGAAAGCATACCTTCCCGCTATCATGGTCGGTCACCGCCTTGGCTGTGGCCAAGAATGGACGTCCGAGAATGATGGGGGCATCGGTTACCGACTCAGGGATCTCCATGTTCAACACAACGAAGTCCACGGGGAATTTCAGGCCCTGAATGGTAACGACCACGTCTTTCAATAACCCCTTCGGCCTCTTATTCGACCTATCAGCAAACTGAAGGACTGTCCTGCTCCTAAGAAGAGGACCAAACTCGAATCGGTCGAGTAAGGCTGCCGGAAGAAGGTTAATTGAAGAGCCGTTGTCTAATAGAGTACGATCAAACTGCTGCTCCTGAATCTCGCATCTGACATAGGGAGATCCTGCATCTGGTCTCTTGGCTGGCAGCTTGTTCTGGATGGTACAACAAGTGGAATGAGTGAGCACATGGATCTGATCTCTGTGGTTCCTCCTCTTCCTGCAGACGGTAGTCTTCTCTTTCAGGTTCTTCTTGAAGAGGGGGATGTGCTCAAGTGCTTCTTGTAGAGTCAGCTGAATATGGAATCTGTCAATCATCTGATTGCCGACCTCTACCTGTTGCTCTTTTTTGGGAATTTCTCTTTTATTCCCCTTCGCTCGGCGGAGTGCCTCAGGGAAGGGGATGGTAGGGGCCTCCTCAGATGGAGGACTAGGAGTAGGTCCCAGTGCCTGTGAAGAAGGACAATCCATAAAATAATCATCATTCACCACATATGGATCCGTAATTTGAACAGAAACCTTTCCTTTATTTATATTTTTGTTTTTCTTTTTGTTCCCACAGTCCTTAGGTACAAAATGTGGCAACATCACAGATGGTGGCTCAACAAAAGTAGATGTGGTGGCCTCAGCACCACCACTAGCACCGGTCTTCGCGGCATCAGCACCGCGCTCTGGTTCATCGTCCAAAATGGTGGCTTCAGCATCACCATCTGCATCTGGTCTCACGACGGCATCAGCACCGTCGTCTGGATCTCCATCATTGGTGTCATCAGCACCACCGTCTTCAACATCGTCATTAGCGGCATCAGCACAGCTATTCTGCTCTTCTGGCGCTCTTGATCCTACCTCTGGTTGTCGCTCAGAAGGGGCGCCGCCAGCTGGCATCCTATCGCTCCTAGTAGTCACAAAATCAGCATCATTCAAAGAATAAGACATATCATTCAAATCATCACTAGGAGAAGTATCCTTTGTAAACTCTACCTGCTCAGACTTCCTTATCAGATTGTTCGGGTTAGGTTCAATTTGAGCGGGTATGGCGG
Organism: Ottelia alismoides; assembly: GCA_037367405.1. NCBI lineage: Eukaryota > Viridiplantae > Streptophyta > Magnoliopsida > Alismatales > Hydrocharitaceae > Ottelia > Ottelia alismoides. The sequence goes on from JAZKJV010001985.1 coordinate 72,168, forward strand.
CCTTGCCTTTTATGATGTCCCTCATCTCCTGCCGGAATTCATCCATTTCTTGCCTGAAAGATGCTCGTTGTTCAGATAGAAAGCGGGCAAGATCATCGAGAGCTGGGTTCTTAAAAGTGGGACCCTGAGAACCGGATGGTTGTCCCTGCTGGAAATGGGGCTGCTGCTGCTGGTGTCCCTGGTACGGATAGTTCTGGGTTGGCTGGGCATAAGATTGTTGAGGCGGCTGTGGCTGCCTCCACTGCTATCCCTGATAGGCGGGACGAGGACCACTCTGATACTGTTGTGGCTGGGCATACTGGGGCTGCTGGTGTTGTTGTTGTGGCTGGCTGTTCTGATGTCCTTGGGCAGGATTCTGCTGCTGGGAGGAGGAGCCACCGTTGCCCCAACGGAATCCGGGGTGATCACGACGAATCCCGGGCTGAGGGTACCGGTCGTACCAAATCCCATTGACTTCCATCAATGGTTCCTGCTCAAAGGAGGGTAGAGGAAGAATGGCCGGTGGCTGCTCCGGCTGATACACCACCATCTGAGTATCCGTAGATGGCGGCTGTGATGGATAGTACGGTAACAATGGAACCGGCTCTGCCTGGATATGGTTCACCTGACGGTACGAGGTAGAGGGCTGGTTGGCATTGCTACTGCTCGGATTAGCACGTGATCTGGGAGGTTGTTGTGACTAAGTTTGTGCCTCCTGGACGCACAAGATCTGCGTCTTCAGATCACTCATGGTCTTGGCAATTTGGTCCATCTGGGCCACGCCTTGCATCTGCTTCTTCTCGAGGATCTCGAGGCGGTCCAACTTCTCACTGATTATGCCCATGTCGGCTGCAGCTGATTCAGCTTGGGCTGCGGCAGCTGACACTGTATTGGGACCGGCATCGATGCGGGCGATCCTCTGAAATGATCCTGCTCCTTGCGGGGACTTCTGCTGTGTGTAGACTCGGGCTTAGGCCATCACTGTGGAGTTTTCTGCCATGCCCTCGTAGATGGCCCAGATGTCGTCTTCACCCTTGGAAAAGTATGATCCTCCGCAAGAGGCGTTCACTAGCCCCTGCAGCTCCGGTGTCAGCCCACAGAAGAAACTCTGCACGAGATTGGGCTTGGAGATGTCATGATGTGGACACCGGTCGATGAGCTCTCTGAATCGATCCCAGGCTTCTTGGAATTGTTCATTTGGGATCATGATGAAGTTACTGATCATGGCTCTAGCTGCGTTGGTCCGGCCGAGAGGATAGTACATCTTCAGGTACGCGGTCTGGAGATCTGCCCATGTGTCGACAAATCTCCCAAGGTGTTTGAGCCAGTAGGCGGCTCTGTCAACCAAAGAGAATGGAAAGGCGATCATCTTTATGGTGTCCTCGGTCATCAACCGATCATGGATGGTGCTGCATATCATCTCGAATTCCTGGAGGTGGAGGTGCGGCTCTTCGGTCGGCAACCCATGGAACTTGGGTAGAAGCTGGATAGTGTGGGGCCGAAGCTCGAAATCTCCGTGGATGGGCGGGAGTCTGATCCAACGGTGAGTGAGGGATGCAGCTGGGTTGTGCAACTCCCTCATTATGGTCTGTGGCGGTCGCTCAGCGTCTGGATCACCTCCTCCTGCATCTGGTCCTCCTCCTCCTCCACCGCCACCGCCCCCAGGTCAGTTTTCTCTCATCTGTGCTATCTCTCTCATCAGATCACCCATGAAGGTAACCTGGTCACGGATCTGTCTCTGCATTGTCTCCAGAGACGCTAGCAAGGAGTTGTTGATGGCCACCTGATCAATTATGAATGGAGGGTGATCATGGTCATCTGGGTGCTTGCCTCTGTCTGCCATCACTGGATTTTCTGAAAAAGCAAAAGAGGCCATCTTAGGTGCTGTCGAATGAGCTGAACTCTGTGATGCATTGAATTCTGAGACAATTGGACTGAGAGAAGGAGAATGGGAAGGGTGGTCGAGGGGGAACAGGGTGGATGTAAACTCGGGCTCGGAGAGTGGACTCTCCGAGGTATTCCTAGATGAATGAGGAGGAGTGCTGGATAGCAGTTCCGACAAGGTCGGCCTAAGAGATCTCCGTCCCATCATCTTGATTATTTGGGAAGAGCAGGGATAATGCAAAAGAAGAAGAAGAGGAATGAAATGAGATGCAACAAAATCGCGCATAATTGTCCTGTGTTTTTGATCTTGACCTAAACAAATCTAGCAATCAAACACAAAGCAGGGGTAAGTTCACCAACTCAACACGTGAAGCCGTGAAGGTTCGGCTTTTTATCTTGTCAATTTTATCTTGATTCAGGAAGTTATCTTTTCACGAGTCCTTAGAATGCTACACCTAAAGGAGAGAGAGTAATGCCGGGAAAGTATCTCCGTACTTGTCCTCCTCCTGTGTAACCTGTAACTTGCGCTTTTGAGGTCCTTGTAACCCTTCCTGGATCCCTACTCAGCCAAAGAAATAGAGGGAGGAAACCGATAGGCAAAACCGATACTTCGGACCTCGCTCGCAATGGAATCACCCGTGAGCGTACAATGTCCTACTCGGACGCATCCGGTGAGACAGACACACCCGTGAAGGTGTAGCCTAAGCTCGGTACTTCGGACAAGGTCGGCGCTCACACAATAGTGAGTCACCAATGGCGACCAAGTCCTACTCGACTACGTACGATAGTAGCGCCAATACTTCGGAAATCCAGGCGATACACAAGGCAGCCACAAGTTGGGTTTTTGGCTCTAATCGTTACGAAGCGCTCACCTCCCTTGGAAGGAGACCTTCCCATGCAACCTGAATACAAGTGAGGGTGTTACTCTCCCCAAGCAATGAATCCAATTACCGATTTTATTTTTGGTCAAGTTTTCTTAGCAGTCCCTTTTTTAATTTTTTTGGTGTTATCGCTTCTTTTGAGTGAATTCAAACAAGCGCCTAACGTTTTTTGTATTTTCTTTATCCTACTTTGTTCCAAAAATAGAGGGAGAATAAAGTCGGAAAAGCCGTGCAAGTCGACACCAAGGTGGAAATCTCACCTTTGTGCCTAAATGATGCATGCAAAGTAAGAAGACTTACAGCGAATCCCAGCTCTCTCCATGCGGGATGCAAAGCAGAATTTGTAAACCTATACTACATGGCGATATGCAAAACGGAAATCGTCCTAGAGTAGGCAACTGCTAGCGTGAAGAACCACGAGTTAACCACTAGCTCTCAATCCTAGTGTCCAGTCTAGGCTCACTCCTCCTCTGCTCAACACTTTTGAGTTAGGAGAAAGCGCTTGTGTGGAGTGAGCTCGCGGCGCGCGGATCGATAACCAATGATCAACTACTTAATTAGTCTAAGTCCAACAACGAACTATAGGAGCATGCAAAGATAATTAGTGTGTTTGGACCTATTCTAATCGAATCAAGCAGGACCTACAATCTAAGGGCTCAATCCACAAAAGAAAGGAAAAAGGAAAACAAAACTAGAAAATGACAAGCGAGAAAAATGCGATAAAAACCGCGGTGAGCCCCCGGGTGAACAAACACCCGGAAATTAGGCCCGGTAGTGTGAGTGTCCAAGAGTCCAATGTACCTGTATTATTACAAATTAATAAGGTCACTCTCTCACAAAAATAAAAGGCAAGCTAAGCTACCACTCTCTCTCACTCCTCCTGCTCTCTCCTGCCGGCTTGACCTAAGAAGGCCGGCTCCGCTTCCCAAGGATGCTCCGGGTCACCTAAGCGATCTGCCTCGCTCCGCGGTCCCTCGCAAGAAGACAAGAAAGGATGGTCAGAATAGCTCAATCAATATATATCAAAAATGTAAGAGAGATGAAATGAAGCTATGGTAAACAACAAACACAAGCAATCAAAAATGTAAACTACTCGCTGTTGCTCCCCGGCAACGGAGCCATTTGATTTAGCCAAAATTCAAGGAGTCTAAAAGTGGTATCTCACACAAGGCGGAGACAACTGTCGCTGTGACGACTCACAATGAACTCTGGACTAAAGTCAACAATTAACCCACACTAAAGATCAATAAATTAGAAATAATGTGGAGTTAAAATTTATTTTTAACTCTGCACAAATGATATAAAGGGAAAGTATGCAGAGAGTTCGAACACAGGGAGCAAGCAGGGTAGTTCAAAATAATGTCCACAAGTGAATGTGTATGTGTCAAGTGTCTACACTAAGCAAGCAATCAAAGGCAATTTTTTTGTGGGTTTTTAATTTTTATTTTTTTATTTTAATCTAATTTTTAATTTTGATTTTTGATTTTTAATTTTCTGATTTTTATAATTTAATTTTTATATATATTATTTTCCTTTTTAAATATTGGAAGATAAAGACAAAGTAATAAAAGGCTAGATAAAGTATTTATAAAAAAGGGCAAAATGACCAAAAATTCAGAAATAAAATGTTTTTGATATTTTTAGGATTTTTTACTGTATTTTGTGATTTTTGGGGATTTTTCAAGGTGTTTTTGGTATTTTTAATTACTGAAATAAAGCAAAACAGTGGGCAATGTGCTGGCTGTGAGGAAAATGGAAATTAAAAATAGCAAATAGCTACAAAATTTGTCCACACTAATTTTCAAATAAATAGAATAAAATATGGGGTAAACAGGAACTGAGTTTAATATTTTTGGAGTTTTCTAGGATTTTATAGATTTTTTTAAGTTTTTGAGTGTTTTTAAATTTTTAGTGTTTTTCTTTTGAGATTTTTAGTGATTTTTGGACTGACACTAAAATATGGTAAAATAGACACTAGGTAATTTTTTTTGGAATTTTTCGAGATGATTTAATATTTTTTGGTATTTTCTAAGCTAAACAGTGAATAAAAAGCATGTTTTTGATTATTAGTAAATATAAAAATAAAATAAAATCAAAAACTAAATTGATAGCGTGGAAGCACAAGTTAACAGGAGCTTAAACTTATTTTTGTAGAATTTTTGGACTTAAAATGATAATTTAAATAATTAGAACAAGCATCCAAATGTTAAACAGGCCTGGATGGGGTAGATCTGTAATTTATCAAACATCCAGGGGCTCACATGCAAAATTTCCACGAAATTTTAAACTAAATATGCAATTTTCAAGACCAAAACTAAATTACAAAAGCCGCCGGGGCCTCAATACAAAATGTTCAGGCTACGCAGGTGCTACACACGCGCCTGGCAAGGGCATACATGCAATATCCAAAAATGTCCATGGCTGATACGCAAAAATCCCAAACTTTTACACTACGCGACAAAATTTTGGGATTAAATTGAAATAACCCAAAGTCAGAGGGTACCATTGCAAAATGCCCACACCTCACGTGAACAGGTCACGTGAGGTGACGTGGCAGGGGACCTATTCGTAAATATAAAAAAGCTTAGGGGTCTTTGTGCAAAAGTTACCAAAATATTACACTACAGACAAAAGTTTCAGTACTAAAACATAAATACAAAACATGTGAGGGTTTGGATGCAAAATACCGTCGCTGGGACGATCCGACGGTGGTGCGGGCGCTGGTGATGCGTGGTGCGAATCCAACGGCTGGCAGCTAAGCGCGATCCAGCGGCAGGGAACGTGCCACTTATCCACGTGGCGGCCTCTCGGAAGGCGATGACGGTTCGCCCATGGACGGTTGAGATCAGATCTCAGATGAGATCCGACGGTGGAAGGTGCCGGCGATCGGACGGTCCACGTTAGACCTGGGGTCCCCTCTTGATCGGACGACAGCGAGGCGTGCTGGAAGAACAGGGAAGAAGGACCGACGTGGCGACCTTCATCCGGCGGTGGCGACTCGCTCCGGCGGTGGATGAGCTTCAAAATGGGCCCAGGAGGTTGCTGCAGGTCTCCTCTGTCGTCTGGAAGCGACGGAGTGGCGTGGAGGTCAGCGGAGCTCGTCCACGACGAGGCGGAAGTTGCGGTGCTCCAGGTGCTCCGGCGAAGTCTCAAAAACGCCCCAGACGCGTTGGTGTGCTCCAGTTCCTTCGCAAAAAGGTTATGGAGGTCGAGGGCAAATTGCCTCGACCTCAGGTGGCTCTCGGAGTGGCGTAGAAGGCGAGATAGGTACTCGCCGGAGTTGCGCTCCGGCGAGGTGATTAATGAAGCAATCAGATGATCGATTTGACGAGGAAAAAGACGCGTAATGATCCTAAGGGTATGGTGAACACGAGGGGGATGAAAAGAAGCGAAGAACGACCTCGATGGCCTGAGGGCCAGAGTGAGAAAATACATCGACGGCGGAGCTTGCCGGAGGTGTGGAACACGCTCAGATCTGGTGTATTTCGCCGCCTTGAAGCTTGGAGCTCGGAGCTGTCACCTCCAGGCGTCTCGAGCACGACCAAAGAGGGAGAAATCTGGGAATTTGCGGTTCAAATTCGAAAAGGAGACAGACTTGGGTTTTTAAGGGGTTGACGAACATGGTGGAAAGAACGAGGCCTCTGGCAAGATGCAGTGGTCTTCAGCCCAAGGTAATGCTTGGGCGAGTATCCTTGATGCTTGAGCTTCAAAAGTCGTGAAGGGTGGGACATGTTTAGGTGAAAGGGCAGGCCTCGAAAAAAAGTGGAAGAAGGGGGGTCAACACACTCAGACAAGCTACAGGGGTTGGGTCAGAGAGTTGACCGAGGTGAACTCTCAGACCCTCCTAGTTGGTCCACGTGGACCAACCAGGAAAAACCCTGGAAAAACCTATTAATAAATCATTTTAAAATAGCAAATGGTGTTATTTTAATTAGGTGATAAAATAAAAAATGTTTAGAATTTTATCTAGTATTTTATTCCGATTTTTAATTATTTTTATGAGTTATATTTTTACAAGTTTACTTTTTAGCCCTATATAGGTATATTACCTATATATTTTAGTATTTTATTTTTATTTTATGCACTTTATTTTTATTATTTTCATTTCTTATTTTCTAAAATTGTAAAATACTTTTATATACACAAATATATTTTTGTTTTATTTTTCTGATGTATTTTGCATATTAAATAAATTATAAGTATAAAAAGTATAGGCATACATATAGGTAGGGTACCTATGTATTTTATTTTTAAGTATTTTATTTTTGTTTTTATTTAGGTTTTTATTCTTATTTCAATGTACATAATTATTATAAGTATTATTTACAACATTATAAAAATATAAAATTATAAAAATAATAAATAATGAATTGAATATTTTATTCGGTACACTGTACAATGTGGGTCCAAAACTCAACTTTCAAACCGTAGCTCCGCCAAATGCGAAACCACCACCATTAAATAGCTTGTTTTCTTCTATATACAATTAAAGGTGAGTATGCTGCATTTGGAGTTGTCAGTTGTGAGATACGGGTCTGGGAAGTAGGGATTCTGGATTTTTATTCAGACCATAACTTTTTATCTGTACATTATTTTTCAGTGAAATCAATTTTGTATTTTTCTTTATAAAATTATCTACAACTTTTATGTACAAAGTTTCTTTATTTGATGTATAAAAAGTGGAACCAAAAATAGGTCCCAAAATGAATAAAGAATGAATAGATAATATAGGTATTTTATCTGTGTTTTGGCCCTTATCTCCCCCTACTATATTCCTTGTCGACCTACTCATCAAGATGCCTAGGTCTCGGGGTTTCAGGTCATAAAATATTTACAATATTTTATTCTTTTTCTTTTCTTTATTTATTCTATAATTTTGGCGTTAATTACAGCATTTTATACACTATACAGATGCACATGCATGAATGCTAAGATGCTCTATTTAAGGGTATTTACAGGCATTTGCTAGGGTTTTTGGTGCCAAAATGATAAAATAAAGATGATGAAATATGGATTCATCATCCCCGTATACTTTATCTTTGCCAGTCCCTAGCAAACACTTATGCAATAAGTGCAAAAGAAAAGAAAGAAAAGAAAAACAAGAACTTGAATTTTATATGATTATCAAACTTGTCTTCACAAAATCAAAGTTTGGAGCTTAAGTCGGACCTTTGGATTTTTAGTGCGGACGGAACCTTAGTGAGAACCGTGTTTGAAATTCAACAGTCCTCGAGAATCCTAAGACTCTGTCCAAGTCTCCTCAATAGCCATGTCAGAAATATCTCAATTCATACGCAAACTCTTACGACTATGAATCTGACTCGTACAGTGTAAGTGATGGTGGCTCTCCCCAACTAGAATGGCAAAGAAACTGACTTCTCCAATACGACAACCCAATGATTCTCCAATCCAATAACTCCATCCTCGAGGAGCGGGGTATTCCCTTCTAATTTCAAGTGGCAACCAGCTCAAGAGGAGGGGGTGAAGAGAAGAATGGACGGTAGCCAATGTAGCTACCTATCCCGCGATGCAAGACCAGTGTAGTCAAGTCATCCTGCTGCAGGCTCACATTTTTGACTTTGGAACTCAAGCTTGCTTATTGACTTTGTACATACTTTGCAGGCTTTTTATTTTTGTACATGCCTGAACTTTTTTTTTTTGAAATACTATTCACAACAGCATTTACATAAGGAGTTTTTCCTCTTGAGCCAGTAGACTATCCCTCTTTTGAAGCTTTATCGCAACCCACAGCCTCCTGTCTTTAGACTTCCTAATCACTAGACGGGTTGGGGTGCACTTCCCTCCCTAGAGGAGGACAAATGTTTCCACTTGTGTGCGTCTCATACCGGCAAATCCAATCCCCTCACAACTCCAACTGAGTTGAGCCATGTGAAAGGTGCAGGTGTCCAAGTTAGGTCATTATCAACAAGAATCGTGCGTGTGCTCCGAAATACTCTACTTAGGCAGTCAAGAATCCATTGAACCAAGTCTCGTAATCCTCAAAGAATTAAGTCAACTAGACCTGAAGTACCTCAAATCCAGTTCCTATAAGGTTCCTGTTATTAGGTAGATTTTAAGGTCCAATCAAGCTCCATTCTTCGGATTTTACTTAGACTTGTTCAACTATCAGACTCAATCCGAAAAATGCTAATGCTATGCAATGCAATGCAGAAAATATTTTTGTGATGCAAATTTCAAAGATTTTGAACTTTTTATGGATTTTTTTGAAAATATGATGATGATGCATGCATATGCGGATGCAATTTTTGTATTTTTCAAAGAAATTTTTCAAATGTTTTGGATTTAAATTTTGCAAATGTTTTTGGTATTTTTGAAAAGAAAAAGTTTTGGCTAAAAACTAGGTGAAAAATATGTACACGGGAGTGCTTCTTATATATACAAGAAGTAGGTTCTAAGAATTTACAAGGGTTAGTGATCGATTTTATACATATATATATATATATAGTGGATTCTGGTGTGATGTATGTATTCCTCAAACTTATTTGAAAAGCTTTTTCACACAATTTTGGAAAACTATAGTCCAAAATAATTTTTACAAACATTTTACAAACATGTACACACATTTGAAAATCATTTTGCAAAGGCTTTCAAAACAGTATATATAGATTTTTCAAATATTTTTGCAACCATTTTTCAAACCATTTGCAAATCATTTTTCAAGCATTTTATTTCACACAAAGAAAATAAATTTTATAAACCGCACATTTTTACAAAGGTTGAAAACATGTAACAAAATATTTTCAAAATAGTTTTCAATAGATGTTCACAAAAATTTTCAAACTATTTTTCAAACATTTTGCAAAAAACATTTTCACCTGATTTATTAATCAGTAAATACACAAAAGAATTTGAGGGATGATAACATCTTTTTATTAAGGATTTTTAATGAATTTTAAAGAATAATTAGCCTTATTATTACGAAAATACGAGTTATGGCTAAAGTATATACACAGTATATACGACCCCCCTATACTTAGCTTGAGCTATGTCCTCATAGATCGGAGAGAAAAGAGAAGACGTAACTCGTACTAAGTATAGGCAAGTCGAAATAATGAAGAACTAATGAATGAATCAACGAATGAGAAGTTGACCGTCCCCCCTATACTTAGGATCAAATAATCCTAAGTATAGGAGACTGTACACAAAGCAGGGAGGGTCAAGGGTGGGAATGAACAGATCGTACTGAGATTGTCTCCCCCTATACTTAGGGTAAGATATCCCTAAGTATAGATAAGAAGAGGAGACAATGGAGAGGATCGAAATGAAAATGAAAGAAACTCGGGGTGCCAACCCCCCTATACTTAGGACAAAGTACGTCCTAAGTATAGAAAACTGTCTACAAGGGCGACACCTTTTTGATAGATACAGAAAATAGGAAAGGAAAAGAAGAAAAGAAGAAAAGAAGAAAATAAATTAACAGATGAAAGAGTGATATGGACAGATGGATCTGTACAGCGGAGGATGGTATGGGATGCAGATGATGAGAGTCAACGGACACATCTCATACCAGAAGAATGGGGGCAACGTCAATGGTCGGCGGATCATGATCAAGATATAGTTTCAGGCGTTGACCATTGACACGGAAGGTAGAAGAAGATGACGGTTCGGATATGTCGATGCTGCCATTGTCGTGTACCTTCCTGACCACATACGGACCTTTCCACTTGCTCTGCAACTTCCTGGGAATAATTTCAGCCTGGAGTCAAACAACCATACTCTCTGATCTGGCTCAAACTGTTTATGGCTGATATGCGAATCGTGCCATGTCTTCACTTTCTCCTTGTACTGTAGGCTGTTGGAAAAGTCTGTATCTCTTAGTTCTTCCAGGGCTGCCAATTCTGCTCTTCTCTGGTCTCCTATACTTTCTGGATTTAAAAGCAACTCAGTGACTGCCCAAAAAGATTTGTGCTTGATCTCCACTGGCAAATGGCACGGCTTGCCATAGACGAGACGAAAGGGAGACGTCCCCAATGGATTCTTGAAAGAAGTCCGATAAGCCCACAAGACCGAGTCCAAAAGCTGTGACCAATCCTTTCCGTCTGGGCGGACAACTTTCTGCAAGATAGTCTTTATCTCCCGATTCGATACTTCGGCAAGACCATTAGTCTGAGGGTGATATGAAGTGGCAACCCGATGGTCAATGCCGAACTCGTCTGCAAGGGCCCTAACCTTGTCATTGATGAAATGAGACCCCCCATCTGAAATCAAGACTCTAGGTACCCCGAACCGTGAAATGATATTTTTCCTCAAAAATTTGCAAACGGTTTTAGCATCTGCGGTTCGGGCAGGGATGGCCTCAACCCATCGACTGACATAATCCACAGCGAGCAGGATGTGCTCGAATCCCTGACTCTTAGGAAATGGGCCCATGAAATCAATCCCCCATGCATCAAAAACCTCACAAAAGTGAATGGGTTGCATGGGCATCATGTCTCTTTGTCCGCAGGTTCCCATCTTCTGACAATCAGTACATCTTGATCGGACGGCAGCGAGGCGTGCTGGAAGAACAGGGAAGAAGGACCGCCGTGGCGACCTTCTTCCGGCGGTGGCGACTCGCTCCGGCGGTGGATGAGCTTCAAAATGGGCCCAGGAGGTTGCTGCAGGTCTGCTCTGTCGTCTGGAAGCGACGGAGTGGCATGGAGGTCAGCGGAGCTCTTCCACGGTGAGGCGGAAGTTGCGGTGCTCCAGGTGCTCCGGCGAAGTCTCAAAAACGCCCCAGACGCGTTGGTATGCTCCAGTTCCTGCGCAAAAAGGTTATGGAGGTTGAAGTAAAATTGCCTCGACCTCGGGTGGCTCTCAGAGTGGCGTGGAAGGCGAGATAGGTACTCGCCGGAGTTGCGCTCCGGCGAGGTTATTAATGAAGCAATCAGATGATCGATTTGACGAGGAAAAAGACGCGTAATGATACTAAGGGTATGGTGAACACGAGAGGGATGAAAAGAAGCGAAGAACGGCCTCGATGGCCTGAGGGCCAGAGGGAGAAAATACCTCGACGACGGAGCTTGCCGGAGGTGTGGAACACGCTCAGATCTGGTATATTCCGCCACCTTGAAGCTCGGAGCTCGGAGCTGTCACCTCCAAGCGTCTCGAGCACGACCAAAGGGGGGAGAAATCTGGGAATTTGCGGTTCAAATTTGAAAAGGAGTCAGACTTGGGTTTTTAAGGAGTTGACGAACATGGTGGAAAGAACGAGGCCTCTGGCATGATGCAGTGGTCTTCAGCCCAAGGTAATGCTTGGGCGAGTATCCTTGATGCTTGAGCTTCAAAAGTCGTGAAGGGTGGAACATGTTTAGGTGAAAGGGCAGGCCTCGAAAAAAAGTGGAAGAAGGGGGGTCAACACACTCTGACAAGCTACAGGGGCTGGGTCAGATAGTTGACCGAGGTCAACTCTCAGACCATCCTGGTTGGTCCACGTGGACCAACTAGGAAAAACCCTGGAAAAACCTATTAATAAATCATTTTAAAATAGCAAATGGTGTTATTTTAATTAGGTGATAAAATAAAAAATGTTTAGAATTTTATCTAGTATTTTATTCCGATTTTTAATTATTTTTATGAGTTATATTTTTACTAGTTTACTTTTTAGCCCGATATAGGTATATTACCTATATACTTTAGTATTTTATTTTTATTTTATGCACTTTATTTTTATTATTTTCATTTCTTATTTTCTAAAATTGTAAAATACTTTTATTCACACAAATATATTTTTTTTTATTTTTCTGATGTATTTTGCATATTAAATAAATTATAAGTATAAAAAGTATAGGTATACATATAGGTAGGGTACCTATGTATTTTATTTTTAAGTATTTTATTTTTGTTTTTATTTAGGTTTTTATTCTTATTTTAATGTACATAATTATTATAAGTATTATTTACAACATTATAAAAATATAAAATTATAAAAATAATAAATAATGAATTGAATATTTTATTTGGTACACTGTACAATATGGGTCCAAAACTCAACTTTCAAACCGTAGCTCCGCCAAATGCGAAACCACCGCCACTAAATAGTTTATTTTTTTCTATATACAATTAAAGGTGAGTATGCTGCATTTGGAGTTGTCAGTTGTGAGATACGGGTCTGGGAAGTAGGGATTCTGGATTTTTATTCAGACCATAACTTTTTATCTGTACATTATTTTTCAGTGAAATAAATTGTGTATTTTTCTTTATAAAATTATCTACAACTTTCATGTACAAAGTTTCTTTATTTGATGTATAAAAAGTGGAACCAAAAATAGGTCCCAAAATGAATAAAGAGTGAATAGATAATATAGGTATTTTATCTGTGTTTTGGCCCTTATCTCCTCCTACTTTATTCCTTGTCGACCTATTCATCAAGATGCCTAGGTCTCGGGGTTTCAGGTCATAAAATATTTACAATATTTTATTCTTTTTCTTTTCTTTATTTATTCTATAATTTTGGCCTTAGTTACAACATTTTATACACTATACAGATGCACATGCATGAATGCTAAGATACTCTATTTAAGGGTATTTACAGGCATTTGCTAGGGTTTTTGGTGCCAAAATGATAGAATAAAGATGATGAAATGTGGATTCATCAGTGCCTCCTTTTTTTGTTCAGGTTCATCTGAGGCTGTGCGGGAAGAGTGGTCTTGGGTGCGGTTAACTCATCCTTACGATGGTTAACCTGCTCCATCTCTGTCTTGTGCGTAGTTTGGAGCATGCTCAGCATGTCCATGATCTGATTTAGTGCCAGGGCTTGTGAAGATATTTCTGATTCAGCATGGAGACCTTGGCTCTCTACTCTCTCCTACCTCAGCATCTGCTATTGCGGATCGTACCTCTGAGGAGATCGTTGTAGCATATATGGAGACTGATGCTGCTGCTGATAATAATTCGGTTGTGATTGCGAAGCAGGATGATGAACAAAATGTGGTCTCTGATAAACGTTCTGGTGAGACTGTTGCATGTAGTGCTGTCGGTGCTGATAATGCTGACGTCCATGTTGCGGATAATGCTACGGCTACTGTTGGTGATGTACGCTCTGAGAAGAAAACTGTAAAGGTGGCTGAATCAGAGAGTACCATATTTCGTTGATCTCAAGAGTGGCTTGAGGCTCAACATCATTGTCTACAGGGCTGATGATCTGGCTGGAATTGGCATGAGTCTGATCCTCATGCTAATTAATCTGCGGAGTCTCCGACTTGCTCTAGACGAAGTGGATCTATCGGTTGGGAGGAGCGGGTAAAGATCTCCGAGCAGGTTGTGAGGTTGAAGAAGCTTGAGCCTGTTGATACTGAAGGTGCAGGTCTGTCACCTTCTTCGTCAGATCGCTCAGCTGCTGATCTAGTGATGCGAGTTTCTCTAACTCTCGCAGTGGATGCAGTTCCAGAACTTGCTTTTGAATCACATAAACCATCGTTAACTTCTCACTGATATATCCCATGTTGGTATTGGATTTAGAATCTGAAATGTTTGACACCTTATGATGCTCTCGGTGATTTTGTGGCTGCGGGTCCTTCTGGAATGCCCGAGTATTGTCGACGACTCTTGAGTTCTCTGCCATCCCCTGAAAGATAGACTAGACAAACTTGGCATCTCGATTCAGATAGCTGTTGCCACAAGCGGCACTTACAAGCCCCTGTATATCTGGCTGGAGTCCTCCAAAATAGTTCCATACTAGCACCTTTAATGGAATCTCATGATGAGGACATCTCTCCGTAAGATCCTTGAATCTATCCCATGCTTCGGGGAATGATTCATTCGAAACTGAGTGAAGTTGAAGATCTAACTCCTCATCATGCTTATCCATCCAGGAGGAAAACATTTACGTAGGAACGTGGACTTCTGGTCAGACCACATAGAGATCTCTCTCCCCAAATGACTAAGTCTGTAAAGTGCCTTATCTGGCAAGGTAAAGGGGAAGGCTTTGAAGCGAATGGCCTCCTACGTAACTCTAGGGTAACTAGCCGTACCCCATATCATCTCGAATTGTTGCAAAAAGGTAAACAACTCCTCTGCGGCATTCATGTAAAACTTGGGAAGCAATGAGATGAAGGATGGGCATAACTTGTATGGCCCTTAATTCAGTGGTAACCGAATTCAATGATGTAAAGTTCTAGTGTCAGGGTCATACTAATCTCTGAGTGTCATGGGAAGCACGACAGGCAGTAGTGGGTTCCCGACTCCTGTTTGAGCGCAACGATCTTGGCTCGCAGCTCATTCTGACTCTGAACTAATCTCGAATCAGGATGTTCATCTGTTATAAAGTGTCCAAAATCCCGATGGTGATATTTGCAGCTAGATCCGATCTTCAATTAGCATGTGGTTACTCAGCTGGTCGCTCCTCTACTGGTCCCTTCTTGCGAGTCATCTACTTCAAATCTTCTGGGAAGAAAAACTTTTTCATAAGAACTCTGTGAAAAATTAGAAGGAGAAAGTGACGATAAATTGAGGTGGGGGTCTGCCTCAAAAGATGGGCTGGGAGTTGAGGGAGTCTAGTTCTGATTCTCCTCGGGATCAGATGGGATCGACTCGGGAAGAGTTTCATTCCGATTCTGTGAAGAAGTATGACATGCGATGAATGATCGAGAGCTTACGGAGTCTGAGCGAAATAACTGTCGAATCTTCATCTTTTGATGTCAAGCGAATTATCAAGAGAGCATGATGTCAATTCAAGAGAATGGGAAAGGCGTATAAGACACTGTAACTCACTCCTCACAAGCAAACACAAAGTAAACCCCGAATTCACCAACACAACCTGATGATGACAGTAAGAGTTCGGTCGTTTTTCTTGTCGATTTTAAGGTTATTTTGGCATACAAGTACTTTCACAAATTAACGTGAACTGATAGGTGCCTGATGTTTCCACGAAACACTATCCCGAGTCCTTACAAAAAACTGCTTATTCTCAGCCAGTATTGGAGGGTAAGTACAGACCGTTTCTAACTACCCGTGTTACTTGAGGACTGAGCCTTACGCAGTGTCCTCTAAACCTTCCACTCTGCTAAGTAAACTCAGTCCGTTACCGGCTACCCGAGAGTATCCACTGAAGAACAACGATTAGGTGTATGGATTAAATAATATTCCTAAGGAAACTTGGACTTTGGTTCTAGCCTTAAGTGTCGTCCCTCACTCACAACCTCTGGAAATGTACATGAAGTTGATGTACGGGGATTATTCTCCCAAAGCAAATGATCCTTTACGTTTTTTAGGGTCAGATATTTAAGTAGTCCCGATTTTATTTCCAGTATCACTTTTTTTAGATTTTTTTCAGACAAGCATCTAACGTTTTTTTTATTTATCCTAGAAAAGCATGGACCTTGGTCGTGAGTCCTATAACTAACTACGAAGATGCAAGCAGAAAGAAAAAAAATCAAAATCGGAAAACACCTAAGCACGCAACTAGCCTCGTAAAAAGCTGTGGAAAACTGGCGATGTGAGAAAAACTATGGTGGGTGCTCTGCTCCCCCGAATGCACAACACTCAGTGGAGCTGACCCTAAGAAAAAGGCAGGTGAGGTACAGGTTGGGATGCCCGTACGGGACCCCTTATAAGAAAATAGAAAACATGCAAGTGCCCTTATTTTTTACAAAAAAATTACAAAAAAGGAAAAAGTCCAACTATTTCTGCCCTCTGCAACTAGCCCATGAGAGAAGGAGTTGGTCTATGCACTTTCAACTACCTCCGCTTCCGAGGAAGTTGGATGAACCTACAAGCCCTACAAAAATTAGTTAGAGAAAAATCCGTAAAAAAATCAAGCAAAAATCGAAAAAAAGTCACAGAAACACAAAAAAACGTAAAAACCGAAGAAAAGTCGTGAAACAAAAATCATATGAAAATTGAAAAAGAACTAAAATCTGTAAAACCAAGAATATCGGGAAATTTCGAAATTAGGTCAAAAATCGAGGTAAAAATAATGCCTCCCCTACAACGATGCCATTCTGATGAACATGAAAATCAGACCCGTGATTAATTGATATAGAGAGTTGTTGGTGTAGAAATAACTGTGAAATCAAACTCAATTTATCAAACAAAAATCAACGAAATATGAGAGAGAGAGAGAGAGAAAATGAGAACAAAGGACTTTTCTCTCCCCTATTTAATCTACACTATATTAATTATCCAAGTAAGTATTCATGGGTTGAACTCAAGGAGGCAGAATATTAAAACCTCAATTTTCAATACAAGAAAGAAATCCCGAAAACTTCACTTTATTCTTGGTTTTACAACAAACTTCAAGAAAGACTCAAAACTAACTCGATCGTGCAAAAATCAAATCGAGAAAACTATGCAATGAAAATCAGCGAAAATTACATAGAAATGTAGCTGGGGTAGTTGCATAACTACTATAAAACTTCAGGGAAAAAATACGACATAAATAAGGTCCAAAGTACCCCTACAAGACAAGGGCAGAAGTGCAAGAAAAACTATTAAGATCTGTTACAATTGGGTCCCTAGTCAGGGATTGATTTGAAAATAAAATAGTTTTATTGCATTTAGGTCCATGCGTAGGGACCTAAATGCAATTCTGGAAAGTATCTGGAGCAGGGTGGAGTTTCTAGAAATCCACTAGGTTTATGCTGCAAATATTCCATTGATTCAGTTTGGACGGCTATTATTAGAATGAATCACGCGATCTGGACCGTCGAGATGAGCCACGTGTCGGCAGCCTGTACTCCCTGGTTGTTATTGATATTCTTCAGCTTCTCCGCGCGGCTGGCAACAAGGGGTTCTTCTCCCATTAATTCCCGACAGTTGGCGATGTTCTTGGGCCTCCGGCAGGGCGAGGAGGGAGACTCCTTCTCCCTATGAGCTCACCTGCAGGTGAAAAACTCCGAAGGTGTTCGAATCATGGTGATGATGCTTCAAGAAAGGTTGCAGTCCGACTAACCTATAAGCTAATGACGATGCCTGCTTGTCTTTGATTGTTCTTTGGACTTTAAAGCTCCAGATGGGGATTCTTTTGCTCCAGATGAGAAGAATGACCTGCGAATGAACATTTCTTGCTCGATTGGCAAGGAATCGACCAACAACTTAAAGAATTTGCAGATCCAAAATTTGCTTTCCAAGAATTGTCAAACAAAGAAAATGCGAAAAATGAGCAACAAATTAAGATGATTTGAGTTCGGATTTGAAGGACTGGAATGTTATGCATCTAATTATGGTGATTACGGAACCAATCTACATAATTAACTATGCTAATGCGGGCATGCGGATCGAGAATTAAAATTACAAAAGTGAATGAATTACCTATGGACTGGAGGTGTATGACCTCCTGATTATAGCTTGACGGTGTAGTAAACCATAGCTCGACGCAACGCTAGGCGACGATTCAAGGCGAACGATCGCCTTGGAACTCTCCTCTGACGTCCCCTTGTCGACGCAGAGCGAACCTCGAGCCCGATCACGACCGAAGTGAGGCAAAGCATGACGATGAAGGTGGATTGACGGCCATGAGGTATGGAAGTGGTTAGCTTAGGAAAAGTTAGTTTGGAAATGGTGATTTGAAGGGATTTTTAAAGACGATTGGAGGAAGGTAGTTAGAGGATCAATGGCGGGCGTTAATTGTGGTTGTTAGGAGTAGAGGCCGGATGGAGTGGATCGAAGATAGGAGTTCAAAGGCGACATGTAAAAATGAAGGAAGTTAGGATGTTAGAACAGAAACCGGTCGGCCTTCTTGAGGAAAAAGGTCCCAAGTGCTGACATGTGTCAGCACCTGGTTAGCCTAGATAGGTTAAATACCTTATTTATTAGATATTAAACAATAATTAATGTTATTTTAAATAGGTATAAAAAAATGTAGATAATTAAATTATCTAAATTATAGTATATTTAATTTAAGTAAATAGTAATTATTTTATAAAATATAAATATTATATTTATAAGTAGTTGTAAATAACACTTAATAAATAAGTTTTGTGATTTTAACTTAATAAATTACTAAATAATATGTATGTTTTATATTTTATTAAATATTAGGTTAATAAATAGAGTATGTATGAATTTTTTTGTATTTTAATAAATTAAATTAAGTATTTTAATAGATACAAGTATAAGTTATACAGTTCATTTATACCTATAAATTAGGGTTTTTGATTGATTTTAGAAAAATAATCTCCAAAAATTATGAAATAGATTAGCGTTAAAATACAAGATCAAGAAAATAATTAGAAATTATAAAATCATTAAAACAGTAAATAATGTGTCTTAAATAAAATAGATAGCCCAGAAACCCAGTGGTGGTTAGGTCCCAAAATCGCCTTTTTGCAAAAGGACTTCGATTTTAGTGAAATCACCTTCTTTTATTAGAGAATATTATTTTATGAACTTTAAAAGTGAGTAGAGTGAAATTGGAGTTCGCATGAGAAAGTTATGATGCTCGGAAGTTTGGATTTTGAGAATTTACATGTTTGATTTCTTGGCATATGTACATGCTAATAATTTTAAGTTATTTTTATATTTTCTATACATTTTTAGAAATAATTAGGAGAAGAGTTTGGTGAAAAATATGTTAGTATGAATTAATAAAAATCTTTGAAGTTTTTCTATTTATTGTATAATTAATGGAGTGTGTATGAATTGTGGAAATTAATTATTTTTATTTGTTTTCTTCCTTATCTCCCCCTACTTATTTATTTGTCGACTAATCCAGGCAGACTTGGTCTCAGGAATTAGGTTATAAATACATCTTTCAGCTATATTTATTTTTACAATTCATATTGTACATATATACATATCTACAATTTACCTTTATTTTTATTCTTTTATTTATTTACATGATTGTAATGCATAAAAGTGTATTTTTATCCATGATTATGGTTTTGTTAAAAAGTGGAATTTAATGGATATTTACATGTATTTGTTAAGGGTTTTAAGACAAAATGCAGTCAGAATGTTAATGAATCATGGATTCATCAATAATTTGCCATGTGTGATTCCTTCAAAGCCGACAACTAGGCGGAGGATGAACTAACACAACTTGTAGAGACACCAACAGAGCCACCGTCGTCAGATTTTCACATGCAGTGAGAGTTCTCCCATGCAGATCTGGTAGCCTTCACTCATACATTTCAGAAGCCAGATTTGCAGCTCCCAGTTGTCCAAAACTGAAGAGCTTATCGCAGTTGATGAAGTACAGATTCATTAAGGATGAGCTAGAGATGTTCCCAATCATTATCTCAACGGATTTGACTGTAGACCAAGAATCTCGTTTGATGGAGGTTCTTGAAAGAAACCGCAAGGCGATTGGGTGGAGCGTAGCTGATCTCCAGGGGATAAGTCCGGTCGTGTGCTCCCACCAAATCTATCTCGAAAAGGATGCCAAGACATCGTGTGAGTTCCAACAATGGCTGAACCAAATTTTTTGAGATGTGGTTATAAAGGAAATATCGAAATGGTAGAGCATTGATTTTATCTACCCCATCTCTGAATCCAAGTGGGTTAGTACATTACATGTGGTACCCAAGAAGACGGGTATCACTACAGTTGTGATCGAGTTTGGAGAGGAGATTGCTACCTGGGTACCCACTTCTTCGAGGGTATGTGTGGAATACAGACGATTGAATCAGCCCACCAAGAATGATCATTTCCCGTTGCCATTTATTGATTAGAATATCGAGAGGCTAGTTGGGAAGAGTCATTACTATTTCCTTGATGGGTACTCCAGATACAATCAGGTGGTCATAGCGGTCGAAGACCAGGAGAAAACGACATTCACCTGTCCGTTTGGGACGTATGCCTTTAGACGGATGCCCTTTGGTTTATGTAATGCCGTGGCTACATTCCAAAGGTGCATGCTTTCCATTTTCTCAGACATGGTGGCTGACTATTTGGATGTCTTCGTTGATGACTTTTCGATCGACAACGATGGGTTTGATGCCTTTTTTTGAGTGCAAGACAGCGTACTTCAACGTTGTATAGAGGTCATTGTATTATCTTGGGAGAAGAGTCAGTTCATGTTGACTCAGGGGATGGTGCTTGGCTATATCATCTCCAATAGGGGCATTGAGGTCGATCTGTCCATGTTGGGCATCATCAAGAAACTCATTCCACCGTCCAATTTGTGACAGTTGTCGTCGTTTCTTGGGCATGTCGATTTCTACCGACGATTTAGTCAGAATTTCAGTCGTATTGCCCGACCACTTACTGATCTATTGACAGAAGACACTGAGTTCATTGTAGATGATAAGTGTCTAGCATCATTCGAGACTCTCAAGGGATTAGTTGTCAAGGCTCCTGTCCTTCAGCCACCCGATTGGTCTCTTCCATTCGAGATAATGACGGATGGTTCTGATTTTGCCATAGGGGCTGTGCTAGGACAGAGGAGGGACGGATTGCCTTATGCCATACACTACGCTAGCTGGACTTTGGATGCCGCTCAACGGAATTACAGTGTGACTGAGATGGAGACGCGAGCCATAGTCTTTGCTTTGGACAAGTTCAGATTTTATATTCTTAGATCACGAGTGACTATATTTACAAATCACATCGCCATCTGATACCTCATGGTAAAGAAGGATGCCAAAGCCAGATTGACCAGATGGATCCTTCTACTCCAGGAGTTTGATATAGAGATTAAGGATAAGCCTGGATCAAGAATGTGGTGGCAGATCACCTCCTGTTTAGAGAACCTTGAGGATTCCAATCATATTTTACCTATTACAGAGTCCTTCCAAGACGAGGAGATTCTTGCTATCGCCTCGCTCCCATTGTACGCTGACATTATGAACTATCTTGTCGCCAAGAAAGTTCCACAAGGTTTACCCAGGCAACGACTTGAGACTTTCCTTGTGAAAGCCAAGTCATACCATTGGGAGGATCCCATCCTTTATCATGAAGGGATGGTGTTTGGCATCGGTGCATTCCTTAGGAGGAGCACCACAACGTCCTCACATACTGCCACAAGCTTAAGGAGAAGGACATCACTCTGAGTGGAGGACAACATGATGTTTTAAAATGTTTTTGGTAATTTTCTGGGATTTTTCTGGTGTTTTTATGGTTTTCTAAAAATCAAACAAGGCACACCAATACAAACAGTGCACGACCATGACTAAATTACAAGTTAAAAATGTCTAAAATGCCATAAAGTCTTGGATAACAATTTTATAGCAAAATACAAAAAGACCTACAAACATGAATTGAAAATGGAATTTTTGGATTTTTTGTGATTTTATATGATTTTTATGAGTTTTTAGGTATTTTGTGATTTTTAGGATTTTTATAAAGTTTTTTCAAACAAAATTAATACTATAAATAAAACACAGAAAAATGCAACTGCATTAATTTTTATAGAATTTTTAAGATTTTTTTTTGAATTTTTATTTATTTTTTTTCTAAACTTAACAAGGATGTTTTTAAATATTTTTGATTTTTTTAAATTATTACAAAGAAATCAACTCAAGATAATAATAGTAAATATTACATGACAACAAGAGTTAGTGATAATTTTTCTGTGATTTTTCGAGTTAATATGACATTTATTAAGTCCAAAACACAACAAGTAATTATTCACAATTTACAGGGACCTTGTTACAAATATTTCAAGTTTATGGGTCAAACAAAAACACAATAAAAAACCTTAGGGCTAAATCTGCAAAAATCCTAATAAAGCACACGCTACACACGTGATCCAGACTCACAGGGGTATAGTTGCAAATACTAAAAACACGCGATTAACTTTATAACAGATAGATTGTGTAGGGTATATAGTGAAAATAACCAAAATATCACATGGACACACACGTGCTACACACTGGGAGGGACTAAAATGCAAATATATATAAACACAAGGTCCAAACTGTGAAATATCTTAACTACAATATTTATTTACTGGACTAAAATGAAATATCAAAATATGCAGAGTGAAATATACCCTGAGGCACGTACTACACGCGTAGGGCTCTTGATGGCTCTGATTGTCCCCTGGAAAAGATCTGAAGGCTCTGATGTGTCGGGGACGAGCGTCTGTGATTTGCTGCTATAGTACGGATCTGAAGGCTGAGGATACGGTTGGGAACGTGCGGGCAGATGCATCAGGAGGCATCAGATCCAACGACCCTAAAGTTGTTGCGATCGGTGGCTCAGATACGATCTGGCAGAAGGTGGCCCATCCAACAGCGGGGAGTAGGTCTGCAAGAACACCTCTTGGGTAAACTTCAATCGGCCAAGGGAAGAGATCCGTTGGCCCGATGAAGCATCCGAAGGCTCCGACAGTGTTGTCAGAAGCTTTTGTTCCTGGTGGAGGGCTTCGATGAAGTCAACGACGGCCAGATGGGCATGGAGGTGCGGTGCACCATGGAGCTGCTCCGCCTGAGCAGCTGGTGGGCCAAATGGGTGTCTTCGCGCGAACTAGCAACTACAAGGGGTACGCTACTTGGAGGCTAAGCTCCGGCTACGATTATTGAGCACAAGGGAAGCGAGGGTGAACGGAGCGTTGGGATTCCGAAAAATAAGGAAGAAGGAAAGCCGAGCCTAATCTCAATCAGATGGATGAGCATTAGGATGATCAGACTGTGTGGGAAGATGGGGCATGAGTCATAATTTCTATCGGAATGGAGGAATGCGTGAGATGGAGCTCCAACTGGGTGGTTGGAGTAAGGAAACCATGATGAAGGTGGAATGGAAATATCAAGATGGATATGGAAATGTGAAGGATAAAAGTGGTACTTGAAGCTACCGATGAGCTTAGAGGCTCCAGGCAAAGGTGGACGTCGGTATGATGGCCTCAACTACGTTGCGGCGGGCGGGAAGGCTACTCGCGGCGGAGGTCCGACCACAAAGCTCGAGATGTGTCGCTTCTATACCAAACCAAGCTCCAAAGGGGCTCCATGTAGCTGTCACTCAGCTGGAGGTGGCTAAGGGTCTAAATGGGGGCGAGGAATGAGCTACCAGGCAGTGGAGGCAGATAGGAGATTATATAGGGTTCCCAGGAGGTTGGAATGATCGAGCGAGTGCACGCAACCCTAGAAGATCCGCACTATCCTAGGGATCCACGATGGTCACGGATCTGAGGAGGACACTCGGGCGATGAATCGGGGCAAGAGATGGCTGGGGTCGGGTGCGAAAAAGCAGAGAAGAAGCTCCGACGAGAGGGCGGGCGACTCGACACGGTTGGGAGAGATGGCTGACTGAGGTCAACGGTCTGACGTGGCCCAATCATAAATTCAGAATGTGCAAAATAATTGGAAACTCAATAGAAAATAGTAAATGAATTTTAAAAAAAGTGTATACTATAAAAAATGTTTGTAATTTTTCAAGCTATTTTTCTAAGATTTTTAATTATTTTTATGAAAAATAAATTAATGCATATACAGTATATAGTTTTATATACAGGTATATAAAACCTATGTATTATATACAAGTATTTTTAATTTTTTTTACACAAATACCCTTATTTTGTATTTTATTTATTTACAACATATTTTTAAGAGTATAAAATATTTTTTTTATTTTTACAAACTATTTAAGGGTACATAATAATTAGTGAATGTATGCATTTTGTACAAGTAATTGAAGATTTTATTTTTATATTTTATTTTATTTTATGATTTTTATTTTATTTTTATCCTTATTTCTAGGATCAGATACTACTGTGTAAAAAGAATAATTTTAATTTTATTTGTAAAAAGAAAATATATAAATAATATGCACAAGTATAGGTCATATATACAATACATAGTGGACCTATCTCTCTCTACTTATTTTCTCTTGCGATCAGGTCAAGGATTGACCTTCTCTTGGGGTTTGGGTCATTCTGTATTTATTCTAAATACATCATTCCTTTTTCTTTTCCTTTACTCTTTTATTTAGCCAAAAACATGCTAATATGCAATATTAACAAAGCCATGCAAGTTGCTAAGTTATTATATTTACAGGTATTTACAGGTTGTATAGCCAAGAAGAAGATCTAAAATAAAATAATAAAGAGTGAGAATCACAGATTTATCACCCCCTATACTTTACCTTTACTAGTCCCTTAGCAAACACTTATTTGAAAAAGAAGTGAAAGCAAAAAGAAAGGAAAGAAAAAGAATCAAGGTCAATTATTAAAATTATCTTCATTAAATTGAAGTATGTAGCTCAGTCAGACCTTTGGATTATTAGTTTATAGGATGCTTGTTGGGAGATAGGTTTAAGACTCAATAGCCTCTAAGTTCCACAATGTTATGGTCAAGACTCCTCAATAAACCAGGTCAGAACAAGTCTACATACACAAACTCTAATGACTATGTATCTTTCCTTGTACGGTGTAAGTGATGTGTATATCCCCACCTCAGAAATGACAAAGCAACAACCTCCCTCGATAAGGTAACTCTAATTTCCTAGTCTAGCAGCTCTTTCCTCGAGAAGCAGGGTATTCCCTTCTAAGTTCAAGTTCAACGAGCTCAAGAAGAGGCGAAAGAAGAGAATGGATTGTGACCAGTGTAGCCACGTATCCCTAGGAGCCTAACCAGTGTAGCTAAGTCTCATGCTGCAAGCTTCTTGGGATAAGAAGCTGGAATACATAAGCTTTTCTTATTCACTATATACACTCCAGCAATCATTTTATTTTAAATCAAGCATGTCCTTTTTTGAGTTTTTGTTATATTTTCGCACACTTTTTTTTTGATGTGCATATATACAACATATTTACATGGTGCAGCATGTACATAAAGAGTTTTTCTTCTTGAGCCAGTAGATTGACCCTCTTTTGAAGTATTATTGCAGTACAGACTCATGTCTTTAGACCTCAATGCTACTAGACCCGGTTGAGGTGCACATCCCTTTCTAAAGGAAGATGAGAGGTTCTGTCTAGAAGTACTACCCTCGTATGCTAACCCAAGCCAAGGAATTCTGCCTCCTTACCATCTCATCCGTGTTGATCTACGTGTAAGGTGCATGTCCAAGTCAAGCCATTGTCTCTGAGAGTCATGCGTGCGTTGTTAAGTGCTCTACTTTGTCTCATCAAGGTGACATGTGAACATAGACTAGTGGACTCAAATAATTAAGTGGCTAATAGACCTGAAAAGTCTTAACCCCAAATCCTATAAGGTTCCTTTGAAGTTAGGTTGGTTAAGTCTTAACCAAGCTCCATTTTCCAATTTAATTCCAGATTAGTTTGAATGTCAACTATGATTTAGAATAATATACAAACAAATATGTACAAAACCCTTTTTAAAAATTTTTCAAGTTTTTATGAGAAATGATTGAATGGAAGGAAGAAGAAGTTTTGCAAACTATTTACAAAGATTTACAAACAAAATTTTGCAAATTTTTATTTTTCAAACATTTTTCAAATGTTTTGTACTATATACATAAATTTGATACAAAAATATTTACAAACTTTTTTAGAATCAAAATATTTTTACAAATGTTTGTACACAAATAGTTTTTACAAAAAGCTATTTACAAGTGCATGTACAAGAAAAAAATTAAAATGCTTGCGATTTTTATATTTATGAATTTTAGCCGTTTTATTTTATTAACACACTTACACAAAATACGAGTTATGGCTGAAGTATATATACAATATATATGACAACCCCTATACTTAGCTCGAACGATGTCCTCAGATTGATCAAGGAGCGATGAAAGGAAGACATAACTCGTGCCGAGTATTGGGAAGTGAAAAGAATGATATACTACAATGACGAATGAAAGAATGTAATGAATAGAGGTCATTGATCCCCCTATACTTAGGATCAAGTATTCCTAAGTATAGAAATCTGTACACAAGGGGAAAACCGAGGGTTAGGATGTACATGGTTTACCTCCCCTATACTAGGCAGCAAAAACAGAGGTAAAAAGAATCGAAAGAAAAATCACAAGTCTGAAACCCACCTATACTCAGGGTAAATCACACCCCAAGTATAACATAATCATAGGATGAGGATGAGGTATAAGATAGAAAGAATGAATTATATAGACAACTACATCTATACAACTGTGACAAAGAAGTGATAATCAGGCATGAGATGCAAATGATGTCAGTCAAAGACCACATCTCATACAAAATGAATAGGGCAACGTCAACGATCAGTGGATCATGATCAAGATATGGATTCAGGTGTCGATCATTAACTCAAAAGGTGGATTCATATGACACTTCTTATATATCAATGCTTCCATTGTCATGCACCTTTCGGACCAAGTATGGTCCCTTCCATTTGCTTTGCATCTTCCCTGGAAATAATCTCAGCCTAGCATCAAATAGCCATACTCTCTGGTTCGGCTCAAACTGTTTATGGCTGATATGAGAATCATGCCATATCTTGACTCTCTCCTTGTATTGTAAGCTACTCAAAAAGACTGTATCTCTCAGCACCTCCAGGGCTGTCAACGCTGCTTTCCTCTAATTTCTTATACTCTTGCGATCCAATAATAACTCAGTGACTGCCCATAGTGACTTGTGCTTGATTCCCGCAGGTAAATGGCAACTCAAAGGTGTCTTGAAGGAAGTCCATAGGCCCACAAGACCGAGTCCAAAAGCTGTAACCAATCCTTTCGGTCTTGGCGGACAACCTTCTGCAATATAGTCTTGATCTCCCTGTTCAATACTTCAGCAAGACCATTGGTCTGAGGGTGATATGACGTAGCAAATCGATGCTCAATGCTGAACTCGTTAGCAAGGGACTTTACCTTATCGTTGATAAAATGAGTCACCTCATCAGATATCAAAACTCTTGGTACCCCGAACCGTGAAATAATATTCTTCCTCAAGAATCTGCAAACGATCTTAGCATCTGCGGTTCGGGTGGGGATGGCTTCAACCCAACAACTCACATAATCCACAATAAGCAGAATGTATTCGAATCTCTGACTCTTAGGGAATGGACACATGAAATCGATGCCCATGCATCAAAAACCTCACAAAAGTGAATGGGCTGCATCGGCATCATATCACGCTCTCAGCAAGTACCCATTCTATGACAGTCAGTACACCTCTTCACAAATTCCTCAGAATCCTTAAATAGGGTAGGCCACCATAGGCCAGATTGGAGCACTTTCTATGCTGTCCTCCTCCCAGAATAATGTCCTCCTCCATCAAGCTTGTGGCAGTATGTGAGGACGCTATGGTGCTCCTCCTACGGAATGCACCGACGCTAGACGCTATCCCCTCCTTCATGGTAAAGGACGGCATCCTTCCAATGGTATGACTTGGCCTTCGTAAGGAAAGTCTGAAGTCGCTGCCTGGGACAACCTTGTGGAACTTTCATAGCAACAAGATAGTTCACAATGTCGACGTACCATGGGATCAAGGTGATAGCATGGATCACCTTGTTTAGGAAGATCTTTGTAATATGTGCAATCTGGTATGAATCCTCAAGGTTCTTTAATCAGGAAAGGTGATCTGCTACCATATTTGTGACTCCATACTTATCCTTAATCTCATTATCAAACTCCTGGAGTAGAAGGATCCATCTGGTCAATCTGGCTTTGGCATCCTTCTTTGCCATATGGTATAGGATGGCGGTGTGATCTGTAAAGGTTATCACTCGGGATCCAAGAATATAAGATCTGAACTTCTCCAAAGCAAAGACTACAACTAGCATCTCCTTCTCAATCACGGTGTAATTTTTTTGAGTGACGTCCAAAGTCCAGCTAGCGTAGTGAATGACATACGACAATCCATCGCTCCTCTGTCCTAGCAGAGCACAAACCCTACAAAAAAATTAGAGGCCTATGTCATGATCTTGAATGGGAGAGACCAATAGGGTGGTCGAAGGATAGGAACCTCAACAACTAATCCTTTGAGAGTCTCTAAAGATGCTAGACACTTATCATATACAATGAACTCGGTGTCTTTCATCAACAGATCAGTAAGCGATCGGCAATACGACCGAAATCCTGAATGAATCGTCGGTAGAAACCGACATGCCCGAGAAAAGGCTGAAACTGCTTTAAGTTGGACAGTGGACTGAGTTTCCTATTGATATCCACCTTGGTCGGATCAACCTCCATGCCCCTGTTGGAGATGATATGGCCAAGAACCGTCCCCTGAGTCACCATGAAGTGACTCTTCTCCTAGGATAATACAAGATGGACCTCGATACAACGTTGAAGTACGCGGTCTAGGCAGTTAAGACAAGCATCAAACCCATCTCTATAGACCAAAAAATCATCCATGAAGACCTCTAAACAGTCCCCCACCATGTCTGAGAAGATGTACAACATGCACCTATGGAATGTGGCAGGAGAAATACATAAACCAAATGGCATCCATCTGAAAGCATATGTGCCAAACGGACAGGTGAATGTCGTTTCTCCTGATCTTCGGGCGCTATGGCCACCTGGTTATATCTAGAGTACCCGTAAAGAAAGCAGTAATGACTCTTCCCAGCTAGACTCTTGATAATCTAATCAATAAATGTCAGTGGAAAACGATCCTTCTTAGTGGCCTGATTCAATCGTCTGTAGTCCACACAGACCCTCCAAGAAGTTTGTACTCGAGTAGCTAACTCCTCTCCAGACATGCTCACAACTATAGTGATGCTCGTATTTTTGGACACCACATGTAATGGACTAACCTACTTGGATTCAGAGATGGCGTAGATAAAATCAACGCTCCACCATTTTAATATCTCCTTCATAACCACATCCCGAAGATTCGGAATCAGTCGTCGCTGGAACTCACGCAAGGGCTTCACATCCTCTTCGAGATAAATATGGTGCGTGCACAAGGTCGGACATATCCCCTGGAGATCAGCTACACTCCATCCAATCTCCTTGCGGTTTCTTTCAAGAACCTCCATCAAACGAGATTCTTGCTCTCCAATCAAATCCATTGAGATAATGACTGGGTACATCTCTGGCTTGCCCACAAGGAATCTATACTTCATCAACTGCGGCAAGGTCTTCCATTCTGGATAGCTGGGGTCTGACAAATTTGGCTTCTGAAATGTCTGAGTGAATGCTACCAGGTCTGCATGGGAGAACTCTCGCTATAGGTGAGCTTCTGGCGAAGATGACCCTGCTGGTGTATCTACAATATATGTTGGCTCACTCTCCCCCTAACTGTCAACTCTGAAGGAATCAGAAAAGGCATATATTCATCAAAATCATCCCAATCAATGTCTAAATCCAAGGGATCTGAATCACAAGAACATGAAGCAAAATCTACTTTGCCATCTGTCTCACAACAGTCAGCCCCTAATGTGTCCCGTGCCAAGAGTGTGCTCTCCGAACTCTCATCTACCATAATCTGTAAATCAACTGTTTCTAAAGGCGTGACAAGGGCTCGTGCTGCTGGGTCTGACCATACGTCTTCATCATCAGTGATCACAAAGTCGCACTCCTGGTGGACATCTCGCAATACATCTGTCATTTGCTCTGTGTTGCTGGACTGCTCGGAGCAGGTTGAATCTCTCGCTCTAGTCTCCTCAATCATCTCTATTTATATACTTTCGCCCTCGACGCAGAAGTATACCTTCCCACTATCAAGGTTGGACATCGCCTTGGCTGTGGCCAAGAATGGACGTCCTAGATGATGGAGGTATCTATCACATACTCATTTCCATGTCCAATACAACAAAGTACATGGGGATTTTTGAGTCCTGAATTGTGACAACCACGTCCTTCAATACCCCCTTCGGCCTCTTGAGAGATCTATCAGCAAACCGAAGGATTGTCTTGCTCTGTTGAAGAGGATTGAACTCGAATAGGTCAAGTAAGGCAGCCTGAAGGAGGTTAATAGAAGAATCGTGACCTAACAGAGTATGATCGAATCACTGCTCATTGATATGGCATCTGACATATGGAGCTCCTGCGTGAGGTCTCTTGGCTGCCAATTGGTTCTGAATGGTGAAGCATGTGGCATGGCTCAGACATGGACCTCTGCATTGTCATTCCTTCTCTTCCTGTGGATGGTGGTCTTCTCTCTCAAATTCTTCTAGAAGAGAGGGATGTGCTCTAGTGCCTCCTGTAGAATTAGCTCAATCTAGAATCTATCAATCATCTGCTGGTTGAACTCCAGCTGGTGTTTCATTTTTGGGTTTTCTGGTTTATTCCCCTTTGCTAAGCGTAGTGCTTGAGGGAGGGGATGGATGGACCCTCTCCAGAGAGATGAGGGTCAGGAATTGGCTCCTGTGTATGTGAAGGGATAGAATCAATGCAATCATCATCATGCAACACATATGGACTTGAAGAAGATGCAGAAACCTTTCCTTTATTCAATTTTTTGGTCTTTTCCATTTTTCTATTTTTTGTGCTTTTCTATACTGAGATACAAGAGATGGTAACACAACTGAAGGAGAAATGGTGGCATCAGTACCTCCCACGGCATCTGTCTTTGCAGCATCAGCACTGCACTCTGGCTCAGCAACTGGGAAAATGGTGCCATGAATACCACCAACTGTATCTGGAATCATGACGGCCTCAGTACTGTCGGCTGGATCTACATCCTTGGTGGCTTCAACACCACCGTCATTGTCATCGTGTGTGACATCAGTACTGCTACCCTTCTCATTTGGTGCTCCAGAGTCTCCATGGGGTTATCACTCAGACGAGGCACCACCGGTTGGTATCCTACCACTCCTAAGTGTCACAAAATCAGCATCAAACACATAGGAAGATATATCACCCAAAGAACCACTAGGAGTGGTAGTCTCTGTAAACTATACCTGCTCAGATTTCCTCTTGAGGTTGTTTAGGTTTGGTTCGATCTAAGCTGGTATGGTAGCCTTACCCTTGATGATCTCCCTCATTTCCTACCGAACTCATCCATTTCTCGCCAGAAGGATGCCTGCTGGTCAGAAAGTAGGTGGGCGAGGTCATCAAGGGTTGGGTTCTCATAGATAGGCCCATGAGAACCGGACGGGTTGCCACGCTGGAAAGGAGGCTGAGTCTACTCGTAATGAGGGGGAGGCTGGGATTATTGCTAGTGAGGCAGTTGTGGTTGCCTGCCCTGTTGTCCTTGATATGAGGGACGAGGACCCTGCTGGTGTTGTTTCTGGTACTGTGAGTGATGGGGCTGTTGTTGCTGGCTACCCTATCCGCCCTGAGCTGGAGGCTGCTGCTTGGACGAGGTGCCTCCGGTGGACCATCGGAATCCCAGGTGATCATAGCGGATCCTGAGCTACCGCTGGTACCGATCGTACCAAATCTCGTTGACTTCCATTAATGTCTCCTGCTCGAAAGGTGGAGGGGGAAATGTTGGACATGCGATCCACAGCGAGCCATTATGCAATAAATGTTATTGCAAATATCATTCCCTGATCTGAAATGAAGAATAACTAATTTGCATAATAGGTCCCTTAGTACAATTAGGGTTATGTACCATGGCCATCTTTATGATCATACAGTTGTTGCTTTAATTATTGAATCATAGAGGCTGGTGCTTCGATGAATATCTAAAGATTTATATTGAAGACTCATGAAGCACCATTAAATGATTATTAAGAGAGGACCTCTAGCCTGAGAAGGGGATGGAAATCCTTTTTGTAAGGGCTGATATCTGACCGACCACTTGATGCAGGTCCTCTGCATAGGAATAGAGATTCAGAGGTGTTGGATTAGTTAGGTCAAAGAGTTGACTTAACGAGATTGAGATAACCTAAGTCCTATGATGTGTGCTATCACGATATAGGCACACATCCTCTGACCGGAGACAGATGTGTTACTATATGTTTGGGTATGTACATTTGGCAGACCAATAGGTTGATGACCTAATCAAGGTCTATACACCGGCGCGCTAGTGTGCATACAAGGGCATATGAGTAATATGATCTCTTAAAGGGATCATAAAGGTTCATTTACTGAACCGGAGGACATGAGGTCACTCATGAGATATAGGAAAGAATCAAATTTTGTGCACGATCGTCTCGATTTGGAAGTCTGACTGAATTTGTAGGTTTGATATATGCTTTTGGAAAGTATATAATCAACACCTGGGGTATGATATATGCTTTTGGAAAGTATATGATCGATACAGACTCCCAATGATCGAATGGGAAACTTAATGATAAAACTCTGCAGTAGGCAGTGTAAAATTGATCTTATACTTCGGCTTTATTTTGGGTCTTCCAGTATGCTGGATGTACTGGTATTAGGAATACCTAAGGGTGATGTGATCATAAACGGTTGTATAACCATGACGTTTCCATTCCTAGGGAGTAATGAAACGGGTATGGATTTTAGTGACTCCTCTCAGTAGAGAAGTGATCTGATCTTGGTCCAAATATTGGACATGTATCTGAATGTGATTCAGATGCAATGAGAAGATTAGATCTACGGCTTTGATTTAATCAAACCTCTATGGGAGCTCCGCAAGATCTGGATTTGAGATGTGAACTCAATATCCAAGTCACTATATGTGGAACAATACAATCACCCTATCCTTATCTCAAAGTGTCCGCAGAGAAAGCGCATTATCCTTGAAAGAGTTAAGGATATATTCGTTGTTGATATATGTGTCCAAGCATTGAGAAAATGGATAATTAAATGTGATTTAATTGTCATGGATAATTTGAATTTGATTCATATTATAAGGAGAGTTATCTTGGATAATTAAATGTGATTTAATTATCATGAATAAGATGAATTTAATTCATTATATAAAGAGAGTTATATTAGATAATTAAATGTGATTTGATTATCAAAGATGTAAATAATGTGAATGTGATTCACATTATTTGGGTACATGAGAATAGAGATCCAAGATGATTAAATGTGATTTAATTATCATGGATACGAGTAATGTGGATAGAAATATCCATATTAATCAAATATATTATAAATGTGATTTATAATATATAAGAGATAGCTATTTGTAACTCACATTTTGTTAATTAAATGTTGATGTGAATTGGATTCACATTGGACGATTATAAGAAAATGTAGTTTACATTTTATTTTGGGTTGTGAATGTGATTCACAATTTTCTAATGGCAAGATTGAAATAGTCAGAAAATAATTATGAATTATTTTTGTAGAATATTTTACAACAAGTGTTGTTGTAAATCTTGGAGGAATAATATAATCTCATGAGATATCATGAGATTACATGAGATTGCCACCAAATCCCATAGTATGGAAGGAGGCAATCTTCATTCCATAATCTCCATACTTGATTGATTTAATATGGTATTAAATCATATTGATTTATCAATATATATTTAATCTTAATTAAATTAATTATTGTTGGTTTTTTACCAACAAAATCTTGGCCATTAAAAGAAACACAAATCAATGTTAGCCATTGGATTTGTCTTGTCTATGGATTGAGATCCATGGATCCCAAAATATTAGAAAAGGAGAGGCACCCCTTACTCTTCTTGGTTACAACAACACTACACACAAGTTGTGAACAACAACTTCTCTCTCTCTCTCTCTCTCATTTTCTACACGCCCTCTCTCTCTCATTGTGGTCGTCTACCATGGATCCCTAGAGAGAGTCTCCATCACCGCAGTATCATCGTTATGCCATTGGATTGTTTGCTTATGGATCTCCGTCTCCTTCGGTGCGCCTCGCTCGTGAAGAAGACATCGGATCTCGTGTGACTAGATCAGGAGATTTGACACTTGGATCATCAACATGGATTGCAAGGAGCACGTGTTTCATCAACACGCTCGCAAGCGTCTCCTCCATCGGATCGGACTTGAGATAGGAGGTCTCTTTGTTTAGAGACTCGATCGCAACAATGCTTCAAGAGGTAACCCTAATACTTGTTTGTGGTTTAGATGAAATGATCTGAGAAGTGTTCTTGGATCATGTGGTTCCATCACATGAAATTTTTAAAATTCTGCTGCCTCGAGCAATTAGTGCCGACTAGTCGCTCCCGATCGCATACGATGTGATCCTTATGCTTCCATGATGTGCTTAAGGATCTCCCCGTATCCTTTAGGAAGAACTGCCAGGGGTTGATCCGGCTGATAGACAACCTTCTGAGTGTCCTGAGATGGCGGTGGCTGAGAGTAGTTCTGCAGCTGTTGGACTGGCTCTTCCTGGATGTGGTGAACCTGGTGGTATGTGGTAGAAGGCTGGGTGGAGCTGTTGCTGCTGGAATCAGTCCTGACCAGAGACGGGGCTGTGGAGCCGTATGTACCTCCTGGAGACACCTGATCTGAGTCTTCAGGTCACTCAGTGTCTGTGCCAACTGGTCGATCTGTGTAAGGCCATGGCACTACTTCTTCTCAATAATCTCGATACGATCTAGCTTCTCGCTGATAATCTCCATGTCAGCGGCTGAGGACTCGGCTCGTGCTGCTGACGACGAAGTAGAAGGACCGGCATTGACTCGTGCATTCCTCTGGTAGGACACAACCTATGGGAGGGGCTTCCCCTGAGTGTAGACCCTAGTCTGGGACATCACCATGTAGTTCTCTACCATCTCCTCGTAGATGGCCCAGCCTTGGTCCACATCCTTAGCAAAATAAGACCCTCCACATGAGGCATTCACTAGCCCCTACAGCTCTGGTGTCAACCCACAAAATAAACTCTGGTCTAAGTTAGGCTTGGATATCTCGTGATGTGGACACCAGTCGATGAGCTCTCTCAATTTATCCCAAGCCTTGTGAAATTGCTCGTTCAGGATCATTGTGAAATTGTTGATCAAGGATCGTGCTACGTTAATCCGAGTGGATAGTACTTGTTCAGGTACTCGGTCCGGAGTTGCTCCCAGGTGGTGACATACCACCCGAAATACTTCAGCCAATAGACTGCTCTATCAATTAATGAGAACGGGAAGGTGATCATCTTGATTGTGTCCTCGTCTACGAATATATCGTGGACAATAATTCATATCATCTCAAACTCCTGGAAATGGAGGTGTGGCACCTTAGTGGATAGCCCATGGAACTTGGGCAGTAACTGAATAGTCTAGCGGCGATGATAGAAATCATCCAGGATCTTAAGAAGTTGAATCCATAAGTGGGTGAGTGTTACATCTGGGTTGTGTAACTATCTCATCGTCTGCGGCTGTCTGGCTAGCTCTTGTGGCTCCTCGGGTTATCCAGCTACTCCTCGAGCTGCTGATATCTCTCCATTGGCTGGTCTCTACGGCTCTCCTCGGCCGACTCTCATCTCCATCATCTCTCGGTGCACCTCTATCATAAATGCTCCCTGGTCTCTAATATGGCATTGCATCGTCTCTGAGGAGTCTAAGAGTGTGTTGTTGATGGCGGCCTGGTCAAGTACATATGTAGATCCATGCGACTGCTCATTAGTGTGTCCCTCACTGACGGCCATCTCTTGGGTCTCTGCAAAGGTAAAAGGCCCCCACTCAGGTGCCGTCAAATGGACATATAACTGTGCTGGCCTCTGCTCGGGAATCTCAGGACTGGAAGAAGGGTGGTTGAGGGGGAATAGGGTGGTAGTGAACTCATGTTTAGAGAGTGGGTCTAGGCTCTCTGAAACTGCCCTAGATGATGAAAAGGAGTGCTAGAAAGCGGTGCCGTCAAAGGCAGCCTAAGGGACCTCCTTCGCATTATCGTGATGTGGGGATTTATCAGGATGAGATTTGGATGCAAACAAGATGAGAGAACAAACCCCTTTTTCACTACTCACACTTGAGCTGATGACCGTGAAATATCGGTCGTTAATCAGGTCAATTTGTTTTAGGTGACAAATCAAGATATCAAAGCGATTGAGCGAGCTGTTGGGAACCCGTTGCTCCCAGGAGGCTGGCCCAATCTCACGGCTAGTTGTTCCCATCCAGTATGGTTACGGACCATTTACCAGCTACCCGATCTGCCCAATTTGCTAAGGAATTCCCGGACCGATTACCGGCTACCCTGTGAAATCCTCACTAAAGAACAACCAATCGCAAGACCAGTAGTCTGAAAGGAGTTAAGGTATGGCTCTAGACTAGTGTACGGGTCACTCTCCCGCTACAGATAAATCAATAAATGAGGGGGTGCCTCTCCCAAAACAATATTTTTAAGTGAAGTGTATTTTAGGGTCAAGTTTGCATTAGCAGTCCCAATTTTGTTTTGTTTTCACTTTTTTGGTATTTTCAAAAATAAAACAATGCCGAATGAATTTTTCGATTTCTTGGGTTATTTTGAATCCAATAAAATAGGGGGAGGAAGTCAAAAAAGCTGATACACGATCAAATAGTATGATGCATGCAGAGATAGAAATGTGTACCTGACTCCAACACTCTAGATGCAGGGTGATCCGCACATAATTAAAAGACAGAAAATAAACTAACTAAATGATGCAACCAAGAAATCAGCCTTTGATGAGAAACTTTTATTGATCGTGAAGAACAAATAGCTAACTAATCAGAGAGAGGCCTGAGTCCGGTCTCGGATGTCCATCGGTGTCCACCTCAACGGATCCTACCGACGATGTATACGACCTCTAGCGGTGTATGGCCTCTCAATCGATTAAGTTAGTTTTTTTATTATTAATTATTAGTTAGGTTAAATTACGGTCTATAGGAACATATAAGAAATTAGGTGTGGGGCCTTAGCTAATTATGTCACAATCAACAGAAGTCCTAAGTCTAAGGTTTAAAACTTCGTGAATCAGAAGAAAATAAAAGGCGATAAAAATAAAACCGTGAAACATCTGGCGAGATCCCCCAAGTACACCAGTTCTCGGTGAAATAGACCTCGATGAGTTCAAGTGCCCAAAGAGAGTCTCAAAGTCCAAGAGTATACACAATTATTACAATAATCAAGTATTTGTAAAAATAAACTAATCTATAAGCTATAATTATTTCTAATCCTCTCTGCTCCTCCTCGGGTACGGGTTCCTCCAGAAGAAAACTAAAGCACCCTCGAGCGGCTCCTCGCACAAAAAGTGAAACATAAATATGTCAGAAAGCAGTTATATCAAATAGAGCAAGAAAATAAAAAAAGAAATAAACGAAAAAATGACTACTAAGCCGTGCTCCCGGGCAACGGCGCCATTCTGATGATACGTCAGGCAACTCCGGTTAAGTAATATCAAGGGTCGTTGCGACCCGAATCACCAAGCCTGATCATCAAGAAAAATAAACCACTAAATAGAGATATCAATGATCACAAAATGTGTAAGTGGTTCGCTATTTTATTTACTTGGTATAGCGACTAGAGTCGAACACAAGGAGCACAAAAAACCTACAAAGTAGTCAAATCTCAGAAATAATATAAATGATTCTGTAGTGGTTTTAAATTTTGCAATTTTTTATTTTTAATAAGGAAACAAAATCAACCAAAAATAAGAAAAAAATCATAACTATTTTTTGTATTTTTCTTTATGGTCAAAAATACTCAGAAAATTAAGATTAAAATATTTTTGGGTTTTGAAGTTTTGAAATGTTTTTGGTAATTTTCTGGGATTTCTCTGATGTTTTTGTGGTTTTCTAAAAATCAAACGATGCATAAAAATGCAAACAATGGAATTTTACAATTTTATAGCAAAATACAAATAAAAACTTACAAACAGGAACTGAAAATGGAATTTTTTATTTTTTGTAATTTTAATGATTTTTATGAGTTTTTAGGTACTTTGTGAATTTTAGGGTTTTTATAAAGGTTTTTCAAACAAGATAAATAATTTAAATAAACACACAAAAAGGCAACTACATTAATTTTTATCGAATTTTTAAAGTATTTTTTTCAAATTTTTATAATTTTTCTAAACTAAATAGGGATATTTTTAAAGATTTTTGAATTTTCAAAATTATGAAATGCAAAGAAATCAACTCAAGAAAAACACAATAAATTTTACATGCCAACCGGAGGTAGTGGTAATTTTTATGTGATTTTTCATATTAATATGCTATTTATTAAGACAAAATACAACAAGTAATTAATCACAATTTACATGGACCTCTTTGCAAATATTTCAAGTTTATGGGTCAAACGATAACACTATACAAAGCCTCAAGGCTCACTCTGCAAAAATCCCAATTAAGCACATGCTACACACATGTCCGACTCATAGGGGTATAGTTGCAAATACTAAAAACATTCCATTCAATTTATAACACATAAAAAGTACAGGGATACAGTGCAAATAACCCAAACGACGCGTGAACATACACGTACTACACACTAGGAGGGACAAAAATGAATAAACATATATAAACAGAGGGTCCAAACTGCAAAATATCTTACCTACAATATTTATTTACTGGACTAAAATGAAATATCAAAATATACAAGATAAAGAGTGAAATATATCTTGAGGCACGTGCTACACGCGTGAGGCTCTTGACGACCCTAATAGTCCCTTGGAAAAGATCTGATGGCTCTATTGTGTCGGTGACGTGTGTCTGTGATTCGCTGCTACAGTACGGATCTGAAGGCTGAGGATATGGTCGGGAACGTGCGGGCAGATGCGTCAGGAGGCGTCAGATTCAATGGCCCTAAAGTTGTTGCGGTCGGCGACTCAGATACGATCTGGCAAAAGGTGTCCCATCCAACAGCGGGGACTAGGTCTGCAAGAACACCTCTTGGGCGAACTTCAATCAGCTAAGGGAAGAGATCCATTGGCTCGATGAATCATCTGAAGGCTCCGACAGTGTCATGAGAGGTTCCTACGTCCGGCGAAGGGCTCCGATGAGGTCGACGACGGTCAAATGGGTGTGGAGGTGCGGCACAACTTGGTGCAGCTCCACTAAGCAGCTGGTGGGCCAAATGGGTGTCTTCACGCAAACCAGCACCTACAAGCGGTACGCTGCTCGGAGTCGAAGCTCCGACGATGATGATTGAGCGTAAAATAAGGGAAGTGAGGATGAATGGAGAGTTGGGATTCCAGCGAAGATGGAATAAGGAAACCCAAAGCCTAATCTCAACCGGATGGATGAGCATTAGGATGATCAGATTACAAGGGAAGATGGGGCGTGGGTCGTAATGTCGATCAGAACAGAGGAATGCATGAGATGGAGCTCCAACTGGGTGGTCGGATCAAGAAAACCACGACGGAGGCAGAATGGAAAGATCAGAATGGACAGGGAAATGCGAAGGATAAAAGTGGCACCTGAAGCTACCGATGAGCTTAGAGGCTCCAAGCGAAGGTGGACGTCAGGGTGATTGCCTCAACCACGCTGCGGCGGGCGGGGAGGCTACTCGTGGAAGAGGTCCAGCCACGAAGCTTGAGTTGTGTTGCTTCTACACCAAAACGAGCTCCAAATGGCGCTCCATGCAACTGTCACTTAGCTGGAGGTGGCTAAGGGTCGAAATGGGGGCGAGGAACGAGCTACCAGGCAGTGGAGGCAGATAGGAGATTTTATAGGATTCCCACGGGTCTGGAATGATCGAGAGAGTCTACGTAATCCTAGGAAGATTTGTGCTTTCCTAGGGATCCGCGAAGCTCATGGATCCCAGGAGGACGCTCGAGCGAAGAATCTAGGCAAGAGATGGCTGAGGTCATACGTGAAAAAGCGGAGAAGATACTCTGGTGAGAGGGCGGGTGACCCGTCCCAGTTGGGAAAGACCGTTGACCTGGCCCAATCAGAAATTCAGAATGTACAGAAATTCAATAGAAATAGTAAATGAATTTAAAACAAGTGTACAAATTAAAAAATGTTCGTAATTTTTCAAGCTATTTTTCTTTGATTTTAATTTTTTATGACAAATAAATTGATGTATATACAATATATAATGTTATATACATGTATATTATACCTATGTATTTTACAAAAGTATTTGTAATTTATTATTTTTAAACAAATACCCTTATTTTGTATTTTTATTTATTTACAATATAATTTTAAGAGTATAAAATATATTTTATTTTATTTTTACAAAATATTTAAGGGTGCATAATAATTAGTGAATGTGATACATACATAAGCATTTTGTACAAGTAATTGAAGATTTTATTTTTATTTTTATTTTATTATTCTGATTTTTATTTTATGTTTATCTTTTTTGTAGGATTATATACAACGGTGTAAAAAGAATAATTTTGATTTTTTTGACAAAAACAAATACATAAATAATATGCACAAGTATAGGTCATATATACAATACATAGGGGACCCCATATGTCTCTACTTATTTCTCTTGCGATCAGGTCAAGGCTTGACCTTCTCTTGGTGTTTGGGTCATTCTGTTTTTGTTCTATATACATCATTCCTTTTTATGTTCCTTTATTCTTTTATTTATCCAAAAACATGCTAATTATGCAATATTAACAAAGGCATGCAAGTTGCTAAGTTATTATATTTACATGTATTTACAGGGTATTTTGCCAAGAAGAAGAGCTAATAAAAGAATAAAGAGTGAGAATCATAGATTCATCATCCGTATAGACCGAAAGGATTGGTCACAACTTTTGGACTCGATCTTGTGGGCCTATAGGACTTCCTTCAAGACACCGTTGGGTGCATCTCCCTTTTGTCTCGTTTATGGCAAGCCATGCCATTTACCCATGGAGATCAATTACAAGTCACCATGGACAGACACTGAGTTATTATTGGATCCCAAGAGTATAAGAGATCAGATGAAAGTAGAGTTGGCAACCCTAGAGGAGTTGAGTGATGCAACCTTTTCGAGTAGCCTACAGTATAAGGAGAGAGTGAAGATATGGAATGATTCTCATATCGGCCATAAACAGTTTGAGCCAAACCAGAGAGTATGGTATTTGATGCTAGGTTGAGATTATTTCTAGAGAAGTTACAAAGCAAATGGAAGGGACCATGCTTGGTCCGAAAGGTGCACGACAACGGAAGCATTGATATATCTGAGTTGTCATCTGAATCCACCTTTCCAGTTAACGGTCAGCGCCTGAAACCATATCTTTATCATGATCCGATGATCGCTGATGTTGACTCTATTAATTTTGCATGAGATGTGGTCTTTGACTCACATCATTTGCATCACGTGCTTGATTATCACTTCTCTTTAGCAGCAGTATAGATCCAGTTGTCCATTTCCTTCATTCTTTTTGTCTGACACCCCATATGCATCCTATGATTATGCTATACTTAGGGTGTGCTTTACCCTAATTATGGGGGGTATCAGACATATGATTATTCATTTGATTCTTTTTACCTCTGTTTTGCTACCTATACTTAGGGATATCTTACCCTAAGTAAGGGGAGGTAAACCATGTGCATCCTAACCCTCGGTTTTCCCCTTGTGTACAGATTTCTATACTTAGGATCATTTGACCCTAAGTATAAGGGGGATCACCGACATTTATTCGTTTTAATCTTTTCGTCGGTGTAGTATACCATTCTTTTCACTTCCCATTACTCAGCATGAGTTATGTCTTCCTTTCATCGTTCTTTGATCACTCTGAGGACATCGTTCGAGCTAAGGATAGGGGGTGTTGTATATATTGTATATGTACTTTAGCCATAACTCGTACTTTGTGTGAGTGTGTTAATGAAATAAAATGGATAAAAATCATAAACAAATTAAATTTTGTACAAATTTGTTTTTAAATAGCTTTTGTAAAAACTATTTTCGTACAAATATTTGTAAAAATGTTTTGATTGTAAACTGTTTGTAAATATTTTTGTATCAAAATTACGTATATGTGAAAAATTTATAAAAAATGTCCGTAAAATAAAAATTTGCAAAATTTTTAGTGTAAATGTTTGTAAATACTTTGCGAAACTTCCCCTTCATTCTTGAATTCAAAATTTTTATAAAAATCTGCATATTTTGAAAAACTGTATAAAAGAGTTTTGTACATATTTGCTTGTATACTCTCCTAAAATCATAGTTGACATTTAAACTAATCTGGAATTATATTGGAAAATGGAGATTGGTTAAGACCTCAATCCACCTAACATCAAAGTAACCTTATAGGATTTAGGGTTAAGACTTTTCAGATCCATAGTGACTTAATTCTTTGAGTCCACTAGGCTATGTTCACGTGTCATCCTATGAGCCTAAGTAGAACACTTAACAACGCAAGTATGACTCTCAAAGACAAT
This sequence comes from Ottelia alismoides, assembly GCA_037367405.1. NCBI lineage: Eukaryota > Viridiplantae > Streptophyta > Magnoliopsida > Alismatales > Hydrocharitaceae > Ottelia > Ottelia alismoides. Next base: position 114,709 of record JAZKJV010001985.1, read on the forward strand.
GGCTTGACTTGGACACAAACCTTACACGTAGCTCAACAAAGATGAGGTGGTGAGGAGGCATGATTCTTTGACTTGGGGTAGCATATGAGGGTAGTACTTCTAAGAGGAACCTCTCGTCTTCCTCTAGGGAGGGATGTGCACCTCAACCTAGTCTAGTAGCATTGAGGTCTAAAGACATGAGTCTGTGGGTTGCAATAATGCTTCAGAAGAGGGATAATCTACTGGATCAAGAAGAAAATATCCTTATGTACATGCTGCACCATGTAAATATGTTGTATATATGCACATACAAAAAAGTGCAAAAATATGAAAAACTCCAAAAAAGGGAAAGGCCTTATTGAAAAGAAAATGCCTGCTAGAGTGTATATAGTGAATAAGCAAAGCTTATGTATTCCAACTTCTCATCTCATGGAAGCTTGCAGCTGGAGACTTAGCTACACTGGCTTTGCTCCAAGGGATACCTGGCTACACTGGCCATGTTTCATTCTCTTCTTTCCCCTCTTCTTGAGCTGGTTGAACTTGAAGTTAGAAGGGAATACCCCGATCCTCGAGGAAAGAGCTGCTAGACTAGGGAATTAGAGTTACCTTGTTGAGGGAGGATGTTTCTTTGTCATTTTTGATGTGGGGAGCTACATATGCCCTACATAGTACAAGGAAGGATGCTTAGTCATTAGAGTTTGTGTATGTAGACTTGTTCTGACCTGGTTTATTGAGGAGTCTTGACCATAGAATAGTGGAACTTAGAGGCTAGTTGGTCTTAAACCTATTTTCAATAAGGTTCCGACAAACTAATAATCTAAAGGTCTGACTAAGATCCATACTCCAATTTAATGAAGACAAGTTTAATAATCAACCATGAATCTTTTTCTTTTTATTTATTTTTGATTTTCATTTCTTCTTCAAATAAGTGTTTGCTAAGGGACTAGCAAAGGTAAAGTGTAGGGGGTGATGAATCCATGATTCTCACTCTTTATTCTTTCATTTTAGCTCCTCTCTTTGGCAAAACCTCCTTTCAATACTTATAAAACAATAAATTAGCTTTCTGCATGACTTTGTTAATATTGAATAATTAGCATGTAGTTTTGCAAAAATAAAAGAATAAAGAAAAAAGAAAAAGAAAAAGAATGATGTGTTTGGAACAAATACAGAGTGACCCAAACTCCAAGAGAAGGTCAAGACTTGACCTGATCACAAAATATTATAAGTAGAGAGACATAGGGTATATTATGTATTGTATATATCACATATACTTGTACATATTATATATTTATTTATAAAACCAAAAGTTTTATATTCTTTTACACCCTTGTATATAGTTTTAATAATATTATAGAAATAAAATAAAATCAGAAAAATTTAAGAAAAATAAAAATAAAATCATCAAACCTTTGTATAAAAGACACATGTACATATGACATCCACTATTTTTTATACCCTTAAACAGTCTATAAAAATAAAATAAAAATTGTTTTATACTCCTAAAATTACATTATAAATAAATAAAATGTAAAAATGGTATTTGTGCAAAAAGAATAAAAAAATTTGTACATAATACATAGGTACATTATACTGGAAATAATATTATACATTATATATAATATCTTATATTAATTATAAAAATAAATAAAAATCAAAGAAAAATACTTTAAAAAATAATAAACATTTTTTATTTTATATACTTTTTAATTCAAATTCATTCACTATGTTTTATTCAATTTCCTATTATTTTTTATATTCTGAATTTCTATTGGTCCACGTGAGTTTGTTGACCCTGGTCAATGTCACCCTTTAGGTCGGATCGGGTCACATTCCTCTCACCAGAGATTCTTCTCCAAATTTTTATGCCCGAACCCAACCACCTCTTGTCTTATTACTTAGACCTGAGATTCCTCGTACACCCGAGATTTTCGCAGATCCCTAGAATCACCTGGATCGTCCTAAGGTTGCGCTCCATCTCTCGATCTTTCTAGATCCTTGGGCATCCTATAAAACATCTCTTCAACTCAGCCAGCCCGACAGCTCGTCCCTCATGCCCCCATTCTTCCCTAGCCATCTTTCGCAGAGTGACAACCACGGAGCAACTTAGGATCTCTAGGAGACACCAGGAGGCTTGTAGCTCGCAATACGGCTGGAACTCCGTCGTGTGAAGCCTCTCTCGTCTGTCACATCAGATCGAGGTCCAGACCCATCAGATCAACTTCGCCTGGAGCTTCTTATCTTATTGGTAGCTTCATGTATCGCTTTTATCCCCCGCATTTCCCCCATTTAATTCCATCTTTGCATTTTACGTCGTCGCCAATTACTCTGCACTAACCAACCAGTCGGAGATCCATCTCGACCATCTATCCACTTCGATTGAACCCCCCGCTCGCCTCTCTCGTTCCCACAGAGTCTGAGCACCCTACATCTCACTCACCGGATCGAGATTAGGATCGAGACTTCCTTCCCCAATCTCCATTGGAAGTCAAGTATCACCTCCAACGTTTCGCTTCTCTCCTTATGCAATAACTTGGACCGGAGCAGCGCCCCGAGTCTCTCTACCTTCTGCAAGTGTTGGTTCGCACGAAGGAACCCAATTGATTCACCAGCTAACCACGCGGAGTAGCTCCAGTTGGTGCGACGCTACCACGCATATCCAACCGTCCTCTGCTCCATCAGAGCCCACGACTAGATGCGAAGGAGATTCACGACTGTGTAGGACCTCTCAACGACGTCACTGGGCCTACGGATCTTCCTCCACGGTCAAAATTGAAGGTCACCCGAGCCGAGTTCATCCAACCCCTTCAGGCGTCGTCTGATCGGGACCCCATCTTCCAGATTACATCTCCACTGTTCATCCATCCCCTTTTTCAGAGGCGTCAGATCCATGTTTAACGGCCATTAGAGTCGACATTCTCTGTGTCGTCTGATCTCATCAGAAGTCATCAGACCCGTATGCCTTCTCCACTCTCCTGAGCCATCAGATCCTTAGCAGAGCAGATCAGAACCGTCAACGCCTACCTTCACGAGAGCCTGCCATGGGTCCCACATGCTCCGTACGTGCCTGCAAGGGTATATTCCCCCTTTTACCCTACATATTTTTGTATTTTGCTTGAGTCCATTCAATAATTCTTGTAGTAGAGAACTTTTGCAGTTAGACCCTCACGTTTTTCTTATTTGCAATTTAGTCCAGTTGAGTCTGAGGCACATGAGTCCACATGTGCTCGTCTAGGATATTTGCATTATATGCCTTGAACATTCTTCTGGTTATTGAATGAATGCCAGGTTTTTTATTTGCACTTATAACCCTGTGAGCCTGGATCACGTGTTACGCACACTTTCTCTGGATTATTTGCATTATTGGCCCTAGGCTTTTCTATAGTGTCATATGTTTGATCCAGAAACTTAAAGAATTCGTGAATAGGTCCCTATGAATTGTGCTTATATACATGTTGTGTTTTGTACATAATAAAAATTAAATTAATTGGAAAAATTACGTAAAAATTACCGTTGGCTCTACTAGTGTGTAATCTTTACTGTAATTTTATTGAATTAATTTATTTGCATTTTCTATTTTTAAAATTCAAAAACCATAAAAAATATCCCTGTTTACCTTATAAAAATTATAAAATTCTAAAAAAGTTTTAAAATTCTATAAAAATTCGTGTGGGTGCCTTTTTATGTGTTTTACTTCTAGCGTTAATTTTGTTCGAAAAACCCTTTTAAAAACTCTAAAAATTACAAAACATTCAAAATCTTCTAAAAACATATAAAATCAAAGAAAAATCCAAAATTTCCATTTTTAGTTTCTGTTTTTGTCTTTTTACTTGTATTTTATCATAAAATTGCTAATCAGGACTTTGGGGCCATATTAAATATTTTTAATTTGCAATTTAGTCATGGTTGTGCACTGTTTTTATTTTTTAGCCTTATTTGATTTTTATAAAATTACAAAAACATCAGAAAAATCTAGAAAATTACCAAAAGCATTTTAAAACGTCTAAAATCTAAAAATACCTTTACCTTAATTTTCTGAGCATTTTTTACTATCTTAAAAACATAAAAACGGTATTTTGTGTGTAGTTTGTGTTTTGTGCTTGCTTGTTATTAAAAAAAGGAAAAAATCTAAAAAATTAAAAACCACTGAAAATATTTCTTTTTATTTGGAAATTTGACTACTTCGTATTCTCTTCGTTCTCCTTGTGTTCGACCCTGGTGGAAATACCATGTAAATAAAAATAGCGAACCGCTTACACCTCTTGATTGCTTGATTTTTTCTGAGTGGTTTATATTTTCTCATTGAGTTCACCTATCGACTGGGGTCGCAACTACCTCTATTTTACTTCGATACTTAACCCTTGTCGATGGGCTGCTCTTCACCTGTGTATAGATCTTGATTAGATCATCAACCTATCGATCTGCCAAATGTACATACTCAAACATATTGTAACACATCTATCTCCGGTTATAAGATGTGTGCCTGTATCATGATAGTATATGACATAGTTCTTAATTATCTCGATCCCGTTAGGTCAACTATTTGACCTAACTTATCTAACACATTCGAATCTCTATTCTATGCAGAGATCATACATCAAGGTCAGTTAGATATCAGCCTTTAGAGAAGAATTGCCTTCTTCTTTTCAGGCTAGAGATCCTATCTTAATAATCACTTGACAGTGCTTGATGAGACCTAAATCTAACTCTTTAGATATCATCCAAGAACCAGCCTTTATGATTCAACATTTGAATCAACAACTATATGATCATTAAAATGGCCATTAACCTAATTGTACTAAGGGACCTATTATGTAAATTAGTTATTCTTCATTTCAGATCAGGGAATGATTTGCAATAATATTTATTGCATAATGGCTAGTTGTGGGCTCCCATGTCCAACAATCTCCCACTTGCCCAAAAAGCCATTAATAGGCTAATCTTTAGACCCACACTCAAGTGTTAATCATAAGTTATTTAGAAAAATAGCTTGGTAAGCTGACCAGTCATTCTATTCCGGAGAGACTATGTCAAGTCCTTTTACGGTACTTTATCCTAGTAATAGTGCTCGCTTCTAATGCGAATGTTGCATCTTATACAAAAAATACTCAATATTGTTAAAAATAATTATAGTATCTTTAACATTATAATTCAATAATCATTATAAGCAGTATATAATTTCAATTATCCCTATTAGAATTCCCTTGTTCTTGGAGATCTCTAACTTTTAAGACTAAGACCTACTCTTTAGTCTTATAAGGTATCTGCAGTTAAGATCTTTTATATTACTATCTATAAAGTCTTGAGTTCTAAAAGATAAGATTTTGATATCACTATCTCAAAGCATTGCCATCTTCGAAAATATTGTTATTTCTGCAATTGATGAACGACATTTTCACCACTTTATTGTCGTATTTTTTTGTAGTATAGGAGGTTAAAATGGTTCAACAAGAACCATGATCTTTGAATGTTGTGGATTTTTTTACTTGGCAAGTCTACCAAGGTCAAACACAGGGACACGAGCTACTCTATCTATTTATCGAATTATGGTCAATTAAGAACATGCGTGATTAATTTCTCATTTACAGGTCTCCGTGCAGAATACAATGCACTTAAATGATGCATGCATTTTTTAATTGATTTTCATGCAGTTATAAGATGATGCATTAACAATAAGGCAATGTTAAATACAAGTTACGAGTACGCAAAATATGATAGAGAAATATGCCATAGAAAGGTTACAAAAATGAGCAACGTAATATGGTATGAAATTAGAGTCGGATTTGGCATAAAAATATGAGCAATCATCAATTCAAGGCAAGGACATGGAGAGCAAGAATAACATCTAACATTAAAAATTCACTTCATTAAAATGGTGTCAGATGAGAAAATAAAGCATACCATTATATAGAGGATGAAATAAGGAACAAAATGACACTAAAATCATGCAATTTGGATCTACGATGCACAAATTGTGCTAAAAATAACGTAGGGGCAAAATTTTAATAAAAATGAAAGAAATAAAAAGAGAAATATTACAAACAGGTCCCTGGAGACCTATTTGCAATTTCCAAAACCCACCTAGGCCCTTCTGCAACTTTTCCAATGAGCATGGGGGCATTTCTGTAATTTCCAAAACTTCTGAGGGTCTTCCTATGAAATACCCAGGCACGCACGTGAGGAGCACGTGCCTAGGGACCAATATGTAAATATCAAAACTTCCTGGGACTTCATTGTAATTTGCCTAGGCCATCACATGCTAGGCACGTTAGGGGTCTAGGCCTGGAAGGCATCGTCGGTTCGAGACATATGGCATGTATCAGAGGCTTAGAGAGAGGTTCGGTAGACCCAAGCCTGGTGGTTTGGGTCGAGGCTCGGGTTGTCCACGTGTCTTCATCATGGAAGTCCAATCTAGATGATCGGACGGTATCTGATCTTCATTCTCTGCCGCAGACCATCAGAGAAGGCGGGGCTCTAACGACATGCTATTTGCTCCACCCAGCTCCGAGGGATCGTCTGAAGGTTGGGGAAGCTCGTTGGAGGGCTGGCGGAGATCCAAGAGCCAAGGCGGAGCTTCATTGTTGTATGGAGCGGTGCGGTGGAGCTTGGTCGTCGGAGGTGGAGCTCGAGACTGTCGAGGTGCTGAAGAGTCCGGCCATTGATGTACTTGCAGAAGTTAGGCATAGCCGAAGCGAGTGCGTAAAGTGCGTGAGTGGTTTGTGAGGGAATGGAGGCCACGGAGGCGACGGGAGGCAGTGGCCAAGTGCTCCTTCTTCGGCATAACCTAGAAGAAGGGAATAGGGGCGATGGAGGTTCTGGAGAATGAGAAGGGTGATCGGGAGTAGTTGGCGTGGATGATGGGTGCCTGGTGGAGATCGTCCGATGATTGGGTGGAAGCGAGAGGTGCTGATTGCGGCATATAAATACAGACAAAATCGAGGTGCGAGAGATGAATAGATTCATGAGATTCAGAGGCAATCGACGGCCACAGGAGGAGGCTTGGGCTGAGCTTCATTCGAAGCTCGGGTCGTCGCACGACTCGCTCAGCCGAAGGCAAGGTGCTCAGCGGACGCCAGAGGCACCGCGACACAACGGAGCAGCTGCGGGTCGGCACTAGGGCACTAGGTCGTCGTCACCTCTGCTTTCTACCTCTCCGCTATCACAGGAGGGCATGTGAAGCTGGGCCTAACCCGTGATTGGTGGACGCTCATTAACAGTGGCAGAGGAGGTTGCTCTATAGAAGTGGAGGGTCGGTCGTTATGTGGTGGCCTAGAGGTGTTTAATGGAGGTTTGATGGCAATGGAGTAATAGAGGAAAGCATTGGTGAGGCTCTCAATGAAGGTAGAGGATAGGGCTTCGTAGGGGAGGCGTTAGGGAATGGAGAGAAGGTCAGAGACGGTGGCCGAAAATGGAAGGGGGTGCAGTTGGTACGAGGCAAAACTATTAGGGAGGGGGGGGTTAGTGAGGTAGACGATGGGTTTTATACCGTTGGTTCTTGCGATCCAACGACCCAGATGCTGGCGCAGTTAAAGGGACATGATCTGATCGATCAGATCAGATCCAGCGGTGGCGAGGAGAGCGATGCTGAGAGGCTTAGATGGACCTGGAGCTCCATCCTCCGGTGGATATGAGGCGGTTGACGTGGCGCAAGGAGGAGCATGGGGATTGCGAGGAGGAGCGTGGAATCAGGTAGTTGTGGATAAGGCGCAAATGAGCGGCGGTGATGACATCTGGTGGTGAGATCCAACATTGGTAGGTGAGTGGGAATGAAGGGTGGAGATGAAGGCGGATGAAAGAGATCCAGTGGCCTGGAAGAGTGTCGGGTGGTGAAAGGAGGAGCGACCACGTGGGTGGCCCAGAGGGTGCCACGTGGCCTAATAAAAAAATCAGAAAATGTAAAAATAAAGAAAAATATAAAAGAAATAGTTAAAGGACAAATTAGGAAAAAGTCAAAACATGAAAGTTGTTCATCTCGATAAAATCTACATGTTTAATGTTGGACGAAAAGCCAAAAGAGGTCATTTATACAAAAAGTATTTTTGGAGGTATTTTTAAGGGGGTAAAAACACCTGCTTTTTGGGTTTTGAGTTGTTTTTTGTACTTTTAAGTCTTTTTAATGGTTAGGAACTTATAGACAATTGATCCACCTAATTTTTAGGGGTTTTTGATGAAAAAATAATTACAAAGCAAATAATAGATATTAAATAAAATTAATTATAGGTTAAGAATGTACAATATTATACAACATAATAATGAGGAATTATTGGTGCATTTTATTAGTTTAATTAAGACACGAGTTAAATTAGTGAATTTTAGCATGATGAATACTAGATTCAACATACCCCTATACTTAAATCATGATCGTCCTCGAGCATCTAAAGAATGACGGATTCGGATTAACTCCTGACAGTGCAAGTGAAGATTTCATGGCTCAATCTTTCGAAGACTCTTAATTTATGGGATCCTAAAATTCTGGGCTTATCCATGCTTTAGTCAGAAGGAATCCAACTTCTCTAATTATCACTCACTTTTTGTACATATAATATAAGGATATGAAATTAAGTGTACTATATTTCATGAGAGTCGAGTCGAGGCATCACCCGAAGTTCCAGTCCAAGAGACTCTCCTGTAGACCTCGTCCTCAATACTAGGGAATAAATCTATTCTTGGTTCAGTCAACCGTCTCATTAGTTCATCAGACTTGAAATGTAGATGGACGGCCATATGATGGAGGGCATAGGATTGTGTCTATTTTTCTCTCCCTCACATTGGAACATGGGGCCTCTCTAGTGCCATTTTACTCAACACAAGTAGATTATTAACTTCTTGATCAATGTGTCCGTCAAGAGAATTTGGAGTCGTCTGCACTTGATTACCTTGGAGTACACTGGGGTGTGTCTTTTTTTGAGTATGTAAGATACCTATGACACCCAGACTTGTATCGCTTACGATGCATAGCCCTTTTATGTGTCATCCCGACTCCTTGGTCCTAATTAGCGCTTGGTCCAAGTGGACACATTGAAAACGTTGGGAGCGCTCGCCATTGGCAGAAGCTCATTTGTAATTTGACTTTTGGAGGATAGAGCTATACTTTGACATTTCTTTTTCCTTTCTTTTGTTGGCTAGCTCCACTGCTTTTACTTAAAGTTGGCGCACACTGATCAACGATTATCATTAAATTTCATTACACCCTGGCACATAGGTAAATATCAAAAGATAGCATATGAACTTATTCACATACTGACTAGGATTTTGCTGACACTCTGGTGTTCTGAAGCCTTCATTAAGTTTATCCCATCCTCGAATATCATTAGATCGGTCTAAACTCAGATCTCTAGTCCTAGTTCCTCAAGTGATAACTCAACTCATCTCATTAATCAAGCAGTTGTGAAAGTGATTGTGCTGATCATATTCTTTTTGAAGGTAGAGATGAAGAGTGCAATATAGCGCTCAAATCTTTCAAACTAGAGAAGTATGGATAATTAATTTTATAAACCCTAATGACTAAGGCATGTTAACTCAGACTCTCAAGATCACCGATATCCAGTGTCCTCAAAATCCTCAAGCCTTGAGTGACTGTGAATGTGTCAGGAATATACCAACTCCTTAGTTAGTGAATATTTTTGTGTGATTTTTGACTTTTTCATATTTTCATGAATTTTAATCTTCAACTTTTTTTGTTATTCTTTGGAGAAACAGTGATTGGCCCAGACTCATATAGAAGTAACTATTCTCAGCTAGTATGGGTGTAAGTACGGGTCGTTAGATGGACTGTGTTCCTTAAGGACGGAGTTATATACAATGTCCTCTAAACCACCCACTCCGTTAAGGGAAATCGAAGTTCCCTCACTGAAAGTAGCTACTAAGTCTAGTAGTTAAAGTCTCATTCAAAGAGAGATTTTTAATTTTTCAATATTTTATGGTTTTTTTTGAAAAAGGGTTTATTTATTTTTAATCTCTCAATTTTTAAGAAAAACAATTTTTTTACATGATTTTTACAAAACTCAGTTCACAGGATTACTTAAACCAAGCCTAAATTTTTTTAAAAAAAGTTTAAAAATACGAGTTATGGCTAAAGTAAATATACAGTGATATATGGCATACCCTCCTATACTTAATTTTTGTTATGTCCTCATAGCACAAGTGATATGAAGCCATGGCTCGGTTAAATATAGGGTTATATAGCGGAACTGAGGAGTAGGGTCCCCTTATACTTAGGTCAAAATTTGACCTAAGTACAAGAAGATAACGTGAGGGATGGATGAATAGGTGGGTCCCCCCTATACTTAGGCAACAAATAGCCTAAGTAAAGTATCTGAGTTGGTGGGAGGGGTCTGTGTTTGGAGGAGTAATTACATTAAGATACAAGGGGGTGAGGGGGATGATTGTATTTTCAAAAATGGCTATGGTATGTGTTCATTTACAGATGAGGGGGGATGTATATACAAAGAGATAGAACGGGGTGAGGGGGAGTGTATATGTGCAAGTGTGTGTGTGTGGGGGGGGGGTAGATCCTCTAGTGATCTACTTCTTTTTTACAACATGCAAGCCCTCTAATGAGGACTGTTAAAAAAATGCACATGCAACAATGTTTTTTATAATATGCAAATGCAAGAAGACTGATAAACAATCCTAAATTTCTCTGCCAAATCTTTTGCAACCTCTTCAGTGGGAGCTCCCAACTCCGCGCCTCCATGGAGATCAATCATCCTCGATCTTCATGGGTCCTGCCACAAAAGAGAAATGTTCGAAAAATAGAAAGGGAATTAATCAACATAAATGATGCAAAAATAATGCATGAAAAGAAGATTTGTAAATTTTAAAAATATTCAACACAAAAACAAATCAAAATTAAATAAATATAAAAATAAATAAAGGTGAGTTGTGTCCCTAACACCGATGCCATATGATGAACGACATTTTCACCACTTTAATTGTCGTATTTTATCGTAGTACAGGTGGTGAAAATGGTTCAGCAAAGAACACAATCTTTAAATGTTGTGGACTATTTTTACTTTAACAAGTCTACCAAGATCGAACACACGGACACGAGCTACTCTATATATTTATCGAATTATAGTCAATTAAGAACATGCGTGAATAATTTCTCATTTAAAAGTCTCCACGCAGAATATAATGCACTTAAATGATGCATGCATTTTTAATTGATTTTCATGTAGTTATAAGATGATGCATTAACAATAAGGCAATGTTAAATACAGGTTATAAGTATGCAAAAGCTGACAGACAAATATGCCATAGAAAGGTTACATAAATGAGCAACAGAATATGTTTTGAAATTAGAATCAGATTGATCACAAAAATATGAGCAATCATCAATTCAGGGCAAGGATATGTAGAGCAAGAACAACATCCAACATTAAAAAGTCACTTCATTTAAAATGATGTCATATAAGAAAATTAAGCATGCCATGATATAGATGAAACAAGGAACAAAACGACACTAAAATCATGTAATTTGGATCTACGATGCTCAAATTATGCTAAAAACAATGTAGGGACATAAATGTAATAAAAATGCAAGAAATAAAAGTTTAAATATTACAAACAGGTCCCTGAAGGGTCCTATTTGCAATTTCCAAAAACAGCTTGGGCCCTTCTACAATTTTTCCAATGCACATAGGGGAATTTTTGCAATTTCAAAAAGTTCCGAGGGTCTTCCTGTAAAATACCCAGAGCACACGCCTGGGCACCAATATGTAAATATCAAAACTTCTAGGGTCTTCAATGCAATTTGCTCAGGCCATCGCGTACTAGGCACGTGAGGGGTCCAGGATCGGAAGGCATCGTCGGTTAGGTACACATGGCATGTATATGAGGCTCGAAGAGAGGTTCTCTAGACCCAAGCCTGGTGTTTCGGGTCGAGGCTCGGGTCGTCCACATGTCTTCATCATGGTCGTCCGATCCAGATGATCGGATGGTATCTGCTCTTCATTCTCTGTTGCAGACCATCGGAGAAGGAGGGACTCCGACGACCTGCTATTTGCTCCACCCAGCTCCGAGGGATCGTCTGAAGGTCGGGGAAGCTCGCTGGAGGGCTGGCGGAGATCCTGGAGCCAAGGTGGAGCTTCATTATTGTCTGGAGTGGCACTGCGAAGCTTGGTCGTCGAAGGTGGAGCTTGAGACCGTCGAGGTGAAGAAGAGTCCGGCCATTGATGTACTTGCAGAAGTTAGCCATAGTCGAAGCGAGTTTGTGAAGTGCAGTAGTGGTTTGTGATGGATTGGAGGCAATGGAGGCGACGAGAGTTGGTGGCCAAGTGCTCCTTCTCCGACGGACCCGAGAAGAAGGGAATGGGGGTGATGGAGGTTCTGGAGAAAGAGAAGGGTGATCAGGAGTGGTTGGCATGGATGATGGGTGACTGGTGGAGGTCATCGGATAATTGGGTGGAGGTGAGAGGTGCTGATTGCAGCGTATAAATTCTTACAAAATTGAGGTGCAAGAGATGAATAGATACCTAAGATTCAGAGGCGAGCGACGGGTGGAGGATGAGGCTTAGACTGAGCTTCATTCGAAGCACGGGTCGTCGCATGACTCGCTCAACCAAAGGCGAGGTGCTCAGCGGACGCTAGAGGAGCCGCGACACGGCGGAGCAGCCGTGGCTCGACACCGGGGCACTAGGTCATCGTCGCCTCTGTTTTCTGCCTCTCTGCTGTCACAGGAGGGTATGTGAAGCTGGGCCTAAGCCTGTGATTGGTGGACACTTGTCAACAGTGGCGGAGGAGGTTGCTTTATGGGAGGGGAGGGTTGTTCGTTATGTAGTGGCCTGGAGTCGTTTAATGGAGGTTTGATGGAAATGGAGTAATGGAGGAGAGAATTGGTGAGGCTCGCAATGAAGGCAGAGGGTAGGGCTTCGTGGGGGAGGCATTAGGGAATGGAGAGAAGGTCAGAGATGGTGGCCAAAAATGGAAGGGGTGCGGTTGGTGCGAGGTGAAACGGCTGGGGAGGGGGGTTACTGAGGTAGACGGTGCGTTTTGGACCGTTGGATCTTGTGATCCAATGACCCAGATGCCGACATGGTTGGAGGGCCATGATCTGATCGATAAGATCCAGCAGTGGCGAGGTGAGCGGTGTTGAGCGGCTTAGATGGACCTGGAGCTCCATCTCATGGTGGATATGAGGCGGTTGACATGGCATAAGGAGGAGGCTGGGATTGCGATGCAATCAGGTGGTTGTGGATTATGCACAGATGAGCAGCTGTGATGACATCCTGTGATGAGATCCAACAGTGGTGGGTGAAGCGGGAATGAAGGGTGGAGGTGAGGGCGGATGAAAGAGATCCAATTGCCTGGATGAGTGCTGGGTGGCAGAAGGAGGAGCAGCCACGTGGATGGCCCAGAGGGCACCATGTGGCCCAATAAAAATTCAGAAAATGTAAAAATAAAGAAAAATATAAAAGAAATAGTTAGAGGCAAAATTAGGAAAAATTCAAAACATGAAATTGTTTGTCTAGATGAGATCTACCTGTTTCATGTTAGACGAAAAGCCAAAATAGGTAATTTATACAAAAAGTATTTTTGGGGGTATTTTTAAGGGGGTAAAAACACCTGCTTTTTAGGTTTTGAGTTGTTTTTTGCATTTTTTAGTCTTTTTAATGGTTAGGAACTTATAGACAACTAATCCACCTAATGTTTAGGTGGTTTTGATGAAAAATAATTACAAAGCAAATTATAGTAATTAAATACAATTAATTATTGGTTAAGAATGTACAATATAATACAAGATAATAATGAGGAATTATTGGTGTATTTTATTTGTTTAATTAAGCCATGGGCTTAATTAGTGAATTTTAGCACGATGAATACGAGATTCATCAGTAATCAAGTGTTTTATCTACAAAGTAGGAATAGTATAAGTTTACTACTCCGAGTGCATGTAGACATATGGCTTTTGTACACATCTAGCACAGACCATGCTTTTAGTAACCGATGCACAAGGGAAAGCAACTTTTAGCATTTACTTCTTCAACTCTTTGAGGTGCTATCCCTTCAGATAGGTCAGTACCATATCTTAAGGGAAGGAAGTTTTCCTTGTGATTTTTCTCAAAAAATATGGAACTTGTCCATTAGTGTGACTATTTTAATGTCCTCTTCTCTTTGTTTCTTAACAACTTTAGAACTAACATCTAAGATCTCAAGGTATGGAACAATTAGATTATAAAACTCTCATTCTCATCCTTATATCATTTCAAATGATTAGGATATTATCTACATTTATCACGATGAACACAATGGCACTCCCACTAAACATCACATGGTTCATCAAGATTCTATCGGAAATCATAACATTTATCATTGCATCAAATCTAGTGTCCCAATTACAAGAAGCTTATTTAAGTCCATAGATGGCTACTTCAAATGAATATCCTCATTGAGGTATTCATTGAGAAATGCAATCTTGACTTCCATCTTACATATGTCATAGTCAAGTTGTGTAGCTAAAGTTAGTAATATTCTGATGGGTTTAAGCATGGTCACTAGAAAGAAAGTCTCATCACAAGTGATGTCTTATTTCTATGTACAGCTTGTGGATACGATCCATGCTTTGAAGGTCTCTACCTTCTCATCAGGTTCCCTCTTTCTCTTGAAGATCCATTTACACCTAACAGGTTTTTACTCTTATAGGTGGATCCTCGAGGGTCCATACACAACACTTGTGTATGAAGTCTACTTTATACTTTATTGCCAACATTCATCTTTCTATGTCATGATCCTCAGAAGCTTCACTATATGAAGTCAGATCATTGTCAGACTTATCTGACACATGGAATCCATACTCAAACTAATTTTGAAGTGTTATGAGTGTTCCATCTTTAATTGTCCTTTCAGTTTCCGATTTCAGGTGCCTCGTTATATTCTCAAGATTCAATGAGTTCCTTTACTTCATCTTCATTTTGATTCTCAAGAAAGTCATCCTCTAAGAATCATATCCTTAGAGATGGAATCTTTCAAGAATCTCAAGGTCATAAAGTAGGTATCCAATACCGTCCTCTATTTTCCTATTGAAGTAGCACTCTCTAATGCTAGATTCCAATTTACTTGCATCCATGACATGGTTATGGACCAAGCAACCCAAAATCCTCAAGTGTCCAACACTAGGTTAGGTTCCAAACCATATCTTATGATGGTTTTGGGGTTCAGATTTGTATGGAATCTTATTAAGGATATATATTATAGTTTCTACTACATATATACTTGGAAACAAAGATCTAATTATGCTAAGAGTCATCATTGATTAAATCATGTCATGCATGATCCAATTACATCTCCCTGCAACTCTATTGAGTTAATTTGTATTAGGAGGAGTGAGATAGGAATGATATTCATGTTCTTATAAGGTATTCCTTGAATTCATCTAATCGATACTGGCTACCTAGGTTAGATAAAAGATCTAATAGGTACAGGCTTTGGTTCTAAACTAAAAAATGAAATCTTTGAACATTTCAAGCATTTCTAAGGTGAAGGAAATAACTCTGATATCACAAATAATCATCAAATATAACATATCATCAATGTTTATTATGATATAGATGATCCACATACATCAATGTGTATGAGATCTTGAGTACCTTGGCATCTTACACCATTCCTGGAGAAGGGTGAATTTGACATTTTTACTTTGAATACAATATTAATAATTATGTAAGATTTAAAATTTTAGACAGTTTAAAGTTTCATCTCTTACAAGTCTATTGATCTCATCAACAAACATATCTCCAAGGCTTGATGTCAAATCATTGTCAAATGATCTTCATCCTCCTATTGATCTTTTAAGGTTGAAATTTTCAGTATTCAGAAATGTTAATAAATCATTCCTTAATTTTCTAATTTAGTGGAGTCCTCTAGATGTTAGATTACTATTGAATATATATCCATCATAACCCTTTCCGATAGGTCTATTCCAGTATGCATGTTTATTTGCAATATTTAGAAATAAACAATCATCGTATTCTAATATCTAAGTCAGAGACATTCTCTAAGAGTAAGGGCTCTCCGACTGAAAATATGTAGTCTATCTATGCAATGGAGATTGTTGCAACAATTGCATCAACATCCATGTGGATGACTACTAAACCTTAAGATCAAATTTTCTAGTCTTCTAAAATATATGCAAAGTGTAATTAGAAGAATGAGACACGATTATTATACTTTGATCTTATCTAATAAGCAAGTCAATTTTAACGATTATATGTACATGTATAATATGCCAATGTACTATTCGAGTCCTTCTCTAAGGATCCTAGATATTCATATACATCAGTTTGTTGCATTATTGGCATTCATCCAACTTTTTGGATATCATATGTAAGGAAATAACAGAAGTATAGTCAACTCCTTGACTTTCCTTCTTACTTGGGTTGATATTTCAACATTTATATATGCTTCATTCAATTCATACAATATGAATATTATAAATCTTCATGATAGACTGGAGAATAAATAGTAGAATAATAACACTCATCATATCTACATCCATCTTAACTCTTAAAGACTTTGGTTCAGGCAGCCACTTAAACATTTTGAGTACATCTTCTCTTTTAGAGACACCATTCTGCATAATGCAGTGAAACATACCATTCATGATTAAATGTTGAGCGTACGTATATTTGCCAAACCATCTTCTTAGATTTTATAAGGGTTTTTGATAATCATGATCATCATTTTCATGATACTTCTAAAGCACATTCGATGAGAGATCAAGAGTACAGAGACGCACAAACTCAAAGAGATTTAATGTAGGTTATCTGAAGTAAGAAATATTTGCATAAATACATATTTTACTTTGCTTAAGGATTTTTATATCAAAGTTGTCTTACCTTGTCAACTCTGAAAGTTTATTCCCTTAATCATTTTCCAAGTAAGAGACATACTTATCATTATATCTCAAATAAGATATGGGATCTCCTTTCTTACCATCATTACATCTCAATAATATGAGAAACTGTAACTTTGATAAAAAGAAGCATGAACTTATTTCTCCTTGCAAGTCCAACTTGTATTTCTCGATTCGATCTTTAATACTGAAGCCCACCACCCTAAGGAGATGTTGACATGTTGTTAATTGAACCAACCGTCAACAGGATTAAAACATGTTATGCACAATCTAATATTACCCTAATAATATGAGGAACCGATATTGGGGTCACTACGCGGTCTTACTCTTTCGAGGAGCAAAGAACCCGATCCATGTGCGCTTGCATGCAAGAGATGTCACTTCGAACATGTGTCTCATACATACAATCCATAGCTACAAAACTCTTCGCCTTGACGGGAGACCATGGATGTTACTTATATGGTCCTCCATATCATATTCAAATTTTAATTAATTATTATAAATCATATTCATATAATTAATTCTTCCAAAGGAATTCTACTCTATATACGAAATAAGATTGTGATTATTATTGGATTATTAATTTAATCAAATTAAATCATTGATCCAATCAGTATCCAACAAATAATCTTGATTGTTACTTGAAGGATGGTATAATCTTAAAATACGTATTATTTAAATTTTAATAATTTGAAAAATACATCATGATTATTTCAAGCATTATCTTTTTCTTACCCGTTGTCATGGCTAGTACGTACAGGATGTGAGGCAGATCGCTCTCGGAGCAACTTGCTATCCCAACGATCCTCGACTAGACACCATATCTGCCTCAGATCAGGATAAATTGATCTGATCATTTTGTATTTGACATGTTATTTGGCCTTTCATCCAAAGTTATACCGTATAATATTTATAGAAATCGTTTTGATTAATATTATAAGGAGATTTGATAAATAATCCTCAATTCTATTCTAGAAATAAAGTTTGTTGGAAAGTTTCATTGAAATTAATTTGACCAAGATCAATTATCTTATCTTGTTGGTTATCATCAATTAAAATAATTATTAATCAAATATTTTACAAATATTTAACAATAATTTTTTTGATGAGAAAGAGGGTGAGCTCCCAAGGTGGGAGGCAGCACAGAATCATTATATTAAAAAAAGAAGGAAGGGATATATGATACATTACCTTGAATGTCAAAAATTTAAGAGAGCCTTACAATGAAACATAACATTTTCTGAATAAAACCTCTGATTATTAAAAAGGAGCTCATTTCTCTCTAGATAGATTACCCACAATGCTCCAAAAGGTTTTGCAACATCATCAGTTGAGTTGCCTCATACTTTCCTTACCCCCTCCCAAAGGTTCAGTAGACTGCTCGCAACCACCCACGGGATTTCTAGTTCTCTCAAAACTTTAGCAAGGACTCACATGCAAATAAAAGATGTTCTGAGGTCTCCAACTATTCCCCGTACCTGTTACATGTAACATCCTGTACACCCAAAATACTTGCCCTCTTGCCCTTGTCCAAAAGCCTGTCCCTCCTCAGGCAGCAAAGAAAAACTTTTATCCTATTCGGTATCTTTCTTGCCCAGACAATCTTCATATCCTTGCACATGTCCTGGTCTTGAACATCACCTCCACTTCTCAGTTCACCATACAGTTGCTTGACAGAAAATTTATTACCCGTCCATTTGAAATAATCCATGTACTGATGGAATTCATCTGGGAAAGGGGCCACAACCCTCAATCTTTCCAAATCCTCCCTTTTTCTGTCTAAAAGACCAACCACAAAAGGCGGTCTCCACTCTCCAGCATGAGCCAACTCCCTTACGGTGACCTCCTTCGTAGTTTTCATAGAAAAAGGTCTAGGAAAACACAACTCCAAAGGGCCTTCACCCATCCAATCATCTCTCCAAAATCTGAAGCCATTCCCATCCCCTACTTTCGGTGTTAATCAAACCGATACAACCGTCAACACCTCTAGTATCCCTTTCGAAAGGGATGACTAAAATTGAAAAGACCCTGCCTCTAAAGTTCTTTCACCCTAAATCCTTCTCATCAACTTTGCTACAAGTACCAAAGATGGGCCCCACTTTGCTAGTAGTGACTTATTCATGCACAACAAATCCCGAACTCTCCAGCCCCCTTGATCATGGGGACTCGTAATCTCCTCCCAAGCCACCATTTGCATGTTCTACTTTTGTTGCTTCTTGGCTGACCAAAAAAATCTTATCATAATATTTTCAATATTCTTTCTTACTCCCACCAACATCATCCTAGTCGAGAGAAAGAACGTAGGGATGGTGGTAGGAAATGCTTCAGTAGGACATCTTCCCACCTTTGGAAAAGGTAATCGCCTTCAACCCAGCCAATCTGAGTGCTACCTTCTGAATAACCGCCTCCCAATCTGCAACTATTAGCTTGCTTGCCACCAACGAAGGCCCAGGTGATTAATCGGCAGGTCGCATAACAAACATCCAAGCAAGTCTGCAACCCTTGTCCTATTCTCATTCTGTAACCAAAAAGTGATCATCGCTGAATTCTATAAATTTATTTCAAGCCCTGACATACTGTTAAATATGTCCAACAATTGAGCCACACGACTGTTCATCTCATCCAGGAAAAGTATCGTGTCGTCTACGTATTGCAACAAAGGTACATAGATCTTGTCAAAATGAAAGCCTTCACACCACCCTCCGTCGACCGCATTCCTGAATGGGACCACTAATCCATCTACAACCAATACAAAAAGCATGGATGCAATATGAAAACCCTGGTGAACACCTCTCTATGACTGGAAATAGCCACCTTCAGGCCACCCATTTACTAAAATCGAGAAGGAAGTTGTGGTGATACATCTTTTCATCCATGCCACTTATCTATCCGGGAACCTTCTTGTCCTCGTCAATTACAACAGAAAGTTCCGGTCCATACAATCATAAGCTTTTGCAAAATCAATCTTCCACAACACCCCCTTTGCACCCCTATGCATCCATTCCAAAAAGATTTATGATGCCATACCTAGCACATCTACCATTTGGCATCGTGGAATGCACGTGGATTGACCCTCCAGAAAAATTGAGTCAATAACCCGCATGAGCCTATTTGCTAGCACTTTTTCCACAATGAGGAAAACTCCGTTAGAAAGAGCGATTGGTCTGAAGTCCTCTACTCTTGCAGGTGATCTTTCTTTGGGAGCAGAAACAATAAATCTTTATTAACCTTCTCAAAACCCATGTTTCCTTCTCTGAGTTCTTATAGAACTTCTAAGATCTCTCCCTCGAGAAGGTCCCAAAATTCTCTATAAAAGAAGATCGGGAACCCGTCTGGTCCCGACACCCCATCCGCATTCAGACCCCAGATTGCACTTTTCACTCTGTTAAGGGGTTCACCAGTGTCTCTGTCTGCCTTAGTGTTAAAGTATTCACCCCCTTCCCCAACCACCCCCACCCATCCCCTTGCCTTCTCCGCGACGACTCCACAAAAATCCCTCTCAGTGCACTGCCAATTTGCGGTTCCCCTGAATTCCTCTCCCGCCACCTCAATTTTAAGAATTTGGTTTCTCCTCCTTCTGCCAGAAGTCATGGAGTGAAAGAACTTGGTATTCACGTCGCCTTCTCTGAGCAATTTCTGCATGCACTTTTGTCTCCATTCAACCTCTTCTTTCCGATCCTCCCTCAGAATCACCTCCAAGAGCCTGGACCTCTCTGCCATCTCATCCTGATCCAAGCCTCTCAAATCGTCGAAATTGTCCAGACGGACTACTTTCTCCTGAGCCTTTCCTCTCTTCTCCCTCCTCTTCATTCTCATCATTTTTCCATATTCCTTTAGGAATGATTTAAGCAACAACAATTTAGCTGTCAGACGATGTACCGCCAAACCCTCCAGACTCCAGATCCTCCACCGCTCTGTAACCAACTACTGGAATCCTTCTACCAGCAGCCAGACCGCTCAAAGAGGAAGAAGAACCTGCCTCTTTCCTCCTCACCAGAAGACCATATAATAGGTGTGTGATCTGAGTGAGCCCACGGAAGAGCCCAAGCCCGTGAGAGCGGGAATGTCTCCACCCCCACAATGGAGAGTAGAAATCCGTCCTGTCTTGATCTCGACCTCGTTTCGCCAAATATAAGCACAACCTGTCGCATCAATAATTGATAGGCCCAAAGAATGTACAATCTCCAGAAACTCCATTGAACATATATCCCCCTCCACAGGGCGGTCATCTGGCAATAGGGTAAGGTTGAGATCACCCCTACGAGCCAAATCTCTTTGTCAGTCTCTAAGTTGATCTACATCAATTATATCGCTAAAGAACCCCTTCCACTGTCATTGGGCCCATAAACATTTGTCACCATAAAAGCAAAGCCATCTGCCCACCTTTTGAGACGGACCGAGAGAGAAAAGGTGGATCTCCACTCCACCTATACCTTAAAATCACTCTCATTCCATCCCATGATCATTCCTCATGTCGCTCCCTATGCTTCCATGACAGCGGCTTCAAAACCACGCCCAATGCCCAGCTTGTAGCCAACCTCTACTAGACTGCAAGACAATTTCATCTCTTGCAACAAGAAAATGTACTCTTTTGCCTCACGGATTAAAGTCCCAACCCCCATGCGCTTTTCAGGTCGGCCAAGACCCCTAACATTCTAGGATAACAACTTCATTAAGCAACAACTGAGTTCCTCCTAAGGGGTTGTGGGTGAACCATCCCCAAACATTCTGCAAATCCACAATCTAACATGCTAAAACGGTTCGCCCTTCTCAATGGAGAAAAAACAATTGTCGCACGAGTTCCTGCCACTCCAAACCCTCAAGATCTCTACCCTACACCTCCTTCTATCCGACTTCAACACACCTGCTTCTCACATAACACGCTACTGCTTGTCCCCATCCCCGAAGCCCGATCGATAAATGACATCTTCTCCAGCTCTAGGCTTGATTGCAAGGTGGAATCTAGTCACCCCTCCTTTCGAAAGCCCTTCCATCTGGCTACCACCTCCTATGCCAGACCCCTCGAACTGCCAAGCATTCGAGCCAAACTACGCCAACCACTGCTCCCTCCATGCCTTCGTACTCTTCTGCTTTCCAAACTTACATGCTCTCCCACTCTAGAGCTATACTCCTCATTTCACCATTAATTATTTCAGGAGATTAATCATTAATTTCCATGGATTAATTGAATGACAATGACAAGATTCTTGTTCAAGTTTGTTATGTTTCCAGCAATGAGACATGTTTACTAAAACTAACAAATCTTGAGTAACGCAAACTCCAAATTATACGAAGTAAATTTCTATGGCTTGTCAATTTGATTTGCCACAGAATCTCAGCGATACACACACATTTCTAGGTGTTCTAAAACCATTATTATCTCTTAATTACGTCCAAAACTATTATTCCCTTAATAGTGGACACATGTCCACTAAAACGATCATAACTTGAGAAAATGGATTCCAAATCATACAATTTCAAGCCCTACGATTTGATAATAAGATTGGGAATTCAAGTGATAAATCATGTTTTAGCAATTAAATAGGGCGAAAAATCACAAAAAAGGTTTGTGGGAACAAATTACGATGAAAAATCGTAGAACCAGAAATGCCCATGTCATCCTAGGTTTATCGATAATATCCGAAGCCTTTGACCTATGGCTTTGATACCACTTGAAGATTATGGAAAAACTTTTGCATCATAGAGGTGTGATGATTGCATCCAATGCGATCAGGAGCGACTAGTCATACTAGTTGCTCGGAGTAGCGGAAATTTAAAAAAAAAATAAAGAGATGAAACCACGTGATTCGAGAACACTTCTCGAATCGTTTAATCAAACCACAAACAAGATAAAGGAATACCTCTTGAAGTGTGG
Source organism: Ottelia alismoides (assembly GCA_037367405.1). Taxonomy (NCBI): domain Eukaryota; kingdom Viridiplantae; phylum Streptophyta; class Magnoliopsida; order Alismatales; family Hydrocharitaceae; genus Ottelia; species Ottelia alismoides. The sequence goes on from JAZKJV010001985.1 coordinate 137,412, forward strand.
TTGTGATCGACGTCTCTACGCGAGGAGACCGCCTGTCTCAAGTTTGACCCGATGGAGGAGACATTTACGAGCATGTTTATGAGATGCGGGCTTCTCACAATCCAAGATGAATATCCCAGCTTGAATCTCCTGATTTCGTCTAATGAAATCGAACGTCTTCTTCTCAAGCAAGGTGCACTAAAGAGGATGGAGATCCATGAGCAGTCGAAGTGATAACATGACAACATAGCGACGATGGTGATTCTCTCTATCACAATGAGTGGACGACCACACTTGATATATATAGAGAGAGGGCGTGCGATGGAAATGCGAGAGTGAGATAATTGCAAAGTGTTGTTGTAAAATAAGAGCTAGGGTTTCATCCTCTTTTACAGTATATTGGGATTCCATGTATCATAATCCAAGTGAAACACACAATCAATGGTTGAGATCGGTTTGTGTTTCTATGCAATGGCTATGATTTTGTTGTAAAAATACAACAATAACTAATTTATATTAAATTGAATATATTGAATAATCAACATAATTTAATTTAACTAAATAAATTAGGATAGTAGGATTAGGAAGGAGGCCACCTACCTTGCTGAAATTGAGGGAAGGACCACAGTTTGAATGAGTCAAATTGTGGTTGTCCACCCACCATACACGGAAGGTGTTGTCCTTCTAATTATGTGAGATAAAATCTTTTACCCAAATCCTTCATATATTTACAACCACAGTTATTGTAAAATAACTCACAAAAAAATAATTCCAAAATAATTTTGTGAATATTGCAATCATGCCATTAAATAATTGTGAATCATATTCACACATCCAAAATAAAATGTAAATTGTATTTCCAATTAATTTCCAATGTGAATCCAATTAATAATAACACTTAATGTGTAGATACTATTTACAATAAGCTCTCTCTAATATATTATAAATCACATTTATAATATATATATAACATGGATAGTGTTATCCACATTATTCACATAATTGACAATTAAATCACATTTGATTATCTTAGATCGTCATTATCATGCAAGTAAATAATATGAATCACATTCACATTATTCAAGATAATTAAATCACTTAAACTATCAATTCGATAATGCTCAGATGCACAATTCATCAGTGGAATTATTCTTGAACTCTTTCAAGAATTATGTACTTTCTCTATGGATATTTGGAGATAAGGATGGTGTAATTGTATGTTCCATGTATAGTGACGCAGATATTGAGGTCATATCTCAAATCCATATCTCGGGGGCATCTCATTGATGCTTGATTAAATCAAGGACGCAGATCTAATCTTCTCATTATTTCTGAATCACATTTAGATCATTATCCAACATTTGGACTAAGATTAGATTACTTCTCTACTAAGAGGAGTCACTAAAATCCAAACATATTTCATCACTCCATCAGAATGGAAGCATCATGGTTATGCAATCATTTATGATCACATAATCCATGAGTATTCCTAAACCCAAAGATTTAGATCAATTTTACACTATCTTCTTCATGGTTTTATCATTAAGGTTCTCATTCGATCATTGGGAGTTGGTATCGATCATATACTTTTCAAAAGCATGTATCATACCTAGGTATTGATCATATACTTTCCAAAAGCATATATCAAACTACAAATTCAGTCAAGCTTCCAAAGAGAGACGATTATGCACGGAATTTGATCTCAATATCTCATAGTGAGTTCATTTCTTCCAGTTCAATAATGAACCTATATGATCCCTTTGAGATATGGTATTACTCATATGCCCTTGTATGCACACCAGCTCGCTAGTGTATAGACCTTGATTAGATCATCAACCTATTGGTCTACCAAATGTACATACTTAGAGATATAGTAACACATTTGTCTCCAATCAGAGGATGCATGCCTATATCATGACAGTATAGGAAATAGGACTTGGTTATCTCGATCTCATTACGTCAACTCTTTGACCTAACTTATCTAACACCTCCATATCTCTATTCCTATGCAGAGGACCCGCATCAAGTGGTTGGTTAGATATCAGCCTTCAGAGAATAAATGTCATCTTCTTCTGAGGCTAGAGATCCTCTTTTAATAATCACTTGATGATGCTTGATGAGTCCTCAATCTAACTCTTTAGATATCATCCAAGAACTAGACTTTATGATTCAACATTTAAATCAACATTTATATGATCATTAAGATGGCCATGGTACATAACATAATTGTACTAAGGGACCTATTATGCAAATTAGTTTTCTTTATTTCAGATCAGGGAATGATTTACAATAATATTTATTGCATAATGGCTCGTTGTGGGCTCGAATGTCCAACACTACCATCATGAGAACCAAACTCCAAAGCTAACACAATCATTTACCCTATTTGATGAATTTAATTCTACTATGAATACCTCCGAGAAAAGCATCAACTTCCATGATGCAACATCAAAGTTTTCCACGAATATCCAATCCTTGGATTAGGCAAAAAAATTTGCTCATCGACAAGATAGGCCAAGACTCCTTCCATCTATTCTAGGAAATATCAATCTTTTATGTAATCAATGAGGATATCTTAGAGATGATTTGATCGGCACCTCAATTACTAAATTGGAAGATAGAACCATCTAGTTCTACCATCGCTTTTTGCCTTCGGGGACACGCGTATCGAGCATGTGAGCCCTTAAAGGCTAGCAGTCCTTGATTTACCCCTTCTCCATTGCTACCCTTATATTCTTAATAACCTTATCAAGAACTTTAGTAAGCTTCTTTGGAAGTCCCCTCCCTTGCTGAGAATTTTGACGATGCCTCCATAGTGAAGCTTCTAATCAACAACCCCAACATTCGTGTCATTCTGAAAGGTATCGAGGTGGTCACAACTGATTGTATCTTCTATGAAACCTTCCACCATTTACACAACCGGTGGGAAGTCGCCTTCACAGAATACAACACTCCACCAGTAGAAAATACCAGGACCAGTCTCCTAGCCACTAAATTTCAGCACTGCAAAACAATACTCCAAACCAAACCAATGAAGCATCTACCACCCTGCCTCATCAACCATCATAGAGCTCGTCCCACATGCATTCAATATTTGCCCCAACGCCTCTTCGGAGCTGACTAACCTGGAACTTCCCCATTTATCACTCACCATGGTCTCTACTCTGAAGTCAAACTAAGCTTTACCAAGGGACTTGATCACGAATCTAAGGAGAACACCATCTTGTTACTCAAAAGTATGGAAATTACTATTGATGAGAACATCCTTGACCGAGCCCCATCCCTTCCCTCGAAAGGTGTCATAGAGAAAATGGTAAAGACCTTCTCTCTAGTTGAGGGAGGAGGACCAAATCACACCAACTCGTCCCCAATAAACCCTCCTACTATGAAAAGCAATCCCTAGTAGGAAACCACTTCAACAAGAAGGATAAAAAAGACAAGGCCCCCAATCTCCTCTCCAGGTCCAGGTACTTACTTTAAAGATATTTCTAATATTTTATGAAACAGTACAAGATTATCCCCAAATTGTGAAATTTGTTGCATGTAAAGATGCCATAGTTTTCGTAGTTAACCCAAATATCTGAAACTCTCCTATGGTATCTTTCCATACATGTGCATATCTTCAAAATTTCATGTATAAAAGAATGTTTTGTTGAGCATATTTAGGTCGCCAAGAGAGCCACCGTAGGCATTCCCCCTATCATGATTGCCTAAAGATCAAAGATCATCAGGAGCATCCCGTGACTCCTCTCATCATGGACATTAGCGAATTATATTGAAATTTATGCATGCTAGGTTGGCCCTGGAAACTCGTTAGATTACGAAGCCAAACCACGAAATACAATGAAAACTTATTTGCAAGACAAGAGACTAGTATCTGAGACTTCCTATCTAATAAAAGGTCACCATCATTGTATATCTTCGAATAGCACACCAACATGAATAACAAATCTTGGAGTATTTTAACAAGCGGGACCCAACCTTATTTCCTTGCACTAACATCTTAGATTATGACATCTTCACATCGGTTGGCCTACTCCATATTGCTGCAAAATTCATCTTGTAAATGTGTACGGTCCCTCTTGTTATCAACACAAAGATTCCATTCTAACCTACTTGAAAGATCTGAATCACCCAACTGATCAGTTGATTATCGTAGGAAATTTTAATAACTTCAGATACTCATCTGAATCTCATCCAAGAAGGCATCATCAACCCATAAACAATGCCTCAGTAGCTAGTCCCACAATTCATGCATGATTGACCTCGGTAATAACATTTCTGGGTATACTTGGAATGATGTGACTCAAGGTCGTCCGACTGGATCGAATTCTTTTCTCCCCCTCCATATCCAATACCGCACCTATCTCTACCATTATATATCTTCCCTAAACACTATTATAGATTTTCCCAAAACATTATCGAACCATAAACCCCTTATAACCCGTCTCTCCTCATTTACCCTGGTAAAATCCTCATTCAAGATGGAAACATTTTGATTTGACATGTCATCCTTCCTTATGCCCTACTATCCTCATGGCCCCAACCCATTCAAGCTAGCCCATAACCCATTTCATTCTTGGAATTTTAAAATTAAGAACATCAAAATTACTATCTTACTCTGGAAGAAAGAGAACCTCCCCCAGTTTGTCGTTTCTCTAATACTACCAAAAAGGAGATTCAAACACTACAATCTGTACTCGATAGCATACCTCTCTTAGACTAGGAATCCTCTAAACTAGAAACCCTTTAGGACGACCTCTAAGTTATCATGGAATATGAATTGCGTAGGTCAAATCAGTAGGTAAAGTGTTGTTGGTTCAGAAAGGAAGATCGCAACACCAAGTGTCTTCTAATGATTGCCTACTCTAGAAGAAGCGGTAACCATATCGATACTCCATCCACAAAAAAAATTGTCCTATCATTCTACCAAAACCTATACTCTTCATCCTCAAAGTCTAGATGACACCCACCCTTCACTATTGATCCTTCGCTTGTGGGATTCCTTAGGGAACCATCAGATCTTGCCATCCCAATTACCCTAAAGGAGGTCTCACGAGTCGCCCAAAATTTTAAATCTCTCAAAGACCCCGGTCCCAATGGTTGTATTCCCAAATTCTTCAAAAATATTTGATACATTATTAATGATGATTTATGGAAATGGTGGAGCACCTCTACCAACACAACTTCAACCGTAAGGAATTATGATTTATCAATAAATCTCAAATAAATATCCCTATTACAAAATAAGGTCAACCCTCAAGATATAACAAACTATAGACACTCAATAAGCCTCATAAACCTCCCTCATAGAATCATTTCGAAAGTTCTAATAAATTGTTAAGCTCTTAAACTATCTGAACTTATCCACCCTCGTAATTTGCTGCTCTCAAGGCTCATGGGGACTTTGAAGACTTCATAACAAGCTCAGAAGTCATCACCCGCTGGAACTAAAGTAAAAGCAAAGACACCATTCTAAAAATTGACCTTCAAAAAGCTTTTGATACCTTGAGTTGGTCAACTGTCACTAGAGCCCTAAACTGATGGGTTGTCCCCCAAAATCTCAGCTGATGGATCTCTACTTTCCTCGACACTACAATCATATCCCTTAAAATAAATAATACCACCTCTAGCTTATTCAAACTATGCCATGGTTTCCATTAATGAGATTCCCTATCTCCATTGTCTTCATCAACTCCATCAACATCCTAAATGACATGCTTTAAAATTTAGTTTGTTGCAACCACATTCCGGGATTTAGGGTTCCCAGCTCGTATGTTTGTATCACAAATATATAATTCTCTGAAGACTTTTTGAAATTTGATGAACAAACAATCAGATGCATTGATTTCACTCTCAGAACTTTCTCTGAGATTTCCGGTCTCGAATTAAATTATACCAAGTCATCTATACATTGCTTGAATCTCTTTCAAATTGAACAAACTATAATAGCCGACACTTTAGGTTGGAACATCGAAAATTTCCCTATCAACTTCCCTTGCATTACATTATCCTCTAAACCCATACAAAAATTGGATATGGCAAACCCTCATTGAAAAAATTGTAAAAAAAACTCTTGAGTTGGAATCAAACATACTTCCCTCCCATCCATAGTTGTGCTCCTTAATTCATCCCTCACACCTCAGATAAAGAATATGCCAGCTTCCCTCAAATGACCCAAATATGGCCTATTAGAAATTGATAAAAATCTGATGACAATTCATTTGGCATGGAAATTCGAAAGAAAAGCACCGTCATGAAGATAACTGAAATCATTTTGTAAATAAAAAAGCAATGATGGTTGGGGCACTATAAACCTAGAGATATTTAACCCCTTCATGCTTAGTAAGACTTGGATAGAGCTCCGAGAGAACTCACATTCTCTTAAAGCGACAATAGTAAGAACATCCTACCATTGCAATAATCCCATCCTCATTGAAGACCCAGAGGTTGCAGAATCGAACTTTTGGAAATTAAAAAGGACTAATCATTCATGAGGGTTGCCTCATCTAAATCTTGATTTCGAGGTCCAATCCTACCTTTGACTCAACGGTCTTAATGATACAACCCCCCCTCCCCTAAAACCTTTCCTGCCATATGGGATATGAATATAAACATAAAAAACCAATATGTTCTCATCCTTCTAAACATTGAACACAAAATAAAATGACTTAAAGCACTCTCCAACGGTACCCCTCACCGCGGTATACTACTTTGGAAAACTTCCATGCCTATCTCAACCAACTACTCATTTCACTAGACTACCCTGATACCATTAGCTTCTTTGGGAACATGGCTCACTCCATCTAAACAAACAACTTTACCTTACATTATCCCATGGTGGGTTCGTTTCAAAACTACATAACAACTTCTGAAAAAAAGCCATTTCACGATAGGGTCTCCTTCTTCATATTGTTTATGGCACATCCGAAACTAATCACACAAGATAAATTGCATGACTTCAAAATCTCCTCAGTAAATTGTTGTACCCTCTGTATGTCAATGATCGGATCCCCCACCCACCTATTGTTCCACTTACCTTACACAATGCACACCCTCAACATCCTAATTATTACAAGTTTTGAGAACTATTTAGAAAATCTTTCTGAGATGGCGAGTTTCTGGTCGAATTCTCCATCCTATTGGTAGATAAAAGTCAAGTGAGCATCTGTCTCGTGGTTGATATGGGAGAATCGATGTACAAGAATCCACTAGGTTATTTTCCATCTCCCTCGAATGTTGCAAAAGTTTGTGATGCTTATGTTTTAAAAAACACCTTAAACATTTGACTCAAAATCCCTAACCCTGCTTTTAGTATAATACTATACATCTCTCCACTATATCCAAGAAATGATGGTTCGCTCCACCCAGTGCCTGAGGACTCATCGTAAGTTTCTAGTAGCAAGGAAAAAGAATCCCCCGCCTTTGTAGCATAGCTAGTCCCCACAAAGTTGCCCGCCCATTCTGTTTATTTGAACTTTTCTTTTCTACGTAGCCTTTTTTGCAACTGAACAATGTCGCTCGCTTCGTAGAAACTCCTTGCTTCTATAGGTTGATCTACAGGGTAAATTTTGCTTGTATAAAAGCTGGTCCCTCTGTGATCCTTTTTTGTGGGAACTTTTTATCGCACATTTAATGTAATGAATGTGATCATTTTAAATAATCGATGTTTATGATCTTGTAGAAGCTCCCTCTTATTGAAAATCCTATGTCTACAAGTGTGTTTTTATTTCTCACCTCTTCATTCTTAAATAGTGAAATTATAATTTCTGCTTATTTTTTTGAATGTTGTCAACACTCATTTTTGTATATAGTTATATGGAAATATTCTCAATAATTTTAGAAGGAATTGATATTCATATTTTAATATATTTATAGGTATGTTCCTAAAATATTTCTCTTTGGGTTGTGAAAAATATCATAGAGTAAGAAGATATTTATTTTCTTCCACAAGAACTCAAATTCTATTGGATCATAAATATAGAGAATACAAGATCATGTAATTTCAAAGGAACGTATTCGAAAATTCAACCTAAGGATTTGTTAGGGTATGAGGACGTCAAAAAGTTGTTTGGGTTGTTAGATGGTGGTGCTTGGCGTAGTAGCATGAACTTCAAGAAATCATCAGATATCATACAACCTGTGAACTGATTTTTGTTGGAGATAAACATGACCTTGAGGAACTCTTAGCAACTTGATTTCATACTAAGTGGTAGTCCACTTAGGTATATTTTATGCTAGCATGAAATATCGGTTTAGTTGTGAGATAAGTTGCATCATGGTTGTCATAAAGCAATGTACATAACCAAATCAACTCAACAATGGCATTAGCAAGATCTTTCTATTCTGACTATGTGGAGCATTCGTGTTATGCTTTTTGGATGACCAAGAGATAGGATTTGAGCCAAACCATATTAAGAAATCAATTGAGTGAATTTCTTATAACACATAACACTAGTCCAATCATAATTAGAGTAGGCTTCATGTGAAAAGGAAGAAGATTGTAACATAAGAAGATCACATCTTACTTGTTCCTTTTAGATAACGTAAAGCCCTTTTAACATGAGCCCATTGTTCATATATAAGATTGGTCATAACTAACAATCCTTATTGACAATAAGGTCGTGGGTTGAGTACATATTGCAAATCGCCAATAATTTGTTAACAAAGCGTTGATTGAGAGAGTTTTGACTAAATTGGTGAGTTGGATTTTGCAACAATAGGACTTAGCAATGGTTTACAGTTTGTCATGTTGGCTCGATTTAATGGCAACTCAATCAAAAACGAAGGAATGTGGTGCAATATAGTGAGCCCAAAATTCTTTTGTGAAAGATACCAAAACTCATTAATTTAACGTCACAACTTTCTGCGAGTATAATGTCATTAGCAAGTACCAATGTACATATTTGTTGGAAACACGAGCCGAGATCGCCATTCCTCGAATATTGGATGAATCCTCGGATACAGATGCACAATCGACCACCACCACAAAAGAACGTGAAAGAAAGAACTACCAAATATAACGGTGGTCAGTCATCTTTTACGACCACCAGATAAGAAAGATCAATTTAAATTAGAACGGGTACAACTCTCTTCGTTCCCTCGCTCTCTCATCTCTTTCTTCTCCCTCCCCCTCTCTAGGGGTTACATTGTTCTTGTGGTGATGTTGAAGCAATGCCTCCACCCCCAATATATAGCACAGTTTCAACCCCATAGTCTTATTCCCAATATAACTATAAATAGAATACAACTCAATTAATATTAGGATTACAAGTTCCACTCCATTAGGAATCCTAATCTTAATATGACTCTAATCCTAACAATCTATCCATTGAGTTGAAATCCATCACGGTCTCTTCACTGTCTTGGGTCTGCACCGGGCCATCCTCGTCATCTGCAAGTCTCGTTAGAAGGAACTGATGAATCTCATATTTATCTACATTATTTCTTTATATTATATCTATTGCTTAACAAAATCAATAAAATTCATTGACAAATAGCTCTAGTTAATGAGCACTGTGTTGTAAATAATTAGTTATAATTATTATATATTAATATACCTATTATTATGCTTTTATTTTATGTGTTTATTTGTTTATTAAAGATCCAATAAAAAATTGAATACTATTGTACATAATTAATTTAACCTAATTTATAATATAAAATTCCAAAAAATAAGAAAAGAATTAAAATTAACTTATTACTTTAAATTACATGTAAAAATATATTCTACTATTTCTTCATTTCTCTTAATGTTGATTGGGCCATGTGGCACCATCTCAACGTACCACATGGCCCCGCCTCTTCTTTATATTTTGCCTTTTGTTGAGACTTTGGATAGCAATATCAAACGGCTGGGAAGACTTCTTCAACCTCCAATTCCACCTCTGTGAGGCATTGCATCCCCTCATATCTCCCAACTTCCAACTTTTCTTCCAACCACCTCCGACAACTCCCCGTTCAACTTCCTTCACCTCTCTTCCCAGCTCATCGGTTATCTTCACCAACCTTTCATCTCCATCTATTTCTAACCACCTCGCCAGTTAGAGGTGGTTGAAACCTCCTTGTCACCACTTAAAACTTCCAAACTCCCCTCCTGAAACCCCTTAGTTGTCGCTTGAGGAGATTATCCACCACTTCGGAGAGAGTCCTCCAGCCTCAATCTCTACATGTGACAGAGAGTGAGCTTCTTGAGAGCAAAAACAATGTCTTCTTCTCCAGCGAGATCCGTGAGACTCCTTCACGTGTTGCATCCATTCAACTGATGCTCAGTTTCATAGCCTGAAACTTTGAGCGAAGATCGGAGTTCTTCGAGATCCATTCAAGGACCAGATTCATCACCAATTCGTCTTCATCTCCAGGTAAACATTTCGATATTTTTCCTCTCAGTCTTTCTCTAATTTCTATCTATTATTCTTCCATATCCATTTTGTACCTAAGCATTGTATTATCATCGCCATTCATTGTTGATTCACATGTATTTTCCAGTTCTCCTTCCTGAGTTCTCCATGATCTGATATTCACGACCACTTTCTCAGACTTGCAAAATCTGAGAACCCACTAGGGTTCTATTTCTTCATCCTATTAAATCCCTACATTTCACCTTCTTTCGTATCCCAACGGACTTGCACATGCTTGGGCTTATTTCTCTAAAACCTGTAGGTGGCTTGAGCTTTTCAATGATCGGAATTTCATCAGAGCAAAGTTATAGACCTTCATTTCCGATGACCAAAGTTTACCATGGTGTTCTAGGGAAATATATAGAGAAATAAGGACTTCGTCTTGATCGCATGTGCTCCAGTGATCTTCCACGACTCTCAAGCATCTCAGACATAGGCGGAGGAGGAAGATAGACTCTACCGGAGCTCCGTCCATGTGCCATCTTCCAAGGAGGAGAGGGAAGAATGCAACATATAGTCGTTGTCCAATCTGGTCCCCCAGATCAGATCCGATGGTTACTTTCACAATCGAGCCTCGATACGAGGCATCGATTCATCCCTTAAGTCTTGAGCAATGGATCTAGATACGAGGCATCGGTGCGTGATGCACGGTCCGAGACTCACCCACCGTGCCTAACCCCCGATCATATGTAGAGCGCACATGCATCTGGGTAAAATGCAATCAAACCCAAGAACTCTTTAGAATTGCAGAAAAGTCCCACTGTAGAAAAATGCATTAATAGCTTAGCGAGTTTCTATATTTGGTTTTTTAGTCCAATTTGGACTTTTTTAATAAAATCAATCATGTTTTATTACATTTATGCTCATCCATTATTCTTTTAATAACTTTTGAACCACTTATCCAATTTTAATGAAATTGGTGCCATTGGAAAGTATTTTTTTTTTGCTCTTTAATTTAGTTAATTAAATCATTGATTTGATTTATAAATTCAGGTATTAATTTTAAAGTGATATTTTTAACTATTCAGCCTTCTTATAAATTAAAAGGGTAAATTTTGAATGAGGTTGATTGCTCTCTTTTTTTACATTGATTATTCATTAAATTATTGATTGATTTCACAAGTATATATTTTATTTAATTAGGAGCTTATTTGTAAGTTTTATGTATACTTCATGATTGCATTGTATTATTGTTTCTCATATAAAATAATTGCATAAAAAAGATTTTTTAAAATAATTTGCATATAGTTTGTATTTCTTTGCATATTGCTTGACCTAAAGAGCCTATAAATTTCTTAATTAAATAATTATCTTCTATATTCAATTAAATAATTGTTCATACCTTGTTTTCGACCCTAGACTTGCCCACGTATAAATTCAAGCCGAGAAATCTTCAGGGAGATCTTTCTCTCGATTCTAAGCGATTGTTGATTGGCCCATGCTACAACGAGAGCATATTATTTTAGTCGATTGATGATTCGTCACCCTACTTTGGGTGCCCTCAATGTACCACTAACGAATAGGAGAATCAAGGGATCTAAAATGAGCCTCATAAGGTGTGGACTCAGTCGTTGTGAAGCTCTCTTAATAACCACGTTCAATCAACAATTATACCACACAAGACATAAAGTAATCAAGTAAGGGGTAAAATTGTATTATACCCTACAATAGAATGTATAGTGGACAAGTATAGTAGGAGTTAAACTAAGGGAACAACGGAGAATAGACAATCCAAATTGGCTAAAAAGAACAATCAAGGATTTTGTGCTTTTTGGTATTTTTCAATTTTTTATGGGTTTTTAATTATTACTTTTTTTAATTTATGTTTTTATAATTTTTTATATTTTTAATTTTATACCTTTAATTTTCTTTTTAAAATTTATAGTTTTTAGGTTCATAATAATTAGTAATAATAATAAATGCATATATAATTATATATGCAGAGGTATATATTTTATATTTATAAATATAACTATAAATACTCAAAATTCAAAAAATAAAATGTTTTTGATTTGTTTTATATTTTTCTCTATTTTTTGATATTTTCTTATAAATTTCACTATTTTTTGTACTTTTATGAAATAAATATGGCAAAATAGTGAACAAAATAAATATGCTGAATTGTTATGGAAATTTAAAATAGCTAAAAACTTCAAAATTTTCTAAAACTATTTTTAATATATAATAGATATAAAGAACATAATTCAGAAATAGAAACAAATATTTTTTTGATTTTTTGAGTTTTTTATAATTTTTATAAGGATTTTGGAGTTTTATAATTTTTAGTGTTTTTCTTTTTTCTATTTTAGTGATTTTTGGTTTGTAGGATTTAAATACAATAATAAAAAAAATACTTTTTTGTAATTTTTCATAATGTTTTTGTAATTTTTTGTATTTTTAAATGCAAATATAGAAAAATAGCTCGGATTTTATTTTTAATAAATAGAAAATAACTATAAAATACCTAACTAAAAATACATGTGACATACGTATATGTCAGGTATTTATAGTAATTTTCCATGAATTGTTAGAGGCTTGGAGCTATTTTCAACAAAATAAAATCTACAAAAACTGAATACATCCTATCATGTGTATTTATGTAAATATTTAAAATTCCAAGACCCTAGTCGAACACCTCAGAGAAACTAAGGGCCAAAAATTCAATTTTATCAAAAACATATCCAACAAACAATACCTGGAGGGGTATTTTTGCAATTAATAACACGTTTAGTGGGTCGGATGCAAATTTTTCAGAAATTATTAAACTATTAATTCAAAAACAAGGACTAAATCGAAATACAAAAAGCCAGGAGTTTAGGTGAAAAATACCCACTTCCCTCACGCACACATGCACGTGAGGTGAAGTGAATCGGACCTAAATGTAAATAAGGAAGTACAAGGGTTGAAATGCAATTTTTTGTAAAAAAATATTTATGCTACAAACAGATGTTTATGGGTTGAAAATAAAACATAAAAGCAGGGGTTGGAGTGTGCAAATACCCCCACGAGCATGATTCAACAACGCAGATGCTTCAATTATCCACGTCGGGCAGTCTGGTAGGAGATGACGCTTCGACTACAACAACTAAGTTCAGATCCCAGGGAGGATCTGATGGTGGAGGCTTACTTAATCGAATGGTCGTTGCTATTTCTGGCACGGGCACTTGATCGGATAGATGCGACGTTGGGTGGAAGAACAAGGACGAACTGAGTCTTCCCCGAGATGTGATTGGATGATCCTTGCTACTCTGGTGGTTTCAAGCACTATAAAAGATGCCTAGAAGCATCCCAGTCTGGTTGGGCGGCTTAGATGGCTCCAGGAACTACTGGAGGGATTCTTATAGGTCGGTGAAGAAGAGGGATTGTAGGTGCCTTGCTCGGAGATCAAAATCATCCTACAAGGGTCCCTTTGTCCCTCCAAGACTTGCAGGGAAGTTATGTGTGCCAAAACAAAGGTTTGAGAAGCTACGTCAGGTCGGGATGAGCATAGGTGAATGTGGGTAGAGCTCTCCGATGATATAACAAAGGAGAGCCGATGGCCTAGGATGAACAGATATGTGTGGGGTGAAGAGATGGTGAAGGGAAAGAAGATGGATGCGATAGCGGAGGCGGAGGTTGGTTGGAGTGATCGAAAATAAGAGGTGGAGTCGAAGCTCCGACTACATAATTTTTTTAGATTTTACGAAAAACTAAAAAAAACTTTAAGGAAATAAAATGCTACTCTACTCTACTGCTATGATAAAGAACGAATAGAACAGGAATGGAGGAAGCTCTACCTGACTTAGACCGACCAAAGGGGAACTCACGGCAGAGGAGGTGGCTCAACGGGATCTACTTCACATCAACATTGATGCGACTCATTGAACCTTCCTCGAGGACCCTGCTGCCACTAGGATGCTCTGAATGCTTGAAGGTTAGGGTTTGAAAGGCGAAATAAGGGTAAAAATGTGAAGGGAGGTTGATGAGAGATTATATACAAGGTGATCTCTGACTGAGGATGTTGCCTGAGGAGATGATCCATCAATCAAGGTAACGCTTGAGCGTGCAAGTGTAAGTTTCAAATGACAAAATGTCAGAAGAAATTAGACCCAATAGGTGCAAGGATCATGCTCGAAAAATGTGAGAACCGAGGTCAAAAACCACTGACAGAAGCTAGACCTATGAGATCCCGGGGGTTGACCCAGGTTAAGCAAGACTGGGCTCCCATTGGTCCAAGTAGGCCACTAAATGATAAAATAGTAAATAAAAAGTTTATTAATTAAAAATAAAATAATAAACAAATTTATTAATTTTTGGTAAAACATGAAAAATATTTATTATTTTATGTAGTATATTATTGTAATTTTTATTTATTTATAATAGTTAATTTATTATAGGTTACTTTTTAATGGATCATTTACATGTATATTTACCTATATATTAGGTATTTTATTTTTATTTTATATTTTTAGTTTTATTATTTTGTATACATACTATATATTTATAACTTATTTTAATGTACACAAATATATTTTAGTTATATTTTTCTGATGTACTAGGTAGATTTAAATAAATAAGGGTATTTATTATATAGGTATATGTATAATATATTCATCTATGTATTTTGTATATTATTTTATTTTAGTGTATTTTTCATTGTTTTACCATATTCTAAATATGTATACATACTACAAATAATATTTACAAAATTATAAAAATTAAAAATTATGAAAAATATATAGAATAAATAAAATAAATATTTTACTCAAGTATATAGTACAATAGGGGTCTAAAGCCTAACTTTTGCCTCTCAACTACAAATTAAATGAACCACGTTCATTAAATAGCTAAAAAAAGTTACATACAATTAAAGTGATTTATTTGTATTTTGAGTTCATATAGAGAATATATGGGTCTGAGAAGTTTAGGTTTTAGCTTTTTATGAGTATAGAATACATAATTTTTATTATTTTAATATGAAATAAATTTTGTATTTTTTCTAATAATTTGATCTACAACTTTCATGTACCAAGTTTCTTCATTTGAGGTATAAATAATAACGAATAAAATAGATCCAAAAAATGAATGATAGGAAAATAAAAAGATGTTTTTTATTGTTGTTTTTGACCCTTATCTCCCTCTACTTTATTCATGGTCGACTCATTCATCATGATGCCTAAGTTTCGGGTTTAGGGTCATAAAATACCTTTGACATGTTATTTATTTTATTTCTTTTCTTTATTCTTTTAGTTTGGCTTCAACTAATGCATTCTATACAATGATATACAATAAATAATGAATGTTAATTCCTGTAAAATAATGCTATTTATATGCATTTAGCTAGGGTTTAAAGGCCAAAGTGAGAATAAAGGTGATGAAATGGAGATTCATCACCCCCCTATACATGCATTTGCTAGTCCGTAGAAAACACTTATGCATATAAGTGTAGAAAAAGAAAATAAAGAAAAGAAAAAGAAAGAACTTGGATTGATTTTAACTTTCAAACTTGTCTTCATAAAATCAAAGTTTAGAGCTTAAGTAGGACCTTCGTGTTTTAAGGTGCGGTTGGAACCTTATTGAGAAATAACAACCTTTGAGAATAACAAAACTCTGCTCACATCTCCTTAATAGCCATGTCAAAATAAGTCAACTCATATGCAAACGCTTATGACTATGAATCAATCTTGGACAATGTCTGTGATATATAGCTCTCCTCAACGGAAGCAGTAAAAGTCAGTCTTCTCCAACATCATGACACTAATTCCCCAATTTAACAACTCTTTCCTCGAAAAGTGGGGTGTTCCCTTATTAGTTCAAGTACAACCGGGTCAAGAAGAGGAGGTGGAGAGAAGAATGGGTGGTAGCCGGTGTAGTTACCTATCATAGGATGTTTGACTAGTGTAGCCAAGTCATCCGGCTACAGGCTCACATATATTTGACTTTGAAGCTCAAGCTTGCTTATTTGCTATACATATATATACATACTCCGACGGGAATTGATTTTTCATGGAATTTTGTTCGTCTTTTCTTTTTGGAGTTTTTGATTTTGCATTTTTTTGAATACTATATACATCAACATTTACATAAGGATATTTTCCTCTTTAGCTAGTAGACTATCCCTCTTTTGAAACACTATTGCAACCCATAGATTTCTGTCATAAGACCTCATGTCTACTTGGTGGGGTACAATGGCCACAAATGTCTGACTTTCAATTTTTCCACTGGCTTGTTTTTCATGCCGACAAATTCAACCCTCTACCACTTCAGCTGAGGTGAGAAAAGTGAAAGGTGCATGTGTACAATCTAGGTCATTATCAACAAGAGTCGTGCGTGTGTTCCGAAATATTATACTTAGGCAGTCAAGACGACACTAAACCAAGTTTTGTGGTCTTAAAGAATTAAGTCTAGTAGACCTGAAAAGCCTCAATTCCAGTTCCTTAAAGGTTCATGTGATTAAGTGGATTAAGGTCCAACCAAGCTCCAATCTTCGGATTTTACTTATTAGTTCAATTATACAACTCAATCGAAAAAATGCAAATGTTGTGTAACATGCAAGAATAATACTTTTGTGACGCAAATTTTCTAATTTTGATTTTTTTTTGGATTTTTGAAAAAAAACTTTGCAAATATTTATATAATTGTTGAAAAAGATTCCGCAATTTTCTAGGGGTTTTTTTTTATTTTGTAAATTTTACGGATTTTTTTAAAACAAAATGTTTTTAGAAATATATGCAATTATTTATATAGGAGTGCATCTTGTTATTTACAAGAATTTTACATTTAGGTATTTATAGGATTGTATATACATGATTTGTAAAGGATCTTTATTTTCTTGAATCTTGTATATAGTTCTCAAAATAAATTGAAAAGATTTTGCAAGCATTTGAAATCTCTATTTTGAAAACTAATTTGAGAAATATATTTCTCAAAGATTTATAAAATTTTGAAAATCATTTTGCAAAGATTTTTCAAATAGTGTATATAAAATTTTCCAATTATTTTTGCAATCATTTTCCAAACTATTTGCAAATAGATTTTAGAACTATTTTATTCAAGCAAAGAAAAGGAATTTTTATGAACAAAAATATTTTTACGAAGGTTGAAAACATGTTACATGATATTTTCCAAATAGTTTTCAAATGATTTTGAAAAACATTTTCCAACAACTTTTCAAACATTTTGCAAAACATTTTTAACCTAATTTATTAATCAATATATACAAAGAATTTTATTGTGTTTTAATTTTATACATTAGCCTAATATTAAAAATATGAATGTAAGAGTTATGACTAAAATATATACAGAGTATATACGATCCCCCATACTTAGCTTGAGTTATGTCCTCCTTGATCAGGAGAAAAGAGAAGACATAACTCGTACAAAGTATAGAGAAGTCTATACTACAACGACTAAAGAATGAACTAATGATAAGTTGACAGTCCCCCCTATACTTAGGATGAAATAATCCTAAGTATAGCAGGTTGTACACAAGTCGAGGAGGAGCATGGGTGGCAATATACGTAATCATCAGATCAACGTGTCCCCCCTATACTTAGGGTAAAATATCCTTAAGTATAGACAGAATATCAAGAGTTGAGGAGACATATGAGGGATCAAAGAATGAGCAACCCGGGGGACACACCCCCTATACTTAGGACAAAGTATGTCCTAAGTATAGCAGTGATAAAAGGGCTGAACACCTTTTCGGAAGAAAAAGGGAAATAAAAATGAAAAGAAGAAAAGAAAGATCAAACAAAAATAATTTTTGTCTACTTTGTATAATTCAACGGATGTGGTGGCTTTCGGCTCATCTTCATATACAACTTGAATAGAATCTACAACGGATAGGAAGGTTTCACGCTCCAAGTACGATTTTAGTACTTGTCCGTTGAACATGAAGGGTTATGCATCAGCCGAAAGTTTTGGTATTATTACACTATCGTTGTCACGTACATGCTTCACTATAAACAACTCAATCCATTTTCTCTACAACTTCCATGGTAAAAGCTTCAACTTCGCATCGAACAACCAAACCTTCTAACCCGGTTCAAAAGTCTATCGACGGATGTGCTTGTCATGCCACTTCTTGACTTTTTCTTTGTACATCAGGTTGTTGTTATATGCGTAGTTACGAAATTCAAGTAGTCTGTTCAGATCCAACTTTATGTTTTTCTCGACCTTCACGGAATCCTGATTACAAACATTAATTGTCCACAAGGATTTATGAATGAGTTCCATAGGCAGATGGCATGGCTTACCGTATGCTAGGCGTTAGGGAGACACTCCCAAAGGTGACTTGTACGTTGTTCTGTAAGCCTAAAGATCTGAATCAAGCAACTAAGGTCAGTTATTGTCATCTGGATGCACAAGCATCGAAAGAATTGTCTTAATCTTTCTTTTTGGAGCATGTTGCCAAGCCACTGGATTGTGGGTGGTAGGGAGAAGTTACACGATATTCAATGCAGAATTCTTGAGCTAGCTTCTTTACATCTTTATTCATGAAATGGCTACCACCATTGGATATAAGAATCTTAGGAATCCTGAACCTTGAGATGTTATATCCTTCAAAAAATGATAGACAGTGCGACTGTCGGCGACTCGAGTTGGGATAGCCTCCACCCAACGACTAACATAATCGACAACAATCATAATGTATTCGAATCCCTAACTGCTCAGAAATGTGGTCCATGACATCAATGCCCCATGCATCAAACACGTCTTAAATCTAAATAAATTTCAAGGGCATTTTGTCTTTCATTCCATTAGTTACGTCCATCTTCTGGTAGTCAGTGTAGTGCTTCACATAATCTTCTACATCTTTGAACAAGGTCGGCCACCAAAGGTAACATTGAAGTACTTTTAGTGGTGTTATTTTTCCTGAATGGTGTCCTCCAGATTCTCGATCATGGTAATGTGTGAGGACACCGGTAATTTCCTCCTGAGGAATGCGCCTTCTCTAGATACAATATGCCCCCTCACGGAAGAGATATGGATCCTCCCACTGGTAGAAATGGATATCAGACAAGAATTTGTCTACCTTCAGGTTTGGCCAAACTTGTGGAGTTCTCTTGGACATAAGATAATTCACAATATCAACATACTGGGGGAGCGAGGTGACTGACAATATGGCTTCTCCTGGAAAGGTCTCGGTGATCGGCCTCAAATTCTACTCGAGATTTATGCTCGGCCTCAAATTCTACTCAAGACATTCTGGCCAGAATCTCATATCCTTTGTCATTGGTAACAATGGTTATTGAAAACTCAAGTTTGGCAGGGTCTAATGTAGTCTATACAATGCGAGAACTACACTTTCATTGAAGCGACCGCTCACGAAACCCGAATAATTCAATAATTAGCAATGAAAAGAAAAATTAATGAGTGGAGCTAAAATTTAATATAACTCTACGAAATGTGTGTATAGGTGTAAGTATGTGCAGAGTGTCGAACACAGGGAGCAAACGTGAGAGACTATGCAAGTAAATGCAAAATTTGTCCTTTTCTCTTATCTATTTATTTTCTTTTTATGTGGGTTTCTAATTTTTTGTTTTTTATGGATATCAATTTTTACATATTTTTTAATTTATATTTTTAATTTTATATTTTTAATTTTCTTTTTATAATTTTTTGATTTATATATTTTCTTTTATTTTTAGTAATACATAAAGGTTATATATAACTATATATACAATATAGAGTAATATAAGTATAAATACAACCAAAAATAACCAAAAATTACAGGATATTTTTTTTATTATTTTTTTAATTTTCTACTATTTTTGTGATTTTTTAGATAGTTTTTTCTAATTTTATGGATTTTTAAAGTCGGAAAAGTAAAAAATAGTGGATAAAAAATAGGCTGAATTGAGTTGGGATTGGAAAAAATGGCAAAAACCTTCAAAATTTCTCCAAATCAATTTCATTATATTCTGATATGTATATAAAAAAATACAAACTAAACATATATATTTTTTATTTTTTGTTGATATTTTATATTATTAAAAAGATTTTAGAGCTTTTTAATTTTTAATATTTTTCTTTTTCTATTTTTAAGGATTTTTTGTCTGGAGATACAAAATGCAATAATAAATAAAATATATTTTTATAGATTTTTTCAAAAATGTTTTATAATTTTTGGGGGTTTGTAATGCAAAGAGGGACAAAACATGTTTTTTTATTTTTAATAAATAGGATGCCTAAAATGCAAATCTAAAAATATGGCGTGAAAGTGCATACTAGAAAGAACTTAACCCTTTTTTTCATATATTTTGAGCATGGATGATATTTATAAAAAAAATAGAAAACAAGCATAAAAATAAATGAACTAGCTAGGGTATATTTGCAATTAAAACTAAACGCAGGGGCTACAATGCAAATTACCTAAAATATTATAACTTTATTTAAAGTTTAAGGAATAAATAGAAATGCCCACCTCATGTGGGGTCGCATGTGAGGGGAGTTGTCAAGGAATCGAATGTAATATACAACAAATTCCTGGGGTCACTTGTAAATGTTACAAAAAGTTTACAACTAAGACTGGAAATTAAAGTACTAAATACTGATATACAAAAAATGTTGAGAGGGATATGCAATTACCCCTCAAACTAGGCACGATCGTGCAACTAAGAGATCTTCACTTGACGTAGAGCAATGATGCTTCACCGATCAAGCGTTGGGATTAGATCTCGGCTAGAGATTCTGCGATGGTTGCTTTGCTTGATCAGACAACAACTGGAGACCTGGGCGATCAGGTGTTGATCCAACGACGGAGGAAGATGGAGGAAGAACAGATGAAGAACTCATGCTTGACAACTTTTTTATTCGATGATGCACGCTTCTCCAAGCACCTGGAGCTTAGCCGAAGGTTGCTTCACGTTCCTGTCGATGCCCAGCAACTCCCTGTTGGTTTAGATGGATCCGAGCTCGCCGATCGAGCCCTGTATCTTGAAGGTTCATAGGAGACACATGGAGTTTATTCTTGGCAAAAATCATCCCTCAGATGGGCCTTCAGTTCCTGCAAGAAAGATAAGACGAATGGTGATGCAATGGAAGGAATCCGTGTTGTTATTAGTGGCAGACGGAGGTGAAATGGAAGTGGTGGCAAGGTCTGGTGGTGGGTGGATGAGTTTAACCTTGATCTCCAGATCTATCTAGGTTGATAAGATGTGGTGGAAATGTGAAGAAGCAACGATTTATGGAAAGGAAATGGTCAAGGGGGTCGAAGACTAGGTGGAACGACGAGAGCAGTGGCTGGAGATCTAGAATTCCGACAAAGGCTAAAATCTAAATTACACTAATGCAAGTAATTAAAAGCTAAAATAAATGCATGAAATTAAAAATAAAATTAAAAATTATAAAAAAATGGCAGAAAATAAGCTCGAGAGGTCGAGGGTTGTGAGATCAATTGCCAAGAGCAGAGCTCCGACGATGTCTGGGAACACCTTCCTCGTCGCTCCTCCTTGTTGTGAATCTCACCAATCTGTAAGTTATCACCTTGTTGAAGGTGTCTGAATAGATCCAAGGTGCAAAGAGTGGGAGAAAGGGAACCAAAATAAAAAATGTAGGTGGCTCGAGTATATAAAGGCGAAGGAAGAGCGATTTTTGAGGGAAGATATTGGGCGCAGGAGGAAGAGATGGAGCAAGGATTCAGGTTGGCGTGATTCTTGGATAAACAGGGATGACAAGTCATGAAGGATGTATAAGCCCTCGAGCGACGTATAAAGAGGGGAAAATCAAGAAGAAAGGGTGTGCGAGTAGTTTGACAGGTCTAGACCTTGGGTCAGAAAGTGACCCAGGTCCACGGATGATGAGCCCTAACTGGGCCACATCATCCGCAAAAATACAAAATAGACTTGAATTTCAAAAATAATTTAAAATAAATTAGAAATGATTTATTTAATTTTTGATTAAACCATGAAAAATGTTTATTAGTTTATGTAGTTTTTTAATATGATTTTTTATTATTTTTATGACTTAATTAGTTATAAGTTACTTTTTAAGGGCTCATTTATAGGTAAATTGACCTATGTTTTGTATATTTTAGTTTTATTTTTGTATTTTATATTTTATCATTTTATTTACATAATATATATAATTATAACTTATTTTTATATACATAAATATATTTTTGTTATATTTTTCTAATATGATATGTACACTTAATAATTAGGGGTATTAATTACATAAGTATAAGTATAGTATAATCATCTATGTATTTTTGCATAGTATTTATTTTAGTGTCTTTTTTATGGTTTTATTGTATTTCTAAATACGTACATACACTATAAAAAATATTTGCAAAATTATAAAATACAAAATAATGAAAATATAATAAATAAAATGAATATTTTATTTAGGTATATTGTACAATAGGTGTCCAAAGCCTAAATTTTACATCTTAACTCCAAATTAAATGAACCCATCTTCATTAAATAGCTAATAAAAAGTTATATACAATTAAAGGTTTTTGATATATTTTGAGTTCATATGGAGAAGATATGGGTCTGGGAAGTTTGGATTTTTGAATCTTATTCGGAGTATAAAAAGTACACTGTGTATTATTTTTGAGTAAAGTAAGTTTTGTATTTTTCTCTATATTTTTATCTACAACTTTCATGTACAAAGTTTCTTTATTTGAGGTATAAATTATAGAAAATAAAATGGGTCCAAAAAGTAGATTTTTTAAGAATAAAACTAGGATTTTATTAATGTTTTTGGCCCTTATCTCCCACTACTTTATTCTTTGTCGACCCAATCATCATGATGCCTTGGTCTCGGGGTTTAGGGTCATAAAATACCTATGTCATTTTATTTCTTCTCTTTTCTTTTCTTTATTTTTATTTTGGCTTTAAACAATGTATTTTATACAATAACTAAACAATAAATAATGAATGTTAATTATGTGAAACAATGATATATACATGATTTAGAAAGGGTTTAAAATCTAAATGAAAGAATAAAGGTGATGAAAATGGATATTCATTACCCCCTTATACTTGCCTTTGCTAGTCCCTAGCAAACACTTATCTAATAAGTGCAGAAAATAAAAATAAATAAAAGAGAAAGAAAGAACTTGTATTTATTTTAATTCTTAAACTTGTCTTCATAAAATCAAAGTTTGGAGCTCAATTAGGAGCTCAAGTATGACCTTTGGATTTTAGGTGCAATCGGAACCTTATTGAGAACCGAACTTGAAACACAATAGGCTCTGAGGTCCATGAAACCCTTCTCAAGTCTCCTCAATAGCTAGATCAAAATAAGTCAACTCATATGCAAACCCTTATGACTATGAATCTATCTTGGACAGTGTGTGTGATATGGAGCTCTCCTTAGCTAAAGCGGTAAAACTTAGTCTTTTCCAATACGGTGACCCTAATTTCCCAATTCAGCAACTCTTTTCTCGATAAGAAGGGTATTTCCTTCTAAGTTCAAGTACAACCAACTCAAGAAGAGGAGATGGAGACAGGAATGCACGATATCCAGTGTAGCTACCTATTCTAGGATGCTTGACCAGTGTAACCAAGTCATTCGGCTGTAGGATCATATACATATGACTTTGAATCTCAAGCTTACTTATTTGAATATACATATATGTACATAATCTGACATGCATTTTATTTTTCATTCAAGCATGTCCACTTTTTTGGAGTTTTTGATTTTGCATTTTTTTGAATACTATATACAACAACATTTACAAAAGGACTTTTTCCTCTTGAGCTAGTAGACTCTCCCTCTTTTAAAGCATTAATGCAACCGACAACTTATGTATTTATACCTCTTCACTACTCGATCAGGTTGGGGTACACTGGCTACAAATGTGTGACTTCTGATGTTTCCACTGGCTTGTGTCTCATGTCTGCAAATCCAGCCCTCTATTACTTCAACCGAGGTGAGCAAAGTGTAAAGTGTAGGTGTGCAATCTAGGTCATTATCAACAAGAGTCTACCGTATGCTCCAAAATATTCTACTTAGGTAGTCAAGACAACATTGAACCAAGTCTTGTGGTCTCAAAGAATTAAGCCTAGCAGACATGAAGCATCTCAATTCCAGTTCCTATAAGGTTCCTGTGATTAAGTAAATTTAAGGTCCAACCAAGCTCCAATATTTAGATTTACTTTAGACTTGTTCAATCATCAAACTCAATTCAAAAAATGAAAATGCCATGTACAATACAGAAAATATTTTTGTGATACAATTTTAAGATTTTGAATTTTTTATGGATTTTTGAAAAGGTTTTGCATTTTTTTGCAATTTTTCAATAGTTTTTGCAAATGTTCTTGGAATTTTTAATTTTGCAAATTTTTAGGGATTTTTTAAATAAAAAGGTTTTTAGGAAAAGAAATAGGTATAGATATTTACACAGGAGTGCGTCTTGTTATTTACAAAAATTGGTTTTTAGGAATTTATAGGTTTGTATAGGATTTAAAGGATGTACATAGATCTCAAACTAATTTGAAAAGATTTTGGCAATTATTTTAAAAACTTTATTTTGCAAACTAATTCGACAACTAATTTTTACAAACATTTACAAAATTTGAAAATCATTTTGTAAATATTTTTAAAACAATATGTATAAATTTTTCAAAATATTTTTGCAACCACTTTTCGAACCATTTGCAAAAAGATTTTCAAAAGTTTTTATTTCAAACAAAGAAAAGATATTTTTACAAACAAAACATTTTTACAAAGGTTAAAAATATTTAACAAAACATTTTCCAAATAGTTTTCAAATGGATTTTCAAACATTGTGCAAAAACCATTTTTAACTTTATTTATTAATCAATATATACAAAAAATTAGGGGTATGTTTTAATTTTTATTAAATAGCAATATTATAAACAATACGAAAGTATTAGTTATGGGTAAAGTATATACAAAGTATATACAACCCCCTATACTTATCTTGAGCTATGTCCTCATAGAACAGAGAGAAAAAGAGAAGACATAACTCGTACCGAGTACAGAAGAGCCTAAACTACAACGACGAAAGAATAATGAATTAATGAATGAGAAGTCAACCGTCACCCCTATACTTAAAATGAAATAATCCTAAGTATAACAAGTTGTATCTATATGAAGGAATGGTTGAGGGAGGGAATAAACAAATCATAACTCGATCTGTCTCATCCTATACTTAGGGTAATATATCCCTAAGTATAGGTAGAAAATCAAAAAGAGAGGAGACAGTGGAGGGGATCAAATAATAAGAAACCAATAAACAGAAAAGAAAATGCTATGGGTGCATGTACGCATCACTCCCTCTATAGTTAGGTTAAAAGAGCCCTAAGTATAGGCAACAACAAGAGTGATGAAACAGAACGAAGAATGAACCCATGGCTCGTCCACCCCTCTATAATTAGAATACAGTACATCCTAAGCAAAGCAATAATATGGAGTTGGGTGGATGAGCAAAAAGGTAGATGGAAGGGAGAAAACGAAAGCAGATATACAAAGTGGAGGTTGTACAGAGATCAAGAAGGTAGAAAGTGCACCTTCTTGCATGACTGCTAAGGAATGGATCTTGTAAGGTATAGGTCAATATCAAGGTTATCAGTAGATAAAAACTTATTAGGATCGACCTAATGAAGATCCTCAATGGTCTCAAAGTGGAAAGGCACGAACTGGTCAGTGGAAGTAGTGTCACCATGTTCGACATGTGAAGTCTCCGCAAGGTCAGAACATAAAGGCCCGAATTCAGGTATGAATCAAGTAAGGTCAAATTCTGCTTGTGCAATCTCTACTAATTCTACCGTAAACACTAATGTGCCTATAGTGTAAATGTTGGGGATGCCATCAATGTATCTCCACTCACCGGAAGGGTGAACTCCAAGGTCTATGCTTTATGAGTTTCCCCCCTAAAGAGGAATTCGCAGATCTTACTATCATCCATCAAAAAGTAAACCTCTATGATATCAACGTCAAGGTCATAATCCTTGGGGTTAGCCACGAGTACACTCTTGGTAGATGCATGTCTTTAGGACGTGGTAGGTGCAGTGATCAACACAATGCTCTCGTCAGTGGAACGAAAGTGAACCTCTCTAGATCCATAATCAATAACGACTCTCGCAGAGGTGAGAAAGGGTCATCCCAGGATGATCGGAGGATGTTCCACATGGGTGGAGGTCTCCATGGGCAATACAACAAAGTCTACAGTGAAGCTCATGTCCTGGATTTGAATGACAGTGTTCTCAAGAATACCCTTCGGCCTCTTTATTGATCCATTAGCAAATTGGCAAATCATCCTGGTCTTCTCGAGAGGCACTAAGTGAAGATATTGTACCAATGAGAAGGGTATTATATTAATCGAAGCACTGCCTTGAAGGAGAGTGTGATCACAAGAATAGTCGGAAATTTCACATCTAACAATAAGTGTGCTAGTGTCCCCTTTCCAAGTATGTGGATGTGAGTGATGGCATGGGTAGTAGACATGGTCAAAATGTGTCGCTCAGGTCTGTGTCATCGCTTTCTCTTTTTGGGTGTAGGTGCAGATAATTGGTTCATGGCCTAGCGAAGTGGTGCCTCAATAATCTCATGAATAGATACCACCACTTCTGGTTCAATCAATATTTTTTTTAAGATTTTGGATCTCCTCCATACAAGGGAGGAGATCAGAATCATCATCAACATAAGTATGCGAAAACCAGCCTGTACAGTATCATGCTTAGGGTCAAAGGTGGGAATTGTGGTTAATGTATGTGTGTGTATTGGGGGGGGGGTAAAGAATCTAGCATGGATGCCCTCTCCTCACAAAATGACTCGGCTATGTGTCTCTCGGAATATTTTTGTATTTTTGAAATTTTCTATTTTTTGTGTTTTGGATGATTGCAAACTTTCATGGGTGTCCTCAACTGAATATGTAATCCAGAAGGTGAAGCGTCAATGTGGCTCTTATTTAGGCTAGTGAGGTCATCTATCCTCCAATTCATTTTCCCACTAACCGGGTCATGTACTCAAAAGTAGACTTCATGAGAGGTGACTCCAACAGCTCAGACTCAAGTGGGATAAATGGTGGGAAATGTGCGGGTGGTGGTGGTGGGTAAAACTCAAAATGTGAAGCCTGAAATAGTGGATTAGATGAACATGTACAAAAATAAGAATCAGGAGCAAAGTTCTCCTGGTAAAAGTGAGGTGGACCGATTAAAGGGTACGAGGGATCTGCAAAGTCCGGATAAAAATCACTTCAGCCGGTCATCTCCAAAATAAAAGAAAGGGATCAGGAGATCACGATAATCAAGTCAAGATATTCAAGAAAAAGGCACAAATGTGCAGTGAAGATCGAGTATGCACACAAACAAACAAATATAAACAAAAAAACCCCTCAATTCACCAACTCAACTCGGTGATGACCTTGAAAGTTCGGTCTTTTTATCTTTTCAATTTTAGAGTTAGGTGGATTTTCACAAAAATGTAAAAACACGTAGGTAGGCCTGGGATTTATGCATAATCCTTAGTGTGTGCGTAGCAAATAAAATGTGTATACGATGAGGGAGTTACTCTCCCCAAACAATGATTTTTCTTTTTTATTTTAGGGTCGAGTAAAATTACCAGTCCCGATTTTATTGATTGACACTTTTTTTTGGATTTTTAAACAGAATGCGCAATCTGAAAAAGGAGTCAATTCCTTTTTAGTATCCTATGTGGTCAAAATCAGAGGGAGAGAGTCAGAAAAGCAATGCGAGGCGAAAGTAATGATGAATGCTAAGTTGAAATGCTCACCTTGCCTCCAGCTATCTTCATGTAAGGATGGTAGGCAGAATTGAAACCTACACTATATGCAATGCAACCGATGAAATCACCCGAAAACAAAATATGCTATTATTGTGAAGCACTAGATGCTAATTATCTAGAAGAGAAACCTAAGGTCTGATCTTGGAAACCGCTTGGTGCCCACCACAATAGGTCCTACAAGTAATGTATGAGGTTTCTCACGGCACGCGGTCTCAAGTCCAAATAATCACAATTAGATTTGACTAAGTCCAAATGTGAACTATAGGTGCATGCAATTTAATTAGGTCTTTGGACATTAATCTATCGATAAGAAAATCCCAAACTAGGGCTCAATCACACAAAACAAATAAAAGTAAAGGCATGAAACAAAGAAAAAGGAAACGATGGAAATGTGAAAAACATGAGAGGTCCACAAGTGAACAATCACTCTTGCAATGAACATCATGAAGTAGCAGTATCCTAAGAGTCCAATTATTACAAATATGTCTCTCTCTCTCTCTCACTTAAATTACAAGATGAAATAAAAATTAAAAATAAAATAAAAGACAAAAGGCACAGTCTTTAAAATTCCTCAAAGTACTCCATTATCGCTTTCTACTGTCAGCTAGGTTAGAAAAGCCAACTCTGCTCCACGTGGATGCGTAGGTCTCCTACGAGAGCATCTCTCGATCTGTGGTCCCTCGCAACAAAGTCAAACAAAGAAGAGGGTTAGACGACTCACAAAAAATATCAAATGGAATGACAAATAAAGAAATAAAGACAAAAATGCATACACGAGAGAAGAAACAAGGAAATGCAATCTATACAATGTTGCTCCCCTGCAACGGTGCCATTTGAAAACTCAAGTTTGGCAAGGGTCTAATGTAGTATACACTAGAAGAGAACCGCATTGTCGTTGAAGCGACCACTCACGAAACCCGAATAACTCAAAAATTAACACACAATAGATATAGCAATGAAAAGCAAAATAAATGTGTGGAGTTATAATTTATTATATCTCTACAAAATGTATGTATAGGTGAAAGTATGTGTAGAGTGTTCAACATAGGGAGAAAACGTGATAGATTGTGCAAGTGAATGCAAAATTTGTCCTTTTCTCTTGTCTATTTACTTTCTTTTTGTGTGGGTTTCTAATTTTATTTTATTTTATGGATTTTAATTTTATATAATTTTTAATTGTTTTTAATGTTATATTTTATATTTTATTTTTGTAATTTTCTGATTTTATATTATATTTTCTTTTAAATAATATACAAAATTTACATATAACTATATGTACAATATAGAGTAATATAAGTATATATGCAAACTAAAATAATAAAAAATTTGAGAATAAAATGTTTTGTTTTTTTATATTTTTTCTACTATTTTTGTTAATTTTTAGATATTTTTTCTAATTTTTATTGATTTTTAAAGTATGAAATTGTCAAAAATAATGAATAAATAAATAGGTTGAATTGAGTTGGAATTTAAAAATAGCAAAAAGCCATAAAAAATCTCGAATTCAATTTTAATATATTCCAATATGTAAATATAAAATATATAATAGAAAGAAATATTTTTGAAAATTTTGGCGATTTTTTATATTTTTTAAATGATTTTTGTGATTTTATATTTTTAGTTTTTCTTTTCTCTTTTTAGATTTTTGGTTTGGAGATACAAAATACAATAATAAAGAAAATATTATATTTTTAGAATTTTTCAAAAAGGTTTTATAACTTTTTTAAGGTTTTTAATACAATCAGGGACATAATGTGCTATTTTTTATTTTTAATAAATAGGAAAATGCAAATCTAAAAATATAGTGTGAATGTGTATATGAGAAGCACTTAACAGTATTTTTCCATATTTTCATTAGCACGGATGATATTTATAAAAAATTGAAAACAAGCACAAAATAAATGATAGGAAAGGGTATACTTGCAATTACAACTAAAGGCAGGGGCTGCAATGCAAATTACCTAGAATATTACAACTAATATTTAACATGTATGGACTAAATAGAAATACAAAAACTTGTAGGGGATTGTGAGCAAAATGCCTACCTCACGTGGGATTTCACGTGAGGTGTGCTGACTAGGACTCGAATGTAATTATGCAACAAATTCCATGGGTCACTTGTAAATGTCACAAAAAGTTTACAGCTAAGACTAAAATATAAAGTACTAAATACTAACATACAAAAAAGGTGGGGCTCGATATGCAATTACCTCACTAAACATGCACGATTGTGCTGTTGAGATATATTCACTTGACGCATGGCGGCACGAGGTGACACGATAATGCTTCGTCGATCAAGTGCTAGGATTAGATATTGGATGGAGATCCTACGATGGCTGCTTCGCTTGATCGGACAATAACCAGATACCTGGGCGATTAGACGTTAATCCAACAACGGAGGAAGATGGAGGAAGAATAGCTGAAGAACTCATGCTGGGTGAGTTTTGATTCGATGATGTGCGCTTCTCCGGGCACCTGTAGCTCAGTTGAAGGTTGCTTCATGTTCTTGTCGATGCCCAGTAGCTTCCCGATGGTTCAGATGGGTAAGGGGCTCGTTGATCGAGCCCTAGAGCTTGAAGGTTTGTAAGAGACACCTTGAGCTTGTTCTTGGCAAAAATCGACCCTTAGATGGGCCCTTCAGGTCCCGCGAGAAAGATAAGATGAATATCGATGCAATAGCGGGAAACCTGGCTGTTATTAATGGCGATCGGAGGTGAAATGGAATTGGATGATGAGGTTCTGCGGTAGATGGCTGAGTTGAAACTCAATCTTCAGATCTAATGGAGATCTGGGTGGATAAGATGTGAGGGAAATGTGGAGAAGCAAAGAGGCATGGAAGTGAAATGGTCGAGGGGGACAAAAACTTAGTGGGTATGGCAAAAATAGTGGCTGGTGCTCTACAGCTCCGGTGAAGGCTAAAATCTAAATTACGCCAGTGCAACTAATTAAAAGATAACATAAATGCATGAAACAAAAACTAGAATTAAAAACAATCTAAAGATGGCAGAAAATAGCCTTAAGCAGCTGAGGGCAACGAGATCAACCGTCAGGAGAAGAGCTTAAGCGATGGGCTGGGAATACCTACCTCGCCGCTCCTCTTCGCTATGAACCTCACTAATTTGCAAGTAGTCACCTCACTGAAGGTTTTTGAATAGATCAGAGGGGATGAGTGGGAGAAAGGGAACCAAAATCAAAAATGGAGGTAGCTCGAGTATATACATGCGAAGGACGAGCGATTTTCGAGGGATGATCTTGGGCGTAGGAGGAAGAGATGGAGCAAGGATTCGGGTCGACATGATTCTTGGATGAACATGGATGATAAGTCATGAAGGATGTACAGGCCCTCAAGCAACGTATCGAGTG
The DNA here is from genome assembly GCA_037367405.1 of Ottelia alismoides. Taxonomy (NCBI): domain Eukaryota; kingdom Viridiplantae; phylum Streptophyta; class Magnoliopsida; order Alismatales; family Hydrocharitaceae; genus Ottelia; species Ottelia alismoides. The sequence continues at coordinate 168,857 of JAZKJV010001985.1, forward strand.
GGAAAAATCGAGAAGAGAGGGGGTGTGAGTAGTCTGACTAGTCTAGACCTTGGGACAGAGAGTTGATCGAGGTCAGTGGATGACGGACCTGGATTGGGCCACGTCATTCACAAAAAAGACAAAACAAACTTGAATGTCAAAAATAATTAAAAATAAATTAGTAAATGCTTTATTTACTTTTTGATTTAACATTAAAAATGTTTATTAATTTATGCAGTATTTTAATATGATTTTTATTTTTTTATGACTTAATTTATTATAAGTTACTTTTAGGGGCTCAATTTTAGGTAAATTGACCTATATTTTGTATATTTTATTTTTATTTTGTATTTTGTTATTTTATTTAGATAATTTATATATTATAACTTATTTTTATATACATAAATGATTTTTTGTTATATTTTTCTGATACAATATGTACACTTAAATATATAGGTATAAGTATAATATATTCATCTATGTATTTTGGCATAGTATTTATTTAATATCTTCTTTATGGTTTATTGTATTCTAAATATGCGCATACACTATAAAGAATATTTACAAAATTATAAAAATTTATAATAATGAAAAATATAAAGACTAAATAAAATGAATATTTTATCCATGTATATTGCATAATAGGAGTCCAAAATCTAACTTTTACATCTTAACTCCAAATTAAATGAAACCATTTCATTAAATAGCTAATAAAAATTATATACAAATAAAGGTGATTTTTGATACATTTTGTGTTCATATGGAGAGATATGGGTCTGGGAAGTTTGGGTTTTGGAATTTTATTCTGAGTATGAAAAGTAAACTATGTATTATTTTTGAGTAAAGTAAATTTTGTATTTTTCTATATATTTTTATTTACAACTTTTATGTACATAGTTTCTTTATTTGAGGTATAAATAATAGAAAATAAAATGGGTCACAAAAGTGAATTAATGAAGAACAAAACTAGGCATTTATTAATGTTTCTGTCCCTTATCTCCCCCAACATTACTTCTTGTCAACCCAGTCATCAAGATGCCTAGGTCTTGGGGTTTAGGGTCATAAAATACCTTTGGCATTTTATTTCTTTTTTTTTCTTTATTTTTTATTTTGACTTTCAGTAATGTTTTTTGTACAATAATTATAAAATAAATAATGAATGTTGATTTATGCAAAATAATGTTATATACATGCATTTTGATATGGTTTAAAGGACAAAATGAAAGAATACAGGTGTTGAAATGGAGATTCATCAGTAATCTCAGAGTTCTTTGGCACTAAATGCAGGGGACTCACCCACTTACTGTCAAAGATGGGATATATGAATCCCACATCACACCATTTCTGAACTTTTTTCATGACAACCTCCAAGAGGTTTGGATTCAGTCTTCTCTTGAATTCACGGGAGGGCATGCTGTCATCTTTGAGGTAGATGTGATGCGAGCATAGGGATGGATTGATCCTGTGGAGATCTGATATATTCCAGCTTATCACCTTACGATTTCGTTCAAGAACATCCATTAGACAATATTCTTGTTCTTCTGTCAAATGAGCATTGATTATGATTGGATACATGTTTGGTTCTCCTGCAAGGAAGGTGCTCATCATGTTGGAGGGCAGAGGTTTGAGCTCTGGCGGAGGGAACTACTTCAATGGTGACTTTGACGATCACTGCAGGTATTGGCTCTTCCATTAATTCGGTGTCCACCTATGGCAGTTCAACTTCTTCATTCAAGGATTCACAAAATTTTTCAATGATATACTTGTGATCACATAAATCCTCGATAATTTTCTCTTGGTCTTCGAGACTAAGAGGGCTCATATGGAATTTGTCAAGCGCATAAAAATGATCTTATCATCATTGATAGAGGATAATTCGACTGCTTTTTCTACTCCTTCCTCGGGAAAAAGGAACTTGTGGGTGTCAGAGTCATCCATGAATAGATTTGTATCTTGAATCTCCGCAATAAAGTCACAGTCTTCATGGTAGTTCAGCGCAAGCATACTTTTCACAGATGCAACCTCTATTGGTATTGGCTTAAGTATGGTCTCTATCTGCACTTTGTTGTCATTGGAGCTGAATGTGACCTCTCTAGTGACGTAGTTCACTACTGCCTCAGCTGTTCGGAGGAACGGTCGGACAAGGATGATGAGGGTGTAGAGTAGAGGTGTGGAGATGTCTATGTCTAGCACAACAAAATCGACAGGGAACTGGATCCCTTGGACATTGACGATCACGCCCTCCATCATTCCCATAGGCCGCTTGACTGATTTGTCTGCAAAATGCAGAATCATCTTGTTTGGTTTAAGCAAACATATCCCTAATTCTTTGAGTAGCGAAGCTGGCATTGACAATTGCCATGGTTGACAGAAGACCCATTATCGAGCAATGTTCGCTTGAACTCCTGATTGAACATGCTACACCTGATGAGTGGCGCTCCCTTGTCTTTCTTATTATCTGGGAGATTGTTGATGGCATTGACAGTTGCCATGGTTAAAATAATGTTTCTCATGTCTTTCATTCTGGCTTCTAGAGTTGTGGGGCCAAGGTCGACACCTTGTTGCACATGCCTCTTTAAGTCCTTTCTTTACTACTGTCATGTTCTCCATGGGTTTCATCAATGATTTCCACAATTAAAGGATCAAACAAAGCATTTTTCAAATTTTTTTGGCCTTTTCATTGCTTCAAGAAATAGAATATGTACAGAATCAGTAACTTTTTCATTTATAATTTTGTCCGAATCATTGTATACAGGTAGATGGAAAAAATGTGTAAAATTATCTGCATGTTGTGGACCAAAAAATGTAGGCTCATCATCATTGGCTAGCTCTGGATCTGCGACATGTATGGGTGTCTCCAATGCTGGCTGGACTCCACCGGGTCTGGTGTTGTTGCAATCTTTTTGTGTTCTTGAAATTTTCTTCATTTTTTTGTTCTTTTTCTACAGATGGTGCTCCTCTAAAAATCTCTTTGACTCCTAATGTTGGCCTAGTTGATGGCTCGCCATCAGATGCAAGATTCTTTTCCTTCTATGTAGCCGATGGTCGAAGTGTTCTAGAGCTCCTGAGAGTAACAACATTAGATATAAATAAATTATTTTTATCTAAATCAGACAGAATGCCGTAAGATACATACTCCTTGTGTAGTTGTTTGAATTGGCCTCGACCTGGGATGGGATGACGGTTTTGGCAGCCGTCAGGTAATTGATCTTTTGGCTCATTTCAACCATGTTTTTTATTAGTTGCTATAAGTAAGCAAGAGACATGTTTACCAGTGCAATCTGAGAAGATTCGACCTGATGAGGTCTCTGACTCTGGTAATGATGGGAAGACTGCTATTGGTATCCCTATGAGTAGTGGTGAGGCGGGGGGCAAGAAGAGTACAATTTGTATTGTTGAGAGGAGTTTTTATATTTAACAGCCTCCAGTTACCGGTAATACTGGTAGCCGGAGTGTTGGTATCCCTACCTCCATGTTTTGCCATGTTGTAGAGGCTGCTGGTACTGGGATTGGTAGGGTTGGAATTCCTTCCCCACTATTGTTACTGGTGGTATGGACGGTTGTCTGAGTTTTATCCTAAGGAATGTCCACGAGGATGGGTCAGCTCTATTCATTGTCCTACACAATTTCTTGGATTAGCAGCGGGGGCGGATAGAACTGCTCCTGGTACACTAGCTAGGGCTCTGGATGATACAATACCAGCTGGTTTTACGACGGTTGTCGTTGCTGCTCTAAGCCTACACGCAGTATACATTCCTGATAGGTTGAGATGGCGGAAGACTTCACTGAGGAGGTTGAGTAGGTGTGTGCTACTTCTTCTCAGCATGAGTCTCAACAGTAGAGGACACCGAGTTGCAGGCACTGATTGTCTTGACAAGAAGCTCCAGTTGTGTGACAATCTTATCAATCTTGTCCAAACCTTGTGTTCGCTTCTCAATAATAGTGAGTTTTTCGAGGTCCTGTGACCTCTTCTTGATGATATCTGCTTTGGACAAGTGTCTCCCTGTGATGCTGATGAATCTACGTTTCATCATCTTTATTCTATCATTTTAGCGTTAAAAACCCTAGTAAATACGCAAAAATAGCGTTAAATCAGGCATTTTAGCATTCATGCATTATTGTGTAAATAGTGTATAAAATGCGGTTTTTAAAGCCAAAATTATAGAATAAAGAAAAGAAAAGAAAAAGAATAAAATATTGCAAATATTTTATGACCTGAAACCTCAAGACCTAGGCATTTCGATGACTAGGTCGACAAGGAATAAAGTAGGGGGAGATAAGGGCCAAAATACAATAAAAATTCCTTTTATTTCATTCATTCTTTATTTATTTTGGTACCTATTTTTGGTTCCACTTTTTATACCTCAAATAAAGAAACTTTTTACATGAAAGTTGTAGATAATTAAATAAATAAAAATACAAAATTTATTTCAGAGAAAAATAATGTACAGATAAAAAGTTAAGGTCTGAATAAAATTCTAGAATCTAAACTTCCCAGACCTGTATCTCCCAAATAAAAACTTGAGATGCGTCAAAATCAGCTTTAATTGTATATAATTTTAAATAAGCTATTTAATGGTTATGGTTTCGCATTTTGCGGAGCTACGATTTGAAAGTTGAGTTTTGGACCCCTATTGTATACCTGTAAGACTAAAATATTTATTTTATTATTTATTCATTATTTTTATAATTTCTTATTTTTATAATTTTGTAAATATTATTTATACTTTATTTGTATATTAAAATCAGAATAAAAATACAAAATAAACACAAAATAAAATACTTATATATAACATACACAAGTATCATACCTGTATATATACCTATATAATTCATACTTTTATTTTATTAAGTGTACAAAATACTTCAGAAAAATAAAATAAAAATATTTTTAAGTGTATAGAAATACCTTAAAAATTTATAAAATAATAAACAAAAATAAATAAATTAAATATATAAAATAAAAATAAAATATTAAAATATATAGATAAAGATACATATAAAGGGTATAAAAGGTAACTTGTATTTTTAACTCTAAAAAATAATTAAAAATCACTATAAATAATTTATAAAAGAATAAATATTTTTATTTAATAACCAAAAATTAATAAAAATCATCTTATATTTTAAAATGATCTTACAAACCTTTTTTCCAAGGAAATTTCTGGTTGGTCCACGTGGACCAACCAGAAAGCTCCTTTGGTTGACCTAGGTCAACTCTCTGACCGAGGTCTGGACCTCGTCAGATCTGAATTTTTGGCCACTTTTGACCAATTATCGAGGCCATGCCTTACACTATCTCAAGATACCTCCTTCTGCGATTGTTCTCCTCGATCTTCAACGATACACGCCTAGGGTTATTTTTGGGCCTTGGATAATTGATCCACCCGTTTCCACCTCGTCTTTCACGCATGTTCACCACTTTGTACAAAAACTCCCCAAAACTTCCATCCACCTTTGAACCCTTCTTTGCCAGTCTCTCCTCCTTTGTTGGCGATCTCCGGACTGGACATGGTGACAGCAAGTCCTCCAGCCCACCTGAGGCGAGGTTGAGCGGCCGTGGAGGCGCTCCAACCCCCCATCTCCGGCTCCGACCGTCGAGGTACTTATCTCAGGCATTTGTGCCTTTGAGGTTCATTTTTATTCTGTTTTTCTTGCATGTTTTTATTCTCTGTAGTAGCAGGATTCATTCGCCACCTCTCTTTTCGATTATCGTGCCAACATTCATCTTCTCTACCATCTTGCTGGAGCTTTCTCCGGCAAGTTCCACTTCCGCCACTCCGCCGTTTCTCGCCACTAGGAGGGTCGTGGTAGTTTGCCCGTGACCCTCAACCTTTTTTTGCAGGTACTTGGACCTTCACGAGCTACTGGAGCCATTTTGCTCCTCCGATCTCGCGGGTAAGCGCCGGAAGTCCTCCGGCCATTTTGAGGCTCTCAGTCGATTCAGGGACCTACTGGAGAAGCTCGGGCCATTTTGGAGCTTCATAGCGCACCAAAAGGGGCAGGGATCGCCGGGAGAAGCTCGCCCCGTCGCGGGTTCTTCCCGTTCTTCGTCGACACCTTCTGGCTGTTGGATTAGGCCAGTTCTTGAAGGGGAGCAGCAGCCGCAGGATCAGATCACGCCCCAGTCATTCGATCATCCGTCGTTCATCTAATCCCAGCCGCTGGAGTCGAAGGGGTATCGCTCCATCTCGCGTCGACACGTGGATAAGTGGGGAGCATCCCATCGTCCGCCAGCGCCAAGGCCCTGGGTATTTTGTGCATTACACCCTGGGCATTTTCGTATTTTATATTAAAACTAAAACATTCATCTGTTGCTATTTTTTTGGAGAACTTGCATTTAGCCTCCCTAGTTTTCGCGATATTACATTTAGCTCCCTGTCATGTCACGTGCGATACGCACGTGATTTGGCCATTTTGCAGATTAACCCCAGGGCATTTTGTATATTTACTTTCAGTCTCTAAACTTTCATATGCAGTTATAATTTTCTAGACATTTTGCAATATTGCCCCGGACTTTTCGATAATTGCAGTTGTGGCCCTCCCAGGTCACGTGTCTCGCGCACGCGGTCTCTGGCGATTTTGCGGGGAAGGGCTTGAAACTTTTACTATTTATATTTGGTCCTGTAAAGTTTTTATTCAGTTATAAAGTTTGTGGAAATTTGCATGCAAGCCCTTGGACTTTTCGCATATTACATAAAAGCCCCTCTCAGCATGCATTTTCGTTTTGTTGCCTTCATTTATTGCATGCACCTCTAAATCTCTAAAAAATCCACAAAAATTAGCATAAATTTTTGTTGTATTCTAGTTTCACTCCATATTTTTATTTTATATTTTTATTGCATTTTAACATTTATAAAAATGCAAAAACACGCATTTTCAGCATTGTTTGCATTATAAAATCCATAAGAATTATAAATACAGATCAGAAAATTCCCAAAAAAATATATTTTGCGTATTTTTGTGTGTTTTAACTATAAACCAAATATCATAAAAAAATATAAAACAAAACTCCTAAAAATTAGAAAATTCTAAAAAACTTCATAAAAATTATAAAATTCTTAAAAAATCTAAAATTGTGTTTTCTTTTCCTGAATTTTTTTATTTTGTTATATTTCATTTAAAATTAATTTGGGTATTTTTGGACACTGATAGAAATTTTTCATCCTCATTTTAATTTCTACCAGCAACTTAGTTCACTGTTTTATAATATTTTTGACTATAAAAATACTAAAAAATTAGAAAAAATATAGAAAAATCACAAAAACATTAAAAAATTATAAAAAGACCAAAAACATTTCATTTCCCGATTTTTGAGTCTTTTTACCTATTTTTATAAATCCTTAATCCCTCTTTTTCTTACTTTGTATATATATTCTATTATTGAAAAAGAAAAAATATAAAATATAAAAAGAAAATAAAAAAATCAAATATTAAAAACAAAATTATAAAAATATAAAATCCAAAAATTAAATAAAAATTAAATTAAATTAAAAACCCACAAAAAATAACATAAATAGACAAATCATCACAGTCACACATTTTGTGCATTTTTGCCTCGTTCTACATGTTTGCTCCATGTGATCGACCTCTACACATACTTGCACCTATACACATCTTGTTGTAGAGTTATAATAAATTTTAACTCCGCACATTTACTTTCATTGCTTGATTTATCTATTGTGGGTTAATTGTTGTTCGAAGATCAGATTTCTTGCGGGTCGCCTCAGCGACACTGTGATCCCGCCTTGTGTGGATTACTTTAGACCCATAAAAAAACATCTTCAACAGATGCTCAGGTTGGATCTCTCACCCTTGTCCTTTGCATGGGCTGCCATATTGACATGAGTGAGGTTGGCTATAGGCACCTTCATGTAAGCACACGACAAAGATTAAGCGGCCTCTCGTTCGGCCATCTCCTAAAAAATTTTCCCATACCACATCTTTGTCTTTTTTAAAGCATGAGACACCATTGGCGACATCAACCAATTTCTGACTTTCAAGTGTCAGCCCACCAAAGAAATGCTGAACCAGACTGATCTTTGGAATTTTGTGGTGGGGACACTTCTCCTATAGATCTCTGAATCTTTCCCAGCTTCAAGAATCGTTTCGTGGGGCTGTTGGATGAAGCTAGAGATACAGGCGTGCATATGATTAAAGCCATCAAGAGGGTAAAACTTGTGAAGAAATGTAGACTTCATCTCCTTCCACATCGTCACTACCTTCCCCAGATGATTCATCCAATAAAGTGCCTTGTCTTGGAGACTGAATGAGAAAGCAGTCATCTTGACCACCCCCAAAGGAATGTGGGGGCAATGTCTGGTGGCACAGATGAGATCGAATTGTTGCAGGTGGATGAATGGTTCTTCTATTGTGTTCCCATGTAAGGAAGGGAATAGAGAAAAGAATTTTGACTTCATCTCAAAGTGGGCATGGATAGGTGGAATCTGAATCCACTCAGTGACATGGCCCATCACAGGGTTATAAGTCTGCTTCAACGTGGGCTTTGGTTGCGGTGGTCTTTACTCTCCTCCTCCATGACGGGCTCCACATACTGATAGGTTGTCCTCCACATCCTCTCTTTTTAGATCATCTTCTCTATTGAAATCATCCTCTCTTCTGGCTTCTCTCTCATCAGTTCCTCCTCCTCCTCAAATCATTAAGCTTTTCTTGAAAAGCGACCTGGGCCAATCTGTTGCTTGTCAACTGCTGCTGGATTGCGTGAATCGAAGTGAGGAGCTGGATGTTGATGTCCTTCTGCATGGTATACTACACGTCCCCCTATTCTGGCTGCTTGGTTGTTTGGGGTTGTGGTCCATGTCCTCTTCCTACAGGAACCATTTCTTGATATGCATGTAACTCTGGATCTTGACCAGGTTCTTGATATGAACAAATGAATAAATCTTGATCAGTCTCTATCTGAGAACCAAATATCGAGATAAGTCTGGAATTAAGATCAATCTCAGATGGTTGTGGATGGAGCACATGATATTGACTGAAATCGATCTCTATCCATAAGGGGTTGGTTGTGGGATAAGAGTAATCCCAGTTTATTTGAAGAGGAAGAGCTGGCTCGGGTTGCAAGTCCATCCTGAATACTGGATTTATTAGATAAAGGAAAGTGTTGAAAGAAGAGAGGATCGAGGAGTCCAAGGAGAAGTTCACAGGATTCGAATCGGTTTCCTAGAGATTGTCCCGAATTACTGGAGATGTAGACAACACGGAATCGATGTGGGTATCGATAAAGTCCTAAATATACCGCCCGTGGGATGACATCCAAGAGGGTCAAAAGGATATAGATGATAGATAAAAGATACAGTGGTGAACAAGAAATAACAGGAGTGTAAAATAGTATACGACTCAAGGTGAGCAAGGGTCAAAGAGGAAATATGCAAAAGATAAAATATGAAAAAATAACATAAAGGTGCGATATTTTTGATATTGACCTTGATAAAAATAATCAATCAAACTACAATATCATGGATTTAACAACTCGACCCGTGAAGCCATGAAGGTTCGATAAATATCTTTGTAAGTTTTAGATTTATTTTTAGGCAATTATCTTTGAACGAGTCCTTAACTGCTAATCTTATATGCCGGAAAATATTACATACTTGTCCTTCTTCTTTATAACATGTATCTTGTACTTTTTGAGGTCCTTATGTATGTATCAAGATTCCCTACTCAGCCAAAGAATAACAGTGAGGAAGCCGATAGTGGTGAAGAAAATACTTCGGGTCAAGTCCGCAACAGAATCACCTAGGAGCAGTCAAGAGCCTATTCAGACACATGACTATGTGACAGACACCCCTGTGAAGGCTCATCCTAAGCTCATATACTTCAGAAATGGTTTGTGTTCTACACAAAGCGAGAATCACCATCAACAACCAAGTCCTACTCGCTCATGTATGATAGCAGTGTCGGTACTACGAAAGTCCAATCGTACAACAAGGTAGTATTCAAGATGGGCTTTTAGCTCTAATCCATACGATAACACTCTCTCACTTGGGAAAACACCTCCTTTCCTAAATAGTACTTGAAAACAATGAGGGCTTTTCTCACCCAAATAAATGAATCCAATTAATTAATTTTATTTAGGTCAAGTATTTTTAGTAGTTCCTTTTTTATTTTTTTGTGTTATCACTTGCTTTGAGTAGATTTAATACAAGTGCCTAACATTTTTGTTGAATTTTCTATTTTTCTAGGTTGTTAAAATCAAAGGGAGAAGGCGAAAATGAAATGCAAGTCAAAAAAGATTATGCATGCTCTGATAAAAGACTCACAATGATTCCTAGCTCTCTCTACGTGAGATGCAAGGCAGAAGTTTTTAAACCTTATCTATATGTAAATGCAACGATGAAATCATCCCAAGAACATGAAGTGCTATTAGCGTGAAGAACTGAATATCAAACCCTAGAATGATCACCCAAAAGTTTGATCTTGGAGACAACCTCGGTGCCCGCCACAACGGGGCCTGCTAGCATTGTATGGTGCCTCTCTCAGCACTCGGTGATCACTCTAAGTTTTAAAAATTAATTTTGAGCTAAGATCAATCACAATGTAATCTAGAGGAGCATGAGTTTCCTTAGAGATGTGGGCCTAGCTACCGAGCAAGCACACCTAGATCTAAGGGCTCAATCACATAAAACAAATAAAACAAAGGTGGGAAACTCAAAACACGAGAAATAAAGAAAATAAAGGAGGTAACAATCACAAATAATCCGGTGAGCCCCAAGTGAACAAATACTTGAAAATTAGGCATGAGTATCCAAGAGTCGAAGTACATGTATTATTACAAATTAATAAATGCACTCTGTCACAAAAAGAAGAAGAAACATATGCTAAATTTCCCTCTCTCTCTCTCTCTTGCTCTCTCTTCTTGGTCCTCAAGAAAAAAGGACCAAGTATTCTCGAACCAGGTGCCTCAACTACCTAGTTGGTCAATGTTTTCTCAAAGTCCCTAGCAAGAAAAATAAAAGAGACAAATATTAGCACAATTTCCAAGTAGGGAAAATAAATAAAGAACAATAATGAAAGAAAAATGACCCAAAATTCTATCCTACACGTTGCTCCCAGGTAATGGCGCCATTCGTCAAACGGGAGAATCGAGGGATCTAAAATGAACCTTACAATGTGAGGATTCAGTTGCTATGACGATCTCTCAATAACCGCGCTCAATCAATAATTAACCCACACAAGAAATAAAGCAATTAAGTAAGTAGTCAACATTTATTATAAAATAGAATAGAATGTATAGTGGACACGTACAATAGGGGTCGAATTCAAAGAATAACAAGGAATAGACTATTCAAATTAACTAAAAAGAATAATGATTTTTGAGGATTTTTTTGGTATTTTCTGAAATTTTGTGGGTTTTTAATGATAAATTTCTTTGTTTTTTTATTTTTTATCATTATAATTTTATATCTTTTTTTTTCTTTTTGAATTTTCTGATTTTTACTTTTTATAAAAAAATTAATAATATTAATAATAAGATATATATAATTATATATATGTAGAGATAACATGTATATTTATAAATATAACTATAAGTACTCAAAATTCACAAATAAATTGTTTTTTTGGATTTTTCATATGTTCCTCTATTTTTGTTATTTTTCTTAAAATTTTTACTATTTTTGTATATTTACTGGAATAAATAACACAGAACAACGAACAAAATAAATAGGATGTGTTGTTTTGGAAATTAAAAATAGCTAAAAACTTCAATATTTTACAAACTTTTTTTAATATATAATATATATAGTGAATAAAATTCAGAAATAGAAATAAATATTTTTGGATTTTTTTTAGATTTTTTATAAATTTGATAAGGATTTTAGCTTTTTAATTTTTAGTATTTTTCTTTTTCTATTTTTAGTGATTTTTGGATTGGATGCTCTAAATACAAGAATAATAAAATATATTTTTTGTAATTTTTCAAAATGTTTTTGTACTTTCTTTATATTTTTCAATGCAAATAAGGACAAATAGCTCGGTTTTAGATTTTAAATAAATAAAAAATAACATAAAATATATAGCAAAAAATGTATGTGATATATGTATATGTCGGGTATTTATAGTAATTTCCACAAATTATTAGCGGCTTGGAGCTATTTTTAACAAAATAAAATCTACAAAAAGAAAATCTACCATGATTGGGATATTTATACAAATATTTAAGTTCCAGAACCCTAGACGAATACCTCAAAGAAACTATGGGAAAAATACAATTTTCTCAAAAAAATCCAATAAATAGTTCATGGAGCGGTATTTCTGTATTAATAACAAGTTCAGGTTGTCTGCTTTAATTTTTTAGAAAAATATTACACTATTAAAGCAAAACAAGGACTAAATCGAAATAAAAAAGCGTAGGGGTTTAGGTGCAAAATACCCACTTCCCTCACGTGCACGGGCACATGAGATGACATGGATTGGACCTAAATGCAAATAAAGAAAGTACAGGGGCTGAAATGCAAATTTCACAAAAATATTTACGTTATAGAAGAATGTTTTATGGACTGAAAATAAAACACAAAAAGAAGGGGGTGGAGTGTACAAAAAACCCCCCACGAGCATGATCCAACGACGTAGATGCTTCACTTATCTACGTGGTGCAGTCTGGATAGCAGATGACGCTTAGGCTGCAGTGGCTAGGATCTGATCCAAGGGAAGAAATCTGATAGTGTAGGCTCACTTGATCGAATGACCGCTTCTATTTCTGGCACGAGCACATGATCGGATGGCTGCGAGGCTAGGTGGAAGAATTGGCACGAACTAAGTCTTCCCCAAGCTTTGATTAGCTAATCCTTGCTATTCTGTTGGTTTCAGGCACTGCAAAATTGTCAGGGAGATGCCTAGAAGCATCCCAGACCGGCTGGACGGCTCAGATGGCTCCAAGAACCGTCGGAGGGGTTCTTAGAGATAAGCGAAGAAGAGGGACTCTAGGTGCCTTGATCAGAGATCAAAATTGACCCACGAGGGTCCCTTTGGCCCTCAAAGACCTACAACAAAGTTATGTGCGCCAAAACAAAGGTCTGGTGAGCTCGGTTAGGTCGAGATGAACGTAGGTAAACGTGGGCGAAGCTCTCCGATGACACGACAGAGAAGGAGACTGGCGGTCTAATCTGAATAAGATGAACGGAGATGCATGGGGCGAAGAGCAAGTAAAGGGAAAGAAGATGGAGGCGATAACAGAGGTGGAGGTTGGTCAGAGTGATTGGAAATAGGAGGCAGAGCCGGAGATCCAGCGGGATTTTTTTTTGGATTTTACAATCTGAACAAAATATAAGGGAATAAATTGCTACTCCACTCTACTGCTATGCTAAGGAATGAAAAGAACATGAAAGGAGGAAGCTCTAGTTTACCTGGACCAATCGGAGGGGAACTCATTGTGGAGGGGGTGGCTGAGCTGGATCTACCTTGATTCAATGCTGACGCGACTCGTTGATCCTTCGTCGAGGACCCTGTTGTCACTAGAATGCTCCAAATGCCCGAAGGTGAGTGGTGGAAGAGTGATAAAAATACAAAGGGAGGTGGATGAGAGATTATATACAGGGCGATCTTTGATTGAGGATGCTATCTGAGGTGACGATCCATCGATCAAGGTAACGCTTGGGCGTACAAGTACAAGGATTGAAGGTCAAAAGGTCAGACAGAATCATACCAAATAGGTACAAGAACCGAGCTTGAAAAATGTGAGAAACGAGGTCAAAACCTTGGACAGAATCTATATCTATGAGGTCCAGGGAGTTGACCTGGGTCAAGCAAGACCGGGCTCCCATTGGTCCACATAGGTCACTAGATGACAAAACAACAAATAAAAGGTTTGTCAATTGAAAATAAAATGAAATGATTTTATTATTTTTTGTATAATCTATGAAAAATATTTATTATTTTATGTAGTATTTTAATATGATTTTTTTTTAAAAGTTAATTTATTATAGGTTACTTTTTATAGGATCATTTATAGTATATTTAAATTACATGTATATTAGGTATTTCATTTTTATTTTGTAATTTTAATTTAATTATTTTGTATACATAATTTATATATTTATAACTTATTTAATATGCACAAATATATTTTTGTTATATTTTTCGCATATAATATGTATACTTAAATAAATAAGGATATTTATTTTATAGGTATGTGTTTGTATTTTTTGTATGTTATTTTGTTTTAGTGTTTTTTCATAGTTTTACCATATTCTAAATATGTACACATACTATAAATAGTATTTATAAATTTATAAAAATATAAAATTATAAAAATATAAAGATCGAATAAATGAATATTTCATTCAGATAAATAGTACAATAGATGTCCAAAGCCTAACTTTTGCATCTTAACTCCAAATTAAATGAATCACCTTCATTAAATAGCTAATAAAAAATCATATATAATTAAAGATGATTTTGGTGCATTTTGAGTTTGAATGGAGAATATATGGGTCTTGGAAGTTTGGGTTTTGGCTTTTTATTTTGAGTATAAAATGCATAATTTGTATTACTTTAATATGAAATAAATTTTGTATTTTTTCTACGTAATTTTATCTACAAATTCATGTACAAAGTTTCTTCATTTGAGGTATAAATAATAAAGAATAAAATGGGTCCCAAAATGAATTATTGAAAAATAAGAAGAGGGGATTTATTGTTGTTTTTGACCCTTATCTCCCCCTACTTTTATTCCTAGATGAACTAGTCATCATGATGCCCAAGTCGGGGTTTAGAATCATAAAATACCTTTGGCATTTTATTTCTTTTTCTTCTCTATATTCTTTTATTTTGGCTTCAAACAATGCATTCTATATAATGTTTTATACAATAAATAATGAGTGTTAGTTCATGCAAAATAATGCTATTTACATACATTTAGCTAGGGTTTAATGGCCAAAATGAAATAATAAAGTAGATGAAATGGATATTCATCAACTATCTTGTACGATCTCTTGCTCGTCATGCTAGCAGTATTCTTCGACGCTTCAGGTCGAGTAATCCATGAGACCACCGTATCACGGCTTTTGAGGATTACACATCTACTACATCGCGTCGTCTCGTCGATGTCGACCCTTGCTTTGATCCATTGCTTCGTGTCCATTCAACAATGCTGAACCCAACTCTTATACCATTTATGGGAACAGAAGCGCTACTAACTACACTCTGATACAAGTTGATGGGACATGACCCGTTGGTATCATCTTCTCTCGTATAACGGTTATTAGGGATATGAACCACCTTATACAGATGCGGATGCACAATAGACCACCACCGAGAAGCACGTGAAGAAAAGAACAATCAGATATAATGGTGGTCGGTCACCTCTCGTGACCATCGAAGAAGAAAGATCAACATAAATTAGAACAAGTACAACTCTCTCTGTTCCCTTGCTCTCGCATTTCTTTCTTCTCTCCTCCCTCCTCTAGGGGTTACATTGTTCTTATGGTTGTGTCTAGACAATGCCTCCCACCCCCTATATAGTCCAATTACAAATCCATAGTTCTATTTCTATTAGGATTAGGAGTCATATTTCTTTAGGATTCCCAATCCTAATATGACTCCTAATTCCTAACAAGCTCTCCCTTGAGTTGAATTCCATCTTGATCTCTTCATCATCTTGAGTTTGTACTTGGGTATGCTCATCATTTGCATGTCTCGTTAGCAGGAACTCACTGCCTCTGGGTGACACACCCGTCATTAGATGCCATCGACGTTCCACCTTGCATGATCTCTTGCCAGCCGCCGCTAGTAGAATTCTTCGACGCCTCCGATCGATTTCTTCAAGAGGCCACCATATCACAGCTTCTAAGGATTGCACATCTATTGCATCTCGTTGTCTCGTCGACGTCGAACATCACTCTGATCTGGTGCATCGTATCCCTTCAACAATGCTAAACTCGACTCTGATATCACTTATTGGGAACAAAAGCGGTACCAACTCCTCTCTGATACTAATTGTTGGGAACGCGGGCTGATATCACCTCTGCACAGATATCGGATGAACCCTTAGGGCGGATGTGCAATCGATCACCACCACAAAAGCGTATGAAAGAAAGAATAATCAGTAGAACGGTGGTCGATCACCTCTTGCGACCACCAGAGAAGAAAGATCAATATAAATGAGAGTGAGTACAACTTTCTTCGTTCCCTATCTTTCTTATCTCTTTCTTCTCTCTCTCTCTCTCTCTCTCTCTCTCTCTCTCCCCCTCTCTGTCCCTCTCTAAGGGTTACATTGTTCTTGCGATAGTGTTGAGGCAAAGCCAGCACCCCCCATTATATATAGCGCAATTACCATCTCATAGCCCTATTACAATAAGACTATAAATATAATACAACTAAAATACTATTAGGATTAAGAGTCCCACCCTATTAGGATTCCTAATCTTAATATGACTCTAATTCTAACAGTTCGAACATTATCTTTTTGTAAATATGAACAATGAGGTGCTAGATTGGATGAAAAGAACACTATTATGTAAAGAAATGCACTTAAATTGTTGAACCATGCACGAGACACCTGTTTTAAGCCATATTATGACTTCGGTCAGCGGTAAATATGATTAAGTTTGGAGGGATCAATGAAATCTAGTGGTTAAGTTTTATAGACCGTTTTAAATAAATCACCACATAGAAATGCAATGTTGCCATTTATTTATTGGAGAAACCATTTGTAAGAGGATGCAATGGATAATGTTAAATAGATCATAGTAGGTTTTGCCACCGGGCTGAATGTTTTAATATAGTTGATTCATTTTATTTAACAAAAGTAATTTATAACAAAGCAAGTTTTATAATTTTCAACAGAGTCATCTGATGATTGCTTGATGCGAAACCTATTTGCATCCTATAATATTCATTTAAGTATGTGGAGGTATGGGAGTTCACGTACTCCCGGAGAGATGAGAAGTGAATCCTTTTACCATTGCATGTCTCCAGTGTGGATTATTATTTGTTAGAACGAATGTGGTAGGTTCGAAAGTACCATTGACTTCGGTATATATCCTTGTTTTCTATGACAAAGGCCAACAATCAATTTGTAATTAATTTACGCTTAAGGGATAAGCTGGAGACGGTGATATGTAGGAATAGCTAGTAATGAGGGTCAACTTGTTTATATAAACGAACCAAACTTGAAAATGGTAGGTTCACCTAAATTTGCTTAGTTCAAAGTTTGATACACATACGCACACATAAACTTACAAATACTACGTTGTTCATATTTTCCCGAATTAAGGGAACATTATCCTAGATTAGCTATCTCATGATAAATACTCACATCGTGCTTACAACATCCATTATGTGTTTATTTATTATACATATCCACAATCCTGCAGGCAACTCGAAAAAGAACAATTGATGAACCTCATCAATTGTTGCCCGCTTGCCTTCTGTTTCGATGTAAACTTTTCCCTTTAATATTAAGTGCTCGAATAGAATAGAGGAGAGAATGAAATCTTTCATCATTAGATTATATTTGTTCCAGTTCGGACCCCGCTTTGACTCTGGAAAGTCCCATAAAGCACCCAACGGAGGAAGTAGCAGAACAGAGAAAGACAGTTCCGAGTGGCGAATGAAAAAAGGTAGTGGAAAGGGTGAGGCATAGATCAAAAAATGCGGGGGAAAATAATGCATAGCGCGAGAGAGAAAAACGAAGTAGCGCGTCATTCTTTTTTTCAGAGGAAAGTCTATTTCATTCTAATACTTGATGGCCGTGCTCCTGACGCACCATTATAGTTCACTTATGTATGGGCCGAGAGAGGAAGTTCGGGCCATGCTAAGCCAATTGAGGTGAACCTCATCATCCCTTATCCCATTTTATTCCTTATCCCTAATTCGAACAATTTATGATATAAAAAAATATTAAAATTAGTTTTTTCATATATAAATTTTTGTATTGTTTTTTCAAAAATGAAAAAGACTGAGACAAAGAAGAACAAATAGTATCAATATTTATTCTAATTGCACGCATACACACACATGCACACATGCACACATGCACACACGCACGCTTGCATCACATCTACATGCAACGTCTATGTTCATCATCTCTCAACAATTTATTTGTCTTTTATAATCAACATGCATGTGTTTCCATGGCACATGCACTGGCTCTTCCCGAGACATATCAATGGTTGACAGAGGTGTTGACATTGAATTTCTTTTGCTCTACAACATATTCCTTTTTTCCTAAATATATCGCTCATTATTTTATTTTCTTTCATTCTCTCCAATCAAAAAAATTGAAGTTTGATATTCATTTAGGTTTGATTCCATAAAATTAAAGTTTCATTCATATTCGATTAGAAAATGAATGAACCGAATCTAAACGTAACTTTGCGCTTGATTATCTAAACGAACCAAAATTCGGTCCAATTACACCCTTACTCTCTGCACCATAAACACGTACTCTCTCTCTCTCTCATATATATATTTAGATTATATAACCTCTCTCTCTCACTCTCTTCATATTTATATATTATAAAATATTAATCAATGTGAAAGAATCTCAATCCTTACAACTAGATCTTCAATTTTGTTTAAACACCTGTAATACATTTATTTCTATATAATAATCGATTAGTTTTTGATATTTCTAATATGCATTCATATTTCCCATACCCTATACGGTTTTCATATATTAATAAATATTATTTTAAATACAATCTAATAAATTATCATTACGAAAAAAAATAGTCAATAAATATATTAAAAGAAAAGTTGTTCACGTCAAGCCCCCCATTATCAATTCCTCCGGAAAGAATTATTGCAACTTTAATTGTCCGATGGTTGAGCAATTGTCTTCCACCCAAAAGGCTAAGATTAAAGCCCGTATTGCCACTTCATTAAAAAAATAAAATTTGCATTATCTATTTCATCAAAATAACTTTTTACAGATATGTCAATCATTATACAAAAATTAAATATATTACTTTAGATTTTCAAAATGCAATGGTAAAATCTAACAAGTGTTATAATAGATGGATTCTTTTCTTTGATATTTCCATTTTACACATATCCCATATAAATTATACACTTCGGGGATAAAAAAATCCAACAAATCTGCATTGAATAATTGATCAAACCACTTTGGTATCAAATATCACTTGATATAGAAGAATACAAAATAAATTTGAAAATTTTACCAATACCATTAACAAATGATTCTGTTTTCCAGTTGAAATGCCGTTTGTAATGTAAAGTGTTTAATTTTTTGGTGTCTATTTCCCATTGATCCTCAACAACACATGCATAAATCCCTTATCAAGTAGTAATATTTTTTCAAAAAAAAAAACTAACCTCCATTTCCTTAAATTTCCTCTTCTGAAAGTATGTCTTCTTATCCATCATGTTAGTGATAGCACAACTAGTTGGACACATTTTTATCTTTTTTTATAGCTGTAGAATTCCATGCAACATGCAAGAATTCATCCATTTTATCTAAAAATAATCTTCTTAGCATGTTCTGTCATGCAACAACCAAGTGTGGATTAGTCTGTTAGTATACTCTAAAGTCGGCTTCCTGTTGAAACACAATAACAGAGTGGAAAGGCAAGAGCATCCCGTTCACCAGAGGCTGCACCTTCTTTGAATGTCAAAAGACCAACGAGAAGATGCTCATCAAGTAATTGAAACATATGCAATCTTTGATCAATTGTGCACATAATTCACATGTACCATCGTTCATATCAAGTTTAAACATTATGCAGTAAAGTACGTGTGGTCGTGGAATCTCCCTTCAAACCAGGAAGAAGCATACTGGTCAGATGACCCATTTTTTGACTCCTTTGTTATTATTATTATATAATTATGAGAAAACATCAGACATATTGGTGATTTTATTAATATATATGGGCATTTCAGGAGCTGTTGAAGTTCACAAGTGCAGTGTTTGATAGATTTCCACAGCTTGCAGATGGTACTATTACTGACTAGTTAATGAGCTCTACAAGTACTTTTTCGACTTGCAGTTGGGAATTAAGCAAAAGCATCAGAAATCTATTCAATTTCTATATTATTTGAAATTCATTTAAAACAATTATAAAGGTTCATGTCCATAATGATATCCATTGTGTATTCATTATAACTCTAAACATCTATCAACATTTCGAAATCCAGTTTTAGGCACGAATCTCTTTGTGTAATTATCGAAATAATTATCTAGTTTCTTGAAGGTTTCCAATTTAACTTGGTTTATTTACTTATTTGTTTACCATCTCTTTAATTTTGCAGGTTTATTGCAAGAGCCATATGTTATTATTCAGTTTCTTATGCAGACATACAAATTGTTCTTTGAACCATTAATCCTTCCATTTTTCATTTATTATGCGCGTCTGTGGGCATTTATTAGTGGTTTCGTAGGGCAAGTCTTGAGCATAATATTTAAATTCATAGGCATCTCCCTGTGATTGATCTACTTTTTCTTGTTTGTATGTCATGCATATTATATATGGACTCTCTTGATCTTTGATTAGTATTTCTCATTAAGATATGGAATCACTTTGCATGGACCCAAATCCCATACTTAGTATTTTCGTGAGTTTAACTCCTTCAAGCACACTATAAAAATGTATATACACAATTATCTCAATGTTCCATATTTGTGGATTTGTTGATGTAGGCTATCTCCGTTCCGAGGTTTACTACAAGATTAGCGGTCTTATTAGAAATGATAACCTCGATGATTGATTTCTCATACAGTCTATGACCTATTGATAGAACTTAGTCCTTGCTATGAAAGTTCAAGTTTCTGCTGAGAAGTGATTTTTATCCATTTATGTTAATGCAAACATACGTTCGATCATGTTTTAGATTTATAAAACTCCTAATAAAATATAGGTATTTTTACCTCAGGAATCCTGTAAAATTCGCCAATTACCTTCTTGACCTTTGAAACAATCTAATTCCCCCATCGACCCCGTAAACTTGCTAACCATTATCCCACAGACCTCATGGTTAAGCCCCGTCCATTTATACGTTAAAACTGATCGGATTCTATTACATTCTTTTACATTATATCCATCTTATTTATCAAAATTACATTGAGTGCCTCTTCCCCTCACCTTCCTCATCTCACTTTCCGCACTCATCACCCGCCCTCCTCCTCCCCGACCTCTGCCTCCTCAACCTCCCCTCACTACAAAAAAGGCGGGATTGGCGTGCACATAAAAGCTCGTTATGTGCACGCCTAGTGCCCGCCATGTGCACGCCCGAGGGGTGGGCGAGCACATGTGCTCATTCAGGGCGTGCTCGCTTCTGTGAGAGTCGCCACGGCTGGTGGGCGAGCACATCGGGACGCTATGTGCTCGCCTGCTCCCTGGTGGGCACATATGTGCTCGCTGATGTGATCGCCTCCTCTATAAATTGCGATTACCCACAGAGCACCTGGCGAGCACATGTGCTCGCCCAAAGTGATTTCAAGGAAAAAAATATACAGGTTCGACAGGGTTTTGACGCCCCGTCGAACCTGTATACCCTGCCAATAAACCACTGCAGGTAGCTCCCTAAGGGTATATATATTATAGCAGTTCGTTGAGTAAGATAACTAGCACTAAGAATTGAAAGGAACGCAATATACATGAATTCAGAAATAAACAATCTAATTTAACATCTAAATATTACAAACATGTCAAAGCCAATAAAGTTCATATAAATTAAAAGATGCGCTAAAAGATTAAAAAAAATACAGGTCCAAACCAACAAAAATTTACTTCTTCTTTGGTCTAAAAAATTTGGACACTAAACCATGCTTTGATTTCTTTTTTTCTTTCTCCTTTTCTTTGAACCTCGCATACATGCGTGCCTCTTCTTCAGGGTCGTTCTCCTCCTCCTCTTCGTTATCAGATTCAATCTCTTCAGGTTGAGATGCACGCCCTTGCGACCTATATTATATATGGAAGATATATATCTATTACATGCATTTTGTAGATATAGAAATTTAAAATTATTACTCATTATATAAGAAGAATACTTACATGTACGCCGTGAACTCCTCTCGGAGCTTCGTCACTGTTGACACGAAAAATCCGAGCGACTAAGGAAAAGGTATTTAAATGGTTGTTGCGACCTCGGTCACTCAGATGTGTCAATCAAGAAAATTGAACCACTAATATCAATCAAATCAGATAAAACTCAAAATAGCGGTCCTGCTATTGGATTAACCTGGTATAGCGACCAGGGTCGAACTCAAGGAGCACGGATTGGCCTCTTGGCCTACGAAGTAGTAAAAAGAAAGAAAATAAAATAACAAAATATTTTTAGTGGTTTTTGAGTATTTTTATATTTTTTGGATTTTTAATATATGAAGAAAATAAGAAAAGTAAACAACCACACACTTCAACAATTTATTTAAAGCAATAAAAATCAACCAAAAATTCAAACAAAAATATTTTTATGTATTTTATAATTTTTAGTGTTTTCGATGAATTTTTGAGAATTTTCTGATATTTATTTGATTTTCTAGAAATCAAAAAGTGGCAAAAATGAATGGTACTGTCCAGCCGAGCCAAAAAGGCCTAGATAAAATACCTAAGGGCCCTAAAATGGCTGGGAGGTAATTTTCCTGTAACGAACACAAATAGGAAAATTTAGACACCATGTTTATTATTTTTGGATTTTTGGATTAATTATTAGAATTTTTATAAGTTTTTAAGTGTTTTTCAATTTTTAGTGGTTTTCAGTAAAAAAAAAATGGCTAAAATTGGCTAGAAAATCAAACTAAGCAAAACAAATAGTAGCTAATTTTTGTGGAATTTTTAATTGAGTTTTAATATTTTTTTAGGGTTTTTAAAGTTAGACAGTGACAAAATTAAAGGTTTTTGATTTTTTAAAAATAACAAACGAAATAAAAAATATCCTCAAAAATCCACGAAAATTTTACACCATGGCAGGAGCCATGTGTCCAATTTTCATTGGATTTGGAGGTGTTTTACTATTTTATTCAAAAATAAAGGAAGGGAACTGTGCACAGGGACCAAAGTGCAAATACCCAAGAGTCTGGGGGGTCTGGTGCAATTTTCCCAGCAAAACACGCGCCACGCGCGTGCCTGGGGCACTCAGGGACCCAAATGTAATAAAAATAAGTCCCGAGGACTTATTGGTAACATGTACCAAAAGTCCAAGGGCTTATCTGCAAAATACCCAAAATAACATGCACATGTGGAAATATATCACGCACAGGGGTATAAATGCAAATAAGTAAAACTTTTCATTCATTCAAGAACAACCAGAACTACAGGGGTCTCTATTGCAAATAAACCAGATAAACACATGACGAAGCACGTGGCATACAACGCACAGGGGTATATAAGCAAATAAAATAAAGTACGGGGTCCACTATGCAAATAACCCTAAAACTAAACAACTAACTTCAATATTTACAGGACTAAAACGAAATAAAAAGAAAGACAGGGCCTAAGGGTAAATTACCCTTTATTAAGCGGAGCGGCTGGATGGTTGCCACGTGTAGATCGGACGGTCTGGGATCGAGTGGCACTCCAGCGCTGAGCCTCTCGGACGAATCCAACGGTCAGGGCTGAGAAACGTGTGGATCTGACTGCTGGGATCAGATCTCCTCTGATCTGACGCTGTCTGCAGCCCCACGAACGAATGGCTGGGATGAAATCTGGAGCTAGGTGGCTGATCTGACGGTAGCTGGAGGACGTGGAAGAACAGGCGGCCGGCGAACTTCGCCGGCCTCGTGGAAGCGCTCCCGGCCTCCGCTGTTGCGCCTGAGGATCGGAGAAGCTCCGACGTGGTGGTGCGCAGCTACTGATGCCCTCCGATGGCCCAGCCGAGCTCGGGAGAGCTCCGGCGAGGGCGGCGGAGGCAAGGCTCCTGGTCTGAACGTTGAAAGGCCTCAGATGGCCTTTGTTTGACCTGCAAAGCAACCCAGAAGACTCGCGGGTCGAGGGCAAAGTGCCTCGACCCGGTTAGGCGAGGTGACGGTGGCTCGTGGGTCGGAGTGGCGAGCTCCGGCGAAGGTGGTGGACGGAGGAGCTCGGCTCCCAGCTCCTGTGCGAGCTGGGTTGGATGAAAACGTGGAGAAGATGCGCGGGAGGACGGCGAGGGCTATGGCAATGCCCGATGATCGAGTAGTGGTCGGAAGCGATGGGAATCGAAGATGGACAGCGGCGGCGCGATTTGGGGGTAAATGAAAATCAGAGAAAAAGATAAGCTATCGGAGCTACCTGGGTGGTCGGAGAGACTAGGGAGGAGCTGCTGAAGCTCCTGGTCGTCGCCTCAAGGATCGTCTCCCTCCGAGGCTCGGTGCTCACGCAGGTGGCGGAGCAGCGGCGGCGTAGCTCGCCGGATCGATGGCCAAGCTCCCTCTCCTCGCTTCGACTGGTCGGGACGCAAGCTGTCACTCTCGCGGACGCTCTGGAGCTCACTGGGGGTGGAGACAAGTGACCAAAGATAGAGAAATGAGGTGGCGGAGCTCGCTTATGTACGCTGGAGGGGTCCGAGAAAGATGGCTCGGGTAGGGCGTGGAGGCGCGCAGATCCCGAGGTGGATGCCCGGCGAGGATGTCGGATGTGGTCGGATCAAAACGGACCCGGGGTTTGGTGGAATAGCGATCGGGTCGAGCGGGCAAAATTTCGAGAAGTCGGGTCCACGACCCAGATCCGCGGGAGGTGGTCCTGGGGGGGGTAGTTGACCGGGCGGTCAACATCCCCAGGACCCAATAGAGACAGGCCACGTGGCTGGATCTTCAAGTGCAAATTAAGGGTAGCTAGGGGCCGAATCTGCAAAAAGTTAAAACATGAAAGATTTTTATTTTATTTTTTTCTATTTTTTGGTGATTTTTAATAATTTTTTCGAAATAAAAATAAGCTATATACAATATAGTACTATACATAGGTATATATACAATATATAGGGTTTTGATTTTTGATTTTTTTAATTGTTATTTTTGTGAAATTTTATTCTTATTTTATATTTTATTTATTTTCATTATAAAATAAGGAATAAAAAGGGTATTTTTATTTTATTTTTATTATTTATTTACATAGGTAAAATAAATACATATATACATCTATATACATGCAATATATTTTTGTATTTTTAATTTTGCTATTTTTATTTTGCTTTTGTTTTAATTGTTTTTATTTTATTTATTTACAAGGTTAAATAAATACATAGAAGTGGTTTATGTACATGATGAAAGGGGTGTTTCAATTCTTTTTGATTTTTAACTTTTTCTTTTGTTTTTATATTTTATAAATATATACAAGTATTTACAAGCATATTTTTGGTGAGGAAAATATCTTTATTTTATTTACATAAATACTTACACATGAGCCCCTATCTCCCTCTACTTTGGCTTTTATGCGGTCAGGCCCATGCTGAGCCCTCCCTTGGGTTAGGTTGCTCAATATTTATTCTAAATATTCCCCTCTTTTTCTTTTTAATCTTTATTCTTTTATTTTTGCACAAAAACATGCTAATTATAGGTTTTTACACAATGCATGCTTTTGGTAATTATTTGTATTTACATATATCTACATGCATTTGCAAAGGTTTTTATAGCTAAAATATAAGAATAAAGAGTGATGAATGAGTATTCATCAGTTCACCTGCTCCACCATCATCGCCATCTGCGACTCCATTGGAACTGTTGATTGGGACGGATGTGGTTGCGTGTACGACGGCTGAGAGTATGCAGAATATGAGTGACGATGTTCCTCCACATAATATGGAGGAAGACCACCAATCGTCTGCTTCCTATTCGCCACAACGTCCCTCTCCGCCAACACCTTATAAGTTTTTCAATTTTTAATATAAAATTATATATTAGAAATGAGTATAGCAAGATAATATTTATCCATATATACCTGCTTCCAGATCATTTTATCAAATGGTGGTTGCTCTCCAGTTGGATCGACACCCCATTTTTCTGCAGATAGTGCCAGATAACGATCCTGAAATACAAAGTTTATAATATATATAAATGACTTATAATATATCATTTAATTGTAAATAAATTGATAGACTTACCAACAATTGTCCTGCTTCAGGAGTGGACCATTGTGACTCTCCTTCTCTCCCACTCATGTGGGACCTCGACCACCACTCCTGAAAAGAGAGTTCCCTTTCCAACTAGCTGCCTGAAAATTTTTTTAAGATCTAATAACAACATTGCATTATATTAAAGTAGATCTCCAAAAAATAATTTTAAATCGTAATACCATCTCCGCTCTAATCTGATTGTGGCTTTTAGAGCCACTTGTCGACTTAATCCTTTGTTTCTAGCGGTTTGTCCTTCCCGCCGTAGATCTTCTTCCAAACTCATCATCCGCAATGAATGCATCACAGAAATCCACCCATCTGGAAGGATTATGTTATGATAATTGATTATGTTAAAAAGTTTAATATAAATTATTTGACAAGTATAATACCTATCCTCCGTACACCATGACGGCGGGAACCTCTTCATCTCCTCAAAATTCATCTCCTCGCATCCCATCTTCGCATGTGAGTCTTTCCTTGCCTTGAAAAATGTATCGCTCATTCTCTTTTCTGCCAAACGAATGAAGGCTCTACGATAAACCTCCTTCCCCAGACCAGAGCCAAGGCGAAACCTACTCTGAAAATTATAACAATTTATAAGATACAAAAAACTTGACCAAAAAAATATGTATCACTTCTTAGAAACATTTCTTACCAGAAACATTTCAAACAGTCTCTCATGTTCTGCAGCAGGGATGTGACACCATCTAAATTGCTTGAAAGTCAAGTGTGTCTTTATTATGTTGGTTATCTCCTTTGCCACATGTTGCTGTTCAAAAAATCCTTGCATTTACTAGAAAATTTAACTTCCATACAATTTATAAAAATTTGGAAAATATTTAAAGATAAAATCTATAAAAAATTTTACCTCCCATCAGCCGTAACTTCCAACAAAGTGTGGGACGCCGACGTCTGTCCAACTACAGTGGGTAAAGGCACGAATGTGCTCGGCCATCCAGAAGAAGGAGAGTCAGAACCCATCGATGTCCGTGCTGGTATGGGGACCTAGACTGGGAATCCTGTAGGGGCTGCTGAGGTAGATGGCTCTCCTAGCCTCCTACGTAAAAGGGTGGCGGAGGATAACCAAGAGACTCGTAGTAAGCTATCACCCGACGAACCTCGTCGGACTGTGAATCAAGAACAGCATCCGGGGTGGGCTGCCTATTGGAAGAAGGTGTGTCTGAGGAAGATGGACGATTGGATCTATGTGATCCATGCACCCTGCCACGTCCAAAACCTGCCATGACTGTAATAATGATGTATTACATATTTATTATTTAAGATTTTAGTTAATTCAATTATAATTGTATAATAAAACTTACTACTATTCTTCATCACTTATTTCGGTGGGATTTAAGGATATTTCTTCGTTTTCTAAGTTTTCCGAGTAATCATTTCTGGAGTCAGTATTATCTTGTAAGTCAACATAGAAAACTTCATTATCAGCCAATCGAATCGATTTGATAATTGGGACTTCTTCTGTTAAGTCTATTCTTTCATTTGTCGGTGTAAATGCTTCATCTATGTCATCTTCCTGATTACTGGAATCATTGGAGATATAACCTCGAGAATTTATCTTCACAACAGTTACTGTTTCAATGCTCTTTCTCTTCTTTGATATTTGTGGGAGATAACATATTTGATCTGCTTGAGATGCTAAGACGAATGGTTCAAATCTGCGTATAAATTTCCTTTGCACCACGTCGAGAATGTTATTTCTTTTATCAAGTACTACACCTCCATTGGGTTCATACCAATCACACAAGAAAAGAACTACTTTATTTAAGCCTGGTATACTATATTACACTTCTATAATCTCCTTTAAAATTCCGTAATAATTCAGATGATCTTCCTCATAACAAGATCCGCGAACCATCACTCCATGATTTTGAGTTGTCAAATATTTACTGGAATTTAAGGTATGAAAACGATACCCATTACTGTAACATGAGTTGTATGATCGAACCTTATAAACAGGTCCTTCTCCAAAATATTTTAAAATATGAGAATAGAAATCACCACCGTACAACTATTTTGAGCAGTCTTTAAACCACGCTGGAAATTGATTCCTATAAGTGCTGTCTAAATTCCCTACAATTTATAAGAGAAACATATTCATTACTTGTGATGAATATATACATAAAGTAATTCAAATACTTACTGAACATATGGTGTTATTTCCTCGCAATTGTTTAATACGTATAACTCTGTAGCATCCTTCTCTTGTTTCGATAAGAAACGTTCAGTTGCTTTTCCTATTAGATGAGTGGATGACCGAAAGATACTGATACAAGGTTCTTCATCGGAAGAAATTGTCTCATTCCTCCTGCATCTATTGTGGATAGTCTCCACATCTTCTGGAAGATATCTTGCGCAGAAAATTGCGACTTCCTCATATATATATATATATATATATATATATATTGTGAACTTATAGATCCTTCAACTTTACTTTTGTTTCGGACCATTCTTTTAAGAAAGAACATAAACATATTATATAAGAAAGTAGGTTAAACATTTAGTCCAAATAGTAAAGAAGGAATGACATTATAATACATTTAATTACCTTTCAAATGGATACATCCAACGATATTTTACCGATCCTCCAACTTTTGCTTCCCATGGAATATGAATCATCAGATGCTCCATCGAATCAAAAAATGAAGGAAGAAATATCTTCTCCAGGTTACACATAATCACAGGAATATTTTTTTGAAGATAATCCATCTCCATGCGGTATATGTGTGACGAGCATAACACCTGGAAAAATCTGCTAACATCTGAAAGAGCATCGACAATATTTTTTGGTAATAATCCTCTTAACACTAACGGTAGTAATCTTTCCATAAAAACATGGCTGTCATGACTTTTCATTCCCTTAAATGTAAACTTCTTCAGATCGACCAAATTGGAAAAATTTGATGCATATCCGTCTGGAAACTTCAATTTACTTGTCCATTCACAAACAAGCTTAACTTAATTTCTATGTAAGGTATACTTTGCTTTTGGAACTTCAACCCTTCCACTATCATGTTCCTTGATATGCAATTCTGGGCTATACATATGATTTGTAAATCACGACGAGACTTTAATGTATCTTTTGATCGACCGGTTACATTCATAACAGTATAGAAGATGTTATCAAACACATTTTTCTCTATATGCATAACATCTAAGTTGTGTCGTATGAGTAACTTACTCCAATATGGTAACTCCCAAAATATACTCTTCTTAATCCAATTATGACTGTCACCAAAACCAGGAAGGTTTTTTGTTTTATCTCCATTTTCTAAGGCTGATTTCTGTAATTTCTCCAAGTATGATAATATCATATCGCCTGTCTTAATTGGTGGAGGATCTGAAAGATCAATTGTATTCCTTTTAAAAGACTGCTTTTGTCTTCGATATGGATGATTATTTGGAAGGAATCGTCTGTGACAATAAAAAAAACATGATTTCTGACCGTGTTGAAGCTGGAATGATTTAGTACTATTCATACAATATGGACAACTTTTACGTCCATGCGTACTCCATCCAGATAACATTCCATATGCTGGGAAGTCATTTATCATCCAAAGCAGAACTACTTTCATGTTAAATGTTTGACTCTTATTAGCATCATATGTATCAACTCCATCGACCCATAACATTTTCAACTCATCGATAAGAGGACGTAAATAAACATCAATGTACTTTCCCGGATGTGTAGGTCCTGGTACTAACAGCGAAAGAAATATAAACTGTCACTTATTACATAACCATGGGGGTAGATTATATGGCGTTGTCATTACTAGCCAACAAGAGTAATCTCTACTTCTTCCATGAGGACCAAACCCGTCTGTACATAAACCTATAACGCAATTCCTCTTTTCATCCTTAAATGTAGGAAAAGATGACATCAATTCTTTCCAACAATCAGACTCAGATGGAGACCCACGCAATCAAGTCGGCTCAATCAAGAAAAATGAACCACTAATACCAATAAAATCAAGTAAACACAAAATAGCGGTCCTGCTATAGGATTAACCTGGTATAGCACCCAGGGTCGAACTCAAGAAGCATGGATTGGCCGAGAGGCCTACGAAGTAGTAAAAAGAAAGAAAATAAAAAGACAAAATATTTTTTAGTGGTTTTTAAATTTGTTTTATATTGTTTTGGATTTTTAAGTGATTGAGAAATAAAGAAAAACAAAGAAAGGCACACTTCAACAAATTATTTAAAGCACTAAAAATCAAACAAAAATTCAAACAAAAATGTTTTTATGTGTTTTATATTTTTTTATGTTTTTGGTGAATTTTTGAGATTTTTCTGATGATTATTTGATTTTCTAAAAATCAAAAGGTGACTGAAATGGAGGGTACTATCCAGCCGAGCCAAAAAGCCCTAGATAAAATATCTAAGAGCCTCAAAATGGCCTGGAGGTAATTTTCCTGTAAAGAAGATGAAACAAGGAAAATTTAGGTACCAACTTTATTATTTTTGGATTTTTAATTTATTTACTAGAATTTTTATAGGTTTTTGAGTGTTTTTAAGTTTTTAGTGATTTTTAGTAATGAAAAATAGCCAAACTTGGGTGGAAAATCAAACTAAGCAAAATAGACAGTAAATAATTTTTTTGTAATTTTTAGACCCTATTTAATATTTTTTTGTGATTTTTATAGTTAGATAATAGCAAAATTAAAGGTTTTTGATTTTCTAAAATTAACAAACGAAATCAAAAATGTCCTCGAAAATCCACGAAAATTTTACACCATGGCAGGAGCCATGTATTCAATTTTCGTTGGATTTGGAGGTGTTTTGCTATTTTAATCAAAAATAAAGGAAGCAACAATGCACAGGGACCTTTCTGCAATTAAAATAAAGTTCTGGGTCCCTGGAGTAACAAGCTTGGAAAGTATAAGGGTAGGAGTGCAAATTACCCCCCGGGCCACGCACGATACACGTGACTCAGGCCTTGAGGGACCTAATTGCAATTCCTATTTCTATAAATGCAGAACTTAACAAGCCAAAAACACAGGGCCAAAAGTGCAAATGTACCAAAAGACCACGTGTCGATGCACGTGTTCACCACTGGCAGGGGTATAAATGCAATTCACATAAAAGATAAGGTCAACAGTGTAATTTTCACAAAAATAAAAGAACTACACTACGTATTTACAGGACTAAAACTAAATGCAGAAAAGAAAGGGGGCCTAAGGACAATTTACCCCTTATTTATTATCCGAGGAGCTGGATGCGCGACGCGTGGAAGATCGAACGGCTGAGACGGCGCGCCGCGCACCAAAGGAGCCCTCGGCACTATCCGATGGCTGGAATGCACCCACGTGGCAGATCCAACGGCTGTGGTACGTTGTGGGGCTGCGAAGGACTCCTGGCTCGGATCGGATGGAGGTGGTGAAGCCACGTGCTGGATCGGATGGCTGAGATACGTCGTGGCTTAACCTCGCTGACTCAACGGTGATGATCGACCCCCGGGAGATCTGATGGTCAGTGCTACTCCGTGGATGAACGGGCGAGATCTAAACTGGAGCGTCGAGGCCGATCTGACGGTGGACGAAGGTCCTGGAAGAACTGGCGGCCGGTGAGCTTCGCCGGCCCTCTGCGTGTACGGTAGACCTCGTCCGGTGCTCAGGAGATGCGAGAAAGCTTTGCCGTGAAGCTCCGCACCCGATGCACTGCTCTGATGGAGGCGAGGAGCTCCAGAGAGCTCCGGCGACGTGAACGAACTGGATCTGCTGTGCTCAGAAGTTTCAACCTCCAGATTGGCCTTGATACCTGCACAGGAAAGAAGCTGGGTCGAGGGCAAACTGCCTCGACCCGTCAGAGCGGGCGGAAGGTGAACGGTGAGGCGCTGTGGAGGCTCTCCAGCGAGCGGCGGAGGGTGAGAGCCGAAACTCTGCTCCGAGGCGAGCCAGGGGGAGTGAAGGTGTGGAGAAGGTGGAGAGGGGTCTGGCGGAAGTGATGGCGGTGTCGGATGATCAAGTGAGTGGACGGAGACGGTAGGCGGAGGTGGCGGAGCTAAGCTACTGAAATCGGAAAAACTCGAAACTAAGTTATTCTACGGCCTAAGGAAGTTACCTGGCGAATGTAGTCGACTGTGCTGGAGCTCAAGAAGCTCCAGGTCATTGCCTGCAAGGGGTCGTCGACTCCCTGAGGCTGGGCGCGCTCGCGGCGGCGCACGACGGAGTTAACCACCGGATCAGTGGATTCCTTGGAACTCGGGCCTCGCTTCCACTCCAAAACACGCAGCTGTCACTCAGGTGCTCAGGAGGAGCTCCTTGGCGGCGAGCAGGAGTCCAAAGATGAAAGAATTAGGTCGCCGGAGACGACGTTAAATATACTCGAAGATCCGGAAAGAAGGAGATCGGGCGAGTAGCTCAGAGTTCGGATCCTCTAAACCCACCCCGGGCGAGGGTCCTGGATGATCGGGGATTAATCGGAGCCCGGGGTTTGGGTTAATGGCGGTCGGGTCAGGCGGGTAGAAATTGGAGAAGACGGGTCGGGCAGGACAGACCCGGCTCTGGTGGTCCTGGGGGAGAGTTGACCGGGGGTCAACGATCCCCCGTGGACCAATCAGAGCCCGCCAAGCATATTAATTTTGATTCATTTATTTGGTCTAGAAAATGATCGAATTAGCAAAAACTTAAAACATGAAATATTTTTATTTTATTTTTTTTCTATTTTTTAGTGATTTTTAATTAATTTTTGGAAATAAAAATAAGGTATATACACTATATAGCTATATATAGGTATTTGTACACTATAGGGTTTTTGATTTTGATTTTTAATTTTTATTTTTATGCAATTTTATCCCCATTTTATATTTTATTTATTTATAGAATAAAATAATGAATAAAAAGGTATTTTTATTTTATTTTTATTATTTATGTACATAAGTAAAATAAGTATATATATATATCTATATACATGGTATTTGTACAATGTGTTTTTGTATTTTTAATTTTTGCTATTTTTATTTTGTTTTTGTTTTAATTGTTCCTATTTTATTTATTTACAATATATAATATAGTTTATTTACAAAAAGTTTAAAAATTAATTCTATTTATTTACAAGGTTAAATAAATACATAGGAGTGGCCCATGTACAAGGTGACTATACAAGATGTGTTTTTGTTTTCTTTTTAATTTTTATCTTTTTCTTTTGATTTTATACTTCTAAATATATACAAATATTTACAAGCATATTTTTGGTGAGGAAAATATCTTTTATTTTATTTACATAAATATTTACACTCATGAGCCCCCTATCTCCCTCTACTTTGGCTTTTATGCGGTCAGGCCCATGCTGAGCCCTCCCTTGGGTTAGGTTGCTCAATATTTATTCTAAATATTTCCCTCGTTTTCTTTTTAATTTTTATTCTTTTATTTTTGCACAAAAACATGCTAATTATAGGTTTTTACACAATGCATGCTTTTGGTAATTATTCCTATTTACACATATCTACATGTATTTGCAAAGGTTTTTGTAGCTAAAATATAAGAATAAAGAGTGTTGAATGGGTATTCATCACCCCCCTATACTTAACTTTGCTAGTCCCTTAGCAAACACTTATTTGAAAAAGAAGTGAAAAAGAAAGAAAGAAAAAGAAAAAGAGGATGTACATGGATCAAGGTTGATTATTAAACTTGCCTTCATTAAATTGGGGTATGGAGCTCGATCAGATCTTTGGATTATTAATGTGTCGGAACCTTATTTAGACTTAAGCTTAAAACTCAACAGCCTCTAAGTTCCACTAATCTATAACCAAGACTCCTCAATGCTCCAGATCAGAACAAGTCATCAATCACAAACCCTGAAGACCATGAATCTTTTCTTGTCCTGTGAATGTGAAGTCTAAGCTCTCCACCTCAGAAATGGCAACTTGACAACCCTCCTCAACAAGGTAACTCTATGACCTCAATCTGTCCACTCTTTCCTCGAGGAGCGGGGTATTCCCTTCTAAGTTCAAGTTCAACCGGCTCAAGAAGAGGGGGAAGAAGAGAATGGGTCAAGGCCAGTGTAGCCAAGTACCCATGGGAGCTTGACCAGTGTAGCCAAGTCTCCCTGCTGCAAGCTACATCAGGTGGATCATGAAACCAAGCTTTGCTTATTGCACTCTATATACATACTCCGGTGGGATTATCATTTTCTATCAGACCCACCACTTTTTGGGAGTTCTTTTCTTTTTGCACATTTTTTTTCAAGTGCATATGTACAACATATACATGTGCAGCATATATACAAGGAGTTTTTCCTCTTGAGCCAGTAGACTATCCCTCTTTTGAAGCTTTATTGCAACCCACAACTCCCGTCGTTAGACCTCATGGCAACCAAACCAAGTTGAGACGCACTTCCTTCACTAAAAGAAGAAGAGAGGTTCCGCCTAGAAGTACTACCCTCATATGCTACCCCAAGTCAAGGAAGACTGCCTCCTCACCACCTCATCCGTGGAGAGCTCGGTGCATAGTGCTGGTGTCCAAGTAAAGCCATAATCTATATGAGTCATGTGTTGTTGTTAAGTGCTCTACTTAGGCTCATTGAGATGACATGTGATCATAGCCTAGTGGACTCAAAGAATTGAGTCACCATGGACCTGAAAAGCCTTAAACCTAAGCCCTATAAGGTTCCTCTTAGAAATTAGGTGGATTAAGATCTTAATCAAGCTCCATTTGTCAATTTGATTCCAGGCTAGTTTAAATGTCAACTATCATCCGGAAAAACTATATACATATGTACAAAAGATGCTTATTTACACAAATTTTATAATCATGCAAAATTTTTGAAAAATGTTTTGAAATCATGAATGGATGATGCATGAAGTGCAAGTTTTGCAAAAAGATATCTACACACATTTACACAAGATTTTTGCAAACTTTTGATTTTTAAAACATTTTGGAAAAATTTTGTACTATATACATAATTTTGATACAAAAAATATTTACACAAGCTTTACACAAAAGATTTTTGAAATCATTTTTATAAAAATAACTTGTACCCTAGCTATTTATGTGCAAATAAAAGAAGTTTATGTACATGAAAATTTTTTAATTTTTGTGATTTTTAGCCATTTTATTTATTAACACACTCACACAAAGTACGAGTTATGGCTAAAGTATATATGAAATATATACACACCCCCCTATACTTAGCTCGAACGATGTCCTCAGAGTCAAGAGTGATGAAGAAGACATAACTCGTGCTATGTATAGGGAAGTGAAAAGAAAGGCTATATACAAAGAGGAAGAATAAAATAGAAGGTCAAGAGGATCTCGGTTCTTCCCCCTATACTTAGGATTAAGTAATCCAAAGTATAGCAGGCTGTACACTAAGGGAAAAACCTGAGTGGAGAATGTACAGGGTCTACCCCCCCTATACTTAGGGTGAAATATCCCTAAGTATAGGCAGCAAAACAGGGGTAGCAAGACACGAAGAAAATCATGAATATATACAAGAAGGAGGAGACATCACTCCCCCTATACTTAAGGTGAAGAACCTTAAGTATAGGCAACGACAGAAGTGATGGAACCGAACAAAGAACAACCCGGTGTCTCCACCCCCCTATACTTAGGATGAGCTCATCCTCGCGAGGGTCGTCGAGGTGAGAAGACTCAGAATCAGAATGATCTAAAGACTCGGTTTCGTGTTCCGCCAGATTGGAAACACTCTCAGTAGGTGAAACAGGTACTCATCGAGTGCAGCATCCCGCAGATAACCCTCGGGGAGAGATGCAAGATCAGAAGTGACTAGAAGAGGATCAAGATCTAGATGGGCATCTGCGCTGCTATCAAGTATCCACTCAGTGCATCATGCTGCATCATCATCAGAAGTGCAAGTCTCGGCAATCTGGAAACAGGAGAAGGTACTAGTCAACACCGCGGAAGCTGGCAAAGTGTCTGCGGCTGATCCTCGCGTTGCAGCTATTCTGTCTGTCAGCTGGTCCTCAGGAAATGTATCTATCTCGACAAAGTGGAGGACAAAAGGCTCGAAGACGGGACTCTCTGTATCAACTCTCTCAAAGTGCTGTCCCTCCTCAAGCTGTGGCTGCTGGGCTGAGTCCTGGTGACTGTCTGCATCCAAGAAGTGTCTCTGCAGGAAGAAAACTGACTCCTCCGGGTCTGGAATCTGAATTGTCTGAATCAACGGCTGCAAAAGCTGGGGCTCCTCCGACTCTTGGAATATCAGAAGATCTGATATCCAAGACTCGTCAACAGGAAACTCTGGGGCTGACTCGAACTCCAACTGGAAGGCTAATGGGAACTCAAGTAGACGCTGGGTCCGAACCTCTGCTATCACAGTCATCTCCTCTGTCAGTGGTGCTGCATCATCCAAATCCTTGGGCTGGTGTGTAGAAACTGTCTCATCCTGTAAAGTGACACACCGCACTGGTACTGCATCGTCCGCATGTGTTGTCCCGACCATGGCATCTCGCGAAGAAGATCTCTATGAAAGTAAACTCGAGATGGTGTCCAGGAAGTGAATGTCGGAACCGCGGTGTGAACCGCCACATGTGGTAATCACCAGTGCAAGCTGCTCTGCGGTCATCCCCCGCATGGAGATCTCAATCAGGTCTGTAAGTGGAAGTCCGTGCTCAGGAAATCTCCTCAAGAGGTCAAGAAACCTCGGCCATGCCTCGTGTAATGGCTCCTGGGGGTCAACTGAAAAGTCCATGATCAAAGACCGCATGAAATCTGCTCTACATGGGGGAAAGTATCTCTGTAGAAACTCTTTGTGTAGCTCTCCCCACGTCTCGAGTGTCCTTCCCAACCGTCGGTGCCATCTCATGGCTCTGTCATGAAGCGTGAATGGGAAGATCCTGCTCATCAGCTCCTCTGCAGTGACGTCTGAATATCTCTATGCTCTACAAAACTCCTCGAAAGCGGACAGGTGAAGATAAGGCTCCTCGTGCGCCTCTCCCGAAAATGTCGGCAGTCGCTGAATGTAATCCAGATCCAAGATGAATGGACCTAGTGTAGAAGCTGACTGAGCTCCATGTGCTATCTGCTCCTCCATCCTTCTGGAATAGGATATGTCTGCTGATCTCCACTGCTCTCTTTGGTACCCAATGGAGTGCACTCTCAACTCAGCACAAACATCGTCCGTGTCTCGCATCTTCTCTAGCTGGTATCCTCGGACGTCTAGCACAACATGCCCAGAGTGATGAGATGAAAGGGAGGGAGGGAGCGGGAGGTTGGTCGGAGATCCGACCTCCCTAGAAGGTGGACTGGAGTGATGGTCATAAAGCGAAGAAAAAGCCGCAAGAGTCGGCTCGTAGTGAGGGGAATCCATCATCCAGGGATTAAGGAGAAGAAGAAAAGAGAAATGAAGGGAGGTGAGGGAGGGCGATGAGAAAGGATTGAAGGGATCTGGCAATCAAACAAGATGAACAAGCAAACCCCCAATTCACCTACGCACACAGAGCTGAAGACCGAAGGGATCGGTCAGTTATCTTGTCAATTTTATTTTAGGTGATAATCCAGTCTATCAGAGCGATTACGTGAGGTCAATAGGTATCCAAATCTTTCTCAACCGACTGTCCCGTACTGAAAGCCGGTAATCAGTCAAGAAAGGATTGGAGGCTCTATCCTAATGTGCGGATCACTCTCTCGCTCATCCAAACCAGACAAGGAGGGGGTTACTCTCCCCAAGACATATTTTCAATGAAGTGTCTTTTAGGTCAAGTATGATTAGCAGTCCCGATTTTATTGTTTTTGTTTTTAATATTTTTCAATAAAAAAAACGCCTAACGAATTTTTCGGTTCTCCTGATTATTTAATCCAAAACAGGGGGAGAAGACAAAAAAGCCGATGCGCGATGAAATCAATGATGCATGCTGAGTCAGAAATGCGTACCTTGTCTCCAGCACTCTACATGTAAGTGATCCGCGCAGATTTTAAAGACTGAAAATAAACTACATATATGATGCAACAGGAAAGCTGAGTCCTAGACGAGCAATTTCTACACGCAGAACCGTCTAACCGGTCACCGACCTCCAAGCCAAAGGGTCCGGTCTTGGCCCGTCCCTCCTCTGTCCGACAAATCGGGGGTAGGAGAAAGCACTTTACAGGACGGGCTGCGGCACGTAGGCTACGAATAAGATGATTCGGTTATTTTTATTAATAATTTTTAGTAGGTCCAATTAACGTTCTATAGGAACAAACAAGCAGTTAGGTGTGGGGATCCTACTAATTACGGCACAAGCAAGCGAAATTCCTAAGTCTAGGGGCTCGAGAAAAAACCGCGTAAACACCGGAAAAGGCAGTAAGAAAATAAAAGAAAACCAAAACCGCGTAAAAAGCCGCGAAAATCCTAAGGGTCCCCCGAGCACACCGGTGCTCGGCGAAACAGACCCGCTAAGTCCAATCACAGTCCAAGTCCAGTGTCCCTGTATTATTACAATAATAATGCAATAGAAATGAAAATCCTCTCCCACTCAACTCTCTCTCACTCTCTCCTGCGGCTCCGCAAAGAAAGGAGCCGCCTCCGGATCTCGTAGTTGCGTCGGCTTCTCGAGATCAGCCGCCTCGGTCCCCGGGCCCTCGTAAGAAAGAGAAGAATGGTCAGAACCAGATAATCAAATAATAAGAGAAAAAGAAATGGAAATGTAAATAAGGGTATATATGCAAAAATGCAAAATAAAATAAACATTCAAAATAAAACAAAATCAAAAATAAAAGAAAAAGAAAATAAAACAAAATCAAACACAAAGAAAATAAAAACAAAAGCCGCGAAATAGCCGCGAGCTCTGAAAGAGCCGCGAATAGCCGCGAAAATAAAAACGAAAATCAAATGAAAAACTACTAAGCCGTGCTCCCCGGCAACGGCGCCATTCTAATGAGCGACCTAAAGGCTAGGGTATAGGTGCTAAAGTGGTCGTTGCGACCCACGCGATCAAGTCGGCTCAATCAAGAAAAATGAACCACTAATATCAATAAAATTAAGTAAACACAAAATAGCGGTCCTGCTATAGGATTAACCTGGTATAGCACCCAGGGTCGAACTCAAGGAGCATGGATTGGCCGAGAGGCCTACGAAGTAGTAAAAAGAAAGAAAATAAAAAGACAAAATATTTTTTAGGTGATTTTTAAATTTGTTTTATATTTTTTTGGATTTTTAAGTGATTGAGAAATTTAGAAAAACAAAGAAAGGCACACTTCAACAAATTATTTAAAGCACTAAAAATCAAACAAAAATTCAAACAAAAATGTTTTTATGTGTTTTATATTTTTTATGTTTTTGGTGAATTTTTGAAATTTTTCTGATGATTATTTGATTTTCTAAAAATCAAAAGGTGACTGAAATGGAGGGTACTGTCCAGCCGAGCCAAAAAGCCCTAGATAAAATATCTAAGAGCCTCAAAATGGCCTGGAAGTAATTTTCCTGTAAAGAAGATGAAACAAGGAAAATTAAGGTACCAATTTTATTATTTTTGGATTTTTAATTTATTTACTAGAATTTTTATAGGTTTTTGAGTGTTTTTAAGTTTTTAGTGATTTTTAGTAATGAAAAATAGCCAAACTTGGCTAGAAAATCAAACTAAGTAAAATAGACAGTAAATAATTTTTTTGTAATTTTTTGACCCTATTTAATATTTTTTTTGTGATTTTTATAGTTAGACAGTAGCAAAATTAAAGGTTTTTGTTTTTTAAAAATAACAAACTAAATAAAAAATGTCCTCAAAAATCCACGAAAATTTTACACCATGGCAGGAGCCATGTGTCCAATTTTCGTTGGATTTGGAGGTGTTTTGCTATTTTAATTAAAAATAAAGGAAGCAATAGTGCACAGGGAGCTTTCTGCAATTAAAACAAAGTTCTGGGTCCCTGGAGTAACAAGCTTGGAAAGTATAAGGGTAGGAGT
Source organism: Ottelia alismoides (assembly GCA_037367405.1). NCBI lineage: Eukaryota > Viridiplantae > Streptophyta > Magnoliopsida > Alismatales > Hydrocharitaceae > Ottelia > Ottelia alismoides. The sequence continues at coordinate 208,700 of JAZKJV010001985.1, forward strand.
GCAAATTACCCCCCGGACCACGCACGATACACGTGACTCAGGCCTTGAGGGACCTAATTGCAATTCCTATTTCTATAAATGCAGAACTTAACAAGCCAAAAACACAGGGCCAAAAGTGCAAATGTACCAAAAGACCACGTGTCGATGCACGTGTTCACCACTAGCAGGGGTATAAATGCAATTCACATAAAAGATAAGGTCCACAGTGCAATTTTCACAAAAATAAAAGAACTACACTACGTATTTACAGGACTAAAACTAAATGCAGAAAAGAAAGGGGGCCTAAGGACAATTTACCCCTTATTTGTTATCCGAGGAGCTGGATGCGCGACGTGTGGCAGATCGAACGGCTGTGACGGCGCGCCACGCACCAAAGGAGCCCTCGGCACGATCCGATGGCTGGAATGCACCAACGTGGCAGATCCAACGGCTGTGGTACGTTGTGGGGCTGCGAAGGACTCCTGGTTCGGATCGGATGGAGGTGGTGAAGCCACGTGCTGGATCGGATGGCTGAGATACGTCGTGGCTTAACCTCGCTGACTCAACGGTGATGATCGACCCCCGGGAGATCTGATGGTCAGTGCTGCTCCGTGGATGAACAGGCGAGATCTAAACTGGAGCGTTGAGGCCGATCTGACGGTGGACGAAGGTCCTGGAAGAGCTGGCGGCCGGCGAGCTTCGCCGGCCCTCTGCGTGTACGGTAGACCTCGTCCGGTGCTCAGGAGATGCGAGAAAGCTTCGCCGTGAAGCTCCGCACCCGATGCACTGCTCTGATGGAGGTGAGGAGCTCCAGAGAGCTCCGGCGACGTGAACGAACTGGAGCTGCTGTGCTCAGAAGTTTCAACCTCCAGATGAGGTCGATTGGACTTGATACCTGCACAGGAAAGAAGCTGGGTCGAGGGCAAACTGCCTCGACCCGTTAGAGCGGGCGGAAGGTGAACGGTGAGGCGCTGTGGAGGCTCTCCGGCGAGCGACGGAGGGTGAGAGCCGAAACCCTGCTCCGGGGCGAGCCAGGGGGAGTGAAGGTGTGGAGAAGGTGGAGAGGGGTCTGGCGGAAGTGATGGCGGTGTCGGATGATCAAGTGAGTGGACGGAGACGGCAGGCGGAGGTGGCGGAGCTAAGCTACTGAAATCGGAAAAACTCGAAACTAAGCTATTCTACAGCCTAAGGAAGTTACCTGGCGAATGTAGTCGACTGTGCAAGAGCTCAAGAAGCTCCTGGTCATTGCCTGCAAGGGGTCGTCGACTCCCTAAGGCTGGGCGTGCTCGCGGCGGCGCACGACGGAGTTAACCACCGGATCTGTGGATTCCTTGGAACTCGGGCCTCGCTTCCACTCCAAAACACGCAGTTGTCACTCAGGTGCTCACGAGGAGCTCCATGGCGGCGAGCAGGAGTCCAAAGATGAAAGAATTAGGTCGCCGGAGACGACGTTAAATATGCTTGAAGATCCGGAAAGAAGGAGATCGGGCGAGTAGCTCAGAGTTCGGATCCTCTAAACCCACCCCGGGCGAGGGTCCTGGATGATCGGGGATTAATCGGAGCCCGGGGTTTGGGTTAATGGCAGTTGGGTCAGGCGGGTAGAAATTGGAGAAGACGGGTCGGGCAGGACAGACCCGGCTCTGGTGGTCCTGGGGGGAGAGTTGACCGGGGGTCAACGATCCCCTGTGGACCAATCAGAGCCCGCCAAGCATATTAATTTTGATTCATTTATTTGGGCTAGAAAATGATCGAATTAGCAAAAACTTAAAACATGAAATATTTTTATTTTATTTTTTTTCTATTTTTTAGTGATTTTTAATTAATTTTTGGAAATAAAAATAAGGTATATACACTATATAGCTATATATAGGTATTTGTACACTATAGGATTTTTGATTTTGATTTTTAATTGTTATTTTTATGCAATTTTATCCCCATTTTATATTTATTTATTTATAGAAAAAAATAAGGAATAAAAAGGTATTTTTATTTTATTTTTATTATTTATGTACATAAGTAAAATAAGTATATATATATCTATATACATGGTATTTGTACAATGTGTTTTTGTATTTTTAATTTTTGCTATTTTTATTTTGTTTTTGTTTTAATTGTTATTCTTTTATTTATTTACAATATATAATATAGTTTATTTACAAAAAGTTTAAAAATTAATTCTATTTATTTACAAGGTTAAATAAATACATAGGAGTGGCCCATGTACAAGGTGACTATACAAGATGTGTTTTTGTTTTCTTTTTAATTTTTAACTTTTTCTTTTGATTTTATACTTCTAAATATATACAAATATTTACAAGCATATTTTTGGTGAGGAAAATATCTTTTATTTTATTTACATAAATATTTACACTCATGAGCCCACTATCTCCCTCTATTTTATCTTTTATGCGATCAGGCCCATGCTGAGCCCTCCCTTGGGTTAGGTTGCTCAATATTTATTCTAAATATTTTCCTCTTTTTATTTTTAATTTTTATTCTTTTATTTTTGCACAAAAACGTGCTAATTATAGGTTTTTACACAATGCATGCTTTTGGTAATTATTCCTATTTACACATATCTACATGTATTTGCAAAGGTTTTTATAGCTAAAATATAAGAATAAAGAGTGATGAATGGGTATTCATCAGCGTGCCATGTCATGTACTTCGCCGTTTCTTTACAATAATATAGTCGTTTCAATCTCGGAGTCAACGGGAAATAACGTAGAATCTTTCTCGATATTTTTGTTCCACTCTTACTAGCTGTCTGATATCTTGGCTCATTACATTCAGGACATCGTTGTAAGTGTTGATGTTCACCGAAATATAGAATATGGTGATTTATGCATGAGTCTATTTTAACTTCTCCTAAACCCATCTTCCGCATTATCTTTTTCGTTTTGTAATAATCATCATGTAATTCTGCATCTTCTGGTACATCTTCTTAATAATCCTCAGCATTGCATTAAAATTACGATCGGTCATATTATATTCCATCTTCATCGATAGAAGATCCGAGACTGTAGAAAGTTTTGAATATGTCTTGCAACCCAACCACACTGGCTCTTCCGCTTTTTTCAACAGCTCGTAAAATTCTGCAGACTCTCCATATGGTTCCTCATCATCTAATAAAGTATCATTAAATTCTGGACCCGCAACATCCTTAACCATATCTGCAAAGGGATTAATATTGTCAGCTTCTTCCACATCATTCATACTGTCCTTGAAATTCTCACCATGCCTCCACCAAATGTGATATCCTTCCATGAAACCCATTCTATAAAGATGTAACTGAGTTTCATCTTTTGATCTCTTCCTCATTAGACGACATTTCTTACACGGACACAAGATAGTTCCATCTGAATCCACAATACGGGAACCTTGTGCATAAGCAAATTGTATAAATTCCTGAACACCTCTTTGAAAGGCATATGCTATACGTCCATCTACTACACGGTTGTACAACCATTCTCTATTGGTCATATTGATAAACCTGAATTAAATAATCTAAAATGTCAAATCTAGGAAATTGAGGATATCTAAACGTATCACATTATTGAGATAAAAGATGAGAAGAGAAGTGTATTAATTATGTTATCACTTTAGCCCATCCATAAGGATTCAAATTTACTAAAAGATGATAGTTGTCACAAGTATCTTTAATTCTAACGAAAATTCAGCAGCATAACCCTGCACCTCTCCCGTATACCCCATAAATCAATCCTAATTAATTATCAAAATAATCATATTAGTGATTATTTCAATAATAACTATGACTGATTTGGTATACCAAAGAGCAAGGGGTTATGAACCGAATTTCCGTAAGAAATAAAGACCTTGCGACACCGATCACCTTTTAGTAAATTTGAATCCTTACGGGCCCCCTTAGTCCGGGAACTCCGAACTAAGGAAAGCTGATATAAATGTAATACTTTACGATCATTTTACGTCATACATTTGTATGTGCTACAAATGAGACTATAAAATAATCTTAAAATATTAATTCATTTATATTAACCAGGCAATTACGTATATTTGGCTGGTTAACGATGGGGATAGGGATAAGTGTGATCCTTATTTAGTGCCTAATACAGTGCTTGGGTCACTAAGAGTTAATAGGCACCTGCAAAAAAATTCGAACCTGCAAACATCAAAATCCACGACCATCGGTCTGGGATAAACATCCCAAAGTGAGTCTAATAGTGCTGTGAAAAAATAAAAAAAATATAACACAGTTAGAGGTGATCAAATCCTCCAATGTGTTGCACAGGCCACCCGTTGTGCAGGGCCACACACCACCCGGTGTGGAAGGACGCACTATGTGTGATGGATTTTGTGCGATTTTCTAACAATTAATAAATAATATTTTGGACTTATCATAAACCTATCTATAAGTTAATGTGATATAATTGGTCACATTAACTAGAATTTAATGTGATAATAAATTATCACAAAGGAAACATTGGTTTATACCGTATCTCATATCAAAACGATATGAAATTTTAAAACTGTTATTAATGATATTCATCATATCTAATATCTACATTATTGAAGTTGACTAACTAATGTTATTCACACATTTCATAACTAATCTTTTTAAGAAAATTAACAATACTAACTAGTGCAGATGTTGTAATGGATATTTAGTCATTCAAAATTTATAAAATGTAAACATAATGTTGGTTGAGGCATTTTATCGAACACCTACAGGGCATACAATTATACATATTATTGAGACAATCAAATTCGAAATTACAGTACTATAGTGATCTACTATTATCCTTAACATGTAAAACACATATAAACTATCAAAACAATACACTACATTCAACAAAAAATTGAAACCGTAATCTATCAAACAATACAAACAGGTAATGAAATCGTATAAAAAGAGAAAGGATTAAGGATTATACTGAATGGTAGATGTAGATCTACTCAAAACACGAAAACGGTGGGTGTCGGTGTCGGGGCGGAGGGGTGGCGGGTCGCCGGAGGGGAGAAACTGGGAGAGAATTGCGTGGGAATGAGGAAGAAGAGCCGCGCGAGGTTCTGTTTACGGGCCTGGGCGAGCACACTTAAGTGCTCACCAGGCCGTCGCCAAGTGCTCGCCTGCAATTTCCACGGCGCTAAAGTTATCCGCGCAAGGAAATTCAAGTGGGCGAGCACAATTGAGCGAGCACATGTGCTCGTCCAAATTGGTAACCGCGCCTCTCCACAAAATTCAAACCGGCGACCCTCATGGGTGAGCACATGTGCTCTTCGTGTGCTCGCCCAATAAGGGGCGAGCACATGTGCTCGCCTATTGCACGCAGAGCCGTGCACGCTAATCCCACCTTTTTTTGTAGTGCCTTCCTCCTCCACTCCATCATGAGGGCGACCTCCTACTCCCCAACCTCTACATCCCCTATCTCCCCCTCCTCCTTGATAATTAGGAGTTCTTCAAGGGTCTTACGGTTTCACAAAGCGAAACCACAGTCAATGTGTTGACTGCTCAACAAACCCTAATTAATCAACAATCAATCCACTAAAAGAATCAAGCAATGAATATCACAAACTTGAGTCAAAATTTATTATTCTCTGCAACTAGATGTATAACAAGTAAGTGTGCAGAGGTCGAACCAAAGAGAGCAAAATTGGTAACCTATGGTTATTTTTACACAAAGCGTATTATGTACAACCATGTCATATATTATATTTTTGTGGGTTTTAATTTTTTATTTTTTTTATATTTCTGTTCTTAATGTTATATTTATATTATATTATTTTGATTTTTATATTTTGTATTTTCTTTTTTTTATAATAAGTAATATAGGATATAATAGACTTTAAATATAATAATAGATAATAAAGGTGTAAATATAACTAAAAATATCCTAAAATTATATAATAATTTTTTTTATGTTTTAAATAATTTTTTACTGTTTTTATAATTTTTTAGTGAATTTTGCTAATTCTTATATATTAAAAAAGTTAAAAATAACATAAAAAAGGGATAAAATAATAGGTTGACATTTAAATGGAAATTAAAAATAGAAAGTTAAATAAAAAATTTTACAATAAATTTTAATATATAATAATATAGAGAAAATTATAAAAACATAGAAATATATTTTTGGCATTTTAAAGAATTTTTTAGATTTTCATAAAGGTTTTTGGGGTTTTTCAATTTTTAAGAGATTTCTATTTCTATTTTTAATGATTTTTGGTATGAAGGCTAAAAGCACTTAATAAACATAATATAATTTTTTGCGAATTTTTCAAAAGGTTTTTTTAATTTTTCTGTATTTTGCAAGCTAAACATGGGTGAAAGCGTGCTCTTTTCATTTTTAAAAAATAGCAAAAAGGTCCAAAATTGCAAACTAAAATCATGGCGTGAAACTATAAGAAATCATGAGCCTACATCTATTTTTTGTTGATTTTTGGTGCACTAAAGCTATTTTAAATAAATCCAACAAGCACACAAAAATACAATTGCTAGTAGGGGCATACATGTTAATAAAATAAACTCCATGGGCCTCTGGGCAATTTAAACAAAAATATACAATGTAATTAAATTTTATTAGACTAAAATTAAATACAAAAAGTACCAGAGTTATACTTGCAATTTTGCCACCTTACGTGGGACAACACATGAGGTGACGTGGAATGGAACCAGAAGCAATTATCAATAAATACAAGGGGGCCTCGAATGCAAAATCTCCAGCTAATTTACAGTACTTATTTTATTTACAACACTAATAAATAAATGCAAAAACATGGGACATGATATGCAATTTACCCCTCAAAGACATTGGTAAATAGTGCGATGCACCTCACTTATCCACGTGGCAGCAATCTAACGATGCGTTATGGTTCATGCTGAATGGCTGTGATTAGATCACGGAAAGTGATCGAACAACTTTGGCTCTGGATGATCCGATGTCTACTGCTCCATACGAAGAATAGCCCTCAATCGAACGACTCTGGATGCATAGGGAAGAACAGGGAAGATGGCTTCTCTAGAGCTCCTTCGATTGGGCCTAGCAGCCTCCTCTGGCCACCAATCAAGCCGTTGAAGTTCTCATGATGATCCTGGAAGGGGTTCGCTTTGATTGGTGGCCTCAAGAATATCCGGGGCTCGCTGATCAAGTCCGGGAGATCGATTGTTCCGGGGGGCTTCAGGAACCTCAAATCCTTCGTGCGTGATTCCTGCATCAACAAAGCGAGTCGAGGGAAAAGTGCCTCGACCTGGTTATGCGTGAAATCGACGGGGGGGGGGGGGGGGGTAGGCGGAGAGGTCTCTGACAAGGTGATGGAGGGAGATCTCAATCTCCATATTCATGCAAAATCTGGGTGAATGGAGCATGGGGAAAAGTGAAGAAACGCAGTGGGAACGGTGTGGAGGTGATAGGCGCGGCGGATAAAGGTAGATAATGCACGGAGGGGTTCGCCGGAGCTCAGCTCCGATGAACTAATAAGATGGATCTTTACACAAATTTAACTAATAAAAACCTAAACTAAGCATGATAAATTAAACATGTAGCTAAATACTACTTAAAAAGCAAGAAAAATCAACTCTTGTACCTGAGAGGGAGCCCATGTAGCAAGGTGGTCAGAGCACCACCGTGGATCGCCGCCCTGTCCTCGGCACACCGTCTCCAAGCTCGGGGAGGTGCACAACTATCACGTGGACCTAAACACGCACAAGGGTACCTGGCGAAGCTCGAACAGGGATCAGGGCCTTGTGAGGTGAAGTGGTACTGCTCCGACGAGCAGCGGAGGTTGCGTAGGGATTCGTTGATCGAGGCTCGATCAGGTTGGGCAATAGGATGGTATGAATGTAAAAGTGGATAGGCAGTGAGGGCAAGGTGAAAGGCGAGTCGAAGATGAGCAGAGGCACATTGAACAATTTTGCCGGAGTGGAGGTCCGACGAACTATGAATGGCTATAGTACGTCTAAGACTAGGGTCTAACAACTAAGATAAATGCATAATTAAAAGGCACGAAATATATGATATCTAAAAAGTAGAAAAGGCTCAGATCATACCTGCCAACGAGGGTAGGGAGCAGAGGTGGCCGGAGCGCCACCTTGGGTGCTCCTCCTTTGTCCTCCAACCGCTGTGGACCTCAGGGGTTGTCCTCCTATCAAGAGGAAGCTCTATAGACCGAAGCCATAGGATTTTAGGGTTCACGGGATGACCAAAGAGGAGGAGGAAATCGGACTTGTTTATTTATAAACAAGAAGATGCACCCTTATTCATTGATAATTTGGTGAGAATCAAAATTATGTACAAAGAATCAAAATGCCTGACGTGTATCACAGGAGACCAGGGATCAAAATTGATGAAGGGCTCGAAGTTGATGGAGAAGCGGAGCGATGATGGAAATTGCGAGTAAAGTGGGCTGCTCCAGGTTTTGACAAGTCAGAAAACCTGGAGGGGGAGTTGACCAGAGGTCAACAGACGACGCTACCCCATTGGTCCACAACAACCGCTAGAAGACAAAACTGCTATTTTATTCCTAATTAATTAATTAAAAATAGTAAATGATTTTATTAAATTTTGAGTATAAAAAATGTTTTTATATTTTATGTAGTATTTATATATGATTTTTTTTATTTTTTGATGTTATTTATTAGTACTTAATTTTTAGAGGTATATTTTATTTTTTTATTATCATGTTTTATATATTTATTACTTATTTTTAGGTATATAAACAGATTGTTATTATATTTTTGTGATGTTATTTGTATCTTTAAATAAATAGGTATATATATCATTAAATATGAAGCCACCTTCATTAAATATCTTAGTAAAAGATACACATAATTAGAGGTGATTTTGATACATTTTGAGTTTTTGTTTGGAAGATATGTGTATGCGAAGTTGAGATACATTTTTTTAATTTGTGTATAAAAAATAATGTGTATTGTTTTTGTGCAAACTCAATCTTGTATTTTTATTTTTATCATTATATACAAATTTCATGTACAAAGTTTCTTTATTTGATGAATAAATAATAAAGAGTAAAATGGGTGTCAAAAATGAATTATTGATGAATAAGTAAATGTGATTTTTATTGTATTTTTGGCCCTTATCTCCCCCTTCTTTATTCCTTGTCGACGGACTCAATTCTTGACTTAGTCTTAGGACTTAGGATCATAAAATGCCTTTGGTATTTTTTCTATTTCTTTCCTTCTCTTTATTCTTTAATTTTGGCATAAAAAACATATAATAAATGCAATAAATAGTGAATGCTATTTTGTACTAATTAATACTATTTACAAGCATTAGATAGGGTTTTTAAGGACAAAATGATAGAATAAATGTGATGAAATAGAGATTCATCACCCCCTATATTTTCCTTTGCTAGTCCTTAGAAAACACTTATGCAATAAGTACAAAAAAATAAAAATAAAGAAAAGAAAAAGAATGAACGTGGATTAATGTTAATACTCAAATTTGTCTTCATAAAATCAAAGTTTGGAGCTCAAGTCAGACCTTGGTGTGAAAGTACATGTGGAACCTAGTCAGGAGCCAAATGTAAAGAACAACAACCTTTGAGATTCATATAACACGGTTCAAACCACCTCAGCAGCCATGTTAGAACTAGTCTACATCATATGTAAACCTTTATGACTACGAAGCTGACTTGTACAATGTAAGTGATAGTAGCTCTCCCCAGCTGAAATGACAAAAGAACTGACTTCTCTAGAATAACAACCCTATGATTCCCCAATCCAGCAACTCTTTCCACGAAGAGAGGGAATTCCCTTCTAAGTTCAAGTTGCATATAACTCAAGAGTAGGGGGTAAAGAGAAGAATGGATGGTAGCCAGTGTAGCTACCTATCCTAGAATGCATGACCAGTGTAGTCATTCCATCCAGCTGCAGGGTCACATTATATGACTTTAAAGCTCAAGATTGCTTATTGACTATACAAATATGTACACTCCGGCATGCATTTCATTTTCAATCAAGCATGTCCACTTTTTTGGAGTTTTTGCTTTTTGCATTTTTTTGAAATACTATATACAACAACATTTACATAAGGAGTTTTTCCTCTTGAGCCATGAGACTATCCCTCTTTTGAAGCATTATTGCAACCCACCATCTCCTGTCGTTATACGTCATGGTTACTGGATGGGTTGGGGTGTACTTCCCTCCCTAGATGAGGATGAATGTTTCCACTCGTGTGCATCTCAAATCGACAAATCCAATCCCCTCACCACTCCAACTGAGAGGGGACAAGTGAAAGGTGCAAGTGTCCAAGTTAGGTCACGACCGATGAGAGTTATGTGTGTGTCTCGAATATTTCTAGTTAGTCGATTGAGGTGTCTTGAACCCAGTCCTGAGTCTCAAAGAATTAATTCTGAATAGACCTGAAGTACCTTAAACCAAGTTCCCATAAGGTTCCAGTGAAGTTAGGTGCAGTAAGGTCCAATCAAGCTCCAATCTTTGACTTTACTTAAACTAGTTGAAACATTAAGCTCAATTCGAAAATGCAAATGCTATGCAAAAGCTATGTACACTGCAGAAAATGCTTATGATGTTGCAATTTTTCAAAAGATTTTGAAATAAAAGATTTTTGTCACCAAATAAGAAATATGTGAAGCTATTTACACGAGCATGCTTGTTTTTATTTATTTACAAGAATTTAAGTGTTGGAAGAATTCTCAGGATAAATGTTTTTTATTGTTATAGATAGGTATATACAATTGATAAAGAATTAATTATGATTTAATTTTATTGTAACTTTATAATTTTTATGATGCATATATTCCTCAAACTTATTTGAAAACAATTTTGGAAACTATAGTACAAAGTAATTTTGCAAATATTTACAAATATTTAAAAACAATTTTGTAAAGATTTTTTAAATAGTATATATAGATTTTTCAAATATTTTTGCTACTATTTTCCAAATCATTTGCGAATAGATTTTCAAAGCATTTTCTTTCACACAAAGTAAAGAATTTTTCAATTCAGAACATTTTTACAAAGGTTGAAAAAATTTTACAAAAGTTTTCAAACACGTCATACCATCTTTCAAATCATTTTGCAATTTTTTAACGCGATTCATTCATAAGTATATACAAAAAGAATTTGAGGAATAATATACATCATTTATTTAATTGATTTAATGAATTTTATATGTATATATATAGTATTTTAGCCATATTTATTATTAATAATACAAAAGTATGAGTCATGTCTAAAGTATATACATAGTATATACGACCCCCTATACTTATCTTGAGCTATGTCCTCATAGATCGAAAAGAAAAAGAGAAGATATAACTCATATTGAGTATAGAAAAGCCTATACGACAATGACTAAATGAATGAGAAGTCGATCAACCCCCTATACTTAGGATCAAATAATCCTAAGTATAGCAGGCTATACACAAGGCAGGGAGGATCAAGGGTGGGAATGAACATATCATAGCTCGGCTTGTCTCCCCCTAGACTTAGGGTGCGATATCCTTAAGTATAGTAGAGAAAATCAACCAGAAAGGAGATAATGGAGGGGATCAAAGAGTGAAAGAACTCGGGGTGCACAACCCCCATACTTAGGACAAAGTATGTCCTATGTATAGAAGCCTGACAAAAAGGGGCGACACCTCTTTGGTAGAAAAAGAAAAATGAAAATGAAAAGAAGAAAAGAAAAAAAGATAGATGAAGATAGAAGAAAAGATCATCGAGAAGGTGCATATCACTCCCCTATACTTAGGTGAAAATAACCCTAAGTATAGGTAACAACAAGAGTGATGAAAGGGAACGAAGAAAAAAATAACAGGGTGTGTACCCCCTATACTATGGACAAGGTACAAGGAAGTATTGACACACAGATATGACGAATGATTTGGGGTACACGTGACATACATGATAAAGAAGGAATGTAAGACAAAGTAGGTATATAAAACAAGTATAGGTTGGTGAAGTACAGGACAATATCTAATAAGTGAGTACCATACTCTCGTCATCGTCTCCCTGTGAGAACGGTGATGCAGCCAGAAAGAGAAAGACACCAGGATAGGCAATCAAGTGGGTGTCAGCTATCGGGGTTAACAGATCGAAATCGAAGCCATGAACCGGTAGTAGAAAGTATATCATCGACTCATAAGAACATAGTGAAGGATCAAAACTGATACCGTGGGACACGAAGGAGGAAGAATTAGTACAGATTCCTCTATGTCAATCATAGTCTCAAGAAGGTATGAAAAGTGAAGAACAAGAAACTCTCTATGCAACACGATACCCGGTGGACATAAGGTCGAGAAATCAGGTATACACCGAATACCACAGGACATGGCTCAATCCTATGAGGGTCATCAAGGTGAGCAGACTCAGATGAGTCAAAGATCTTAAAATAATCAGAAGAGTCGATCCCGTGCTCCAACAAATTGGAGACACAACCAGAGAGGAGACCGAATACACAAAGTAGAAGACTCGGCTTCGTGTTCCAACAGATTGGAGACACCAGAATGAAACCGAGTGCCCACAAAATGATGTATCCTCCTATAGATAACCCTCGGGGAGTGATACATACTAGTTAGTGAATAATCAGAGCAGAGCCCACCCTTGCGAGGGTTGTCGATGTAAGCGGACTCAAAGGAGTCAGATCCATCAAGCGGACCTATAGGAGCAGTCTCGATAGGCAACAGATTAGCTACCAGTAGAAGAGACCGAAAGTTCTATAAAAATGCTAGATCCTCTGACAGTTAACCCTAGGAGAGTAGTGTGAGCGAAGCATGGAATAATCAGCAGAATGAGATGCGTCCCTACGAGGACCGTCAATGAGAGAAGATGCACAAAGGAGTCTATTCGACTAAAATGATCGTTCTCGTGCTCGACAGATCGAACACACAATCAGACTGTGAGACTGGTAACATAAATCAGACGACTTGGTTCCATGCTCTAACAGATTGGTAGCACAGGTAGTGTGTGAAATAGATAGTAAAGAAAATGCCGCATCCTCCCACATATAGTACTTGGGGAGAAATGCAAACTAAGTAGTGAAAATCAAGGGAATGCTGGCATCAAGTCTCAGGTCCTCCAAAATAGACAATCAATCACCAATAAGAGGGCATAAGATCATGGGAGGGATAAAAGACAATCAGGTCAGTCGCAATGCAGTCCCTCGAGTCAATCAAATCAATTGAGATGGAGCCATATGTAGAAAAAAATCCTCTAAGTGCCAGTGGTGGGTGGGATAGTCAGGAGATGGAGGATGGATCAGTCAAGAAGATGAGTGAAGTCATGTAGGTTCCCAGCACTGTTGCTTCAAATACCGAAAGAGATAGGACATCAAGCATCTGAATCAAGATGGATGGAACCCCGGAAAAGATTAGACAGCCAAAGCTCATGGAATCATCATCAAGTAATCAAGAATCAATCACATCCTCAATATGATGTGCGAGATCAATTAATCCTTAATAACGAATCACACCTGCGATCATGCAAAAATAAAAAATCCTCAATAATTTCTCTGCACAGATCCGAAGTCATATCCACCAAAAGTAGCACATCATCTTAGCATCCTCAACTTGCCTAGCTTACTCAAATAATCAGTGTCAACCATAAACCTTGATGTGGGCCCTATCTACAAGCGCAGCCATCCCATGTGATAGAATGGATGATATTGAAGGAGGAGAAGAGTGCGAGCGAGATGTAGGCAGAACATAGACGAAATTATGGCTTCAACAAGAGAGTCTCCTTGGTTCAGCCCAGCGATGGTGTGACATGGGCAGGGAGAATATATGCAAAATCTGGTGAAGATGGTGAAGATCAAGACCTGATATCATGACTCAGATGCGAATAAGGAAATATATAAACAAGAGAGGGGGAGGAACTTAGTGATCAAAATGACTCAAACTCATTGGACTGAAAACTCGAAGAGAGATGAAACGTAGATGGACTCATGTTCACAATCAATGTACAAGACAAGATACCCAGTGCACCTACTCACATAGTGAAGACCGGAGATGGTGGTTTTTTTATCTTTTTATTTTTAGAGTTACGTGATTTCCAACAAAGTTGTACAAACCAAAGATAGGCCTGGGAGTTGGACACTAATCTGTAGTGTGTACGTAGGAATAAAATGCGCATACAATGAGGGGATTGCTCTCCCCAAAGCAATGAATCCATTATGTTTATTTTAAAAATCCAATAGAGTTAACAGTCCCGCTTTTAATTAGGTTATCATTTTTTTTGTTATTTTTCAATGCACATGCCTAATGAGTTTCCAATTCCATTTAGCATCGTAGGTGCTCAAAATCATAGGGAGAAGGTCAGAAAAACCATGTATTCATAAATCGATGATGCATGCAAAGTTAGGAGACTTACAATGCTTCCCAATTCTCTCGATACAGGGTGCATAATAGAATTGAAACCTACACTATATGCAAATGCAACCGATGAAATCACCCTAGATCAGAATATGCTATTAGATTGAAGCACCATATGCTAATTATTAGAAGAGAGACCAAGGTCCGATCTTCGATGCCACTTGGTGCCTGTCGCAACAGGTCCTGCATGCGTTGTATGGAACCTCTCTCGGCATGCGATCTCAAATCCAAATAGTTAACAATTACAATTTAACTAAGTTCAAAAGCGAAGCTATAGGTACATGCAAATATGTTAGGGATTTGGACCTTAATCTATCGAGCAAGCAAATCCTACGATAAGGCTCATTCACACAAAATAAATAAAACAAAACTCGAAAACAAAATAAAAATAAAACGATAAAACATGCAAAACACGACGAGGCCCCCAAGGGTACAATCCCTCAAGCAATGGACCTCATGAAGTAGAATTTTCTAGGAGATTCTGAATTATTACATATTAAGTTTTTGTCTCTCTCACTCTCACTTTAATTACAAGATAAAATAAAATAATATAAAATGAGAATGAAAATGTGAGAAAATTGTCTTCAAAATTTCCTTCATGTCCTCCTTTATAGCTCTCTCATGCCGGCTAAGTAAGAAAGCCGACTCCACCTTGCTTAGGTGCGCAGGTCCTCCTAAGAAGTCCTCTCTCGTGTGGTGGTCTCTCGCAACAAAGTTAAACAAGAAAGAGTGTTAGACAATTCACAATTAATATATAATAAAGTAGGAAATAAATAAACAAAAAGAAATAAATGCCAGAAATAGACAAGAGGGCATGAACAAATAAATAATCCCAATCTATGCGACGCTGCTATGGTTATTCTCTACAACTAGATGTATAGCAAGTAAGTGTGTAGAGATCGAACCACATAAAGCAAAATTGGTAACCTATGGTTAGTTTTACACAAATCGTGTTATGTACAACCATGTCATTTATTATATTTTTGTGGGTTTTAATTTATTATTAATTTTTTTATATTTTGTTCTTTATTTTATATTTATATATATTTTTTATTTTTATATTTTGTATTTTCTTTTTTCTTTAGAATAAGTAATATATGATATAATAGACTATAAATATAATAATGGATAATATAGGTATAAATATAACTAAAAATATTAAAAAAATTACATAAAGAAATATTTTGGGGTTTCAAATAATTTTTTACCTTTTTTGTGAATTTTTATTGAATTTTGCTAATCCTTATATGTTTTTAAAGTCAAAATTTTCTTAAAGCATGGATAAAATAATAGACCGAGATTAAAATAGAAATTAAAAATAGAAATTTAAATTTAAAATGTTTGAAAACAATTTTAATATATACATAATAATATAGACTAAATTTTAAAATAGGGAAAAAATATTTTTGGGATTTATAAGATTTTTTTATATTTTTATAAAGGTTTTTGTGTTTTTTCAATTTTTAAGAGTTTTCTTTTAATGTTTTTAATGATTTTTGGTACGAATATAAAAAGCACTTAAGTACGTATAATATATGTTTTGGGGAATTTTTCAAAAGGTTTTTTTTATAATTTTTTCTGTATTTTACAAACTAAATAGGGGAGAAAACATGCTCTTTTCATTTTTAATAAATAGCAAAAAGGTTCAAAATTGCAAAATAAAATCATGGCTGAAACTACAAGCAATTAGAACCTATTTTTAAAATTTTTGGAGCACTGAAGCTATTTTAAATAAATCCATCAAGCACACAAAAATATAGTTGCCGGAAGGGGCATACATGTAAATAAAATACTCTAGGGGCCTCTGTGCAATAACCAAAAATATACAATGTAATTAAACTTTTATTTGACTAAAATGAAATATAAAAAGTTCCAGGGTTATACTGGCAATTTCGCAACCTCACGTGGGACAAAATGAGAGGTTATGTGGAATGGACCCAAAAGTAATTATCAATAAATATAGGGGCCTCAAATGCAAAATCTCCAATTTATTTACACCACGTATTTTATTTACAACACTAATAAATAAATACAAAAACATTGGGGCATGATATGCAATTTACCCCTCAAAGGCGTTGGCGATCGGTGTAATGCGCCTTACTTATGCACGTGGCAACAATATAACGGTACGTGAGGGTTTGTGTTGGATGCCTGTGATTAGATTGCGGATGGTGATCGAACGACCGTGACTCTGGATGATCCAACATCTTTTGCTCCACGCGAAGAATAGCCCCCGATGGAACGACTCTGGATGCAAAAGGAAGAATAGGGAAGAGGGCTTCCCAAGAGCTCCTTCAATTGGGCCTAACAACCTCCTCCGTCCTCCAATCAAGCCGTTGAAGTTCTCATGATGATCATGGAAGGGGTCCACATTGATTGGCGGCCTCAAGAATGTCCGGGGCTCACTGATCAAGCCTGGAGATCGATTGTTCCGGGAGGGCTTCATGAACCTCAAAGCTTCCCCAGATGGGGTCCTTCGCTCGCGATTCCTGCATAACAAACTAGCAGGTCGAGGGCAAAGTACCTCGACCCGGTTAGGCGTGGAATAGGAAAGGAGGGGGTGTAGGTGGAGATGTCTCTGATGAGGTGGGGAGGGATACCTCGATCTCCAGATCCGTGCAGGATCTAGGTGAATGGAGTGCGGGGAAAAGTGAATAAGCGTAGGGAGAACGATGTGGAGGTGATAGGCACGACAGATAATGATAGATAATGCATGGAGGGGTTCGCTGGAGCTGAGCTCCGACGAACTACGAAGATGGATATTTACACTAACTCAACTTATAAAAACCTAAACTAAGCACAACAAATGAAACCTACAACTAAATACCACTTAAAAAGCAAGAAATATCAGCTCTTATACCTGAGAGGGAGATCAGGGAGCAAAGTGGTCGGAGCAGCACCATGGATCGTCGCCCTATCTCGCTACACCGTCTCTAAGCTCGGGGAGGTGTGTAACTATTACTTGGACCTCAACCCACACACAAGGGTACCTGGCGAAGCTCGATGGTGGATCGAGGCCCGATGAGGTGAAGTGGTCGTGCTCCGACGAAGAACGGAGGTTGAGCAAGGATTTGCTGATCGAGGCTTGATCAGGTTGGGCAACGGGATGGTATGGATGGAGAAGTGGATAGGCAGTGAGGGCAAGGTGAAAGGCGAGTTGAAGATGGGCGAAGACATAGTGAACCCGTTCGCCGGAGTAGAGCTCCAACGAACTACGAATGGCTATTATACGGCTAATACTAGGGTCTAACAGCTAAGCTAAATGAATAACTAAAAGCCACGAATTAAGTGTTATCTAAAAAGTATAAAACACACATCTCATACTTGCCGGTGAGGGCAGGGAACAGAGGTGGCGGGAGCGCCTCCTTGGGTGCACCTCCTTCATCCTCCAACCGTCGTGGACCTCAGGGGTTCTCTCCTATCAAGAGGAAGCTCTCTAGATCGAAGCCTTGGGCCACTCGAGGTTATTACAAGTCAGAAGACCTGGAGGGGGAGTTGATCGGAGGTCAATAGATGACGTGACCCCATTGGTCCATGCAAGCCGCTAGAAGACAGAACTACTATTTTATTCGAAGATAATTAATTAAAAATAGTAAATGATTTTATTAATTTTTGAGTATAAAATTAAAAATGTTTATTATTTTACGTAGTATTTATATATGATTTTTATTTTTTTGATTTATTTTATTATTTTATTCGCTTATTATATATATTTATAACTTATTTTTAAATAAAATGGTATATATATTATATAGGTATAAATGTAGGTATTTGATCTATGCATTTGGTTTATTATTTTATTTTAATGTATTTTCTTGGATTTTATTTTAGCTTTATATTTTTAATATAATATAAATAATATTTACAAGAGTATAAACATATAAATGAATAAAAGAATTAAAGAATAGATTTCCCTTTTATTTATTTACAAGAATTGTCATATGTTTTTTACCTATATATTTTATATACTTATTTTATTTTTTGTTTCATTTGTGGTTTTATTTTATTCTAATTTTAATGTGTATATATATTATAAATAATATTTACAAAATTTTAAAAATATAAAATTATAAAATACTAAATAAAAAATAAATGAATATTTTATTCGGGTATATTATATATTAGGGGTCCAAAACCAAACTTTCACATATTAAATTCAAAAATATGAAACCACCTTCATTAAATAGTTTATTAAAGTTATATATAATTAGAGGAGATTTTGATAATTTTGAGTTTTATTTAGAAGATATGGGTCTGTGAAGTTGAGATTCCGGCTATTTATTTTGTGTATAAAAAGAACACTATGTATTATTTTTATGCAAACTCAATCTTGTATTTTTATTTACATTATTGTCTACAACTTTCATGTACAAAGTTTATTTATTTGATGAATAAATAATAAAGAGTAAAATGTATGTAAAAATGAATTATTGATGAATAAGTAAATGTGATTTTTATTATATTTTTGGCCATTATTTCCTCCTACTTTATTCCTTCTAGGCCAAGTCAATCCTTAACTTGGTCTCGGGGTTTAGGGTCTTAAAATACCTTTGGTATTTTATTGTTTTTCTTTTCTTCTCTTTATTTTATAATTTTGGTATTAAATATAATATTATTTATAATATGCAGTAAATAATGAATGATATTTTGTACAAATTAATGCTATTTACATGCGTTAGCTAGGGTTTTTAAGGCTAAAATGTTGGAATAAAGGTGATGAAATATGGATTCATCACTCCTCCATGTCTACCATGTGGGCGGCCTCCTCCTCCCCAACCTCCGCCACCTCTACCCCCACCTCCCTGACCTTTGCCTCTCCGACCTCCCGTTCCTCCTCTGCTCCACCGCGAGGGCGATCTCCTACTCCCCAAATTCTGCCTCCCCAATCCTCCCTCTTCCCCCAAGTCTACTATGAGGGTGACCTTCTCTCCCCGACCTCCGCCTCCCTGACCCCCGCCTCCCTGATCTCTCCCTCCTCCTCTAGGTCCATCGTGTGTGCGACCTCCGCCTCCCCGACCTCTTGCTCCTCCTCCAGTTCTACAATGTAGGTGCCCTCCTCCTCCCCGACCTCCTGCTCCTCCTCTAGTTCTGCCGTGCATGTGCCATCCTCCTGCCCGACCTCCCCCTCATCCTCTAAGTCCACCGTGGTGGCAACCTCCACTTGACCGACCCTCTGCTCCTCCTCCAGTTTTGCCGTGTAGCTTCCCTCGCCTCCTTGACCTCCTACTCCTCCAAATCCGTTGCACAGGTTCCCTTTTCCTCCTCGACCTCCTGCTCTTCCTCCAAATCTGTAGTGCGGGTGCCCTCCTCCCCCCTGACCTTGACCTCCCCCTTCTCCTAGTACACCACCAGGACACCCTCCTCCTCCCCGACCTCTTCCTCTTTCTCCAGGTCTACCACCTTCAGGTCCGCCATCCGATTTTGGTAGAAGAAGAGGATGAAGAAGGTAGTAGGAGAAGGATGGAGAGAGGGAGATTGAAGATCCACTGTCCAATTTTCTTTAGTTAGATTAACTCAAGTTTAACCCAAGTAATCAACTCCAATAAATCTAAAGTGGACGGTAGGGCAGAGCAAGTTACGGGTTTGAGTGGGGAATCAGGTTGTTTCAAAAGGTCGAGGAGGTAATGGGCAAATTTTATAGGGTTCCTAGGGTAAAATTCCAAAATATATAGTAAAATTATGTATG
This sequence comes from Ottelia alismoides, assembly GCA_037367405.1. NCBI lineage: Eukaryota > Viridiplantae > Streptophyta > Magnoliopsida > Alismatales > Hydrocharitaceae > Ottelia > Ottelia alismoides. The sequence continues at coordinate 228,693 of JAZKJV010001985.1, forward strand.
TATGTCGAGCTCAATGGCTAAATGCTCGGTAAACAGTAGAATAAGGATGTAGGAGCAAAAATACTTGATCTGGGCATGTTGTTGTAGTTTTTGAATTCAAACTTTTTATTTGATTTTTTATTTTTAATTTTTATGTGTTTTGTATACCAAAGCACAATTATATATTGGTATTTTAACTTTGTTTTTTATTTTATATTTTTACTTAATTTTCAAAATTTATTTTAAAATTTATGAATTTTTATTTTTATTTCTAATTTCAAATTTAGAAACAATAATTTAACTTTAAAAAAGTTGTTTTATCATGCAGAAAAATAGAAGCAGTGTCTTGGTATATAGGTATTTTTAATTAAAATTAGAGGTATGATGAAATGGAATGGGATTTTATTTTATTTTATTTATAAATGTTGTGTATTTTAATTGATTAACAAATTTTTGGGGTCTTTTTAAGTTTTATGGCTCAAAGCATAATTTTTTTTAAACTTTATTGAATATCTATTATGTGGTAAAATTACAAGCACACTATTTTTTATAATTAATAGAAAATTTTTTAGTACATTTGAAAATTGTTTTTCTTATATTATGGTCTTGGCTAATTTTTTATTTTTAAAATATTGAACAATAATATTTTTAATACAAAAAATAGCATAAGCAGTTTATAATATATGGTACTTATGGTATTTGTATCCTTTTAAATTTTTATGCATTTTGAAAAAAAAAATTCTTTTGTATTTTTAAGGGCTAGTGGATAGGTCCTTTAGCAGGAAAAGTAGTCTAGAACTCTAGTGGGTTATGGATGGAGAATAGTGATGGGGGCATGGTTGGTAAACTTCACACTTCTCACTTGGCAATAAGGGAAAGGAGGTAGCTTCTCTTGTCGCCATGTGGTGCTGCCAAAAAAATCAATAAATTGAAAATCTAAAGTCAAATAAAAAATATTAAATGACTTTGAATTTGAAATGATAAAAATGAGAAATAAAATATATAAAACCTTATATCTTTTTATCAAAAAAAAATCTTTATATAAGTTCATTTACCTCTAAAAATAATTTAAGGTATTTTTACTCCAGAAACCCTATAAACTTTGATAATTACCTCCTTGACCTTTTAAACAACCTAATTCCCTGCTCGACCCTGTAAACATACTAACCCTTACCCCACAGACCTTGTGGTTAACCTCCATCCATTTACCCGTTAAAACTAACCAAATTCAATTAAAAAATGTTGCATATTACCTATTTATTTAGGAAGTTTACAAAAATGTCATCCCTTTTCTCCCCTAACCCTCTTCGCGCTCCCTTGTGCCACTGTCGGCCTCCTCCACACCGCCCTCGACATCTCCCACGCCACCCTCGAACACCCTTCTCCGATCTGGCAAGTCCTACCCTCCCGCTGTCCAAATTTGCTACTTTCTCCCTCCCGCACAGATCAATCGAACCGCCATTCTCTTTCGTATATCGGATCCTTTGGTCTCTCCTGCAGATCCCATCTCTAGTGAGGAGTTGATGTATCCATGATTCATCATACTAAAAGATTAAATAGAGCTTCGTTCTGAGAAATTTGCTGCATATCATCATTTATTCTGTATTTTTATCATTCATGCATTTAAAATTAATATTTGCATTTTAACACTCATAATTGCATACGTAATCATCTTCACATTTGCACCCAACTTCATGCAATTTTTACTAACTCATGCTAACTCCAAAGCACCTCAAACCAACCCCATTGTGTACATATTACTAATAAAATTAAATGAAAAATACAAAAATTACTAACTCAAATAATTGGCCCGTGAGACAAAACTCCAATTTCAGACTAGACAGACTAAAATGCTCATATCTTCCTCAAACTATGTCTGATTTAGGCTACTCACTTTTAAAATAATACACATTCAAAGACCTTCTAAACAAGACCAATTTCATAAAAATCGGAGCTTGTATGTCAAAGTTGGGTTTTGGGCTTCTTTTGCGCATTTTGTGTTTTGCCTGATTTTGACCTATAATTTTATGTACATAATTAACCATTTTTCCTTTATTTCTTTTTAATCTTTATTCTTTGATGAAAGTTTGAATAAAATCCACAAAAATCCAAATTCAAAATAAGACTGAAATATAAGAAACTGACCGTATCTGAGTGTCCTTTGCTAGTCTATACAAATTTCTCACTTTTTCTTCCTTATTTTATTCTATTATTTTCTTATTTACGAAAAATCCAAAAAAAGATTATTGTGTAAATATTTATCTTTGATTTTATCATAAATTTTCTCCAAATTTCTGTTCATTAAAAATCACAAAATAATTGCAAAATCCAAAAATCAATGTATTTTATGTCCACAGAGTACCTCAACAATATCGTTTTGTACAGATGACCTCTTTTGCTCTTGGCCTTTTCATGAATGTTGTAGATCTCATCAAGACGAGCAATTTTTGTGGTGAGTATGTTTTGATTCGATGTCGTTAACTATTTCCTTTGAATTTATCTTTTATTTTTATTTTTTCGAATTCTCTGGAGTTGACAGGTGGCATCTCCTAGAGCTGCCACATATCACTCATTTTTTAACCCTTTCTATTTCATTTTTAATAAAAAATAAAAAATTCTTTCTCTTGCCTCACGTGCCACGCACGTGAGGCCTTCCCCTTCCCCCTTCTTCCAGTCAACGGGACAACCCTCACCCATTCCACAACCACTGCTCCCTTATCTACCAGCCGCCACGCAACAGCCACCGCGCACCCAAACCTCCCAACCCCCGTTCTCTCCTCTTCCTCCTCTCCCATATAAACCATCATCGATGACCAGAGAAAGCATCCGCCATCATCGACGAGAGAAGTTGGAGAGAGCGGCCGGTGACATGGGCCTCTCTTCTCCGGCAATTACCCTCCACAGCACGATCGATCTGATCCTCCTCCTCCGCTGCGGAGTTGAGGCGATAACCGGGAGAGGACCACCGTCCTCCCCAACCCAGGCGATATCCCGTCCACTATCTTTTCCTTCTTCCATTTTTTCCAATCCTTTATTTTTTCGTCTGTTCCCCTGTTCCCAATCGCACCACCTTCACCAACTCTGCACTGCCCCTGGGTTCCTCCGATCCATCAAGTCACTTAGGCCCGAACACACCCATCACCACCGTCAGTTCACCCCCCTTCATTCTCATTACCGCACCACCATCCACCCCTCCGGGCTGCACTCCACCTCCGCCTATAACAGCCTCCATATACTCAGACGCCCTCGCCTCGACTTGCGCAAGCCCATTCCCTATGTCTGCCGGTGCAATTGCGCAACCTCAGATGAAGGAGAAGGGGAGAAAGCCCATGCAGCACCGTCTTCTGCTCACTGGTCCTGTGAGCTACCTTCACCAAGCCATCGCTGGACCCCTCCTTCTCCTGATCTTCGCCGACCGGCCACCAGACATCACCACCTTCCACTGTTGGGAGCAGACGCCACACGCCTCCACCCGCGGTGCGGCTGTAGTGCGCTCCAGCCACTGTCGACAATAGCGAGCCTGCCCCTCATCTTCACCCGGTACAATCGCATCGAGTCTTCCTTAACAGGTTCAAGATACCCAGGTGATCACGTGCTCCTCACGTGAACGCATGGGATCTTTTACAGAGAAACCCCCGATCCTTCATATTACGACACAACCCAAGGATCACGTGCTACGTATGTGATCGCTTAGAGATTTTGTAGAAGGATACTCCGTAGGTCAGCTATTTCCCAAAGCAACCCTGCCATCTTGATGACATTAGCGCACATGCGATGCACGAGCACACCTGAGCAAATTGTAATAAAGCCCCTCCTGGGCTAGGTAATCTACTCTAGGTACGTTCATTGCATTTTAGATTTTATTTAAGTCTTGTAATATTGCATTTAGAACCCTGAGTTTTCTACTTATTTAAGACCTCTATTTTGATATCATTTAATTATTCGAAAAATTGCACTTTGTTCTACAACTAATTCTCTACATCGTGGCATGCTTGGACTATTTTTATTCTCCGTGGATAATTATTAATTAATATTCTTGTGGAAAATTGCATATTTTACCAACCTTTGCTCTGAAATTCATAAGTAATTAACTGTAGTCTAACAATTACCAAAAATTCACGGATAAGAGAATTAATTATATTTTACATCGTGCCCAAAAAGAATCGCATTTGCATGCATGGTTTGCTCAATAAAAATTACATTGTGGATTTCAATCTCTATTTTTTAATAGGTATTAAATCTAGTATTTTTAAGGTTTAAATTTTTTTTGAGATCGACCACCTTGTGATAAATCTTGTATAATTTTATCCCTTGAAAATAAATAGGTTTAATATTTATTAAAATTAATTATTGAAATTCGTTTTGTTTGCATTATTTTACTCATTGAAAATTCATTCTGTATCCAAAAATTCCAAAAAAATGCAGTAGCTTAATTTTATTACATTTAACATTGTGGCCAAGTTTGATGATTTTTGAACTTATTGATAGTACTTTGCATTTTAGTCCCTAAACTTTGCCAAAATTGCATTTGCCTCATTTTTTGCATCTAAAAATACCAAAAAAAATCATATATGAAAACCTAAATTCGAGATCGTCTTTTTACCAACTGAAGGAGACAGTTGCCTCCCTGAGTTCGACCTTAGACTTACCCAAGTAAAAAAATTTACTGCTCGCTTTAATTTGGCATATTAATTAAATTTGGGATTTCTGATTGACTTGAATTTATCCGATTACAATGCATTTAATTCGACACAATTGAAAGGGTAAATTTTGCGGTTCTTCAAATGGCGCTGTTGCCAGGGAGGCACAACTTAGGTTGTTTTTAAGAAAATCAAGCTTTTAGGTTTTCCATCCTTGGGTAGTCTGACACCGATTTTCTTGTAATTATTTCTCCATTTTTTCTCCCTTCATTTTCAGCATTTTTATTTTTTTTATTTGTGTATATTTTTCTGTGAACCTCTCTCTAATTTTTGATCTTCTATTTTTCGTACAAAGTATAATTTTAAACTTGTTTATGCCCTTTGTAATTTAAGGCCACAATTTCACTAAATTATACACACTAGAACGTATCTTTTTGACCAAATTAAATTGTTCTATCACTCGCTAATAGAAATTCATGATCTAGATGTGATTTCCCATGCATGTATTAGATATAATTTTTCTAGGGAAATTTCAATTCTGTCTAGCATATTGCACTAAGATTGCGAGGAGGCACTATTGTTGGACATGCGAGCCCACGACGAGCCATTATGCAATAAATGTTATTGCAATTCACTCCTTAATCTGAAATAAAGAGTACATAATTTGCATAATAGGTCCCTTAGTACAATTAGGGTTATGTACCAAGCCATCTTAATGATCATACAACTGTTGATTTAATTATTGAATCATAGAGGTTGGTGCTTACATGAATATCTAATGAGTTAGATGGAGGACTCATCGAGCACCGTCAAATGATTGTTAAGAGATGATCTCCAGCCTATGTAGGAGATGGCAATCCTATCTCATTTAGGCTGATATCTGACCGACCTCTTGATGCAGGTCCTCTTCATAGGAATAGAGATTCGGAGGTGTCAGATGAGTTGGGTCAAAGAGTTGACTTAACGAGATTTAGATAATCAAAGTCCTATATCATATGCTGTCATGATATAGGCACGCATCCTCTGACCAGAGACAGAAGTGTTACTATATGTTTGAGTATGTACATTTGGCAGACCAATAGGTTGATGACCTAATCAAGGTCTATACACCGGCGCGCTGGTGTGCATATAAGGGCATATGAGTAGTACGATCTCTCAAAGGGATCGTACAGGTTCAGTTACTGAATCGGAAGACATGAGCTCACTCATGAGATATTAGAAAGAATCAAATTCCATGCGCATGGTCGTCTCGCTTTGGAAGCATGACTGAATTTGTAGGTTTGATATATACTTTTGGAAAGTATATGATCAAGACCTAGGTATGATGTATGCTTTTGGAAAGTATATGATCGATACCGACTTCCAATGATCGAATGAGAAACTTACTGATAGAATCCTGAAGTAGACAGTGTAAAGTTGATATAATACTTCGGGTTTAATCTGAGTCTTCCAGTATGCAGGATGTACAGGTATTGGGAATGCCTGAGGGTGATGTGATCATAAACGGTTGTATAACCATGACGCTTCCATTCCTAGGGAGTGATGAAACAGGTCTGGATTTTAGTGACTCCTTTTAGTAGAGAAGTAATCTGATCTTAGTCCAAATGTTGGACATTAATCTGAATGTGATTCAGATTCAATGAGAAGATTAGATTTGCGGTCTTGATTTAATCAAGCATCTATGGGAGGCCCGAGATCTGGATTTGAGATGTGATCTCAATATCCATGTCACTATACGTGGAACAATACAATCGCCCTGTCCTTATCTCCAAGTATTCGCGGAGAAAGCGCATTATCCTTGAAAGAGTTCATGGATAATTCTATTGTTGATATATGTATCCGAGCATTGAGAAAATGGATAATTAAATGTGATTTAATTATCATGACTAATATGAATTTGATTCATATTATAAGGAGAGTTATCTTAGATAATTAAATATGATTTGATTATCAAGGATATAAATAATGTGAATGTGATTCATTTTATTTGAGCACATGAGAAGAAATTATCCAATGTAATTAAATGTGATTTAATTATTATGGATAAGAATAATGTGGATAGAAATATCCAATTATTCATAATATATTATAAATGTGATTTATAATGTATTAGAGAGAGCTAATTATAATTTATATGTGTTGATTAATTATTATGTGTATTGGATACACATTGTGTAATTAATTGACAATTTAAATTTATATGTTGTTTTGGGTTGTGAATATGATTCACAATTTTCCAATGTCAAGATTGCAATATTCTCAAATATAATTGTGAATTATTTTTGAAGAATAAAATCCCAACAAATAGTTGTTGGAAATAAGTAGAGAAAAAATCAAGGAGATATGCAATCTCATGGAATCCATGAGATTGCACTCCCCATTAGGAATAGAAGGGGCGGCACCCAATTCCCTTGGGGAATTGGTGGCCGTCACCTCTTCTTTATGGGGAAAGATGTCTCCTTTGTATTTTTCACTCCTTATTTGATTGATTTAATTTGGTATTAATATTTATTTGATTTATCAAATATATTTAATCAAAATTAAATCACAAGTTGTTGGCTTTTACCAACAACAATCTTGACCATTGGATTGACATAAATCAATCTCATCCATTGATTTCACATGTCACATGGATTGAGATCCATGGATCCCAAAACCCTATAAATAGAGAGGCATACCATGCTCTCTATTTTACACACAATGCTTGAGAAGCATATCTCTCTCTCTCTCTCTACTCGACAGCCCTCTCTCTCCCTCTCATGTGGCCGTCCACCATGGATGACCTAGAGAGGTTCTCCATCGCCGCGGCATCGTCGTTATGCTGCCCGTTCGTCTGCTCGTGGATCTCCGTCTCCTTCGGTGCGCCTTGCTCGTGAAGAAGACGTCGGATCTCGTGTGTCGAGATCAGGAGATCCTCCGCTTGGATCATCAACATGGATTGCGAGAAGCACGCGGTTCATCCCCGCGCTCGCAAGCGTCTCCTCCATCGGATCGGACTTGAGACAGGAGGTCTCTTCGTTTAGAGACTCGATAGCAACCACGCTTCAAGAGGTAATCCTAATTACTTGTTTGTGGTTAAGACGAAACGATCCGAGAAGTGTTCTTGGATCATGTGGTTTCGTCGTAAGAATTTTTTTTTAAAATTCCGCTGCATCGAGCAACTAGTGCGACTAGTCGCTCCTCGTCGTATTCGATACGACGCTCACGCTTCCGTGATGCGCTTGAGGTTCTAACCATATCCTTCAAGTGGTATCAGAGCCTTAGGTCGATGGTTTCGAATATGATTCGCTAACCGAGGACGACTTGGGTTCGTTAAGGTCGCGAAAGTTTTTATCGCATTTGATTTCGCAGATCTGTTTAGTGTATTTTTCGGCCGTGTTTAAATTGTTTAAACACTAAAATATCACTTGGATTTTGTTCCCCATTAAATAAGGAAACCATAGGATCTGAGTTTGCGTAAATCGGATTTCGTATGCTCGAGATATGGTTGTTTTAATGAACATGTATTCACTGTTACGGGAACTGCGAATCTTAACGTAATTAAGGAGTTAATTACTGTTTAGAGATGCCTAAAAATGCGTGCAAATCACATAGGTTCTATTATAAATCAAGATAGCAAACTATGGAAACTTACTTTGCTTAATTTGGATTTAAATTGATTGAGATATGCTAATTTTAGTAAGTAGGGGTCACTGCTGAAATTACTTTCCTAATCAAGAATCATGTGATTGTCAATTAGTGAAATTAATTGTTAATTTCATGAAGTAATTATGGAAAATATTTGAGAAATATTGGAATATGATTATTTCCTTAATTGACTTGGCCTCAACCAATTAGTTGATTAGATGTGATCTAGATCATAATTGGAAAAACAAACACAATCATCAAACTCCCTGCTTGAATAGGATTGGGAATTTGTCTAGCAAATTTCCTTATAATCAAAATTATTTTGATTACTATATGGTATAATTTCGGTTGAAAAACCGATGATAATCTCAAGTACAAATTAATCAATTTGGCATTATCCTTTCCCGAGGCAGATATGGTGTCTAGTCGGGGATCGCTGGGGTAGCGGGTTGCAACGTATGCGGTCCGTCCCACTCCCGCCGGTACTGGCCATGACATCGGGTAGGGTCGGGATAATATACGAGGGATTAAGATGTATTTTTCTAATTATTAAAATACGAATTAATGCGTACTTTGAGAATAATACCATATATATTCAAGTAAGATAATCAAGTTTGATTGATTGAATTGGATTGATAATTAATTTAATATGATTAAGTTAGTTATGTCCAATTAAAATACTCTAATATGATTGGAGTTAATAATTCCCTTGGAAGAATTAATTGTATGAATGTGATTCATAGTAATTAATTAAATTTGAATAAGAGATGGAGGATCACATAAGTGACATCCATGGTCTCCCGTCAAGGCGAAGGGTTTCCGTCGCCAGGGATTGTATATAGGAGACGCCTGTACGAAGTGACAGTTCCTATATACAAGCGCATCTGGATCGGACTCTTTGCTTCTCAAAAGAGTAAGGCCGTATGCGTAGTGACCCCAATATCGTATCCTCATATTATTGGGGCGATATTGGATTGCGCATAGCGAGTTCTATTCCTGTTGACGGTTGTTTCAATTGATGACGGGTCAACATCACCTTAGGGGTGGTGGGCTCGGGCATTAAAGACCGAATTGGGAAATGCAAGTTGGACTTGCAAGGCGGAATGTGTTCCTGCTTCTCTTAATTGGAGTTGCAGTTTCTCATATTATTGGGATGCAACAAAGATAAAGAGGAGATCCCAGATCTTGCTGAGATATAATGGTAAGTATATCTCTTACATTGAAAGTGATTAAGGGAATGAACTTTCAGTGTCTTTGACAAGGCAAGACAACTTTGATATAAAAATTCCTAAATTAAAGTATAATATGTATATATATAAATATATACACTCATGCAAATTTCTTATTTCAGATAATCCTTCATTAAACCCACTCAATTCTATACTCAATAATAACCAGTAAAATATCATGGATTGGACCATTGATCCAGATATTATGCTTGCAATTGGACACATAATGTATGTGGTTGCAATGTGCAAGTTTCCTCATAATAATGAGGATTGATAATTAAATAGACAATGGGACTAAAACCCTAGGGTTTGTATGTCTCTATAAGTCTTGATCTCATCGAATGTACTTTGGAAGTGACATGTCGATGATGATCGCAATTGTCAAATAATCCTTATAAAATCAATAAAGATATTCTGGCATACATATGTGCTCTTGACATTTAATCATGAATGACACGGTTCTCTGCATCATGTAGAATGGTAGCTCCATAAGAGATGATGTATTCAATATGTTTGAGTACCTACCTGAACCTATGTTTTAAGAGTTTAGATGGATGTAGTTGATGAGTGTCATCATTCTACTGTCTATACTCTAGTCATTCATGAAGCTTCATAATATTCATATTGTATGAATTGGGTGAAGCATGTATAAATGTCGAAATGCTCTTACATTAAATTCTTTTGAATTTAACATAAGAGGTCCTTAGTCTTAAGCAATGGTTGTTTATAGATAAAGGGAGCGCAGTGGAAGCATGGGTTGGACCCAAACAAGAAGTATAATCAAAGAGTTGATTGTACTTCTGTGACTTCCAAATAACATCCAAGGAGTTGGATGAATGCCAATACTGCAATATGTTGATGTGTTGATAGTATGACTATCAAATCTATCTAGAATCCTTAAAGAAGGAATCAGATAACACATCAGAATAACCTAGATATAATCGTTGAAATTGACTTACTTATTTGATAAAGTAAAGTCTAATAATTGTATGTCAATCTTCTAATGACACTTTCAATTGGTTGCATATGTATTAGAATATTAGAAATTTGATCTTAAGGTTTATTGGTGATCCATGTTGAAAGTGATGCAATTGTTGCAACAAATTCCATGAGATCAATAGACTTCATATTTTCAGTGGGAGCCCTTAGTCTTAGAGAATGTCTCTATGACCTAGATATTAGAATACACTCATTGTTTATTTCTAATTGTTGGATATAAACATGAATTCTGTAATAAATCTATCATAAAGAGTTATGATGGAGATATTTCAGATAGTAATCTAAAATCTAGTGGACTCTATTAAATTAGAAAATTAATGAATGGTTCATTAAGATTTCTAATGCTGAAAATTAAACCTTTAAAGATTAATAGTAGGATAAAGATCATTTGACAATAATCTCGCATCAAATTTTGGACATATGTCTGTTGATGAAATCAATGGACTAGTAAGACATGAAACTTTAGATTGTCTAAAGATTCAAATCTCACATACTTGTGAATATTGTATTCAAAGTAAAATATCCAATACACCCTTCTTTGGGAAAGGTGTAAGATGTTAAAGTATTCAAGATCTCATACATATTGATGTATGTGAATCATCTATATCAGAATAAACATTATGGATATGTGATATCTATTAGTGATTATTTGTGATATGAGATTTCTTCTCTTCACCTAAGAAACCTTTGAAATGTTCAAAGATTTCACATTTTTTGGTTTAGAACCAAAGTTTGAAGGAAGATGAGATGAATTTGATCTAACCAAGGTAGCTTGCACCTATTAGATGAATTCATGGAATACCTTGTGGAGATGTGAATATCATTCCTATCTCAATCCTCCTAATGAACCTTAACTCAATAGAGTTGTAGGGAGATACAATTGATCATGTGTGACATGATTTAATCAATGATTAATCCTAGCATAAGTATCTCTTAGTTTCCAAGGTATATATGTAGTAGAGACTACATTATATACTTAATAAGGTTCCATGCATGAAAGTTGTAATCTAGCACTAAAGAGTGCTACTTCATTAGGAAAATAAAGTATGATATTGGATACCTACTTTATGACCTTGAGATTCTTAAAAAATATCATCTTTGAGAATATGATTCTTATAGGATGAATATCTTGGGAATCAAGATGAAAATGAAGTAAAGGAACTCATTTAATCTTGAGATGATAATGAGGCTCCTGAAATTGGAAACTAAATAGACAATTAAAGATGAAACATTAATACCTCTTCAAATAAGTTTGACGAAGGATTCCATGTGTCAGTTAAATCTGACAATGATCGGACTTCATGTGATGAAGCTCCTGAGGATCATGACATGGATAGATGGATGTTAGCAATAAAAGTCTAATGTAGACTTCATATACAAGCGTTGTATATGGACCCTCGAGGATCCACCTATATGGGTCAGACCCATTAAGGTGCAAATGAATCTTCAAGAGAAATAGGGAACCTGATGAGAAGGTAAAGACCTTTAAAGCACAGTTCGTAGCCATGAGCTACACATCGAAGAGAAGATATCTCTCGCGATGAGACTTGCCCTCCAGTGACCTTGCTTTAATCAGAATATTGCTAACTGTAGCTACACAAATTGACTATGACTTCTTCATGATGTGAGTCAAGATTGCTTTCCTCTATGAATACCTCTATGAGGATATTCATATGAAATAGCCCCATGGATTCATGGTTGAGGAAAGCAAGATGTGCTAGCTAAAGAACTCCATCTTTGGACTCAAATAAGCTTCTTATAATTGGAATATAAGATTTGATGAAATTATAAATGTTATGATTTCAGTAAAATCTTGATGAACCATGTGAAGCTTAGTGGGAGTGCCATTGTTTTCATCGTGCTAAATGTAGATAATATCCTAAACATTTGAAATGATCTAAGGATGTTACTAGTAAGTGTTTTATAATTTGTTTGTTCCATACCTTGAGATATGATCTCAAGGATACCTCTTAGATCCTAGTTTTGAAGATGTTCAGAAGCAAAGAGAAGAGGATATTGGGACTGTCACATTCTTAGTACACCTTGGACATATTCTATTCTTAGAAATTCCAAGAAAGGCTTCCATCCCTTAAGATATGGTACTGACCTATCTAAAGGGATAACACCTCAAAGAGTTGAGGAAGTGATTACTAGAACTGTTTGCACTTGTGCATCAGTTATAAGAAGCTAAATGTATGCTAGATGTGTGCAAGAACCAGATGTCTACCATGCAGTGGGAGTAGTAAACTGTTACTAATCCCACTAATGAGATAGAACACTTGATTGCAGTAATAATAATATCTTCAAAGATGATGAAACTTAGAGATAGTGTTCTCAAAGTCTTATCTTCAAAAGTTTAAGATCTTATAGATAGTGATCTATAAGGGTCTTAACTATAGATACCTTAGGAGAGAGAGATCTCCAGGAATGAAGGTATTCTAATAAGGTTTATGGGAATACTGGTTATGATAATTAATAAGATGTAGTGTCAAGGACACTATAACCGACAATATTGAGTATCAGTTGCATGAGATGCAACATTCGCATTGGATGCGAGCACTGTTATTAGGAGATATGCAAGTGCCGTAAAAGGACTTGGTGTAGTCTCTTGGGAACGGAGTGACTGATCAGCTTACCTAGCTATTTTCTAAATAGCCTATGATTGCCACATGAGTGTGGGTTTAAATGATTAGCCCATTAATGGCTCTTTGGGCTAGTGGGAGATTGTTGGACATGCGAGCCCACGGCGAGCCATTATGCAATAAATGTTATTGCAATTCACTCCTTAATCTGAAATAAAGAGTACATAATTTGCATAATAGGTCCCTTAGTACAATTAGGGTTATGTACCATGGCCATCTTAATGATCATACAACTGTTGATTCAATTATTGAATCATAGAGGCTGGTGCTTAGATGAATATCTAATGAGTTAGATTGAGGACTCATCGAGCACCGTCAAATGATTGTTAAGAGATGATCTCCAGCCTGAGTAGGAGATGGCAATCCTATCTCATTTAGGTTGATATCTGGCCGGCCTCTTGATGCAGGTCCTCTGCATAGGAATAGAGATTCGGAGATGTCAGATAAGTTGGGTCAAAGAGTTGACTTAACGAGATCGAGATAATCAAAGTCCTATATCATATGCTGTCATGATATAGGCACGCATCCTCTGACCGGAGACAGATGTGTTACTATATGTTTGAGTATGTACATTTGGCAGACCAATAGGTTGATGACCTAATCAAGGTCTATACACCGGTGCGCTGGTGTGCATATAAGGGCATATGAGTAGTACGATCTCTCAAAGGGATCATACAGGTTCAGTTACTAAACCGGAAGACATGAGCTCACTCATGAGATATTGGAAAGAACCAAATTCCATGTGCATGGTCGTCTCGCTTTGGAAGCTTGACTGAATTTGTATGTTTGATATATACTTTTGGAAAGTATATGATCAAGACCTAGGTATGATATATGCTTTTGGAAAGTATATGATCGATACCGACTTCCAATGATCGAATGAGAAACTTACTAATAGAATCCTGAAGTAGACAGTGTAAAGTTGATCTAATACTTCGGGTTTAATCTGAGTCTTCCAGTATGCAGGATGTACAAGTATTGGGAATGCCTGAGGGTGATGTGATCATAAACGGTTGTATAACCATGACGCTTCCATTCCTAGGGAGTGATGAAACGGGTCTGGATTTTAGTGACTCCTCTTAGTAGAGAAGTAATCTGATCTTAGTCCAAATGTTGGACATTAATCTAAATGTGATTCAGATTCAATGAGAAGATTAGATTTGCGGTCTTGATTTAATCAAGCATCTATGGGAGGCCCGAGATCTGGATTTGAGATGTGATCTTAATATCCATGTCACTATATGTGGAACAATACAATCGCCCTGTCCTTATCTCCAAGTATTCGCGGAGAAAGCGCATTATCCTTGAAATAGTTCATGGATAATTCTATTGTTGATATATGTATCGGAGCATTGAGAAAATGGATAATTAAATGTGATTTTGTTATCATGACTAATATGAATTTGATTCATATTATAAGGAGAGTTATTTTAGATAATTAAATATGATTTGATTATCAAGGATATAAATAATGTGAATGTGATTCATTTTATTTGAGCACATGAGAAGAAATTATCCATTGTAATTAAATGTGATTTAATTATTATGGATAAGAATAATGTGGATAGAAATATCCAATTATTAATAATATATTATAAATGTGATTTATAATGTATTAGAGAGAGCTAATTATAATTTATATGTGTTGATTAATTATTATGTATATTGGATACACATTGTGTAATTAATTGACAATGTAAATTTATATGTTGTTTTGGGTTGTGAATATGATTCACAATTTTCCAATGTCAAGATTGCAATATTCTCAAATATAATTGTGAATTATTTTTGAAGAATAAAATCCCAACAAATAGTTGTTGGAAATAAGTAGAGAAAAAATCAAGGAGATATGCAATCTCATGGAATCCATGAGATTGCACTCCCCGTTAGGAATAGATAAGGCTACACCCAATTCCCTTGGGGAATTGGTGGCCGTCCCCTCTTCTTTATGGGGAAAGATGTCTCCTTTGTATTTTTCACTCCTTATTTGATTGATTTAATTTGGTATTAATATTTATTTGATTTATCAAATATATTTAATCAAAATTAAATCACAAGTTGTTGGCTTTTACCAACAACAATCTTGACCATTGGATTGACATAAATAAATCTCATCCATTGATTTCACATGTCACATGGATTGAGATCCATGGATCCCAAAACCCTATAAATAGAGAGGCATACCATGGTCTCTATTTTACACACAATGCTTGAGAAGCATATCTCTCTCTGTACTCGACAGCCCTCTCTCTCCCTCTCATGTGGCCGTCCACCATGGATGACCTAGAGAGGTTCTCCATCGCCGCGGCATCGTCGTTATGCTGCCCGTTCGTCTGCTCGTGGATCTCCGTCTCCTTCGGTGCGCCTCGCTCGTGAAGAAGACGTCGGATCTCGTGTGTCGAGATCAAGAGATCTGCCGCTTGGATCATCAACATGGATTGCGAGAAGCATGCGGTTCATCCTCGCGCTCGCAAGCGTCTCCTCCGTCGGATCGGACTTGAGACAGGAGGTCTCTTCGTTTAGAGACTCGATCACAACCACGCTTCAAGAGGTAATCCTAATTACTTGTTTGTGGTTAAGACGAAACAATCGGAGAAGTGTTCTTGGATCATGTGGTTTCAAAAGAAGAATTTTTTAAAATTCCGCTGCATCGAGCAACTAGTGCGACTAGTCGCTCCTCATCGTATTCGATACGACGCTCACGCTTCCGTGATGCGCTTGAGGATCTAACCATATCCTTCAACTATAAGTATTTTGTACTCAGCATTCGTCATCGTGTTTCCCGTTGCACAACTTTTTTAATTCTACCTTGGTTTTCATTCACATAGGAATAAAGGAAATTGGAATCCCCGTGTAGACGTGCATTGTTACCCACTAAAACTAAAGTGATAACCAAATTAAAACTAGGGGACTACTAACATTATTGATTAATTAAAACTGGATAAAATTGAAAATCATTATTTTCGGGAGAGCAACGCCGTCATTGTTTGATTTTATTGCAAGTGAGAGAGAGATGACACTAGGATAGAGCCAAGCCAGAATTATTTTATAGATTACTGGTTCTTTCTTTTCAGGAGATTAGCTACTTTTCAGTGAGGATCTACGGGTAGCCGGTAGATGGTATGGATTTCCATAGGAGAGTGTGAGGTTTAGAGGACACCACGTAAGGCTCTGTCCTCAAGTAATGTTGAACCGTACTCATATGGTCTGTACTTACTCCCATACTGACTGAAAGTAGGTCCAACTAGTCATAAGAACCAAGATTGTTTGAATTATCACCAACTAAAAGAGACAAGATAATTTGGTCGAACCTTAGCGGCCTTCACTGAGTTGAGTTGAATTTGGGGTTTGAATTTGTGTGTTGAATTGTGTGATAGTGCACTTGCACACACTGATCGTGGTTTCATGAATCAATATTTTCCATTCCATTTGAAGATGACGGAATATTGGCATTTATACCTAGACTCCATGGGTCTCCCTCACATGACAAATTCCCAATCTCCGTACCCACCTTCTTTTCAGAGGAACCCTCTCTCTTGAGGTAGTTTCTCCCCAACCACCATTCTCTTCACCCACC
The DNA here is from genome assembly GCA_037367405.1 of Ottelia alismoides. NCBI lineage: Eukaryota > Viridiplantae > Streptophyta > Magnoliopsida > Alismatales > Hydrocharitaceae > Ottelia > Ottelia alismoides. The sequence goes on from JAZKJV010001985.1 coordinate 245,386, forward strand.
CACCCACCCTTGGTTGGAAATTTAAGATACGAACCGCTCCCAGAACCGAACATTTTCTATGAAGACACAATGGAGAGAGCGGACTCGAGGATGAATATAGGAGTAACCAACTTTGATAGAGGAACACGATTCCCGATTAATTATGAATATTCACTGTTTGAACAATCCTCTACTCGGGACGATCCACAACCCGAGTATGATCACTTTTCCTTTAACCACAAAGATGACAACCAATGTCAAGAAAATAGACCTCATGACCAGACCTCGATCACAGAGACCGACTACATGTCGGTTCAGTAAAAAATACCAATGTTTCGTCATACCTAGTATAGTCACTCAAATCCAAGTAATGAGATGATAATGGATGACATAGCTTGGATCAATAAGAGTATCGAGGTTTTGACTGAACAATTTGATAATGTCATCCACATAGTAAAAGACATAATCATCAACCAAGAGGAATCAAGAAAATCATAGAGCGAACTCGAAAATCATCATGTGCCTGAGTTCCACAAGCAAACCACTGACCTCCTACTGACTTTACTGAAAATTCCAAAAAAAATTAAAAAAATCAGAAAATTCAAAAAAATTGGACAACATTAATATAAAAGCATTTTGTAAAAGTCTGATCTTAGATATTCCATTAATCAAGGCCATAGAGTATGTTCCCGATCTTCAGAGATTTGTAAAGAGTCGATTATAACCTAAGAAGACGGGAAAGAAAAGATCCTGAACAAAATATCATTTAATCAATATAGCCAATTCAATAGTGATAATCCAAACAAACAAAGTCCGGAAAGTTAAACGGTTGATCAAGGAGATCTGTGAAATTGAGAATACAAAATTTAATGACATTCAGATTGACGAGGTGATGAATCCACGATTCATCATCTCAATATAATAATCATAGCCAAATCCCTGAGTTAATTCTAAAATAAATTTCCATAAACTCAATAAATTAACAAAATGACTCTTGTAAATAAAATACACTAATTAGTATATATTATATTGTACACAATAAATTAACAATAACAAGCGGCAAAATAAAGGAGTTTTCACCTGTAATTAGTCTAAAAATTCATGTATTTTTAGTAAATTCATTTTAACTCCTTTTTAGCTAATTCTTTCTCTGACTTGTTTATAAAAATGTATATAAAAATTTGAAAACAAAAATAAATTCCATCTCAAATAAATACTACTAGATCTCCAAGAGAAAAAGCCGTAATGTCCAACTTCTCGGCCAAATTCCCGCTCCGTATGAACTCCAAATTCACCAAAACCACTTTTAAAGTTGAAGTTAGAAAATTATCTATCCAATAGAAGTGGTTTAACTAAAATCAGAGCTTGTTTGTAAAATATGAGTTTTGGGACCTAGGTGTACATTATATATAATGTAGATATTAATTTTTTTATATAATTTTTTAAATTAGTAAAGAAATCTAAAAAAATCATTGTTATGTTGTATTTTATTTCTAGTATTTTATTGTATTTTTCTGTTGTAAATATTTCTTATTAAAAATACAAAAAAAATAAAAATTAGAAAAGTAGAAAAATGTACATATTGTTTGTCTTCTTTTGTAAATTCTCCAATATTTTTCTTCTCTTTATTTTATTGTATTTTAGTAGCCTACTTTACTCTACTATTTATTTTTTATTTATTCCTATTCTCCACAATAACCACCCATTCAACTCCATTATTCCACCATTATTTCTAACTTCTAATTCAACTCCACCATTTTATTAACCTCCCCTCCACCACTTTAATAACTTTTTATTTTTTCTCTTTATATACATACCATTCTCCTCTTTTTTGCCTTTGATCCATCTTTATGTGAGGAGAGCCTAGTTCCCAGAGTTGAATCAGTGACAGTGACACAACCGCGGTAGAGCGACAACAACCCTCCCTCCGGTGAGATCCGTTGGCTTCTTGGCCAACATGGCAACCGCATCCGCGCGGTTCTCGAGCTCATCGCTCGCCAATGATTTGAGCGAAGATTGTGCTTATCATGAGCACATCGTAGGCGTGTGCAACCATCATAAGTAAATTTCCCCCTTTTTTTCATTCCTAATCATTTTCATTAGATTGCATTTTTATCACATCACCACCATCATTTCATCCAAACCATCATATAATCACCTTCATCATATCAACACTACACAACCATATTTTCACCTTTGTTTCATTCTCTATTTACAAAAATAAAAAATTTTAAACAAAAAAATTCTTATCACAACAGCAAAAATAAAAAAAAAATAAAATACGGAGGGAGCAACAGGCAGCCGCCCGTATCTCACCCTTCTTCCACGACCGCCACCAGCCGGCGGCTGCCACCGCCAACCGCACCAGCGGTAGCCGCTGCAGCTGCCCCCCCCACACGACCCACCGCGCGGCCCCTTCGCTCGCCGTACGCAGCCGCTCCTCCAGCGGTGGCTGCCCGCCACCTCCAGCCTGCACCCCCGCCGTGCTCTGCATGCGCCTAGTGCGCGGCCCCCTCCTGTTGGTGCTCCATCCACCTCCTCCACTCGAGGCTCTCTACCCTCCGCCTGCAAGTCAGTCTACCTTGCCATGCAGCTCCATCCCCCCATGCGCCCTAGCCTACCATCGGGCTTGGAGAAGAAGGCCCTCTTTTTCATTTTTTATTGTAAAAATTGCAGTGTTTATATTTTAAGTTTCTGTTATTGCAAAAAAAGTCCCCGTATATAGTTGTCTGATTATTTTGTTTATGAAATTTGCACGGATATCCTTGTGTTCATGCATTGATTTGGACCTCAATATTGTATCGTTTTGTTTAATGAAAAATATCATTATGTTGAGCAACTATGTCCCTACTATCTGAATAATATTTGTATTTGGTTGAATTATGATGAATTAATTAAAAATTTTTCAAGTGAAATTCTGCATATTTTACCCAATCTGGACCTTTAAATTCATATTTCACTCACAGGTGCTCTAAAAATTCAAAAAAATCACGAATGATGCCTTGAAGTGTTCTTTAGTTAGTATCCAAATTTCATTTTAATTGGAGTTGTCATGTGCCTTAAATAATTTGTAGAGTGAATTTATTAATTGATTTTTTTATTAAATCTACAAACATCTTTTTTGCGATATTTCAACTCTCCTCGATTGCTCATAGAAATATCATCGAGATAATTCTCATTATGGCTAATGTGTTAATGTGGATTTATTAGAAATTAATTACTTATTGTCACTTTGTTTCTATTTAAATTCCATAAAAAATTCATATTTTTTCAGAAAAATAAAATAGTATCCTTACATCATGTTTTATTTCCACTAAAGTTTTCATAATTTTTGCATACTGTTTGAGTGAAAAATTGCATAAAAACTCATAAAAAGTGTGCATTTTTCATTGTTGCATTTTAATTCCTAAAATTCCAAAAAAATGTGTTCTACATTCATTATTGGATTAAGTTTCTAGAAAAATTATAATTTAGTTAAATTGGACTCATTTCACATTAAAATTAATTTGGCCAAGTGTTGTGGTTTCTTAGTAGCCTAATTCACACGCATATTGCATTTCGCATTCATTTTTCCATTAAAAAATACAAAAAATCCGCTTTGAAAATCTAGACCCCATTTTCCAAATTAACCCAAAGTTGTTCCTTTGCCTCCCTGTGTTCGACCCCGGACTTGCCTAGGATATAAATTATAGCCGAGACACTCCTCGTGGAGATCTTCTTTCAGTTCTGAACGATTCGCTAAGTACACGTATTACAACGAGTACACATTATATAACGTATTTAGCGAACCATCAGATGGCACCGTTGCTGGGGATGCAAACGGCTTACGGATTAGTTTGAAAAATTAGATTTAGATTTTCATTCACTCGGGTAGCCTGACCCCCGAGCCATCTTGTATTTATGCCATTTTTTCCATCAATTATTTTTTTGCTCATTTTTTGTATATATTTTGTTTTTGATATCTCTCCGGTGAGAGTGCGGCTCGACTTGATTGGCAAAATTAAGGTTAGGCACACGATAGTTTAGAACCAAATTTGTTTGTGCCCTTCGTAATTTAGGCCACACATATCTTAGAAGATTCACTTATCTGATAAGATTTATAATGAGACACACATAGACACATACTACTTAGCTCAAATTAACTCAATTCTTCCCCGCTAATAGCATATTGTTTATGTGCGGTTTTCTCGATCTACATGCATTTAGTGTAACTTTAAAAATTCAATTTTGCATAACGCATGGAGAGTGCTGGGATTCACTGTAAGTATATCTTCTTATGAGCATGCATCATCGTTTCACGTTTGCATTCTGATTTTTGATTCCCCTCTTGTTTTATAACTTAAGGTCAAAAAGGAAATTGGGGTTGAATGGTAGGGGGTGTTTTTATGTTCAGATAAATCTCAAGTGATAACCTAACTCTAAAGTTGGGAGTGGATTGAGCAGGTCAATTAAAAAAGTGGAATAAAAAAATTCTTGTTCACAGGTGCATAAAGCCCTCATTGTTTGATTTACTTGCAAGTGAGAGAGAGAGAAGACCCTAGGATAGAGCCAAGCCATGATTTTTTACATACTACTGGTTCTTTATTTTTAGGCAATTAGCTACTTTTCAGTGGGGAATATGGGTAGCCGGTAAACGGTCCGGAATTACTTAGCAGAGTGGGAGGTTTTGAGGATGCCTTAGTCCTCAAGGAATGGGTAGCCGTAATTATATAGTCCGTACTTACTCCTATACTGGTTGAAAGTAGGTCCAACTAGTCGTAAGAATTGGGCCTGTCTGTAGGAAAATACGGACACCTAACAACTCGTTAATCTTTCCAAGATTTCATTTATCACCAACTAAAATTGACCAGATAATTCGGCCGAACCTTATGGCCATCACATGTTGAGTTGGTGAAATTGAGGGTTTGAATTGCATTTGTATTGTGTGAGTTTACTCCGCACATTTACGTGCATTGTAGAACTAGCGCCTCATTGAATATCATGTTGTAATCGGTTCTTTTAACATTGAAGATGACTAACTGGGGGATATTTATTCGGACTTTGCGAATCTCTCGTTGAACCCTCCAAGAAGTATTTCTTCAAAGGTCCAGGCACAACTTGGACCAACCTGGACTCATGATCCTCTTGAGCCCAAGATCATCCATTCTCGGGATGGTTACTCTAAAACCATTCCCTTCCTCTCTTACCACCTCACCGAGGAAGACCTTCGCCTTGATGAGAATATTTTGATTCATAAATCCTCTTCTAATCAAGAATGCATTTCTAATTCAGGACCTAAAGAAGATTCAAGTAAAATTCCTCAAAAGAAGAAAGAATAGGAAGAAGAACACCATGAAGACCCGATGAGAATTGTACAATCCAGATTAGTTGCATCTGAGCAGCAACAAGCACTTCTCAGAGCTCAGTTAGGACATCTCAATGTTGGGGTCGAACCACCAATGGATGCGGCTTATAACCCCAGACAATACAGAATTCAGAACTACTTGAGTCCAGCCGAACGCACAGTCAATTTCGAGTTATAACCCCATACAGTACAAACAATACAGAATTCGGCTTATAACCCACTTTTTCTTATCCTGCTGCCACACTTTGATGGGAATGCTTATGAGGAACCATATGCATTCCTAAGGGACTTTGAGCTCGTCTGCGATAACCTTATACATCCTAATACTAGCCAGGATTATATTAGGCTCACAACCCTTCCATTTACCTTGGGTGGAAAAGCCGACTAGTGGGTAAAAAATCTTGGAGTAACCATCATCACTTATGCCCAGTTCAAGGACCCATTTCTGAAGAAGTTCTACCCCTTTAGTAGGACTAAGATGATGAGGATGCATATTACGAGTTTTTCCCAATTACCCCATGAATCCTTCTGTGATGCTTGGGAAAGATTCAAGGACATCCTACAGAAGTGTCCCTGTCGTGGACGAGATGACAATATCTTGGTCCAGTCATTTTTCACTGATCTCAACCCTGAGATTCAGGGTTTAGTGAGCACTGCCTGTGGAGGCAGCTATACATCACGAAGATCGGATACCGTCTGGAAGGTATTCAAGCAGATGGCTGAAACCAACTTCTCACAGATGGCCAGCATGGCCTATACATTCTACTCAAGTTCACTCTCATCTAGAGGGGGCAGCCAGCTGTAGTCGATCTCTCTTAGGATGTGATCCCTAGCATGGGACTCCTTGCAGACAAGCTTACTGTAGTCTAAAGGATTGACAGGAGGATTGATGAATTGGACTAGAGCGTAACCAAAATTCCAAAACAAATGGAGGAGTTGACTGATAGGGTATCTAAGATAAAGATACATGTCGTGGCTGCATCATCTGCACCCGATACCGAGTTCACCATATTCAGGAACAGTTGGTGTCAGGGAAACCCCAGCCGTGGGAGCAGGACCAGTCCTATGCCCATTCTTTCCAGCAGCCACCTCCATTAGCAGATACATTTCAGGAGGAGCCGCCACTGGTTTGGGAGGTGAATGGAGTATGGTATACTCAGGACCCTACCAAGATGGCAAGTACGAGAGACCGATAGAGCTACCAGCGTCCCCTGACCTTTCACAACATTGCATTCACCTCCACACCACCTCCTTCACAGCAGAGTCATGGATTCCAGCCACCCCAACAACAGCAACAATACTAGTAGTATGGTCAACAGGGCCATTATCAGGCGGGCCAGCAGGGCCCGCAATTTCATTAGGCACCCCAGCAACAACAACAACAACAGGGGCAGTACCCTGACCAGAAGGACCAGTCTTCTCGTTCTTCTTCCAAGCTTATTCCCTTCCTTCTTCTTCTAGTATTGTGGACATACATCAACAGATACTCGATGAGCTCTGTTCCTATCGGAATGAAATTCACGACTTACGGGTGGATGTCAACCATATGTCCAGGTGGTAAGACGAGCAGACTGCACCCTCTACCTCAATCCCAGCCCAAGTTCAAGCTAACCCTAATATCCTGAATCGATCTAGTTCTCAGTAGCACTTTGGTCAGGTCTACTATTCAACATCTCCTAAATTTGAACATGAGATTCTTTCATGTTACGAGGCTAACCACATGTCACTCAGGAGCAGAAAGGCCGTGACCGTACAAGACCGGGCAAGGGACACGAGGAGGGGCATCTCTGGAGCTCTACCTGAGGAGTCTTCAGAGGATGAGGAGGGGATGCAGCATATTCCGGAGCCCCATCAGCACTAGTTTAGGATTTCTACTTAGGGAGCTGAGAAGAGAAGGAGAGCATGTATGCAACATCGACAACATGGATATACTTTTGATTCTACGGAGGACCTTGCATCTCCGGTTGTGGCTAATAACACTCCATCTTTTATTCCATGACCTATAGTAGATAGTTTTGATTCTGATTCCATGTTGCATCAAAACGATTCTTGTATGAAGAACATTGTGTCTGTTAATGCCAAGAATTATATTTCAGTTCATGATTCAGATTCTTCATAATCTATTTCCCTAGCTTCAATCCCTTTCCTCCATGCTCTTGTAGTAGGAAAGTGCATCAAAAAGATTCAGAAAGATGACCCCGATATGGCATGGTTTCTGTAAATAAAACATCATAGTAATGGTTCCATTTGATGAGTATGTGGCTAAACATCCTGCATTCCAGAGATACCTTAAGGTGAGATGCACACCTATTAGGGTTAACAGAAAGAAAGGGAACCAAAATATAAAGACACACGTCTTGTCAGTAGCCACAACATATTGTCATCAGACATTGCCATGGAAAAAGTGAGACATGGGTGCTCACTATGTGGAGAGTCGTATTGAGGACATGGGTGCTCACTATGTGGAGAGTCATATTGAGGACATCGCGTTCGCATGCACACTCTTGGATAACGGTTCTTCCATCAACTTACTTCCCTTAGCCTTATATTAGAAATTGGAGTTGGGACCACTTCGCAAATCTAGAGCTTTACTCCAATTCACAGATCGTTCAGTTAAGAGACCTAAGGGAGAAGTGAAGAATGTTATTATCTCAATTGAGGGGCAGAACTATCAAATTGACTTCACAGTCTTGGACATGGAGACCCCCAATCATTGGAGAGAATCTCAGATCATTCTTGGGCGGCCCTTCCTTAGGACCGTAGGCGCAGCTTTTGATTATGGTACAGGAATGATGAAGTTCCATTCTCCAGGAGGAGAAGTGAACCTTGAGATAAAGAAAACCATGTGCCAGTTACCCGATTCAAAGAGTAGTACAGAATACTCATCTTCAGAGGCAGATTGCAGAATGATTAGCACCGTTGGGATTTGTGGATAGATTCCTTCAGAATAGAGCGAGACCCTTTCATCTAGAAAGGACATAGTGGATGATGCAGTTTGCCAGGAGTTGCTTGATCTTGTTAGAGATGCATCTACCTATTCGTGTGATGACGTGGATCTGTCAGTTCCATCCCCTTCGGAATGATCATGGGACATAGATGACGAGTCAGACAAGGATTTGGCTGAACTACCGCATTTTTTGGCGATCTGACTCCAGATACTTCTGTGTTTATGGCGAGTACTACATAGTTGAGCCTACCTTCATGCAGCACGGAACCAGATTCAATTCAACCAGATTTGCTTGATGATACCACATTGCCAGAAGTGAAAAGACTTCCTCCTACACTCAAGTATGCCTTTCTTGCGGGAATCAAAGAGAGATATCCTATTATCATTAGCTCAGACTTGACTTTAAAACAAGAGTCTAGGTTGTTAGAGGTCTTAGAGAGGAACCACAAAGCAATAGGCTAGACAATGTCAGATCTCGTGGGGATCAACCCGCTCTCTGCTCGCACCATATTTATACTGAGGATAATGTGAGACCTTCCTGTTATTTCCAAAGGATACTTAACCCAAAACTATGGGAGGTAGTGAAGAAAGAGATTGAGAAATGCTGCAAATCAGGGTTTATATACCCTATTTCTTATTCCAAGTGGGTGGCCCCACTTCATGTTGTCCCGAAGAAGTCAGTAATTCATATGGTCACCAATGAGGAGGGGTAGATATCATGACATGAGTACCAATGTCGTGGTGTATCTGTGTCGACTATGAATACTGTGACCAAGAAAGATCACTTTCCCTTGCCTTTTATTGATCAGATTTTGGAGAGACTCGCAGGGAAATAGTTCTTTTGTTTTCTTGGCGGGTACCCAGGCTACAACCAGGTGGCCATAGCCCCTGAGGAACAGGAAAAGACCACATTCACATGTCCATTCGGTACTTATGCTTTCAGGCGCATGCCATTCGGGCTCTACAATGCCCTGGGCACTTTTTAACGGTGCATGATCACCATATTTGTCAAGATGGTGGGAAATTTCCTAGAAGTGTTCATGGATGACTTCTCGGTCCATGGTGATTCCTTTGATACATGTTTAGCACACTTGGACCGAGTCCTCAAGAGGTGTAGAGAGGTGAATATGGTACTCTCTAGGGAGAAGAGTCACTTTATGGTGATAGAGGGTATCGTGTTGGGTTATGCCATCTCCTAAAGGGGAGTTAAGGTTGACCCTGCCAAGGTGGAGGTGATCAAGAAACTCGATCCACCTACCAGTGTAAAGTTAGTGAGGTCCTTCCTAGGGCATGTTGGATTATATAGGAGATTTATTCAGGATTTCAAAGATCACCTGCCCACTGACTAAGCTCTTAGGGAAAGACACAGAGTTCGTTGTAGATCATAGGTGTCTAGAGGCCTTTGAGCTCTCGAAGAGTAAGATTTGTGCCTTGCCTACCCTAGAAGCTCCTGACTGGTCTCTCCCTTTGAGATCATGACTGACGCTTCAGATTTCACTATAAGAGCTGTGTTAGGACAATGACAAGAGGGGATCCTATTTGCAATCTACTACGCGAGCAAAGTATTAGACCCTACACAGATAAATTACACAGTGACTGCAAAAGGAATTGCTCGTTGTAGTATGGGCCCTCGAGAAGTTCATGTCTTATATTTTGGGCTCTAAGATGACAATCTACACTGATCACATAACAATCCGATATTTAATGGAAAAGAAGGACGCAGAGGCACGTCTTCTTAGGTTGATTTTACTCCTCCAAGATTTTGATTTGGAGATAAAAGATAAACCTGGAGTGAAGAATGTTGTGGCTGATCATCTTTCTTGGATTGAACTTAAGGATTCTACTAACTATGAGCGGATTAGAGAGACCTTCCAAGACGAGTCAATTTGTGTTATTGACTCACTCCTGTGGTATGCCAACATGGTGAACTATCTTGTCTCCAACCAGGTTCCCCATGATTGGACTAGGAGCAACATTGATCGACTGAAGTCGGATTCGAGTAGATACCACTGGGATGATCCTTTCCTTTTCTTCAAAGGATCGTATTTTGTTTGGAGAATGTGTATTCCTCAGGAGGAGTACCAGAGTGTCCTCACATATTGTCATTCACTTGAGGCTGGAGGACACCATTCAGGAAAGAGAACTGCTCACAAAGTAATTCAATGTGGATTGTATTTGCCGACCTTGTTTAGAGATGCTATTGATTTTGTACGGTCGTGCCTGATTTGTCAAAGGATGAGAGGGACAGTTGGACAGAGAGATGACATACCCATGCAGCCGGTGATTATTTGTGATGTTCTTGATGCATGTGGCATAGATTTTATGGGTCCCTTTCCCAACAACCAAGGACATGAGTAAATTTTGTTAGCGGTTAACTATCTATCTTGATGGGTGGAGGTTATCCCAACCTGAACCGCATACAACAAAATTGTACGTAAGTTTGTGAGAGACAATATTATAGCTAGGTTCGGGGTGCCAAAAGTTTTGATATTTGATGGGGGTAGCCACTTTGTGAATCGAGATGTGAGATCTTTAGCTAAGGACTATGGATTTAAGCATAGAGTTACTAGTCCTTACAACCCACAGTCTAATGGCATGGCAGAGGTTTCGAACAGATAGGTGAAGAATATTTTGCAGAAGTTGGTTCGTCCTGATAAGAAGAACTTGTCCCAGCTCTTGGATCAAGTTCTGTGAGCCTATAGGACAGCCTACAAGACACCATTGGGTACATTACCATTTAGAATGATCTAGGGCAAGCCATGCCATTTGCCCGCAGAGCTGATTTACAAATCCGAATGGGCAATTAAGCAGATTTATTAGAGTTGTCACATAGGGAAGCTTTGTCGAGACTTGAACTTGAACGAGCTTGTGGAAATCTGAAACATGGCATATGATAACAGTTTGATTTATAAGGACAAAGTAAAGAGATGGCATGATCAACACATTAGGTGCAAAGACTTTGTCCCTGGGTAAAAGGTATGGTTGTTTAATGTCAGGTTGAAGATGTTCCATGGGAAGCTCAAATCTAAATGGATGGGTCCCTTTGTTGTTAAGAAAGTGCACATGAATGGAAGTGTAGAGATAGATGATCTCACAGATGGTGTACAGTCTCAAGTGGTGTATGGACAATTGTTAAAGCATTTTGTAGATTTGAAAGAGCAGTTAGTCCAAGTCGAGGTCATCAACTTCGTGCAGAGTGAGCACATAGTAGATACATCATCTTACTCTTCATGAAGATGCAGCTTCAAGATTCGAGTCAAAATCCTAAGTAGTACCTTAGATTTACTTAAATCCCCAGGTACTACGAAAAGTTTTTTTTATACGGGAGCTACAGTGGTGTCGCATGTTTACGACACTTGTAATATTTTTTTACCTGGGAATTACAGGAGTAACGCATCTTGGGTATGCGATATATGCAGCGTATATCGAATATGTGATTCTCGACCTCAATAAACCCCGCATTTTCGGAAACCCTCCCCACACCTCGTTCATTCTGTCCGCCACCCGGCTCCAACGTTGAGAGCTCGCGACTGCGGCCTCCTCCTCTCTACCAAACCTTCATTTTGAGCACCCCAAGCCCCACGAAGAAGTCCTTTTCCGTACCTTCCTTGTTCGTTGCCGCCCTAGCCCCCACCGCCTCTCACTAGGGCACGCCCTTCGTTGCATCCATTGATATTTGGTAAAAAAAATTAGAGATTAGATATAAGTTATATAATATGCATATTTATCTTTATTTCATGATTGTATTATTTTGACTTGTACGTTGTATCACGTATTAGGTCGGAATGGAGTCGATATATTGTATGTTTCATTTGAAGGGTACGCTTATTGGCTCTTCGACGACCAATGTACATGTGTTTAGATTAATGCCTAATATGACATTCTATGAGATGTTGAACTTAGTATACTGTAAGTTCAACATAGATGTCAATAATCAAAAAATCCAATTACTACATCGCATCCCCCGGAGCCTAGGCAAAGAGCCATCATTTTCTTCTATCGCCGATGATGATGATGATGATGATAATGTGCAAGCAGTTTTTGTGTATGCTCGGACCATTGGGAAATAAATGCCTACTGACATTGAAGTTGAAAATGTATCGAAGCGAAGTCCCCAATGTTGTGACTAACACGGGACCCTCTGTTGTCCCTAGCACACAACCCTCCGTTGTCCCTAGCACACAACCCTCCTTCGACACTAGCACTGATGTGCCTATAATGCAGCTATGTACGGACCAGGAATGGCGCACGAGTGACACTCTGTTGAAGAGGTTAATCATGCTTTGGATGACTTAATCCCTTGGGAAATCAATGATGATCTGGAAGAAGATAGTGAAGAAGATGTTGAAGATAATATGGTAAACGAGGAGATCTGAGTTGATGAACAAAGCACACGACATATTATACCTTGTTTACCTTTTTTTGGGGTGAGAGGATCCAATACTCGTTCAACCTATAAGGATGGCATTCGAAAGAAGTCTGGACTTGATGTCATCTATGATGAAATACGCAAGGCAGAACCTTCAAATGTAGAGAAGATTTGATTTATGCTGTAAAGAAGTATCACATTCTGGCACACTACGACTTCATTGTCAAAGAATCCACCAGCTCGATATGGTCAATTTTTTGTACACACAGATCGAGTGGATGTGTTTGGTATTTACGAGGACATTTTAGGAAATTTGATGGTCTGTGGGTGATATCTAAGATTGTTGGATCGCACACTTGTATAAACCCTACAGTTTATCAGGATCATCCTCAATTAGACTACAAATTCATGTCTAAATCACTGTTATCTCTGGAGAGGGATGACCCTAATGTTCGCGTATCGAGTTGTAGATCTCACATCCACAAGCTGTATAACTACTGGGTTACCAAGAAAAGGGCTTGGGATCCTCGGAGGAAAGCAATCAGAATAATATTTGGTATTTGGAAGAAGTCTTACGCTGAAATGCCTTATATATTGCATGCAATGAAGGCTGCATTACCGAGAACTGAAATTGATATCGAATACAGTGAACATCCAGATCCTCGGAAACCTCATTGCCGTAGATTTCAACGATGTTTTTGGGCATTTGGCCCTTCCATTGAGGCATTCAAATATTGCTTCCCTTTGATTAGTATTGATGGAACCCATTTGTATGGGAAGTACAGATAGAAATTGCTCATTCCATGCGGTATTGATGGGGATAAACACATCGTTCCCCTTACTTTTGGAATTGTTGACGAGGAATCTGGTCCCTCACGGAAGTGGTTTCTATCCTTGGTAAGTATCAGGGTTATTGGCATGCGTGTATGGCTAATATGTATCATTTCTGACTGGAATTCTGGAATAAAATCTGCAATGAAAGATGTTGACGCTGACTTACTAGAACCCATTGAATACTGGTGTTTCTATTCAAGGCATGTCACGAGCAACTTCAATAGCATTTTTAAGAATGGCTCTATGAAAGCTTTGATACAAGCAACAACACTACAAATGACTAGTAGAAAGTTGTCCGACTTCACGAGGAAATTGCAGGAGTGGAACACAGAAGCAGGTAGATGGTTTTCAACTCATGATTGTCGCCGTGAGCAATGGACTTTGGCTTATGATGGTGGTTATAGGTTTGGTCAGATGACTACAAATCTCAGTGAAATCTACAATGCAGTTATTAAAGATGCCCGTTGTTTGCCAATTTCTATATTGATCGAGAAGACATTTTATAATTGTGTCTTATACTTTAATCAGCATGCAGAAGAGGCAAGTACAGCCATTGCCGCAAGATGTAAATTCACGCATTACACATCAATATAGCTGAACTGTTGGAATGCAGCTGCGAATGTGCACACAGTAACGCAAATACAAAGGCATACGGATATATTGTTTGAGGTGTCTAGTGGTGTTCGATGAATGCAGTATGGTATTTGGGGTCGCAAACAATACAGTGTGAATTTAGTCCAACATAAATCTACATGTAATAAGTGGCAAATTTTCCGTATCCCATTTTCCCATGCTATTGCGGTAATTTCTAACCGTCGAGCAGAAGTAGATTCTTATGTTAGAGAGTAGTACACATGGCAACACCAATTCAAAGTTTACGGAGGAAGATTTTTTCCCATCAGTGATTTGGAAACATGGGCCCCGTTGGACTATCCAAAATTACGCCCTAACCCAAAGTGTAAGCATGACAAAGGTCACCCACATTCAACAAGAATTCATAATGAAATGGATGTTAGAGATGTGATTCGACAAAATACTTGTTCGTTTTATGGTATACTGGGTCACACACACCGTGGTTGTCCAAATAAAAGCACAAGGGATTCTCAAGCATCCACCTCTAATGCTCAGCCAACGGGAAGGAATAAAAATAAATGTGGTAATTGTGGTGGCAAAGGTCACACCAAACGTAAATGTCCTGGTTTGAGTAAGCTTGATTCTTTTTTCTCTTAATTGCCAACATACTTATTCTTTTCGTATATTCTTTTTGTTGCTTGATAACATTATATATATATATATATATTCTAACATTCAAATTTTAAAATGCAGATGGACCCCGGCCCACTTGCCCCATATGTTTTAACTCAACAGGAGCGTCATCGTTCTCATCGTGTATGGGCAGACGATGTAAGAAATTTAAAAACATTATTCTTTGCTTATTTTTATTATAACAATTAACTTGTAGGAATCTTTGTGGTTGCATTGTCGACGTGGGGAGACACATGTACGCCGCATTCCTTTGGATGATCACCTGCAGCCTTATGTAGCTCAAGCAGGCTTTGATGCATATCTGAATTGAAATTTATCATACTTGATTGACATTTAGTGACACCTTTGGTGGAGCGCTGGAGACCCGAGATGTATACTTTTCACATGGCTAGTGGGAAGATGTCTATCACGTTGAATGACATCACATTCATGTCGGGGTTAAGAATTGATGAACCTGTGATTACAGGAGAGACCACACCTAGAGATACGTGGGCCGATACGTGCGAGCAGCTTCTGGGTGCTAGGCCTCTTCCTTCCGAGATCATTGGCAGCAGGGTATTAGCGAGTTGATTATTCACACACTTCATGGAATTTCTAGAAGATGCAGAAGAGGTGGTCTTACAGAGGCATGCTCGTGCTTACATCTTACAGTTACTTTGTGGTGTGTTATTTACAGACAAGTCAGGATCATTGGTTTCCCTTAATACTCTACCACATCTGCATAATCTAGAATACTCTGGGATGTTGAATTGGGGATCCGTTGTTCTTGCATATCTATATAGGCACTCTCTGTTTAGCGGCGGATATGGCGATCGGGGAGATTGGAGGCTCGATCATATTACTTCAGCTCTGGCATGGAAACATTTCCCTCACATTGCTCTTGTAATCAAGGAAAGTAGACAATGGCACGGGCGCCCATTAGGAGTTCGTTGGGCAACGGTATTTGCGCATTGTCGACAACAAGCACACGTT
The DNA here is from genome assembly GCA_037367405.1 of Ottelia alismoides. NCBI lineage: Eukaryota > Viridiplantae > Streptophyta > Magnoliopsida > Alismatales > Hydrocharitaceae > Ottelia > Ottelia alismoides. Next base: position 261,097 of record JAZKJV010001985.1, read on the forward strand.
GTGAGACCATACTGCGACTCTTTTGACATGCAATCATCGGAGAAGGTAAATTTTCATCTACACATTAATTCAATTTCTGCAAAAAAACTACTAAAGTAAATATAAATTTCCCATGCAGGTGTTGTGGATGTTGTATAACGATGACATCCTTGCAAATCTACCTTCCAACTATCTTGAAGGTGAAAGCATGTGGAGGGCGAATGTACCATTGGTATACTTCCACATTGTGGAGTATTATTTCCCGGATCGATTTCTGAGATAATTTGGTGGCCGTCATGACATTCCATGCCCTTGCTTTACCTTCCAGGACCTCCACAACATTGACTTGAGGGGAAAGGTGCATGTTGATTGGAGGTCGAAACATTGTGTGCAAATAGCTGAGCGAGACGATCGGGAAAATAGAGTCGTTGCTCTCGACCAATCCAATGGGATCTTCACGACTAAAGCCTACGTACATTGGTATAGGATTACGAGAAGATTAGTTGGTCGGTTAGGAGCAACTTTGGCAAGCAACGTAAGTACACTAACAAACTTTGTTGTAATTTGCTTCAGAAGAATCCATAAAAATAATCGATATCTTCTTTTTTTTGGAATGTAGCTTGCCAAGTGGGGCTGCATATACGATATCGGACACGAGGAATGCTGCGAGATTACGGTACAAGAAAAAGAAGAAATGGAGCAATGGTTGGCATTTCAATTTGCAGATGCAGTCACCATATGTGAGGACCATACTGATGTCGCTCAGGCGAAGGCTAGACGAGGAAGGACTAGAGGAAGAGGAAGAGGTCGGGGAAGAGCACGTGAACCGCTAGTGATACCTGTGGACAATGAGGAAGCCGCGGGGGTAGATGAAGATCTTGCATCCACGGAATTGGAGAGCAAGTTCGTCACATCGGCTGTCGAGCGACCACATGACGACATGCCAACGCCACGAGCATCGATGAGGTAAGGCATGGACGCTAGAGAAACACAACCCATTTACTACACGGTGACACCGCCACCAATGCCAACCTTTGACGAAGACGGTGCAGGACCCTCGTAAATCAACATGATAGACGAGACAAGTCATTTGTTACCCTTCCATCTGCCTGATACAACGAGGACATATCAATGGAGAAGAAGGCATTGAGTTAAAATTTGTGTAGTTGTCCATGTGATATAATTATGATAATGTATATCATTGTGGACAATTTAATTTATGTAATTTGTGTGAAGGCGTTTGTGCATCGATATATAATCTATGTCAATGTGAATGTCTGTGAATAAGTCTGTCAGTTATGTGAATGTGGAGATCAGAATTCCCTCGGAATATTGTTTATGCAGGTTAAAATACAAGTAGGTTGAAACTTCAAGGAATTATTGAATAACATGGCCTGCATAAAATATCACATGTTAAATATGTGAGTTCTTTATGAATTCATGGATAATCAGGGTTATCCTCATATAGCGCATGTCTAACATGCGTTATATTAGGATCTTCCTGAAATTGTTCCGGGATTGTTACAGGAAGATCCTCATATAATTATATGAGAAACTTCCTGGAACAATCCCGAAACAATTCCAGGAATATCCTCATATAGCGCATGTATAACATGCGCTATATGAGGAACTTCCTCGAACAATCCCGGAACAATTCCAAGAAGATCCTCATATAACGCATGTTCAACATGTGTTATACGTGAGACTTACTGAAAATACTGCATTCCGCATATAGGCAAGGTTCCTACATATATCGCATACCCAAGATGTGTTACTCCTGTATTTCCTAGGTAAAAAAGTATTACAAGTGTCGCATGTTAAACATACGACACCATTGTAGCTCTCGTATAAAAAAAACTTTTCGTAGTATCTGGGGATTTAAGTAAATCCAAGGTACTACATAGGAATTTGGTTCTTCAAGATTCAACAGCTTAGAAGATTCATTCCTCTTGTACATTCTCCCTTCTATGTATATTCTCTAGATCACATCAGTTCTCACACTTACTCATGTCTTATACTTAGGCTGACCAAAGCTTAAGTATGGGGGGACCGATGCCTGCCTTGTGTATATACTCACTGATTTCACCTCTTGACCTCGACCGCCCTATTTTTGCTCTTCATCTACACTTAGGCTGACTAGAGCCTAAGTATAGGGGGACAGATCGACTTCTATACTTTTTATTATTTTAGCTATCCTACGCTTATCATGAGATATGTCTTTTTCTCGCTTCTTGTGCTCTGAGGATATAGCACATGCTAAGTAAATGGGGGCGTGTATATATTACATATGTACCTTACCCATAGCTTGTACTTTCACGTATATTTGTATATATAACAATAATTACAGGGTGGGTAAAATTGGTAAAAAAACAAAAAAATGAACTCTAGCTCCAATTCTGAGGTTTTCTATTGGTGATGTTTCGTTTACGCCTGGAAATGCTATTCCCCTGACTGAGACTAGTGAGAAAGGGTAATGTAATCTCTGAGAGTTTCGGTCTGTAGATAATATTGTTAAGCTAGCATGAAAAAGATAATAGCCTGACATACTTTTTTTAAAAAAATCTTTTCAAATTTTTTTTTCAAAAAAAAACTCTTTTCTTCCCTTATTTGCTTTAAAAAAACCTTTTCAAAGAAAACAAAATAATCTCTTTGCTTTCTTTATCTGCTTTAAAACAAATAAAAAATGTGTTTTTTCAAAAAAAAACTTTTGAAAAAAACATCTTTCTTCCTTTCCTTTCCTTTTAAAAAAAACATCAAAATTACAAAAACAAACAAACAAAAACAAACAAAAAAGAACTAACTAATGGGTTGGTTTAACCCTGACACTTACACTTTCACACAAGACTAGTGATGTTCAAGAATACTTAATTTATGAGGTCTTGAGATTTTGGGTTATCGAGCCTTAGTCATTAGTGTCTTTGACTTAATTATTCACATTACCCTAGTTTGAAAGATTTGTGTGCTATATTGCATGCATAGTCTCTACCTTAAGAATATGATCAGCACCTCACATACATGACTGTGGTTATGATGATGAGTTGAAATTTCACTTGAGGAACTGGGGTGAGGGATTTGAGTTTGGACCTAATTTGGTGATACTCGAGGATGTGATAAAATCAATGAAGGCTTCATTAAACCTGAGAGTCACCACATTTAGCCAGTATGAGAACATGGTTCTTGTACTATCTCTTGACATTTACCTTTGTGACACGGTGATAAAATGTCGCAACCCCGATTCCTGGGTCATCGGATCCTCCCATATCTAGATCTAGTTACTCAGCAATAATTTATTCAGCAATCACAACTAACATTCAGAAACAGACTACATTTCAAAATACTCAGAAGAAAGTATTTTAACACTTTTCCATTCACAAATAAGGTTCACATAATACATTGTTCCACTATAACCATTTACATGTGCATCAACTTGAAAGGAAAAAACACAAAAGATTAATAACTACCTTACAGAGAAGAGCTACTGTGGTTGGTTGGATGACTATGTTAACTGGTTGGATTACTAAAGTCCTTGCAGTTGCTCACCGACACCTATTGGGTATTCCATAAGTCATAGGATAAAAATTACCTAATGCTAAGTAATGAAGAAGAGAAAAGCAAACAAATTGTGTAATTTATTCAAAACTTGTTATCACAAAAGGTTTCATTCCTTCTCTTTAATGTAAGTCATATTTCTTTCTATTCCACATCAGGGATTACTCCAGGGGAACCCCACCATTCTTGGACTTCGAGGTTGTAGAAACTTCAGGATTGGAGATTGTGTTGATCTTGGTAAGCTTATGCCGCCCCACGTCGCCTCAACCAATCCTCCAATACTACCCTGACAATTTCCTTTTCTTTTATTAATCAGGGTCTCAAACCCTCATCCTGGAAAACAAATGATCACACCATCCTTGAGGACTCGATTGCTTAAAACCTCAGGCTAACATTATAACCTAGCGGCTTAAATACATGTTGTCGTGACCCAGCCGCTATTGAATCACCCGTGCCTCCACATGGCACGAGTACATCTTCTGTCGTTCAACCCGAATATATTGGCTCCCGGTATCACGCATTGTAAATCATTCATTTCATGTGAACTTATCATAATTGGGCAACTGTGTACCACATGGGTAGGGAAACACCAATACGGGTTCCATCCGACAATCCTACAGGTTGCATGCCTGACCTATAGTTCTACTCCCAGTCATCCTTATTGTGACTCACGACCCTTTTCAGGTTCCAACATAAAACACATCAATTCCCATGATATAATTCCTCTGTCAAGTCGTAGATTAGCGTAACCATAAATACTGAGTATAGACTTACACATATATTAATTCATATATTTATTTACTCAATTTATGCTCTTTTAACTCTCAAACCGTATCTTTCCAAGCCAATGCATCAATTCGATGCTTAAACCTTATTTTAGTGGGAATCACAAAGCAACTTTTCATACTTCTTAAAAAATAGCCAAATTAGGGTTCTTTATAGCGAAGAACATAAAATCAAGAATTTCAATAATTTCGTATGAAAACCCAACAACAAAAGGAAGGATTTGGTTACCTAATCGATCTCTCTCTCGCGTATGCAATGCTTTATCGTGTTTTGATTTCAGAAAGGATGTTTTAAGGCTCCTGAAAATATTGAATTTCATTTTCGTATCAAAAACGCTAAAAATGTGTCAAGAACGTGAAGAATGAACGAAGAACACGAAGAACGCGAAGGACACGAAGAATGCCAAGATCATATTTTCTCTTAAAATTTCGGCAGAGTTTTCCCTTATATCGAGACATATTTCTTGGAAAATTTCGGCAGAGTTTCCCCTTATATCGGGACATATTTCTCGGAAAATTTGGCAGAGTTTCTCCTTATATCGGGACATATCTCAAAATAAAAACGAAAAGAGTTTTCTCTATAAAATCAACCGAGAGGAAAATAACAACGAAACTGAAATAATATAATCAAAGTGCAAGCGATGGAGAATCGGTAGACACCACGCGTCTTAGGTGAGTGAATGTGTGACGAATCACAGGGTTCACTAACGTGCATAGCCGCCCGCACCTAAGTAGGGTAGTACACATATTTCTCCTCGAACCACAACAGGAAATGAATAGGAAATAAAGATGAATCAAGAACAAACTTGGAAGAAAAGAGTATGAATTGAAAGCATAGCTTGTGAAGAAACTAAGAGAAGATCATACATTCCTCCTCCTCGTTCTCCCGGCAGCGCTTCGCTAGCGCTCTTTCCCCGCCTTCCACTCCTCCTCCCGACCTCTCAACCCTAGCTCTTCCGTGGTGGTGGTGGTGGAAACTGTAGAGAATAAATGGGTAGAGGGGGTATTTATAGGCTCCAACCATGGTTAGAAAACCATGGTTTAGCCCTTAACGGCAGTTAGCGGCCCATGGGTTTGGTCCATGGTTTTAGTCAAAACTTATCCGAAACTTAGGGCTTAAGTTAGAACATTCCAGAGGATTCTAGATTCGCTAATGACGCTTAATTAACACTAATCATGATTAACTTTCACTTATCACGATTTAACTTTCGCAGCTTACACTTATCTTTTGCTAACTATTCATTAGTGTTTGATAATGATCATTAGTGATTTTCAATCCGTCATTAGTTTATTTAATCATGCTTAATTAGTCTTAATGACAGTCATTATGGGTTAATGACGTCTTAACCCTCCTTACTTCTCTTTCTTCCGAAAATCATAACAAATCGAAATGAAGTCTGATTCACACGAAAAAATTCAGTTGGTTTTATCTTGACGAGTCGGATCTTACGATATAGGATCCGGGAGATGCCAAGTTCATGAGTTTACAATTATAACAACCATAAAGGAAGTCTCTTTCTCGAGACTAGAGATACAGGCATGACAACCTTAAAGAGGATTGAGACTATAACAACCTTAAAGAGAATGAACGTCCTTTCATTTATAATGAACGTCCACAAAATACATAGTTTTATCATTCAAACAAGCACGTGTACTTTTCTTTTATTTCTACCTCAGATTCCCATGTTTCTTCTTCAAACTCTTGGTTGCACCATAACACTTTAACTAGAGGTACCTCTTTGTTTCTCAACTTCTTGATATCCCTGTCAAGTATCTGCACAGGTATTTCTTGGTATGTCAAGTATGGTTCAACATGTAAATCAACATAACTTATCTTATTCTCTGGATCCCTAATGTACTTTCTCAGATTTGATACATGAAAAACATCATGTATTGCCGAAAGATGTAGAGAAAGCGCAACTCTATAGGCGACTTTTCCAATCCATTGAATAATTTCAAAGGGACCCACGAACCTGGTTGCTAACTTCCCACGCAAGCCAAACCTCTGAACACCCTTCATAGGTGATACTTTGAGAAATACAAAGTCACCTAACTCAAATTGAAGGTCTCTTCGCCTGATATCACTATAGCTTTTCTGGTGACTCTGGGCAGTTATTAGTCTTTTTTCGAGCAAGCTCTACAGCTTCCCGTGTCTCCTGAAGTCTATCTGAATCATAAAGGTTCTTTATTCCGATCTCTTACTAACACAAAGTATTAGTACACCTACGCCCATAAAGTTCTTCAAATGGTGCCATGGCAATACTTGTATGGTAACTATTGTTGTATGTGAATTCTGCAAGAGGCAAATGTTTCAACCATGATCCTTTCCATTCTAAGGCACATGCTCGTAACATATCCTCTAAAGTCTGGATAGTACGTTCTGACTGACCATCTGTTTGTGGATGATATGCTATGCTCAAGCATAGTTGTGTGCCTAAGGCATTCATGAAGTTCTCCCAATAGTGTGAGGTGAATCATGAATCTCAATCAGAAACTACTTCCTTTGGGATATCATGAAGGCGGATCACATGTGTAATATATAACTCAGCAAGCTGGTCTGGAGTGAAAGATAGGCTTATTGGAATAAAGTATGCCACATTGGTCAGACAATCTATTATATCCCAGATACTATCCTTACCACCAGTCGTCTGAGTAAGCCAGTAACAAAGTCCATGGAAATGCTTTCCCATTTCCACCCAGATACGGGGAGGGGTTATAATAATCCTGGTGACTTTTGGTGTGAAGCTTTTACCTGTTGGCAAGTGAAACATGAATTTACAAACTCAACAACATCCTTCTTCATTCCTGACCACCAAAAGTATGAATGAAGATCCTTATACGTCTTCGTAATCCATGGATGAATAGATAATCTAGAACAATGAGCTTCACGTAAGATTTCTTTCCTCGGTTAAGGTATGTCTGGTACACAAGCTATGTGATGGTTATATAGTAACTTATCTTGTATCTGTAATCCCTCAGGAATCCCTCTATCTCATTCTTCTCAAGTTGTTGTCTCAATTCTTTAAGGAATGGATCATCCTCCTATTCTTTCTTTATTCTATCCAAGATATCTGGTTTGTATCGGTGAGGAATAGTTGTAGTATCGGCACTACTATCAAATGGTTTCCATTCACTTAACGTTGATAGTAACCCCAGAAGTGGATAGCACTCACCAACCCAGGTGAATAAGTTCTTCTGCTAAGGGCATCTGCTACGATGTTCCCCTTACCAGGGTGGTAGGAGATAGTGCAATCATAGTCTTTTAACAACTCTAGCCACCATCTCTGTTTCATATTAAGCTACTTCTGATCAAACAAATATTTCAAGCTTTTATGATCGGTGAAGATTTTAAAAGTAATACCATAGAGGTAGTGTCTCCATATCTTTAAAGCGAAAACTACAACAGCTAATTCAAGGTCATGTGTTGGGTAGTTCTTCTCTTATGTCCGTAGCTGTCGTGATGCATACGCAACTACCTTACCATGTTGCATAAGAACTGCCCCAAGTCCTTTAGATGCATCAGTGTACACTGTAAAACCTTCACTCCTGGAGGGTAGAGTAAGGATGGGTGCAGATGTTAGGAATTCTTTCAGTGTTTTGAAACTAGTTTCTCTCATGCATCAGACAATATGAATGGAACTTCCTTCTGGGTCAACTTAGTTATTGGCATGAAAAGTCATTCACAAATCTTCTATAATACCCAGCTAGACCCAGAAAAGATCGTATTTCTGTGACAGTCTTCGAGCGTTCCCAACTTATCACCGCATTAACCTTTGTAGGATCAACTGATATACCTTCCCCAGAAATAACATGACCTAAGAAAGATACTTCAAATAACCAAAAGTCACATTTGCTATACTTAGCATACAATTTGTTCTTCCTTAGAGTTTCAAGTGCCTGTCTGAGATGGTGTTCATGCAGATACTTATCATTTGAGTAGATAAGTACATCATCAATAAAGACTACTACAAAGTGATCCATGAACTCCTTGAATACTCTATTCATGAGATCCATGAAGGCTGCCGGGGCATTTGTCAGTCCAAAAGGCATAACTAAGAATTTATAATGCCCGTATCTATTTCGAAAAGTTGTCTTGGGAATATCTGTATCTTTAATTTTCAACTGATGGTATCCAGATCTTAAATAAATCTTGGAAATACACAGTTGAACCATGTAAATGAGTAAAGAGATCATCTATTCTTGGCAGATGATACATGTTCTTTACAGTCTTCTTGTTTAGTTGTCTATAGTCAATGCACAATTGCATTAACCCATCCTTTTTCCTGACAAATAAGACAGGTGCACCCCATGGTGAAGTACTAGGATGAATGAATCCTTTATCTAACAGTTCTTGCAACTGTACCTTTAACTCTCGTAACTCAGCTGGTGCCATCCTATACGGAGGGATAGAGATAGGCTGAGTATCAGGTATGAGAGATATTTCAAATTCAATCTCTCGCTCAGGTGGTAATCCAGGTAGTTCCTCTGGAAATACATCAAGAAATTCACACACTAGATCTTCCATCATTCTGTCTGATCCTGATGTAGTGGTTACATAAGCTAAATAGCCTTGACAACCTTTCTCTAACAACTGTTGTGCCTGAAATGTAGAGATATATTTGACATTATCATTGGATGTCTTTCTAATGAACTAGAACTCTATCGAGTGAGGAAGGTGAAACGTTACTGTTTTCTGAAAACAGTCCAGACATGCATGATGCCTTTCTAGCCAATCCATCCCTAGGATGAGATCAAAATCCTCCATTTCTATTAGTAGCAATGAAACAAGTAACTGATGTCCCGCTATCAGTACTATACAGTTATCCAGGATTTCTCGGATTATAAATACTTGTCCTCCTGGTCCCTTGATCAGATAGGACTGTTGTACTTCTACTGGTATCTTACCCAAAGTGGGTATTAACCGTCGCGCAATAAATGAATGTGAAGCACAAGAATCAAATAAGGCATGTACTGAAAAGCCATGAATAGTAAGGGTACCTCATACGATCATGCCTGAGTTGTAGACTTGGTCCTCAGTGATTGCATTGAGATGGCCATTAGGAATAAGCAAGCTAAAACACACAACACTTTGTGATGGTTGCTGTGTAGGAGACGCTCCTTCTGAGCCACGACTTCTACCCTGTCTTCCTCCACATGTTTCTCCATTACTCGAGGTGGATGTTATATTATTTGTTGGGGTTGGTTTAAACCCCGAAACTCTTAACTTCAGACAGTCTTTCTTGATGTGGCCTTCCTGATGACAATAACAACACACACACATACTCCTATTTGAGCTGAAGACCCAACCACAGAGGTGCTAGCTCCTGCTGCTGAGTCGCGAGGATATAGTGGAGGTCTAGAGAAACCCCTTCTTCCAGATAATTCCTGTCCCAATGTCTGTGTCGAGCTTATATTAGACCCGGCTGGATGATAACGACTGTCTCTTCGGTTATAATTCGCCTTACGTTTGGATGGTCCACCAGTAAAGTGAAAGCTTCTTCTTTGGCGGTTTTCATCCCTCTCCATCTCAATACGAGAGGTGATGTCCATGGCTTCATCTATAGTGGTGGCTCTAAAACCTGCAAGCTTCTTTCTTAAATCTCCCTGAAGACCGCTAACAAAATTGGTAAGACACTCTTGTGGTGAAGCTTCTAAAGATGGGGAGTAACGTAGCAGCTCCTTAAAGTGAATATGATAATCTCTTACATTCTTGGATCCTTAGGTCAAAGAAGCTAACTCCCTCCTCTTCAATTCTTCCCAATGGGAGGGACAGAAGAGAGCTCAGAACCTTTCTTCAAAAACATCCCACGGAACAGGATCTACTAATTTCTTGGAAATGGCTCTCCACCATCGTCTTGCATAGTCCGCTAAGGAGTAATCAGCAAAGTGCACCCAAGTATCTGTTGGTGCATGTATTATTCTCAACATCCTGCTGACATCATCAAGCCATAGTTCTGCCTCAGAAGGTGTCTCTATGCCTTTAAATCGAGGAATCTTTCCCTTTCAGTAATTATCTAGTAATGTTTGATTTCTAAGTAGGGCCTTCTCCATTTCTCCTTCCACCGGGGTAGGAGCGAACTCAGTTGAAGGATGATAACTATATTCTTCCTCAGAAAGATGGACAGAACCTTCAATCTAAGCATCTACAGTCTTAGATGACTCGGGTCTCTCAGCTTGTGCATTGAGACTCTCCTCCAATGCTTGCTGCCTTTACCCCATGTCTTGGAGCATTGTCATCATAACCGGTAATTTTCTAGACACGTCTTGGTCTGTCATGATCCTGGGATAAGTCAAGGCCAATGGTTAAGTCCTATATGTCTTAGTATGATGTATACAATGGACAACGACTTGTGAATGATACTGCAATCAATTATTAAGATCAAAGGATCTTAATACAACCGTAGTTTCTGAATACCGCTCATAGTTTTCAATTACTGAATAAATTACTGGAGTAACCGAGCTCTGATACCAATCTGTCATGACCCCGATTCTCGGGTCATTGGATCCTCCTATATCCGGATCTGATTACTCAGCAATAATTTATTCAGCAATCACAACTAACATTCAGAAACAGACTTCATTTAAAAATACTCAGAAGAAAGTATTTTAACACTTTTCCATTCACAAATAATGTTCACATAATACATTATTCCACTATAACCATTTACATGTACATGAGCTTGAAAGGAAAATACACAAAAGATTACTAAATATTTTACAGGGAAGAGCTATTGTGGCTGGTTAGATGACTATGTTAACTGGCTAGATTACTAAAGTCCTTGCGATTGCTCACCGACACCTGTTGGGTTTTCCATAAGTCATAGGATAAAAATTAGTGAATGCTAAGTAACGAAGAAGAGAAAAGCAAACAAATTGTGTAATTTTTTCAAAACTTGTTATCACAAAACGTTTCATTCCTTCTCATTAATTTAAGTCCTATTCCTTTCTGTTCCATATCAGGGATTAGTCCAGGGGAACCCCACCATTCTTGGACTCTGAGGTTGTGGAAACTTCGGGATTGGATATTGTGTTGATCTTGGTAAGCTTATGTCGTCGCACGTCGCCTCAACCAATCCTCCAATACAACCCTAACAATTTCCTTTTCTTTTATTAATCAAGGTCTCAAACCCTCAGCCTGGAAAATAAATGAGCACACCGTCCTCAAGGACTCGATTGCTTAAAACCTCATGCTAACATTATAACCGAGCGGCTTAAATACATGTTGCTGTGACCCAGCCACTATTGAACCACCCGTGCCTCCACATGGCACGACCACATCTTCCATCGTTCAACCCGAATATATTGGCTCCTGGTATCACGCGTTGCAAGTCATTCATTTCGTGTGCACTTATCTAACAGGACAACCGTGTACCACCTAGGTAGGGAAACACCAATACGGGTTCCTTCCGACAATCCTACAGGTTGCATGCCCGACCTGTAGTTCTACTCCCAGTCATCGTTAACGTGACTTATGACCCTTTTCAGGATCCAACTTAAAACACATCAATTCCCATGATGTAATTCCTCTGTCAAGTCGTATATTAGCGTAACCATAAATACTGAGTATAGACTTACACATATATTAATTCATATATTTTTATATCAATTTATGCTCTTTTAACTCTCAAACCCTAGCTTTCCAAACCACTGCATCAATTTGATGCTTAAACCTTATTTTAGTGGGAATCACAAAGAAACTTTTCATACTTCATATAAAATAGCCAAATTAGGGTTCTTTATAGCGAATAACATAAAATCAAGAATTTCAATAATCTCGTATGAAAACCCAACATCAAAATGGAAGGATTTCGTTATCTAATCTAGCTCTCTCTCGTGTATGCAATGTATTATCGTGTTTCATTTTCAGAAAAGATGTGTTAAGAATCCTGAAAAGATCGAATTTCATTTTCGTATCAAAAACGCTAAGATCGTGTCAAGAACGCGAAGAACGGATGAAGAGCACGTAAAACGCGAAGAACACAAAGAAGGCCAAAAACATATTTTCTCTTAAAATTTTGAAAGAGTTTCCCCTTATATTGGGAATTATTTCTCGAAAAATTTCAGCAAAGTTTCCCCTTATATCGGGACATATTTCTCTAAAAATTTCGGCAGAGTTTCCCCTTATATCGGGACATATTTCAAAACAAAAATGAAAAGAATTTCATCTATAAAATCATCCGAGAGGAAAACAATAGCGAAACTGAAATAATATAATCAAATTGCAAGGGATGGAGAATTGGTAGACAACATGTGTCGTAGGTGAGTGTATGTGTGACGAATCACAAGGTTCACTGACTTCCATAGCTGCTTGCACCTAAGAAGGGTATTACGCAGATTTCTCCATCAAAATAACTATAAAAGTGGAAAATAAAGAACAATAAGCACTGGATAATCGGTAGACACGATGCGTCTTAGGTGAGTGAATGTGTGGCGAATGACAGGGTTCACTGACGTGCATAGCCGGCTGCACCTAAGTAGGGTATTACACAGATTTCTCCTCAAACCATAACAGGAAATGAATCGGGATGAAAGATGAATCAAGAACAAAACTTGGAAGAAAAGAGGATGAATTGAAAGCCTAGCTTACGAAGCAACTAAGAGAGGATCATACCTTCCTCCTCCTCGTTCTCCCGGCAGCACTTCGCTAGCGCTCTTTCCCTGCCTCCCATTCCTCCTCCCGAACTCTCAACCCTAGCCCTTGGTTGGTGGTGATAGTGGAAATTGTTGGAAATGCGAGCCCACGGCGAGCCATTATGCAATAAATGTTGTTGCAATTCACTCCTTGATCTGAAATGAAGAATACATAATTTGCATAATAGGTCCCTTAGTGCAATTAGGGTTATGTACCATGGCCATCTTAATAATCATATAGCTGTTGATTCAATTATTGAATCATAGAGGTTGGTGCTTAGATGAATCTCTAATGAGTTAGATTGAGGACTCATCAAGCACCGTCAAATGATTATTAAGAGATGATCTCCAGCCTGAGTAGGAGATGGCAATCCTATCTCATTTAGGTTGATATCTGACCGACCTCTTGATGCAGGTCCTCTGCATAGGAATAGAGATTCGGAGGTGTCGGATGAGTTAGGTCAAAGAGTTGACTTAACGAGATCGAGATAACCAAAGTCCTATATCATATGCTGTCATGATATAGGCACACATCCTCTGACCGGAGACAGATGTGTTACTATATGTCTGAGTATGTACATTTGGCAGACCAATAGGTTGATGGCCTAATCAAGGTCTATACACCGGCGCGCTGGTGTGAATATAAGGGCATATGAGTAATACGATCTCTCAAAGGGATCATACAGGTTCACTACTGAACCGGAAGACATGAGCTCACTCATGAGATATTGGGAAGAATCAAATTCCGTGCGCACGGTCGTCTCGCTTTGGAAGCTTGACTGAATTTGTTGGTTTGATATATACTTTTGGAAAGTATATGATCAAGACCTAGGTATGATATATGCTTTTGGAAAGTATATGATCAATACCGACTCCCAATGATCGAATGAGAAACTTACTGATAAAACCCTGAAGTAGACAGTGTAAAGTTGATCTAATACTTCTGGTTTATTCTGAGTCTTCCAGTATGCAGGATGTACAGGTATTGGGAATGCCTGAGGGTGATGTGATCATAAACGGTTGTATAATCATGACGCTTCCATTCCTAGGGAGTGATGAAACGGGTCTGGATTTTAGTGACTCCTCTCAGTAGAGAAGTAATCTGGTCTTAGTCCAAATGTTGGACATTGATGTGAATGTGATTCAGATTCAATGAGAAGATTAGATTTGCGGTCTTGATTTAATCAAGCATCTATGGGAGGCCCGAGATCTGGATTTGAGATGTGATCTCAATATCCATGTCACTATACGTGGAACAATACAATCGCCCTGTCCTTATCTCCAAGTATTCGCGGAGAAAGCGCATTATCCTTGAAAGAGTTCATGGATAATTCTATTGTTGATATATGTATTCGAGCATTGAGAAAATGGATAATTAAATGTGATTTAATTATCATGAATAATATGAATTTGATTCATATTATAAGGAGAGTTATCTTAGATAATTAAATGTGATTTAATTATCAAAGATGTGAATAATGTGAATGTGATTCATATTATTTGAACACATGAGATAAAGAGATCCAAGATGATTAAATATGATTTAATTATCAAGGATAAGAATAATGTGGATAGTAATATCCAATTATTCATAATATATTATAAATGTGATTTATAATGTATTAGAGAGAGTTAAATATAATTTATATTAGTAGATTAATTATTAATGTGTATTGGATACACATTGTTTAATTAATTGAAAATGTAAATTACATTTTGTTTTGGGTTGTGAATGTGATTCACAATATTCCAATGTCAAGATTGCAATATTCCCAAAATTAATTGAGAATTATTTTTTGGTGAATAATTGTTGGAAAATAAGTTGAGAGAAAAACAAGGAGATATGCAATCCCATGGGAATCCATGGGATTGCCCTCCCCATATGGGAAGAGGGGGGCGGCACCAATTCCTTTATGGAATTGGTGGCCGTCCACTCCTCCCAATAGGGAAGGAGGCTCTCATTTGTTTTTTCACTCCTTATTTAGTTGGTTTAATTTGGTATTAATATATATTTGACTTATCAATATTTAATCAAAATTAAATCACAAGTTGTTGGCTTTTACCAACAACAACCTTGACCATTGGATTGTCATAAATCAATCTCAACCATTGATTCTATATGACACATGGATTGAGATCCATTGATCCCAAAACCCTATAAATAGAGAGGCATACCCATGCTCTCTCTTTACACATAATGCTTGAGAAGCATCTCTCTCTCCCTCTCTCTTTCTCTTTAGAGGTCAGCCCTCTCTCTCCCTCTCATGGCCGTCCACCATGGATGCCATGGAGAGGTTCTCCATCGTCGCGGCATCGTCGTTATGCTGCCCGTTCTTCTGCTCGTGGATCTCCGTCTCCTTCGGTGCTCCTCGCTCGTGAAGAAGATGTTGGATCTCGTGTGTCGAGATCAGGAGATCCGCCGCTTGGATCATCAACTTGGATTGCGAGAAGCACGCGGTTCATCCCCGCGCTCGCAAGCGTCTCCTCCGTCGGATCGGACTTGAGACAGGAGGTCTCTTCGTTTAGAGACTTGATCGCAACCACGCTTCAAGAGGTAATCCTAATTACTTGTTCGTGGTTTAGACGAAACAATCCGAGAAGTGTTCTTGGATCATGTGGTTTCGTCGTAAGAAAATTTTTTAAATTCCGCTGCATCGAGCAACTAGTGCGACTAGTCGCTCTTCGTCGTATTCGATACGATGCTCACGCTTCCGTGATGCGCTTGAGGATCTAACCATATCCTTCAAGTGGTATCAGAGCCAGGTTGACGGTTTCGAATAGTGATTCGTTAACCAAGGACGACTTGGGTTCGCTATGGTCGCGAAAGTTTTTCATCGCATTTGATTTCGCAGATCTGTTTAGTAAAATAAATTCGGCACTGTTTAAATTGTTTAAACACGAATTTTATACTTGGATTATGTTCCCCATTAAATAAGGAAACCATAGGATCTGAGTTTGCGTAAATCGGATTTCGTATGCTCGAGATATGGTCGTTTTAATGAACATGTATGCACTGTTGCGGGAACTATGAATCTGAACGTGATTAAAATGTTAATTACTGTTTAGACTTGCCTCGAAATGCGTGAAACATCACTTAAGTTCTGTCCTAAATCAAATTAGCAAACTTTATAAATTGACTTTGCTTAATTTGGATTTAATATGATTGAGATATGCCAATTTTAGGAAGTAGGGGTCACTGCTGAAATTGCTTTCCTAATCTAGAACCAAGTGATTGTCAATTAGTGAAATTAATTGTTAATTTCGTGAAATAATCTTGAAAAATATTTGTGAAATATTGAAACATGATTATTTGCCTAATTGACTTGGCCCCAACCAATTAGTTGATTAGATTTGATCTAAACCATAATTGGAATTACAATCATCAAACTTCTTGCTTGAATAGGACTTGGGAATTTGCCTAGCAAATTTCCTTAAAATCAAAATTGTTTTGATTACTATATGGTATAATTTCGGTTGAAGAACCGATGATCATCTCAAGTACAAAATAATCAATTTGTCATTATCCTTTCCCGAGGCGGATATGGTGTCTAGTCGGGGATCGCTGGGTCAGCAGGTTGCAACATATGTGGTCCGCCCCACTCCCGTCGGTACTGGCCATGACAGCGGGTAGGGCCGGGATAATGTCCGAGGGATTATGATGTATTTTTCTAATTATTAAAATACGGATTAATACGTACTTTGAGAATAATACCATATATATATTCAAGCATAAAATTAAGTTTGATTGATTAAATTGGATTGATAATTAATTTAATATGATTAAGTTAATTATATCCAACTAAGAATACTCTAATATGATTAGAGTTAATAATTCCCTTGGAAGAATTCATTATATGAATGTGATTCATAGTAATTAATTAAATTTGAATAAGAGGTGGAGGATCACATAAGTGACATCCATGGTCTCCCGTCAAGGCGAACGGTTTCCGTCGCCAGGGATTGTATATAGGAGACGCCTGCACGAAGTGACAGCTCCTATATGCAAGCGCATCTGGATCGGACTCTTTGCTTCTCGAAAGAGTAAGGCTGTATGCGTAGTGACCCCAATATCGGATCCTCATATTATTGGGGCGATATTGGATTGCGCATAGCGAGTTCTATTCCTGTTGACGGTTGGTTCAATTAACGACGGGTCAACATCACCTTAGGGGTGGTGGGCCCGGGTGTTAAAGACCGAATTGGGAAATGCAAGTTGGACTTGCAAGGCGGAATGTGTTCCCGCTTCTCTTTATTGGAGTTGCAGTTTCTCATATTATTGGGATGTAACAAAGATAAAGAGGAGATCCCAGATCCTGCTGAGATATAATGGTAAGTATATCTCTTACATTGAAAGTGATTAAGGGAATGAACTTTCATTGTTGACATGGCAAGACAACTTTGATATAAAAACTCCTAAATCAAAGTATAATATGTGTATATATATAAATATATACCCTTATGCAAATTACTTATTTCAGATAATCCTTCATTAAACCCACTCAATGTTATACTCATTAATAACCAGTAGAATATCATGGATTGGACCCTTGATCCAGATATTGTACTTGCGATTGGACACATAAT
Organism: Ottelia alismoides; assembly: GCA_037367405.1. Taxonomy (NCBI): domain Eukaryota; kingdom Viridiplantae; phylum Streptophyta; class Magnoliopsida; order Alismatales; family Hydrocharitaceae; genus Ottelia; species Ottelia alismoides. Next base: position 278,625 of record JAZKJV010001985.1, read on the forward strand.
GTACGTGATTGCAATGTGCAAGATTCCTCATAATAATGAGAAGTGATAATTAAATAAGACAATAGGACTAAAACCCTAGGGTTTGTATGTCTCTATAAGTCTTGATCTTATCGAATGTACTTTTGAAGTGACATGTCGATGATGATCGTAATTATCAAATTAATCCTTATAAAATCAATAAAGATATTCTGGCATATATATGTGCTCTTGACATTTAATCATGAATGACATGGTTCTCTACATCATGTAGAATGGTAGCTCTATTAGAGATAATGTATTCAAATTGTTTGAATACCTACCTGAACTGATGCTTCAAAGAGTTTAGATGGATGTAGATGATGAGTGTCATCATTCTACTGTCTATACTCTAGTCATTCATGAAGCTTCATAATATTCATATTATATGAACTTAAATGAAGCTTGTATAAATGTTGAAATACTCTTATATTGAATTTTTTGATTTTAACATAAGAGATCCTTGGCCTTGAGCAAAGGTTGCTTGTAGACAAAGGGAGCGCAGTGGAAGCATGGGTTGGACCCAAGTAAGAGGTATAGTCAAAGAGTTGACTGTACTTTTGTGACTTCCATATGACATCCAAAGAGTTGGATGAATGCCAATACTGCAATAAGTTGATGTGTTGATAGTATGACTATCAAGTCTGTCTAGAATCCTCAGAAAAGGACTCGGATGGAGCATCAGTATAATCTACATATAATCATTGATATTGACTTACTTATTTGATAAGATAAAGTCTAATAATTGTATCTCAAATTTTCTAATGACACTTGCAATTGGTTGCATATGTATTAGAAATTTGATCTTAAGGTTTATTGGTCATCCATGTTGAAAGTGATGCAAGTGTTGCAACAATTTCCATGAGATCAATAGACTTCATATTTTCAGTGGGAGCCCTTAGTCTTAGAGAATGTCTCTATGACCTAGATATTAGAATACACTCATTGTTTATTTCTAATTGTTGGATATGAACATGAATTCTGTAATAATATATCATAAAGAGTTATGATGGAAATATTTCAGATAGTAATCTAAAATCTAGAGGACTCTATTAAATTAGAAAATTATTGAATGGTTCATTAAGATCTCTAATACTGAAAATTAAACCTTTAAAAGATCAATAGGAAGATAAAGATCATTTGACAATGATCTGGCATCAAATTTTGGACATATGTCTGTTGATGAAATCAATGGACTGGTAAGACATGAAACTTTAGATTGTCTAAAGATTCAAATCTCACGTACTTGTGAATATTGTATTCAAAGTAAAAATGTCCAATACACCCTTCCTTGGGAAAGGTGTAAGGTGTCAAGGTATTAAGGATCTCATACATATTGATGTATGCAGATCATCTATATCATAGTAAACATTATGGATATGTGATATCTGTTAATGATTATGTATGATATGAGATTTCTTCTCTTCACCTAAGAAACCTTTGAAATGTTCAAAGATTTCGTAATTTTGGTTTAGAACCAAAGTTTGAGGGAAGATGAAATGAATTTGATCTAACCAAGGTAGGCTGTACCTATTAGATGAATTCAAGAAATACCTTATGGAGATATGAATATCATTCCTATCTCAATCCTCCTAATGAACCTTAACACAATAGAGTTGTAGGGAAATACAATTGATCATGTGTGACATGATTTGATCAATGATTAATCATAGCATAATTATCTCTTAGTTTCCAGGTATATATATGTGGTAGAGACTGCATTATATATCCTTAATAAGGTTCCATGTGATTAAGCTGGAATCTGGCACTAGAGAGTGCTACTTCATTAGGAAAATAAAGGATGGTATTGGATACCTACTTTATGACCTTGAGATTCTTAAAAGATCTCATCTTTGAGAATATGATTCTTATAGGATGACTCTCTTGAGAATCAAGATGAAAATGAAGTAAAGTAACTCATAATGAGGCTCCTGAAATCGGAAATTAAAATAGATAATTAAAGATGAAACATTAATACCTCTTCAAATAAGTTTGAGGATGGATTCCATGTGTCAGTTAAATCTGAAAATGATCGGACTTCATGTGATGAAGCTCCTGAGGATCATGACATGGAAAGATGGATGTTAGCAATAAAAGTCTAATGTAGACTTCATATACAAGTGTTGTATATGGACCCTCGAGGATCCACCTATATGGGTCAGACCCATTAAGGTGTAAATGGATCTTCAAGAGAAAGAGGGAACCAGATGAGAAGGTAGAGACCTTCAAAGCACGGTTCGTAGTCATGAGCTACACACCGAAGAGAAGACATCGCTCACGATGAGACTTGCTCTCCGGTGACCTTGCTTTAACCCATCAGAATATTGCTAACTGTAGCTACACAACTTGACTGTGACTTCTTCATGATGTGAGTCAAGATTGCTTTCTTCTGTGAATACCTCTCTAAGGATATTCATATGAAGTAGCCCCAGGGCTTCATGGTTGAGGAAAGCAAGGTGTGCTAGCTAAAGAACTCCATCTTTGGACTCCAATAAGTTTCTTGTAGTTGGAACATAAGATTTGATGAAATTATAAATGTTGTGATTTCAGATAAAATCTTGATGAACCATGCGAAGCTTAGTGGGAGTACCATTGTGTTCATCGTGCTAAATGTAGATATTATTCTAATCATTTGGAATGATATAAGAATAAATAATAAGTGTTTTATAATTTGGTTGTTCCATACCTTGAGATACGATCTCAAGGATACCTCTTAGATCTTAATTCTGAAGTCGTTCAGAAGCAAAGAGAAGAGGGTATTGGGACCGTCACATTAGTAATACACCTTGGACTTATTCCAATTTTGGAAAATTCCAAGAAAGGCTTCCTTCCCTTAAGATGTGGTAGTGACCTGTCTAAAGGGATATCACCTCAAAGAGTTGAGGAAGTGAATGCTAGAACTGCTTGCACTTGTGCATCAGTTATGAGAAGCTCGGTATATACAAGAACCAGATGTCTGCCATGCAGTGGGAGTAGTAAACTGTTACTAATCCTACTATGGAGATAAAACACTTGATTGCAGTAATAACAATATCTTCAAAGATGATGAAACTTAGAGATAGTGATCTCAAAGTCTTATCTTCAAAGGTTTAAGACCTTGTAGATAGTGATCTATAAGGGTCTTGACTATAGATACCTTAGGAGATAGAGATCTCCAGGAATGAAGGTATTCTAATAAGGATTATGGGAATACCGGTTATGATAATTAATAAGATGTAGTGTCAAGGACACTATAACCAACAAAATTGAGTATCGGTTGCATGAGATGCAACGTTCGCATTGGATGCGATCACTGTTACTAGGAGATATGCAAGTGCCGTAAAAGGACTTGGCGTAGTCTCTTGAGAACAGAGTGACTGATCAGCTTACCTAGCTATTTTCTAAATAGCCTATGATTATCACATGAGTGTAGGTTTAAATGATTAGCCCATTAATGGCTCTTTGGGCTAGTGGGAGATTGTTGGAAATGTGAGCCCACGGCGAGCCATTATGCAATAAATGTTGTTGCAATTCACTCCTTGATCTGAAATGAAGAATACATAATTTGCATAATAGGTCCCTTAGTGCAATTAGGGTTATGTACCATGGCCATCTTAATAATCATACAGCTGTTGATTCAATTATTGAATCATAGAGGCTGGTGCTTAGATGAATATCTAATGAGTTAGATTGAGGACTCATCAAGCACCGTCAAATGATTATTAAGAGATGATCTCCAGCCTGAGTAGGAGATGGCAATCCTATCTCATTTAGGTTGATATCTGACCGACCTCTTGATGCAGGTCCTCTGCATAGGAATAGAGATTCAGAGGTGTCGGATGAGTTAGGTCAAAGAGTTGACTTAACGAGATCGAGATAACCAAAGTCCTATATCATATGTTGTCATGATATAGGCACACATCCTCTGACCGGAGACAGATGTGTTACTATATGTCTGAGTATGTACATTTGGCAGACCAATAGGTTGATGGCCTAATCAAGGTCTATACACCGGCGCGCTGGTGTGCATATAAGGGCATATGAGTAATACGATCTCTCAAAGGGATCATACAGGTTCATTACTGAACCGGAAGACATGAGCTCACTCATGAGATATTGGGAAGAATCAAATTCCGTGCGCACGGTCGTCTCGCTTTGGAAGCTTGACTGAATTTGTTGGTTTGATATATACTTTTGGAAAGTATATGATCAAGACCTAGGTATGATATATGCTTTTGGAAAGTATATGATCAATACCGACTCCCAATGATCGAATGAGAAACTTACTGATAAAACCCTAAAGTAGACAGTGTAAAGTTGATCTAATACTTCTGGTTTATTCTGAGTCTTCCAGTATGCAGGATGTACAGGTATTGGGAATGCCTGAGGGTGATGTGATCATAAACGGTTGTATAACCATGACGCTTCCATTCCTAGGGAGTGATGAAACGGGTCTGGATTTTAGTGACTCCTCTCAGTAGAGAAGTAATTTGGTCTTAGTCCAAATGTTGGACATTGATCTGAATGTGATTCAGATTCAATGAGAAGATTAGATTTGCGGTCTTGATTTAATCAAGCATCTATGGGAGGCCTGAGATCTGGATTTGAGATGTGATCTCAATATCCATGTCACTATACGTGGAACAATACAATCGCCCTGTCCTTATCTCCAAGTATTCGCGGAGAAAGCGCATTATCCTTGAAAGAGTTCATGGATAATTCTATTGTTGATATATGTATTCGAGCATTGAGAAAATGGATAATTAAATGTGATTTAATTATCATGAATAATATGAATTTGATTCATATTATAAGGAGAGTTATCTTAGATAATTAAATGTGATTTAATTATCAAAGATGTGAATAATGTGAATGTGATTCATATTATTTGAACACATGAGATAAAGAGATCCAAGATGATTAAATATGATTTAATTATCAAGGATAAGAATAATGTGGATAGTAATATCCAATTATTCATAATATATTATAAATGTGATTTATAATGTATTAGAGAGAGTTAAATATAATTTATATTAGTAGATTAATTATTAATGTGTATTGGATACACATTGTTTAATTAATTGAAAATGTAAATTACATTTTGTTTTGGGTTGTGAATGTGATTCACAATATTCCAATGTCAAGATTGCAATATTCCCAAAATTAATTGAGAATTATTTTTTGGTGAATAATTGTTGGAAAATAAGTTGAGAGCAAAACAAGGAGATATGCAATCCCATGGGAATCCATGGGATTGCCCTCCCCATATGGGAAGAGGGGGGCGGCACCAATTCCTTTATGGAATTGGTGGCCGTCCACTCCTCCCAATAGGGAAGGAGGCTCTCATTTGTTTTTTCACTCCTTATTTAGTTGGTTTAATTTGGTATTAATATATATTTGATTTATCAAATATATTTAATCAAAATTAAATCACAAGTTGTTGGCTTTTACCAACAACAACCTTGACCATTGGATTGTCATAAATCAATCTCAACCATTGATTCTATATGACACATGGATTGAGATCCATGGATCCCAAAACCCTATAAATAGAGAGGCATACCCATGCTCTCTCTTTACACATAATGCTTGAGAAGCATCTCTCTCTCCCTCTCTCTTTCTCTTTAGAGGTCAGCCCTCTCTCTCCCTCTCATGGCCGTCCACCATGGATGCCATGGAGATGTTCTCCATCGCCGCGGCATCGTCGTTATGCTGCCCGTTCTTCTGCTCGTGGATCTCCGTCTCCTTTGGTGCGCCTCGCTCGTGAAGAAGATGTTGGATCTCGTGTGTCGAGATCTGGAGATCCGCCGCTTGGATCATCAACTTGGATTGCGAGAAGCACGCGGTTCATCCCCGCGCTCGCAAGCGTCTCCTCCGTCGGATCGGACTTGAGACAGGAGGTCTCTTTGTTTAGAGACTTGATCGCAACCACGCTTCAAGAGGTAATCCTAATAACTTGTTTGTGGTTTAGACGAAACAATCCGAGAAGTGTTCTTGGATCATGTGATTTTGTCGTAAGAAAATTTTTTAAATTTTGCTGCATCGAGCAACTAGTGCGACTAGTCGCTCTTCGTCGTATTCGATACGACGCTCACGCTTCCGTGATGCGCTTGAGGATCTAACCATATCCTTCTGAAATCGTAGAGAACGAATGGGTAGGGGGGGTATTTATAGGCTCCAGAAAACCACTAGCCATGGTTAGAAAACCATGGTTTAGCCCTTAACCACGGTTAGCACCCATGGTTTTGGGCAAAACTTATCCGAAACTTAGGGCTTAAGTTAGAACATTCCAGAGGATTCTAGATTCGCTAATGAAGCCTAATTAAAACTAATCGTGATTAACTTTTACTAATCACGATTTAACTTCCGCAGCTTACACTTATATTTTGCTAACTATTGATTAGTGTTTGCTAATGATAATTAGCGGTTTTCAAACATGTCATTAGTTTCTTTAATCATGCTTAATTAGCCTTAGTGACAGTCATTATGGGTCAATGATGTCTTAACCCTCCCTTACTTCTCTTTCTTCCGAAAATCATAATAAATCGAAACGAAGTCCGATTCACACGAAACAAATTCCGTTGGTTTTCTCTTGATGAGTCGTATATTATGATATAGGATCTGAGAGATGCCAAGTTCATGGCTTTACATAAAATAAAAAAAAATGTTGATCAATGTGCGCCAACTCTTGGTAAAAGCAATGTAGCTAGCCAAAAATAAAGCAATGAAATATCAATGTTGAAATAAGCTCTCTTTCCACAAATTCAATTATCAAAAGTGCTTCTCTAAAGGCGAGCACTCCCAACCATTTCAAAGTGTCCACTTGGACCACCGCTATTAGGACCAGGAGTCCGGCTTGCACGAAAAAAGGGCTCTGCATCATAAATGCTACAGGTCTGGGTGTCGAAGGTACGATAGGTACTTAAAAAAGGACACCCCAGTGTACTCCCAAGAAAACAAGTGCAGAAGACTCCAACTTCTCTTGACGGACGAACTGATCAACACCAAAAGTATGCGTTGAGTAATAAGGCACTTGAGAGAATCCTTGTTCCAATAAGAGGGAGAGAAGAACTGACACAATCCTATGCCTCCATCAACTGGCCATCATCTACACATTCAAGTCTGACAACTAAAGAGACGGTGGATTGGATGTAAGAAATGATTTATTCCCTAGTGTTGAGGATTGGATTCTTAAGAGAGTCTCTTGAACTGGAACCTTAGGTGACGTTACGACTCTACTCATGTAATTGCAGTCTACACTTAAGTCATATCTCTATTATATATGTATACAGAGAGAGTCTGATGATTAGGGAAATTGGATACCTTTTGACTAGAGATTGGTTCAGCTTAGAATTTCAGGATCTTTAAAACCGAGAGTTCTTTAACGGATTAAGTCGTGTATTCAAGTGCACAGTCAAGGGTTATTCCAACTTATTCATTCTTTATTTACTCGAGGACTAGCAAAATTTAAGTATAGGGGGATTATGAATCTGCGATTCATCATCTCAATATATTAATCTTAGCAAAATCCCTGAGTAAATTCTCAAATAAATGTCCATAAAATCAATAAATTAACAAAACGACTCTTGTAAATAAAATACACTAATTAGTATATATTATATTGTATACAATAAATTAATAATAAAAAGCAGCAAAATAAAGGAGTTTTTCACCTGTAAATAGCCTAAAAATTCATGTATTTTTAATAAATTCATTTCAATCCCTTTTTGGCTAATTCTTTTCCAAGTGGTTTATAAAAAATGTATATAAAAATACAAAAATACATAATAAATTCCATCTCAAATAAATACTCCTAGATCCCATAGAGAAAAAGCCATAAAGTCTAACTTCCCAGCCAAATTCCCGCTCTATATGAACTCCAAATTCACAAACTCACTTTTAAAGTTTAAGTTAGAAAATTATCTATCCAACGGAAGTGGTTTCACTAAAATCGGAGCTCGTTTGTAAAATATGGGTTTTGGACCCAGGTGTAAATTGTAGATAATGTAAATATTCATTCTTTCTTCATTTTTTATTTAATTTTTAATACTAAAAAATCTAAAAAAATCATTTTTGTGTTGTATTTTAATTTTAGTATTTCATTATATTTTTCTATTGTAAATATCTCTTATTAAAAATACAACAAAATCAAAATTAGAAAAGTAAAAAAAATATACATGTTATTTGTCTTCTTTTGTAAATTCTCCACTATTTTTCTTCTCTTTATTTTATTGTATTTTAGTAGCCTACTTTATTCTACTATTTATTTTTTATTTATTCTCATTCTCTATAATAATCATTCACTCGACTCTATTATTCCTCCATTATTTCTAACTTCTAATTCAACTCCACCATGTTATTAACCTCCCCTCTGCCACTTTAATAACTTCTCATTTTTTCTCTTTATATGCATCCCGTTCTCCTCATTTTTACCTTTGATCCATCTTTATGTGAGAAGAGCCTAGTTCCCAGAGTTGAATCTGTAACAGCGACGCAACCGCGGTCGAGCGACGACATCCCTCTCTCTAGTGAGATCCGTTGGCTTCTTGGCCAATATTGCAGCTGCATCCGCGCACCGCTCGAGCTCATCGCTCGCCGACGATTTGAGCGAATATCGTGATTATTGTGAGCACATCATAGGCGCCCGCATCCATCGTAGGTAAATTTCCCCTTTTTAATCACTATTAATCATTTTCATTAGATTGCATTTTTATCACATCACCACCATCATTTCATCCAAACAATCATATAATCACCTCCATCAAATCATCACTACACCATTATATTTTCACCTTTGTTTCATTCTCTACTTAAAAAATAAAAAATTTAAACAAAAAAAAATTCTTATCACAGTAGCAAAAAAAAATTCAAAAAAATACGGACGAAGCAACATGCAACCGCTCGCCCGCCTTCTTCCACGGCCGCCACCGCCATCCACAACAGCGACAACCGCTGTAGCCGCCCCCCGCCTGTGACCCACCGCATGACCCCTCCGCTCGTTGTACGCAGCCGCTCCTCTAGCGGTGGCCATCCGCCACCTCCAGTCTGCACCCTCGCCGTGCTCCGCAGGCGCTCAGCGCGTGGCCCCCTCCCACCGGTACTCTATCCACCTCCTCCGCTTGAGGCTCTTCGCCCTCCGCTCGTCAGTCAGTCCGCCCCGATGTTCGGCTCCATTCCCCCCTGTGCCCTAGCCTACCATCGAGCTTGGAGAGAAGGTCCTTCTTTTCATTTTTTGTTATAAAAATTACATTGTTTATATTTTAAGTTTCTGTTATTGGCAAAAAAGGTCCCTGTATATAGTTGTTTGTTTATTTTGTTTACAGAATTTGCACGGATATCCCTGTGTTCATGCATTGATTTGGACCTCAATATTGCATCGTTTTGTTTATGAAAAATGTCATTAGGACGAGCAACTAATTCCCTACCATTTGGATATTTATTTGTATTTTTGTGAGTTAATAATGAATTAATTAAAATTGTTCAATTGAAATTCTGCATATTTTACCCAATCTGGACCTTTAAATTCATATTTCACTCACAATTGCTCCAAAAAATCCAAAAAATCACGAATGATACTTTCAAGTGTTCTTTAATTAGTATCCAAATTTCATTTTAATTGGAGTTGTCATGTGCCTTAAATAATTTGTAGAGTGATTTTATTAATTGATTTTTAATTAAATCTACAAACATATTTTTTGTGAAATTTCAACTCTCCTGAACTGCTCATAGAAATACCTATATGAGATAATTCACATTATGGCTAATTTATTAATGTGGATTTATTAGAAATTAATTACTTACTGTCACTTTGTTTCAATTGAAAAATCCATAAAAAATTCATATTTTGTCAGAAAAATCAAAAAATATTATTGTAGTATCCTTGCATCATGTTTTATTTTTGCATTAAAGTTTTCATAATTTTTGTATATTGTTTGAGAGAAAAATTACGTAAAAACCCATAAATAGTGTGTATTTTTCATTGTTGCATTTTAATTCCTAAAATTCCAAAAAATGTGTTCTACATTCATCATTGGATTAAGTTTCTAAGAAAATTATAATTTGGGTTAAATTGGACTAACTTCACATTAAAATTAATTTGGTCAATTTGTGTGGTTTCTTAGTAGCCTAATTCACCCACATATTGCGTTTCGCATTCATTTTTTTGCATTAAAAAATACAAAAAATCTGCTTTGAAAACCTAGACCGTATTTTCTGAATTAACCCTAAGTTGTTCCTTTGCCTCCCTGTGTTCGACCCCGAACTTGCCTGGGGTATAAATAAAAGCCGAGACACTCCTTGCGGAGATCTTCTCTCGGTTATGAACGATTCGCTAAGTACCCGTATTACAACGAGTGCACGTTATATATCGTATTAAGCAAACGATCATAAGGATTCTACACTTAATATCCTCCCTAAGTCCATGTTTGAAATATTCGAACTCGGACCGCTCAGAAAGACTCGAGTGATCGTTCAATTCCCCGATCGATCCACAAAAAGACCGAGAGGAGTCATTTTCATCGTCATTAATTTCCAAGGTGTCGCACATAGAGGGACTTCATTGTCCTGGACATTGAAAATCGAGGAGATATATACGAGTCTCCCATTATTTTGGGAAAACCATTTCTAGCTTCCACTAGAGCGACTATTACTTGCGAGACTCAAGATATCATTTTCCCGAACACAAATCAAGTCGATCAAATTCTCGAGGACACACTAAACCCTGAGACAACTGAACCAAAAACCGTCAATCATGACATAGAATAATCTTCAGATGTTCAGACCTCTCCACTTATCACAGACATAAACGAAGGAGAGACATCTTATGAAATGATCGATGAGCCTACGAATGTGAACGAAATCAACCGAGACACACCTTATTCACCACACCCAGATAAATCTATGTCGGATCTCCCTGAGTCCACACACACAAATACAAGAGAGAGTAAATATACAGGACGTGTGATGACCTTACAAGAATATTACAAGTCATATGGAGACTCATCTGATAGGGAACCCATGGTCAGCACCTCACAAAGAAAACCTCCTGAACTGACTAAAAATGTTACTTTAAAAATTTCAGAAAAAGGATCTCTTGAGGATTACTCATCATGTTTGGAGGATAAGATTAGTATGAGAGAGCTCAGTTCGGAGAATCTGCAGCCTGATCGGAACAAGAAGTCATATGTCGACCCACTTCAGACTTTCCCTGTTCCTCCCCATTATTCGTCTAAGACCGACTCCCCTGGTCCCATTGAATATACTGGAACAATACATTATGACCGGATTGACATTTGTTCATTTGAATATTCAGAGGAAGAGACCCAAAAACTGAGCGAGCTCTGAGAAAAAAAGCTAAAAAATAAGAATAGTTGGAGTGACGTGACTTTTGATTATATTCCAATGACAGTTCCGATGGTGGCTGGGATTATTCTGATTCATCTTCTTCTAATAAATATTCCCTTCCACCACATTTCTTAAAAAAGATTGGTTGTAAACCGCCTTGATCATCGTCCACCCTTTCCCTCACCCCCATCGGTTTCCTTGTATATTTTCTTCCTAGACTTAGGCCAAGGCCGAAGTATAGGGGGGAACCGATGTCATCTGTATTTATTCATCATCTACCCCTCATTCGATCTATATATTCTCCAGATCACATTGGTTCTCACACTCACTCTTATCCTATACTTAGGCTGACCAAAGCCTAAGTATAGGGGGAACCGATGCCCGCTCTATATATATCCATTCATTTCACCTCTTGACCTCAACCGCTCCATTTCTTCTTCTTCTTCTCTACTTAGTCTGAGCAAAGTCTAAGTATAGGGGACGATTGACTTCTTTACCTCTTGTTATTTTTTATGTATTTTTCTCTCTACGCTTAGCATGAGCTATGTCTTCTTGTTGCTTCTCGTGCTCTGAGGACATAGCACACTCTAAGTATAGGGGGCTTGTTTATATTTCATATACTTTACCCATATCTTGTACTTTCACGTGTTTTTTATATATTTATGCAATAATTATGGGATGGGTAAAAGTTCAAAAAAAACAAAACAAAATGAAATTGAAAATGAAAAAAAAACAAAAAACAAAAAAACCAAAAAAATGATAAATGAAAAATCTCTCTTGCATATCATTCTGTCGTACAAAAATGTATCAAAAAAATGATATTGCACCTCATACGCATCTGCATTTCATATATGCAAAGTGGAAAGTTAATGGATTCTGAACCGAGTTATGAGTAGAAGTGAAGAGTTGTCCTGATTTGGCCTTAATCTACCTAATTTCAAAGGAACTTCACCGAGAAAGTGGATTTTAGAAGCTTCAGGTCTTTTGACTTAATCCTTCTAGTTTAGCATCACAATGTGCAGCCTTCGACTCCTACTGTCTAACCTGGTCTCCTAATTCTGGGTATAGCTTTTTACAAGGGAATTAATCTATTCTCTCGCACTATGCACTTAGCTCAATTCAGACGGGGTGTTGGAAGACTTTGTGGGTCTGTTTTTTGGTAGCGTGGACCGGAGTATGGGTTGAAATCCAGTCCGTTCCCCTTATTCTCATTTCTCCTCTTTTCGATTGTGAACACAACGCGACAGACCTTAGAAGGAAATACTTGACTCCCCGAGGACGAGTTACTAGGAGAGGGGTTTGCATGGTAGTCTGACATTCATAATGAGGAGAGATAAAACCTTTCACACACATGAGAATTGTTCATTGTTCATGGGATATGCTTTGGGAGAAGGATTGATCTAAGATGACTTTTGAGTCGAATATGTTACAATGATATGTAGAACTTGAGGGCTGTTGATTTTAAAATCCTAAGTCTCACAGAAGTTCCACCACACTATTAATCCAAAGGTCGGGTCTAGCTCCATTTTTACCTTTTGTTCATGACTTTGGTATGGAACCCAAAATCATTTCACTTTTGCATTTCATTTGCTTGGGGACGAGCAAGGTTTAAACATAGGGGGTTGATGAATCCACGATTCATCATACTAAAAGATGAAAATAGAGCTTCGTTCCCAAGAAATTAGTTGCATATCATCATTTATTATGCATTTAATCATTCATGCATTTGAAATTAATATTTGCATTTTAACACTCGTAATTGCATTCACAATCATCTTCACATTGGTCATGTATTTTTAACTAACTCATGCTAACCACAATTCACCTCAAACGAACTCCATTGTGTACATATTACTAATAAGATTAAATGAAAAATACAAAAATTACTAACTCAAATAATTGGCCCGTGAGACAAAACTCCAATTTTAAACTAGACAGACTAAAACACTCATATCTTCCTCATACAATGTATGATTTATGTCTACTCATTTTCAAAGTAATATATATTCAAATAACTTCAAAACAAGATCAATTTCATAAAAATCGGAGCTCGTATGTGAAAGTTGGATTTTGGGTTTCTTTTGCGCATTTTATGTTTTGCCTGATTTTGACCTATTATTTTATGTGCATAACTAACACTTTTTCCTTTATTTATTTTTCATATTTATTCTTTGATGAAAGTTTTAATAAAATCCACAAAAATCCAATTTCACAATAAGACTGAAATCAAAGAAACTGGCTATATCCGAGTATCCTTTGCTAGTTTGTACAAATTTCTAACTTTTTCTTCCTTATTTTATTCTCTTATTTTCTTATTTACTAAAAATCCAAAAAAAACAAATTATTATGTAAATATTTATTTTTGATTTTATCATAATTTTTCTCGATTTTTCTCTTCAATAAAAATCACAAAAAATACAAAACCCAAAAATCTAGGTATTTTATGTACATAGAGTACCTCAAAAATATTGTTTTACACAGATGACCTCCTTTGCTCTTCGTCTCTTAATGAAAGTTGTAGATCTCATCGATACGAGAAATTTTTATGTTGAGCACTTTTCAATCCAAGGTCGTTTTCTACTTCATCTGAATTTATCTTTTATTTTTATTCTTTTCGAATTTTCTAGAGTAAACACGTGGCAGATCCTGGAGTGCCATGTGTCACTCATTTTTTAACCCTTTTTATTTCATTTCCAACAATAAATAAACAAAAAATAAAAAAATTATTTCTCGTGCGTCACGTGCCACGCAAGTGAGGCCTTCCCCTCCCCCTTCTTCCAATCAACAGGCCAACCCTCGCTTGTTTCGCAACTACCGCTCCCTTATCCACCGGCCGCCGCACAACGTCCTTCGTGCACCCGAACCTCCCCAATCCATGTTATCTCCTCTTCCTCCTCTCCTATATAAACCATTATCGACGACCAGAGAAAGCATCTGCCGTCATCGATGAGAGAAGTTGGAGAGAGAGGCCGGTGACAAGGGCCTCTCTTCTCTGGCAATTATCCTCCATGGTGCGATCGATTCGAGCCTCCTCCTCCGGTGCGGAGTTGAGGCGATAACCGTGAGAGGACCACCATCGTCCCCAACCCCAGGTGATGTCCCGTCCACTATCTTTTTACTTCTTCTTCCATTTTTTTCCAATCCTCTGTTTTTTCATTTGTTCCCATGTTTCCCAATCGCACCACCTTCACCAACTCTGCCATGCCCCTAGGCTCCTCCGATCCATCGAGTCACTTTGCCTGAACACGCCCACCACCACCGTCGATTCACCCCCCTCGTTTTCATTACCACAACACCATCCACCCCTCCGGGCTATGCTCCACCTCTGCCAACAACAACCTCCATAAACCTTAGAACGCCCTCGCCTCGACTTGCACGGGCCCCTTCCCTATGTCCGCCGCCGCAATCACGCAACCTCATGTGAAGGAGAAGGGGAGAAAGCCCACGCAGTACCGTCCTCTGCTCACTGGTCCTACGAACTACCTTCATCAAGCCATCGCTGTACCTCTCCTCGGCCTGATCTTTGTCGAGCTGTTGCCAGACTTCACTGCCATCCAATGCTGGGAGAAGACACTGCGTGCCTCCACCCGTAGTGCAGCTGTAGTACGCTCCAACCACCGTCGACAATAGCGTGCCCGCCCTCATCGTCACCTGGTACAATCGCATCGACTCTGCCCCTCAACAGGTTCAAGATACCCAGGCGATCACGTGCTCCTCACATGATGCCTGGGAGCTTTTATAGAGAGACCCATGATCCTTCATATTACCAGAGAGCCCAAGGATCACGTGCTACACAAATGATCGCTTGGAAATTTTTCAGAAGGATACTCTGAAGGTCGGCTATTTCCCAAGGCATCCATGCCAGCTTGATGACGTCAGCACACATGCGATGCACACGTACCCTTGAGCAATGCAATAAAGCCCCTCCGAGGCTATCTAATCTACTTTAGGTCCATTCACTGCATTTTAAATTTTATTTAAATATTGTAATATTGCAACTAGATACCCGAGTTATCTACTTATTTCGGACCTCTATTTTAGCATCATTTAATTACTCGAAAAAATACACTTCATTCTACAATGAATTCTCTACATTGTGGTATTCCTGGAATATTTTTATTCTGAGTGTTAATTCTTAATTAATATTCTTGGGGAAAATTGCATATTTTGCCCAACCTTTGCTCTGAAATTCATAAGTAATTAACCATAGCTCTAAAAATTACCAAAAATTCGTGGATAAGAGGATTAATTGTATTTTACATCCTGCCCAAAAAGAATCTCATTTACGTGCATGGTTTGCTCAATAAAAATTACTTTGTGGATTTCGATCTCTAATTTTTAATTGGTACTAAATCTAGTATTTTAAGGTTTAGATTTTTTTTGAGATCAATCACTTAGTGATAAATATTGGATAATTTTATCCCTTGAAAATAAATAGGTTTAATATTTACTTCAATTAATTATTGACATCCACTTTATTTGCATTATGTTATTCATAGAAAATTCATTTTGCACCCAAAAATTCTAAAAACATTCTAGTAGCTTAATTTCATTGCATTTACCATTCTGGCCAAGTTTGAAGATTTTTGGACTTAGTTTGATAGTACTTTACATTTTAGTCCCTAAATTTTGCCAAAAGTGCATTTGCCTCATTTATCGCATCTAAAAATACCAAAAATAATCCTCTCCAAAAACCTAAATTCGAGGTAGACTTTTTACCAACCTAAGGAGACAGTTGCCTCCTAGAGTTTGACCTCAGACTTACCCATGTAAAAAATTGATCGATCGCTTTAATTTGACATATTAATTAAATTTGCGATTTTTGATCGACCTGAATTTATCCGACTACAATGCATTTAATTAGACACAATTGAAAAGGTAAATTTCGTGGTTCTTCAGGCACCCTTCCTCCTCAGCATTGTTGCCGACTTCCCCCACGCTGCCCATGACCTCACTGCCCTCCCCTAAATTTTTGACCTTAAGTTGTAAAAATAAGAGGGGAATCGGAAATCGGAATGCAAGCGTGAATCGATGATGCATGCTCAGAGGAAGGTGTAATTACAATGAATCCCAACACTCTCCATGCGTTATGCAAAACTGAATTTGTAAAGTTTACACTAAATGCATGCAGATCGAGAAAATCGCACCTAAACAATATATTATTAGCGGGGAAGAATTGATTTGATTTCAGCTAAGTAGTATGTGTCTATGTGGGTCTCATTATGAATCTTATGAGATAAGTGAATCTTCTAAGATGTGTTTGGCCTAAATTACTATGGGCACAAACAAATTTGATGCTATACTACCGTGTTCCTAATTCTTAAATTTGCCACTCAAGTCGAGCCCCACCCTCACCGGAGAGTGAAACAGGTCTCGACACACCACAAGGTAAAGTCCAAGTCTTTACATGTGCGAGCTCTCAAACAAGAGCTGCTATAAAGAAGCAAACCACCTAAATAATAACAACATGATAATTACAAAAAATTACAAAAATTCTCTTGAAAATAAATTGATTTTCTTGCTCTTCTGCATTCGACGCGCGTCATGTCCGTCGACCTCCGATGTACTCCAAGTCCACCGAGCCCTTGCAAGGAAAATAAGATTTATGCTAGAGAGTTCAAAAACAAAATATATACAAAAATATGTAGAAAAATGATTAAAAAATGGATTAATTACAATTGGCTTTGGGGTCAGACTACCCAAGTAAGTGAAAATCTAAGTCCAATTTTCTTAATTAATCCTTAAGCTGTTAGCCTCCCTGGCAACGGCGCCATCTGACGAGTCGCTTAGCATGTGTTTTAATTTGGGTATGTTGTATTACGTGTACTTAGCGAATCAATCAGAACCGAGAAAAGATCTCCGTGAAGAGTGTCTCAACTTTAATTTATATCCTAGGCAAGTCCGGGGGCAAAGGAACAACTTTGGGTTAATTTGAAAATTACAATCTAGATTTCCAGTGCGGATATTTTTGTTATATTTTTATGCAAAAAGAAATGCAAGAATGCACAATGCAGGCGAATTAAGTTACTAAGAAATCACACAACTTAGCTAAATTAATTTGAATAGAAAATAAGTCCAGTTTAGCCAAATTATATTTTTCAGTAAACATAATCCAATGATGAATGCAACATATATTTTTTTTGAAATTTTCAGGGTTAAAATGCAACAAATAAAAATGCACACTTTATATGGGATTTTTCACAATTTTTCACACAAACCATAAGCAAAAATCATGAAAATTTTACTGGAATGAAAACATGATGCAAGGATACTACAATAATAGTTTTGGAATTTTTCCGACAAAATATGATTTTTTTATGGATTTTTTAGTGACAAAAGAGTGACTGCAAGTAATTAATTCTTAATAAATCTACGTTATCAAATTAGCCAGAGTGTGAATTATCTCATGATGGTATTTATACAAGGAATCCAAGAGAATTGAAATTGCGTAAAAATATGATGTGTGGATTTAATTAAAAACATTTATTAAAAACACTCTATAATTTATTTAGACACATGACAACTCTATTTTGGATGAAATTTGGGTAGTAATTCAAACACACTTCAAGGCATCATATCAAATTTTTGTGGAATTTTTGGAGAAACAGTTAGTGAGATATGAATTTAAGAGCACAAATTGGATAAAATGCACAAAATTTCAGTTGAACAATTTTAATCAATTCAATTCGCAATATCTCACAAAAATATAAATAAATGTTCAGATGACAGAGACTAAGTTGCTCAACATAAATTTTCCTTGAATAAAAAGATGTAAGATTGAAGTCCAAATTAATAGTCAAACATAGGGGTATCCTTGCAAAACATAAATGAACTTAATAACACAACAATGGTACAGGGATTGTTTTGTAATTACAGAAAGATGAAATATCAAAAATGCAATTTTTACAAATAAAAAAAATGAAAATGACCTTCTTCTTCCTTCGGCGGAACCTAAAAGTGGATGGCAGAGGCGGGGGTCGGCGGCGGCGGCGCAGGGCAGCAATGGTACGCGCACGACTGTGGCAGTGCGCGGCTGTGCCACGGGTGGC
Source organism: Ottelia alismoides (assembly GCA_037367405.1). Classification (NCBI taxonomy): domain Eukaryota; kingdom Viridiplantae; phylum Streptophyta; class Magnoliopsida; order Alismatales; family Hydrocharitaceae; genus Ottelia; species Ottelia alismoides. The sequence goes on from JAZKJV010001985.1 coordinate 297,014, forward strand.
GGAGAGAGGCGGCGGTGGGACCGAGCTGTAGTGGGGCCGCTTTGCAGCTGGAACGGAGGAGGACCTGCGGCGTAGGGAGGCGGAGCTGGCGTGGCCGGGAGGAGCGATGGCGGGGTGGGGTGCCGCTCGCACAACGGAGGTGGAGCGTCACGGCTCTGGCGGCCTGGACCACTCGAATTGAGGACAAGCTATGAGCTCGATCAGCACGCGGATGCAGCTGCGATGTTGGCCAAAAAGCCAATGGATCTCACCGGAGAAAGGGTTGTCGTCACTCGACAGCGGTTGCGTCGTTGTCACCGATTCAACTATGGGAAGTAGGCTCTCCTCACATAAAGATGGATCAAGTGCAAATTGAGGAGGATGGAATATATATAAAGAGATGGAAAAAATGGAAGTTAGAATGAAGGTGGAGTGGAATGGAGGTTAATAAAATGGTGAAGTTGAATTAGAAGTTAGAAAAATTGTGGAATAATGGAGTTGAATTGGTGGTTATTGTAGAGAATGGAAAATAAATAAAGGAAGATAAAATAAAATGAAGTAGGCTACTTTAAATACAATAAAATTAAAGAGAAGAAAAAGAGTGGGAAATTTACAAAGGAAGATATACAACATGTATTTTTTTGCTTTTCTAATTTATTTTTTTATTTTTAATAAAAGATATTGACAACAGAAAAATACAATAAAGTATTAGAAATAAGATACAACATAGAATTGATTTTTTTTGGATTTTTAGTGATTAAGAAGAGTAAATAAAAATGAAGAAAGAAAAAATATGTACATTTTTATGAACAAGTGAGACCACTTCCTTTGGATAGATAGTTTTCTAACTTGAACTTTAAAAGTGAGTTTGGTGAATTTGGAGTTCATACGGAGCGAGAATTTGGCTAGGAAGTTGGACTTTAAGGCTTTTTGTCTTTGGGATCTAGGAGCATTTATTTGAGGTAAAATTAATTTTATATTTTTATATACATTTTTATGAACAAGTTAGAGAAAGAATTAGACAAAAAGGAGTTGAAATGAAATTATAAAAATACATTAAGTGTTAGGTTATTTACAGGTTAACAACTCTTTTAATTTTGCAGCTTTTTTATTGTTAATTTATTATGTTCAGATTTAATATACAATAATTAGTGTGTTTTATTTACAAGAGTCATTTTGTTAATTTATTGATTTTATGTACATTTATTTCAGACTTTATTCGGGGATTTTGCAAAGATCAAGATATTGAGATGATGAATCGTGGATTCATCACCCGCCCCTCCTCTTCCTTTGCGAATTGAACCCTCTTTTGACCTAGCTAAGCCTCCCTTCTTGTGTTCTAGACCGGAGGCCGTGATAGGGCATCCTCCAGCCGACATGGGAGCGTCTCGCGTGGCCGAAGGAGTGGCTTCCACCCATCTCCGGACATCTTGGTCGTGAGGTACCCTATCTCAGGTGTTATATGCCTTCGAGGTAATTTTCTTTGTTTTTCTTGCATTTTTAGATTTGTCATACCCTTAGGAATCGACCCCCATACTCCGTTCATCCTCTCATCCGTTCGATCATCCCGTTGACCCCCTCACTGGAGCTTTGCTCCAGCGAGCCTCCATCTTCCCGCTCTCCACTTTCTTTCGCCCACCGGTGGTCGTGACAGTTTGCCCGCGACCCCCTTGACTTCTCTTGTAGGTCCTGGTGCCCAAGAATCGCATGGAGGCTCATTTTGAATTCCATCGGAGCTTCTTGGAGATCATCTTCGACCTTGACCCAGGACGGGAGCTTCGGTGAGCGCTGGCACTTTTGGACGCCACCAGCCATCAGAGCGGACCCGCAATAACGAATCCAACCATTTTGGAGCTCGAAGAAGCGCCAGAGGCTGAGATAGAGATCGGGGAAGGATGCTTCGCGACGACTCTTCCCTGTTCTTCTTTCTAGGCTCTCCGCCATCGGATCAAGGCCGAAGCCTAGATCACGCACCTGCCGTCAGATCTTGGCCACCTAGTACTGTCGGATCTCTCAGTCAGATCTGATCTCAGCCGTCGATCGCGAAGGGGTATCGGGCATCCATATCATGACACGTGTTTAAGTGAGCAGCCATGCGCCGTCCGATCTGCCCCCCGATGGGTATTTTGCACTTATTTCCCCAGTAATTTTTGTATCAAACATTCATTGGTCGTATATTTTATTTTGGAAATCTTGTATTTAGGCCACCGTATTTGATAGAATTGCAGATTTGTCCCTGGCCACGTCACCTCACATGACCTGTGCACGTGAGGGCTGACATTTTGCACCAGGGACCCCGGACATTTTTGTATTTCAAAACAGACCTCAAAATACTTATTTCAGTTATAATATTTTTGGTTAAATTGCATTTTAGCCTTTAGATTTTTGATAATTATGATTAGGTCCCTACCAGGCATGTGATTATCATGTGCGATTGTGGAAATTTTGCACGGCTACCCCTGGGTGTCTGGCTATTTCCTATTTGGCCCTATAACTTTTTAATTAGTTATATTTTTTGGAGAAATTATAACTTGGCACCTGGACATTGATTTATTTACAAAAATACCCCTACTAGGGTTGGATTTTCTTTTTGTTTTATCTATTTATTTCATGCATCTATAAAAAATCAAAAAACTCCCAAAAAATAGGTTTATGTTCTTGTTTTTGTCCTTTCACGCCGTATTTTTATTTTAAATTTTTGCATCATTTTAATATTTATAAAAAAATCAAAAACGTGGATTTTTATCTCAATTTGCATTAGAATATACATAAAAATTACAAAAACTTTTCGAAAAATTCCCAAAAAAATATTTTGGTATTTTAATGTCTTTAACTTTCAGGTCAAAAACCACTAAAAATATAAAAGAAAAATAAAAAAATTAAAAATTAAAATCTCTATAAAAATATATAAAATACATAAAAAATCAAAAAAATATAGTTTCTATTCTTGAATTTTCTATATTTTATTATACCTAATTTAAAATTAATTTGGAAAATTTTTGTTACTGTTTGGTATTTTTTATCTCCAATTTAATCTCTGATATTTTTTTATTCCTTGTTTTGAGTATTTGTGATTATAAAAATACCAAAAAAATATAAAAAATATAGAAAAATCACAAAAACATTAGAAAATTATAAAAAGCACAAAAATATTTTATTTCTTGAATTTTGCTTATTTTTACCTATTTTATATATACATTATCCCTCTCTTTTCTTTATTGTATATATACTTTATTTTATAATTCAAAAGAAAAAGAAATTAAAAATTTATATATAATATAAAAAGAAAAAAATCAGAAGTTAAAAATCAAAATATAAAAATATTAAATTAAAAATTAAAATATAAAATTAAAAACCCACAAAAAATAGCACATATAGACAAATTGATCACACTCACTTTTAAGCATTCATTTGCCCTGATCGACCTGTTTGCTTCCTGTGTTCGACACTCTACACTACTTGCACTATACACATTTTCTGTAGAGTTATAATAAATTTTGACTCTGCACACTTACTTTCATTGCTTGATTTATTTGTCGTTGGTTAATTGTTGTTTGAATCTAGATTTCATGCGAGGTCAACTCAACGACTGTTGATTCGCCTTGTGAATTAACACGACCTCCCGATTTTCTTGTTAAATAAATGGCACCTTTGTCGGGGAGCAACATCATTTAGATTGGGATTATTAGTTGATTGTGATTATCTGTCTATTTTTCTTTATTTATTTGCTTCTCTATTTTTGATCTAATTGTTTGAGCTGTCTAACATCCTCTCTATGATGACATTGTGCGAGGAACCACAGATCGAGGGAGGCGCTCTACCCTAGGCGCCTACGCACCCACGTGAAGCATACGTCAGCCTGTCGACCTAGCACCAAGGAGACTTAGAGAAATTTTGCGGACTTAGCTCCATTTATTTTATTGTATTTATTTTGTGTTATTTGAAGTGAGAGAGAGACTCTAATTTGTAAAAATACAGATACCCTGAACTTCAGACTTTCAGGCCCAACTTCCAAGTGATTGTTTACTTGGGGGCTCACTGCAGTTTTGTCGATTTCCATAGCTTCTTTTTATTTTGTTTTTCGGATATGTTTTCCTTATTTTATGTGATTGAGCCCTTAGTATAGGAATTGATTGTCGATAGTCTTAAGGCCAAACACCTAATACCTTGCATGCCCCAATAGTTTACGTTTGGACTTAGACAAATATAATTGCTATTTATTTGGATTTGAGATCGAGCGTCGAGAGAAGTGCTATACAGCGCGTGCAGGCTCCGTTGTGGCAGACACCGATGCACTTCCTGTACCGGACTTTTGGATCTCGACTCTAGATACTTAGCATCTGGTTCTTCACGCTAATAGCAGTTCCTCACTAGGGTGATTTCATCGACTTGCATGCATATAGATAGGTTTCAGATTTGTTGAGCATCCTTGCATGTAGAGTGTTGGAGGCAAGGTGAGCATTTACGCTTTAGCATTCATCATCGTTTGCTGCTTGCAGTGCTTTTTTGCCTCTACCTCTGATTTTGATCACCTAGGTGCTTAAAGGAATTGACTCCTCGATAGGCATGTGCACTCTCATTAAAAATACAATAAAAATGATAATAAATAAAATTAGGGCTGCTAACATTACTTGACCCTAAAAAACACCCAAAAAAGGCCTTGTCTTGTAGCGAATAATCCACTCATTGTCTTCGTTTTACATTGCCCGCGCACACACTAAGGATTAGTTTCAAAATCTCATTTCAGCCCCCTAAGTGTTTGCGCAATATTTTTGGACTTCTCACCTAACTATAAAAATAGACAAGATAAAAAGACCGCATTTGCGATCTTCACCGAGTTGAGTAGGTGAATTGAGGGTTTGTATTATGTGTGTTTGTCTGTGTTTGTTTGTGTGCACTCTAGATCACCTCTGCGCATTTGCACCTCTTTCTCACTTCTCTTGATTAGACCTTTGTGCTCCCCCGATCATTTTCTCTTGTTTCGAGATGGCCGACTAGAGCATATTTTATCCGGACTTTGCGGATTCTTCCGTCACTCCAACCGGTCCACATCCCTTTTATAAGGAGGATCCTCCTCCTATTTTTTCCGATTTTTGTACATATCTGACAAACCCACTATTTCAGGATCTGGACTTTGACCTTCATCAATCATTTCTGCCACCATCTCCTTCACAGTTCGACAACCCACTCTTCATAGAATATCTAGATTCAGACTGTGATTTTTGTCTGCACCCACCACCACACCCAGTCTTGAGAATTTGAGTCACCTTTCATGATATCCACACTTAAGACCTTAAATCAGATGATGGAGCATATGAACTCGAGGATGAACGATTTAAATAGCATAAATAAGATCCAGAATGTAGCTCCATTCTTCGAGGATTTGGATTCCTTTGTGGATTATCGTGAAAGCTTGCAATAACCAAAAATACAAAAAAATGAGAAAATTTTAAAAACACAAAAAGATTTCGAGAGAACCATGGTTAACTCAGACTGTGAGGAGAGTGCCCATCTGCCAGATCATTCATCCACACATCCATTCACTTCTAGTCCCACCTTTGACCCCGAGGATGCCGTTGTACAGACTACTCTTAGCATTACTCATGTATATGATGACTCCGACCTTCTCCCTTGTATGGAGGAGGTCCAAAAATTAAAAAAATATTGTCTGAACCCGAAGTGGTGGCCACCATTCACGAGATCATTGATGCCCCACTTCGCCAGGCCATGACCCACTTATCTGCTCCTCAACCCAAGAAGAGAAAGCGGAGGAGCAGATCTGAGCATCATATCTTGACCATGGACACTGCCCACACCATCACACCCATCCCATTCCTCGGAAAAAAAACACTGCCATACCTTTCATTAGTTGTACCATCTCTGACTTTACATGTGATCACACTCTCCTCGACAGCGGTGCTTCGATTAGCATCATACCATTCTCATTGGTATAGTCTCTTCACTTAGGGCCTCTCAAGAAGACCAGGATGATAGTACAATTTGCCGATGGATCTATCAAGAGGCAGAAGGGTATCCTTGAAAACGTTGTAATTTCAATTCAGGGCATGAGCTACAATGTTGACTTTATTGTTTTGCCCATGGAGACCTCCACTGGGGAGCACTCTCCAATCATCCTAGGACAGCCATTTCTCGCCACTGCGAGCGTCGTTATTGACTTTGGATCAGGAGATATTCACTTTTGTCCTCTCGATGAGAGTGAAGTGTTGATCACCTCACCCACAGCTGACCAGAGGCCTGCACCTGATGCACCTTCACCTATCTTGGTTGACCCTAAGTACCATGACCTCGACGAGACTATCAAAGATTTTTGTTGTATGTTGGATTCCACTAAGACCCGAGAATTCCTCCACGTGGAGGAAGACTCGGGAAGCATGGACCTCGGAGTTCCTTCTTATGGGACTTGGCCATGTGTTGATGACATCCGCAGGATTTACACGATTGATACCCTAGAGCGGAGGGCAGATTTAGAGACTAGACAAGACGAACATGATTCGACTACTTTCACTGATGAATACGCTCATGTTCACTCAAACATTGATGAGACCAAGGCCGGATTTGATTTGGTTGCTTTTATTTTGGAATTCGGGCATTTTGATGAAGAAGATGATCCGGTTGAGATTGTAGAGGACAAGCTTAGTTCGACTACTTCCACAGATGAGTTCGTTCCTTTTGGTTTTGACTTGGATGAGACCTCGCTGGATGACACTGACTACACTTCTTCCGATGATGATGAGTCCGTCCCTTTTCACTTCGATATCAGCGAGACCACTAAGGTCGGACCTAGCTGTACTTCTACCACCAACCTTTCTGTGCCTCTTCACCCTAAGACCATTGAGGATCTTCATCCTATCGACCCTGATCGGCTTTCTGAAGGATATGGAGAAATCTTCAAGCTCATCACGGAAGCGTGATCGTCGTAACGGATACGACAAAGAACGACTAGTCGTACTACTTGTTCGGTGCAACGAAATTTAAAAATTTTATTCGATGAAACCACATGATCCAAGAACAATTCTCGCATCGTTTCATCTATAACCACAATAAGTATAATGCAATACCTCTTGAAGCGTGGGTGATCGAGTCTCTAAGAGAAGAGATCTCCTGTCTCAAGTCCGATCGTCGGAGAGATTGCTTGCGAGCGTGGGGATGAACCACGTAGTCCTCGCAATCCAAGATGTTGATCCAAGCACGGTTGCTCCTGATCTCGTCGCACGAGATCGAACGTCTCCTTCGTGAGTGAAGCACTCCAAGTAGACAGAGAACCGCAGAGCATCGAAGCGACAATGTGGTGGCATGGGCGTCGACGATCCTCTCCACTAGGTTATGGTGGACGGCCACAAAGAAGAGAGGGAGAGAGGGCCGTCGTGTATGGAGAAAGACCAAGAGAGATGTGTGCTACAATAGCATGTAAGTAGAGAGCAAGGTATGCCTCTCTATTTATAGGGTTTTGGGATCCATGGATCTCAATCCATGGGACATATAAAATCAATGGATGAGATTGATTTATGTCAATCCAATGGTCAAGATTGTTGTTGGTAAAAGCCATCAACTTGTGATTTAATTTTGATTAAATATATCAAATATATATTAATACCAAATTAAATCAATCAAATAAGGAGTGAAAATACAAAGGAGATCTTCCTCCCCATAAAGGAGAGTTGACGGCCACCAATCCCACAAGGGAATTGGTGCTGCCACCTCCTTTCCTAATGGGGAGGGCAATCTCATGGATTCCCATGAGATTGCACATCTCCTTGATTTTCTCTCTACTTATTTCCAACAACTATTTGTTGGGATTTTTATTCACCAAAATAGTTCTCAATTAATTTTGGGAATATTGCAATCTTGACATTGGAAAATTGTGAATCATATTCCCAACCCAAAACAAAACGTAGTTTACATTTTCTATTAATTAGACAATGTGTATCTAATACACATTAATAATTAATCTACAAATATAAATTATATTTAGTTCTCTCTAATACATTATAAATCACATTTATAATATATTATGAATAATTGGATATTACTATCCACATTATTCTTATCCACAATAATTAAATCACATTTAATTATATTGGATAATTCCTCATACATCATGATAATTAAATCACATTTAATTATCAACTTCTCATTGCTTAGATCTTATGGAGTTGTTCTTAAACCATTTAAGAACAATGCTATTTCTCCTCAGATACTTGGAGATAAGGACCAGGCGATTGTATTGTTCCACGTATAGTGACTTGGATATTGAGATCACATCTCAAATCCAGATCCCATGGACCTCTCATAGATGCTTGATTAAATCAAGACCATAAACTTAATCTTCTCATTACATCTGAATCTCATTCATATCAATGTCTAGTATATGGACTAAGATTAGGCCACTTCTCTAATGAGAGGAGTCACTAAAATCCAGACATGTTTCATCACTCCCTCGGAATGGAAGCGTCATGGTTATACAATTGTTTATGATCAAATCACCCTTCAGGTATTCCCAATACTTGTACATCCTGTATACTGGAAGACTCATGATTATTATGAAGATATAGATCACTTTTGCACTGCCATCTTCATGGTCTAATCACTAAGTTTCTCATTCTTGGTCCTTGGGATATGGTACAGATCATATGCTTTCACAAAGCATATATCTTACCTTCAAATTCATATCATGCTTCTAAAGCATGATGACCATGCATGGAATTTGGTCAATCCCATTTCCTCATGAGTGAGCTCTTGTCTCCCGGTTCACAAGTGAACCTGTATGATCCCTTTGAGAGATCATATTACTCATATGCCCTTACATGCACACCAGATCGCTGGTATATAGAACTTGGTTAGCTCATCAACCTATTGGTCTGCGAACTGTACATACTCAGACATATAGCAATACATCTGTCTCTGGTCAGAGGATGTTTGCCTGTGATTTTACAGTATTCATCATAGGTCTTTGGTTATCTCGATCTCGTTAAGTCAACTCATTGACTCAACTAATCTGATACCTCCGAATCAATATTCCCATGCAGAGGACCTGCATCAAGAGGTCGATCAGATATCAGTCTAATGGGATAGGATTGCCATCTCCCACTCAGACTGGAGATCACTAATTGTCAATCGTTGATGATGCTTGATGAGTCCTCTATCTAACTCCTTAGATATTCATCCAAGCATCAGCTTCTATGATTCAGTTAATGAATAAACAACTGTATGATTATCAAGTTGGCCATGGTACATAACCCTTATTGTACAGAGGGACCTTATAGTGCATTCATTCATTCAATATCAGAAAGGGAGTGAAACATAATCAATAACTTTTATTGATAAATCATCAATTACAATAACATTTATTGTAGGAATGGTTCGCCTCGGGCTCACATTGCTAACAATCTCCCACTAGCCCTCAGAACCATTCAGGAACAATTCTTAAACCCATACTCATTACATGCTGGTCAAAAACCTTCTGTGTCTGAGGTTTGGTAAGAGGATCAGCAACGTTGTCGGCAGAGGCCACCTTGGTGATGATGTTGTCACCACGCTTTTGAATCTCCCGAATGATGTGGTATCTCCTTTCTACATGCTTGCTCTTCTGATGCCATCTGGGTTCCTTCGCCTGGGCAATGGCTCCCGTGTTATCACAGAGTAGCGGGATGGGAGTATCAGAGGAAACTACGCCAAGCTCATGGACGAACTTGCGCAACCACATCGCCTCCTTTGCAGCATCCGATGCGGCAATGTATTCGGCTTCTGTTGTTGGATCTGTTGTAGTGTCCTTCTTCTTTCTTCTCCAGCTCACAGCACCACCGTTCAACAGGAACACAAACCCTGATGTCGACTTTCAATCATCAATATCCGATTAGAAGTCAGAATCTGTATATCCCAAGACTTGGAGATCACCATCTCCATAGACCAAGATGTAATCTTGCGTCCGTCTTAGATATTTAAATATGTTCTTTACTGCATTCCAGTGTTGTTCTCCATAGCAGGATTGGTAACGACTTACCACTCCCACTGTATGGCATATCTCTGGTCTAGTACACATCATGGCATACATTAAGCTTCCTACAGCTGATGCATAAGGGCATCCAGCCATGGCTTTCTTTTCCTCAACAGTTTGAGGAGCCATTCCTTTAGATAGGTGGATACCATGTCTTAAGGGTAGGAATCCTTTCTTGGAACTATCCATACGGAATCGTTCAAGAATCTTCTTAATGTATCGATGTTGTGATAATCCCAATATCCTCTTTTCTCGGTTTCTGAACAACTTCAGACCCAAGATGTAAGAGGCTTCTCCAAGATCTTTCATCTCAAAGGTATGGGACAGCCAAATCTTCACACTGGTCATCATCCCTGTATCATTCCCAATGATAAGGATATCATCTACATAAAGCACGATGAACACAATGGCGCTCCCGCTAAGCTTCTTGTACACACAAGATTCATCAGGATTCTGCACAAAATCATAACTATTTATGGTTTCGTCAAATCTGATGTTCCAGCTACGAGAAGCTTGCTTGAGCCCATAGATGGATTTCTTCAGCTTGCATACTTTGCCATCCTAAGTCATGAAGCCCTGGGGCTGCTCCATGTAGATATCCTCCTCGAGGTATCCATTGAGGAAAGCCGTCTTGACGTCCATCTGCCAGATGTCGTAGTCAAGATATGCAGCTATAGCCAGCAATGCCCAGATGGATTTAAGCATAGCCACAGGAGAGAATGTCTCATCGTAGTCGATGCCTTCTCTCTGTGTGTAACCCTTGGCTACGAGCCGTGCCTTGAAAGTCTCTACATTCCCATCAAGTCCCCTCTTCCTCTTAAAGATCCATTTACACCCAATGGGTTTTACCCCCTTAGGTGGATCCTCTAGGGTCCATACACCATTCTTATGCATGGAGTCAATTTCTGACTTTATTGCTAGCATCCATCTATCCATGTCATGATCCGCGAGTGCTTCATCAAATGAAGTAGGATCATTGTCAGTTTCACTTGACACATGGAATCCATACCTTTCAAGTGGTACAACCACCCTCAAACTCCTTCGAAGAGGTGTGGGTGTTTCATCTTTATTTATCTCTTCAGTTTCTGGCTCAGGAAGCTCAGAATCCTCAGGGGATTCAATGAGTTCCTTTACATCATACTTATCTTGACCCTTAAGGAAATCATTCTCCAGAAATTTCACATCTCTAGAAACAAAAACCTTCTGAGTCTCAGGGTCTTAGAGTTGGTATCCAATACCATCTCTAACATGCCCAATGAAGTAACACTCACGAGATCGAGGTTCTAGCATACTTGCATCCACGTTCTTTGCATGGACTAAGCAACCCCAAACCCTCAAGTGATTAACACTAGGTTTGGTTCCATACCAAAGGTCATGAGGAGTCTTAGGTACAGATTTGCTAGGAATCTTATTCAGGATATATATTGCAATCTCTACTGCATATCCCCAGAAACTAAGTGGTAAATGTGCTTTGCTCATCATTGAACGAACCATATCCATGATGGTTCTGTTGCGTCTTTCAGCAACACCATTATATTGGGGAGTTCCAGGAGGAGTGAGATTGAAAATGATTCCGTTCTCCTTACGGTATTCCTTGAATTCATCCGAGAGGTACTCGTCACCTCGATCAGATCGAATTCGTTTAATCTTCCTATCGGTTTGGTTCTTAATCAAAGCCTTGAATTCTTTGAGCTTTTCAAAGGTTTCAGATTTATGACGTAACAGGATGATAAACCCGTATCACGAATGGTCATCAATAAACGTCAGATAATATCGATATCCATTTCGAGTTGCGGTACTGAAGGGACCGCATACATCAGTATGTATTAGGTCAATAATACCTTCGCATCTTGTAACCTTGTTACGGAAAGGCATCCTGGTCATTTTTCCTTGAATGCAATTCTTGCAAGTAGGCAAAGGTTGAACCTATAGAAAATCTAAAGGTCCATCCTTAATTAATCTATTGATCTTATCAACAGACAAATGACCAAGCCTTTGATGCCAAATTTCATTTGAAAGATTTTCATCCTCCCTGGATCTTTTAGGGTTTTTATTAGTGCTTAACATTCATAAAACATTTATCAATGCACAATTCATAGAGTCCTCCAGAAGCAAAATACCATCTGCAATATATTTATCATAGCGGTTTATGACTAATTTATTACAGAACAGGAACGAATATCCACTTCTAACTAGCTTAGATACAGATATTAAATTCCTTCTGACTTCAGGTACATAAACACACTCTTTAAGTACTAGGACTCTTCCACTAGATAATGATAGCCGACAAGTCCCGATGGCGACTGGTGCAACACTTGCATCAGATCCCATCTGGATGACTATCTCCCCTTCTTCAAGTTTTCTAGTTTCCTGAAACAAATGCAACAAACTGCATACATGAACAGAAGCACCAGAATCAACAACCCAACTTCCTTCTCGTCCAACGAGAAAACTAGTTTCAATGATAAAAGTAGATTTCATACCTGCTGGGGCTTTACCTTTGTCGACCGACTTCAGGTAATCCGGGTAGTTTCGCCTCCAGTGCCCCGGCTTTTTGCAGTGGTGACAGACGTCAGTTTTCTTCGACGCCATTAGAGTGGATGCATTGGAAGATGAGCCAACACTTTGTCCCTTCTTCTTTCTCTTCTGGGTCGGGCCCTTCCGAGAACCATGCTTCCGACCGCGCTTCCCTTTGACCTGTGCAACCATTGCACTGCCAGCGGGACCATCTTTCTTCATCACGTCTTATGTAGACTTTAATGCAGCAAGAAGCCCGGCATTTGTCATTTCCAGCTTATTCATGTGGAATGACACCACAAAGTTATTGAAAGATTTGGGCAACAACAGCATAATGAAATCGGATTGCATGTCTGCATCCATTGTTGCCCCCCAGAGTCTCCAGCTTCGATAAGTACCCAAACATTTTGAGTACATGCTCACGGACCGAAGTCCCTTCTTGCATCTTGCAGCAAACGAGTTCCTTCATAACATTGTACCGCTGGGTGCGGTTAATGTCACCAAACATATCTTTCAGATTCTGCATGATTTCTTGGCAAGTACTCATCTCCACATGTTGTTTTTGGAGAACATTGGAGAGAGAACCCAAGATGTAGCATCTAGCCAAGATATGATCCTCATCATACTTGTCATTGTATGATTTTTCTTCCTTAGATTTAGGGTTTTCATGCTTGTCTTCTGAGAGTACATAACTGGCGTGCTCCGCCGAGAGTACAAGCTCCAAATTACGGATCCAATCCGAGTAATTTGGTCTGGTCAGTTGGTTGACCTCCAGAAGCCTGCTCAGTGGGTTCATGGACTTCATTTTCTGAAATTGAGAGTGCACTATATTAGAACATATATTCATATATTCAATTTCATGATATTTGATTAAGGTTTTTAAATCAAATTATTCTTGCATTGTCAACGTTGAAAGTTCATTCCCTTAATCACTTTCAAAGTAAGAGATATACTTACCTCTATATCTCAAGCAAGAACTAGGATCTGCTCTTTATCTTTGTTACATCCCAATAATATGAGAAACTACAAATCCAATAAAGAGAAGCGGGAACACATTCCGCCTTGCAAGTCCAACTTGCATTTCCCAATTCAGTCTTTAATGCCCGGGCCCACCACGCCTAAGGTGATGTTGACCCGTCATTAATTGAACCAACCGTCAACAGGATTAGAACTCGCTATGTGCAATCCAATATCGCCTCTATAATATGAGGATCCGATATTGGGGTCACTACGCATACGGCCTTACTCTTTCGAGAAGCAAAGAGTCCGATCCGGATGCGCTTGTATATAGGAGCTGTCACTTCGTACAGGCGTCTCCTACATACAATCCTTGGCGACGGAAACCCTTCGCCTTGATGGGAGACCATGGATGTCACTTATGTGATCCTCCACCTCTTATTCAAATTTAATTAACTATCATGGATCACATTCATATAATTAATTCTTCCAAGGGAATTATCAACTCTAATTATATTAGAGCATTTTAATTGGACATAATTAACTTAATCATATTAAATTAATTATCAATCCAATTCAATCAATCAAACATGATTGTTATGCTTGAATATATATGTTATTATTCTCAAAGTACGCATTAATTCGTATTTTAATAATTAGAAAAATACAACTTAATCCCTCAGACATTATCGCGGCCCTACCCGTTGTCATGGCCAGTGCAGGCGAGAGTGGGACGGACCACATACGTTGCAACCCGCTACCCCAGCGATCTCCGCCTAGTCACCATATCCGCCTTGGGAAAGGATAATGCCAAATTGATTAATTTTTACTTGAGATGATAATCGGTTCTTCAACCGAAATTATACCATATAGTAATTAAACCAATTTTTGATTATAAGGAAATTTGCTAGACAAATTCCCAATCCTATTCAAGCAAGGAGTTTGATGATTGAGTTTCCAATTATTATCTAGATCAAATATAATCAATTAATTGGTTGAGGCCAAGTCAATTAAGGAAATAATCATCTTCCAATATTTCTCAAATATTTTCCATAATAATTTCTCGAAATTAATAATTAGCTTCATTAATTGACAATCACATGGTTCTTGATTAGGAATGTAATTTCAGCAGTGACTCCTACTTACTAAAATTAGCATATCTCAATCATATTAAATCCAAATTAGACAAAATCAATTTTTATGGATTGCTAATTTGATTTAGCACAGAACCCAAGTGATGTTTCACGCATTTCGAGGTAAGTCTAAACAGTAATTAACATTTTAATCACGTTCAGATCTACAGTTCCCGCAACAGTGCATACATGTTCATTAAAACAACCATATCTTGAGCATACGAAATCGGATTTACGCAAACTCAGATCCTATGGTTTCCTTATTTAATGAGGAACAAATCAAAGTAAATAATTCGTGCTTAAACATTTTAAACATGGCCGAAATTATCTACTAAACAGATCTGCGAAATCAAATGCGATAAAAACTTTCGCGACCATAACGAATCCAAGTCGTCCTCGGTTACCGAATCATATTCGAAACCATCGACCTAAGGCTCTGATACCACTTGAAGAATATGGATAAATCCTCAAGCGAATCATGGAAGCGTGATCGTCATATCGGATACGACGAAGAACGACTAGTCGTACTAGTTGTTCGGTGCACCGGAATTTAAAAATTTTATTCGATGAAACCACATGATCCAAGAACAATTCTCGGATCATTTCATCTATAACCACAACAAGTATAATGCAATACCTCTTGAAGCATGGTTGATCGAGTCTCTAAGAGAAGAGACCTCTTGTCTCAAGTCCGATCGTCGGATAGATTGTTTGCGAGCGCGGGGATGAACCGCGTAGTCCTCGCAATCCAAGATGTTGATCCAAGCACGGTTGCCCCTGATCTCGTCGCACGAGATCGAACGTCTCCTTCGTGAGCGAAGCACTTCAAGTAGACGGAGAACCGTAGAGTGTCGAAGCGGCAGCACGGTGGCATGGGCATCGACGATCCTCTCCACTAGGGTATGGTGGACGGCCACCAAGAAGAGAGGGAGAGAGGGCTGTCGTGTATGGAGAAAGAGAGAGAGAGATGTGTGCTACAATAGCATGTAAGTAGAGAGCAAGGTATGCCTCTCTATTTATAGGGTTTTGGGATCCATGGATCTCAATCCATGGGACATATAAAATCAATGGATGAGATTTATTTATGTCAATCCAATGGTCAAGATTGTTGTTGGTAAAAGCCAACAACTTGTGATTTAATTTTAATTAAATATATCAAATATATATTAATACCAAATTAAATCAATCAAATAAGGAGTGAAAATACAAAGGAGATCTTCCTCCCCATAAAGGAGAGTGGACGGCCACCAATCTCACAAGGGAATTGGTGTCGCCACCTCCTTTCCTAATGGGGAGGGCAATCTCATGGATTCCCATGAGATTGCACATCTCCTTGATTTTCTCTCTACTTATTTCCAACAACTATTTGTTGGGATTTTTATTCACCAAAATAGTTCTCAATTAATTTTGGGAATATTGCAATCTTGACATTGGAAAATTGTGTATCATATTCACAACCCAAAATAAAATGTAATTTACATTTTCAATTAATTAGACAATGTGTATCTAATACACATTAATAATTAATCTACAAATATAAATTATAATTAGCTCTCTCTAATACATTATAAATCACATTTATAATATATTATGAATAATTGGATATTACTATCCACATTATTCTTATCCACAATAATTAAATCACATTTAATTATATTGGATAATTCCTCATACATCATGATAATTAAATCACATTTAATTATCAACTTCTCATTGCTTACATCTAAAGGAATTGTTCTTAAACCATTTAAGAACAATGCTATTTCTCCTCGGATACTTGGAGATAAGGACCGGGCGATTGTATTGTTCCACGTATAGTGACTTGGATTTTGAGATCACATCTCAAATCCAGATCCCATGGACCTCTCATAGATGCTTGATTAAATCAAGACCATAAATTTAATCTTCTCATTGCATCTGAATCTCATTCATATCAATGTCTAGTATATGGACTAAGATTAGGTCACTTCTCTACTGAGAGGAGTCACTAAAATCCAGAACTGTTTCATCACTCCCTCGGAATGGAAGCGTCATGGTTATACAATCGTTTATGATCAAATCACCCTTCAGGTATTCCCAATACCTGTACATCATGCATACTGGAAGTCTCATGATTATTATGAAGATATAGATCACTTTTGCACTGTCATCTTCATGGTCTGATCACTAAGTTTCTTATTCTTGGTCCTTGGGATATGGTACAGATCATATGCTTTCACAAAGCATATATCTTACCTTCTAATTCATATCATGCTTCTAAAGCATGATGACCATGCATGGAATTTGGTCAATCATATTACTCATCCTCATGAGTGAGCTCATGTCTCCCGGTTCACAAGTGAACCTGTATGATCCCTTTGAGAAATCATATTACTCATATGCCCTTACATGCACACGGCTCGCCGGTATATAGAACTTGGTTAGGTCATCAACCTATTGGTGTGCCAAATGTACATACTCAGACATATAGCAATACATATGTCTCTGGTCAGAGGATGTTTGCTTGTGATGTGACAATATTCATCATAGGTCTTTGGTTATCTCGATCTCGTTAAGTCAACTCATTGACTCAACTAATCTGATACCTCCGAATCAATATTCCCATGTAGAGGACCTGCATCAAGAGGTCGATCAGATATCAGTCTAATGAGATAGGATTGCCATCTCCCACTCAGACTGGAGATCACTACTTGTCAATCGTTGATGATGCTTGATGAGTCCTCTATCTAACTCCTTAGATATTCATCCAAGCATCAGCCTCTATGATTCAATTAATGAATCAACAGCCGTATGATTATCAAGTTGGCCATGGTACATAACCCTTATTGTACAGAGGGACCTTATAGTGCATTCATTCATTCAATATCAGAAAGGTAGTGAAACATAATCAATAACTTTTATTGATAAATCATTAATTACAATAACTTTTATTGTAGGAATGGTTCGCCTCGGGCTCACATTGCTAACACTTCCGTCCACTGTGGACCCCAATATCGACCTGCACCATACAAGATCTATCCCTCAGCGTTCCCACAAGAAAGTTCGCTTTCTACCTTCTTGATCATGTGTATATCCATCTATTGTTGTATACCCACTCTCGTTAATCTTTGTCTCTCCACTGTATTGCTCATCCACACATTCTCGTGTTTGCCTTGCTTAGGACGTACTTTGTCCTAAGTATAAGAGGTGGACGAGCCGAGTGTTCTTTCGTCGTTCCTTTTCATTACTCATGTTGTTGCCTATACATAGGGCTTCTTTTAACCTAAGTATAGAGGGAGTGATGTGTACATCCTCTGATCTCTTCTTCGATCTTCTGATCTCTTTTCTTCTTTTCCTTTTCTAATTTCTTTTTCTACCAATAAGGTGCCGTCCCTTTTTGTCAGTCTTCTATACTTAGGTTGCACTTTGTCCTAAGTATAGGGGGGGTGTACCACCTGAGTCTTCTATTCTTTGATCCTCTCCATTGTCCCCTCTTCTTGTCTATACTTAGGGATATCTTACCCTAAGTATAGGGGGAGACAGTCTGAGTACGATCTGTTCATTCCCACCCTTGACCCTCCCAGCTTTGTGTATAATATGATATACTTAAGGATTATTTGATCCTAAGTATAGGGGGGACGGTCAACTTCTCATTCATTCATTTCTTCGTTCATTTATTCCTTAGACTTTTCTATACTCAGTACGAGTTATGTCTCTCTTTTCTCTCTGATCTACAAGGACAATGCTCAAGCTAAGTATATGGGGGTCGTATATACTCCGTATATACTTTAGCCATAACTCGTACTTTCATATTTTTATTAATAATATGGTTATTTACATTAATTAAATTCATTAGTAACCTTAATAAAAAAGATATTTATTATTCCTCAAATTCTTTTTGTATTTACTTATTAATAAATAAGGTGAAAATGTTTTTTTTGCAAAATGATTGAAAAATAGTTTGAAAATCCGTTTGAAAAATATTTTGAAACTATTTGGAAAACATTTTGTTCAATATTTTCAACCTTTGTAAAATTGTTTTGTTTTGAAAATTTATTTTCTTTGTGTGAAATACAAATGTTTGAAAAAATGATTTTCAAATGTTAGAAAAATGGTTGCAGAAATATTTGAAAAATCTATATATACTTTTTGGAAAATCTTTGCAAAATGATTTTCAAATGTGTGTAAATGTTTGTAAAAATATTTTTACAATTATTTTTTACCATAGTTTTCAAAAATTGTTTGAAAAACATTTTCAAATAAGTTTGAAGAATATATGCATCACACTAAAATTCTATATATTTTCTTATAAAATTGATCACTTACCCTTGTAAATTCTTAAAATCTTCTTATCGTAAATATAAGATGCATTCCTGTGTAAATATTTTGACCTAACTTTTATACAAATCTTTTGTTTTCAAAAAGCCTAAAAACATTTGCAAAACTAAAATTCAAAAGAAAACATTTGCAAAATTAAAATTTAAAAAAATGCATATGGATCGTCCTTTTCAAAAATCCATAAAAAGTTCAAAATCTTTCAAAATTGCATCACAAAAATATTTTCTGCATTATGCATCGCATTTGCATAGCATGAGCATTTTTCAGATTGAGTTTGATAGTTGAACAAGTCTAAGTAAAATCCGAAGTTTGGAGTTTGGTTCGACCTTAAAATCTACCTAATAACAAGCATCTTATAGGAATTGGAATTGAGGTACTTCAGGTCTAGTTGACTTAATTCTTTAACGATCACGAGACTTGGTTCAATGGATTCTTGACTGCCTAAGTAGAGTATTTCAGAGCACGCACACGACTCTTGTTGATAATGACCTAACTTGGACACCTGCACCTTTCACTTGGCTCATCTCAGTTGGAGTGATGAGGGGGTTGGATTTGTTGATATGAGACGCACACAAGTGGAAACATTTGTCCTCCTCAAGGGAGGAAAGTGCACCCCAACCCGTCCAGTGATGAGGAATTCTAAAGATAGGAGAGTGTGGATTGCAATAAAGCTTCAAAAGAGGGATAGTCTACTGGCTCAAGAGGAAAAACTCCTTATGTAAATGCTATTATATATAGTATTTCAAAAAAAAGAAAAAACTCCAAAAAAAAGTGGACATGCCTGTATAAAAATAAATATCCTACCGGAGTATGTGAATATGTTGTATAAAAAATAAGCAAGCTTGAGCTTCAAAGTCAAATCATGTGAGCTTGCAGCTGGATGACTTGACTACACTGGTCTTGCATCCTAGGATAGGTAGCTACACTGGCTACCGTCCATTCTTCTCTTCACCCCTTCTCTTGAGTTGGTTGTCACTTGAACTTAGAAGGGAATACCCCACTCCTCGAGGAAGGAGTTATTGGATTGGGGAATCATTGTGTTGTCATACTGGAGAAGTCGGTCTCTTTGTCATTTCAGTTGGGGAGAGCCACTATCACTTACACTGTACGAGTCAGATTCATAGTCATAAGGGTTTGCATATGAGTTGAAGTATTCTGACCTAGCTATTGAGGAAACTTGAGCAGAGTTTTGGGATTATCGAAGGTTGTTGGATTTCAAATCCGATTTCCATTAAGGTTCTGACTGTACTAAAATTCCGAAGGTCTGACTTAAGCTCCAAACTTTGATTTTATGAAGACAAGTTTGATAATTAAATTTAATCCATTTTCTTCTTTTTCTTTTCTTTGTTTTTCTTTTTCTGCATTTATTGCATAAGTGTTTGCTAGGGACTAGCAAAGGCAAGGATAGGGGGATGATGAATCTACGTTTCATCATCTTTATTTTATCCTTTTTCCCTTAAAAGCCCTAGTAAATGCGTGTAAATAGCATTAATTTAGGCATTTTAGCATCCATGCATTACTGTGTAAATGTGTATAAAATACAATTTTTAATACCAAAATTATAAAACAAAGAAAAGATAAGATAAGAAAAAGAATAAAATATCGTAAATATTTTATGATCTGAAACCCCGAGACCAAGGCATCTCGATTACTAGGTCGACATGGAATAAAGTAGGGGGAGATAAGGGTCACAAACCAATAAAAATTCCCTTTTATTTTATTCATTTTCCTTCATTTTTGGACCTATTTGTAGTTCCACTTTTATACTTCTAATAAAGAAACTTTTTACATGAATGTTGTAGATAACTAAATATAGAAAAATATAAAATTTATTTCAGGCAAAAATAATGTACAGATAAAAAGTTATGATCTGAATAAGTTCCCAAAATCCCAACTTCCCAGGCATGTATATCTCAAATAAAAAGTAAAAATGTATCAAAATCATTTAATTGTATGTAATTTTTAATGAGCTATTTAATGAAGGTGGTTTCATATTTTTCTGAGTTACGGTGTGAAAATTGAGTTTTGGACCCCTATTGTATACTTGTACTAAATAAAATATTCATTTTATTTATTATTCATTGCTATACTTTTATATTTTTATGATTTTGTAAATATTATTTATAATATATGTGTATATTGAAACTAGAATAAAACATCATTAAAAACACAAAAATAAAACACTTATATAATATACATAGGTATAATACCAATAAGTATACCTATACAATTAATACTTCTATTTATTTAATCATATAAAATACATCAGAAAATAAAAAATATATATTTAAGTTTATAAAAATAAGTAATAAATATATAAAATAATAAATCAAATTAGTAAAACTAAATATAGAAAATAAAAATAATATATTAAAATATATAGATGAATATACATATATAGCCCTTAAAAGGGAACTTGTAATTTTAAACCTCTAAAAAATAAATTAAAATCATAATAAATTACTTATAAAATAATAAACATTTTTTATTTATAACCTAAAATTAATAAAATCGTTTATTATTTTTAATTTAATTTACAAATCATTTATTTATTTTTTGTCTTTTTGCGGATGACGTGGCCCAATCAGGCCACGCCATCCGTTGACCAGGGGTCACTCCATGACCCCAGGTATGTGACCGCCAGACTTTCGTCTACCATCTTCTTCTTGATTTTTTCCACGCCGACTCTTTCACTAATCGGCATGGCTTCCTTCTGCAAACTTGTGCCTCGTTCATCCGTCAACCACTCCCAGTGTATTTCTCGATCTTTGGATCATTGTGCCGCCTGCTACGCCCCATTCTTTGAGCCCTGTCGACCACATGTACAAAACCGTCCCTCCTCTTCCTTTGCGAATTGAACTCTCTTTTGACCTATATAAGCCTCCATTCTTGCGCTCTGGACCGGAGGCCGTGACAGGGCATACTCCAGCCAGTTTGGGACTGTCTCGCGTGGCCGAAGGAGCGGCTTCCACCAATCTCCGGCCATCTTGGATGTGAGGTACCCTATCTCAGGTGCTACCTGCCTTCGATATAATTTTCTTTGTTATTTCTTGCATTTTTAGATTTGTCGTACCCTTAGGAATTGACCCCCATACTCCATTCATCCTCTCATCCGTTCGATCAAGCTCCGGTGAGCCTCCATATTCCTGCTCTCAACCGTCTTTCGCCCACGGGTGGCTGCGGCAATTTTCTTACGACCCCCTTGACTTCTCTTGCTGCTCCCGGTGCCCAAGAATCGCCTGGGGGCTCATTTTGGATTCCGCCGGAGCTTCCTAGAGCTCGTCTTCAACCTTGACCCAGGAGGGGATCTTCGGTGAGCACCGGTGCTTTTGGACACCACCAGACATCAAAACGGACCCGCAATAACGAATCCCATCCATTTTGGAGCTCGAAGAAGCGTTGGAGGCTGAGATCGAGGTCGGGGAGGGTCGCTCCACCGGCGGCTCTTCCCTGTTCTTCTTTCTAGGCTCTCCATCGTCGGATCAAGATCGAAGCCTAGATCACACAGCTGCCATCGGATCTTGGCTGCCTAGCACCGTGGAATCTCTCAGCTAGATCTGATCGCAGCCATCGATCGCGAAAGGGTGTCAGGCGTCCAGATCATGACACGTGTTTAAGTGAGCGGTCCTGCGCCATCCAATCCGCCCCCTGCTGGGTATTTTGCACTTATTTCCCAAGCAATTTTTGTATTTAATTATTAATACTCATTCATTGGTCGTATATTTTATTTTGGAAATTTTGTATTTAGGCCCATATATTTGATAGAATTGCATATTCGTCCCTGGCCACGACACCTCACGGGACCTGTGCACATGAGGGCTGACATTTTCACCAGGGACCACGAATATTTTTGTATTTCAAAACAGTCCTTAAAATATTTATTTAAGTTATATTATTTCTGATTAAATTGCATTTTAGCCTTCATATTTTTGATAATTATGATTATGTCCTTGTTAGGTACTTGATTGTCACGTGCGATTGTGGAAATTTTGCACGGCTATCGCTGGGTATTTGGCTATTTCCTATTCGACCCTATAACTTTTTAATTAGTCATATTTTCTGGAAAAATTACAACTTGGCCCCTGGGCATTGATATATTTACAAAAATACCCATGCTACGGTTGGATTTTCTTTTTGTTTTCTCTATTTATTTCATGCAAATCTATAAAAATCAAAAAAATCCCCAAAATAGGCTTAAGTTCCTGTTTTGTTGTGTTTTCGTGCCATATTTTTATTTTACATTTTTACATCATTTTAATATTTATAAAAAATCAAAACATGAATTTTTATCTTTATTTGCATTATCAAATACATAAAATTTACAAAAACTTTTCGAAAAATTTCCAAAAAATATATTTGTGTATTTTAGTGTCTTTAAGTGTAATGTCAAAAATCGCTTAAAAATATAAAAGAAAAATCAAAAAAATACTAAAAATACTAAAAATCTCTATAAAAATATGTAAAATCCATAAAACATCATAAAAATATAGTTCTATTCCTGAATTTTCTATATTTTATTATCGTTAATTTAAAATTAATTTGGAGAATTTTGGTTATTGTTTGATATTTTTTATCGCCAATTTAATCTCTGATATTTATTTTATTCCCTGTTTTGAGTATTTGTGATTTTAAAAATACCAAAAAAAATAGCAAAAAAATATAGAAAAGTTACAAAAACATTAAAATTATAAAAAGCACAAAAATATTTAATTTCCTGAATTTTACTTATTTATACCCATTTTATATATACATTATCCCTCTCTTTTCTTTATTGTATATATATTTTTTTATAATTCAAAAGAAAAAGAAATTAAAAATATATATAAAGTATAAAAAGAAAATAAAAAATCATAAATTAAAAATCAAAATATTAAAATATAAAATTAAAAATTAAAATTAAAAATATAAAATAAAAAACACACAAAAAATAGCACATATAGACAAATTGATCACACTCACTTTTGAGCATTCATTTGCCATGATCTACACGTTTGCTTCTTGCGTCCGACACTCTACACTACTTGCACTATACACATATTTTGTAGAGTTATAATAAATTTTAACTTCGCATACTTACTTTCATTGCTTGATTTACTTGTTATGGGTTAATTTTTGTTTGAATCTGGATTTCGTGCGAGGTCAACTCAACGACTGTTGATTCGCCTTGTGAATTAACACGACCTCCCGATTATCGCATTCAACACCTACCTGCAAACATTATATTTGAGGTAAAATTACTAGGATGCCTTTTCGTAACAAAGTTACATGATGCGAGGGTATTCTTGACCTAATACATACTAATGTATGTGGTCCCTTCAGTATTGTGATCGGAAATGGATATCGATATTATTTGACGTTTATGGATGACCATTCACGATATGGATTTATCTTCCTACTACATCATAAATTTGAAACATTTGAAAAGTTCAAGGAGTCTGGTTGAGAAGCAAACCGATAGGAAAATTAAACGGATTTGATTAGACCGAGGTGGTGAGTAACTCTCAGATGAATTCAAGGAATACATTGAAGAGAATGGAATTGTCTCCAATCTCACTCCTCCTAGAACCCCCCCAACTTAATGATGTTGTTGAAAGACGTAATACGACCATCATGGATATGGTCCATTCAATAATGAGTAAAGCACATTTACCACTGAATTTCTGGGGGATATGAAGTAGAGACTGCAATATATATCCTGAATAAGATTCTTATCAAGTCTATACCTAAGACTCCTTATGAGATCTGGTATGGAACCAAACCTAGTATTAATCACTTTAGAGCTTGGGGTTGCTTGGTCCATGTGAAGAACGTGGATGCAAGTAAGCTAGAATCGCATACTCGTGAGTGCTACTTCATTGTGTTTGTTAAGGATGGTATTGGATACCAGCTTTATGACCCTGAGACCCAAAAGGTTTTCGTCTCTAGAGGTGAAATTTCTTGCGGATGATTTACTTAAAAGTCAAGACAAAATGAGTAGATGAACTCATTGAGTCCCCTGAGGATTCTGATCTTCCTGAATCAGAAACTGAAGATATAAATAAAGATGAAATACATGTACCTCTTTGAAGAAGTTCGAGTGTGGTTACACCACCTAAAAGATATGGATTCCATGTAACAGGTGAAACTGATAATGATCCAGCTTCATTTGATGAAGCACTCGCGGATCATGACATGCATAGATGGATGCTAGTAATGAAGTCAGAGATTGACTCCATGCATAAGAATGGTGTATGAACCTTAGAGGATCCATCTGAAGGGGTAAAACCCATTGGGTGCAAATGGATATTCAAGAGAAGGAGGGGACTTGATGGAAAGTAGATATTTTCAAGGCACAACTCATAACCAAGGGTTACACATAGAGAGAAGGCATCGACTACGATGAAACGTTATCTCTTGTATCTATACTTAAATACATCAGGGCTCTGCTTGCTATAGATGCATCTCTTGACTACAACTTCTGGTAGATGGACGTCAAGACGGCTTTCCTCAAAGGATACCTAGAGGAGGATATCTATATGGAGCAGCCCCATCGTTTCATAACTGAGGAAGGTAAAGTAACTGAGGAAGGTAAAGTATGCAAGCTGATGAAATCCATCTATGAGAACAAACAATCTTCTTGTAGCTGTAACATCAGATTTGATGAAACCATAAAGAGTTATGATTTTGTGAAGAATCTTGATGAGCATTGTGTGTCAAGAAGCTTAGTGGGGGCGCCATAGTGTTCATCGTGCTTTACATAAATGGTATCCTTATCATTTGGAATGATATATGGATGATGACCAGTATTAAGATTTGGTTGTCCAATACCTTCGATATGAAATATCTTGGAGAAGCCTCTTACATCTTAGGTCTGAAGCTATTCAGAAACTGAGAAAAAAGTATATTAAAACGTTTCCGTATGGAGAGTTCCAAGAAATGTTTCCTTCCCTTAATACAAGTTATCCACCTATCTAAAGGGATGGCTCCTCAAAGTATTGAGGCAAAGAAAGCCATGGATGGTTGCCCGTATGCATCATTTGCGGAAGCTTAATGTATCCCATGATGTGTACAAGGCCAGATATCTGCCATGAAGTCGGAGTGGTAAGCGCTACCAATACTACAATGGACAACAATACTAGAATGCGGTGAAGAACATTTTCAATTATCTAAAACAGACGCAAGATTATATCTTGGTCTATGGAGATGGTGATCTCCAAGTCTTGGGATACACAGATTCAGACTTTTAGACAGATATTGATGATCGAAAGTCAACATCAGGGTTGTGTTCCTGCTAAATGGTGGTGCTGCGAGTTGGAGAAGCAAGAAGTAGGACACTACAACAGATTCAACAACAGAAGCTGAATACATTATCGCATCAGATGCTGCAATGGAGGTGGTGTGGTTGTGCAAGTTCGTCTTGGAACATAGCATAGTTTGCTATAGTTCTCCCATCCTGCTATTCTACAATAACACGGGACCCATTGCCCAAGGGAACGAACCCATATGGCATCAAATGAGAAAGCACGTGGAAAGGAAATACCACATAATTCGGGAGATTAAAAAATGTGGTGACATCATCATAACCAAGGTGGTCTCTGCAAACATCATTGATGATCCTCTTACCAAACCTTTGACACAAAAGGTTTTGGACCAGCATGTAATGATTATGGGTTTAAGGATTGTACCTGAATGGTTCTGAGGGCTAGTGGGATATTGTTAGCCATATGAGTCTGATGCGAACCATTCCCACAATAAATGTTATTGTAATATTTTATTTATGAATAAACGTTATTGGTTATTACACTCCCTGTCTGAGATTAAATGAATGAGAGCACTGTAAGGTTCCTATGTACAATTAGGGTTGCGTACCATGGCCATCTTAATGATCATACAGTTGTTTATTCAATAATTGAATCATAGAGGCTGGTTCTTGGATGAATGTCTAAGGATTTAGATTGAGGACTCATCAATCGCTGTCAAATGATTGTTAAGTGATGATCACAGCCTGAGTAGGAGATGGCAATCCTTTCTCATTAGGCTGATATCTGACAGACCTCTTGATGCATGTCCTCTACATGGGAATACAGATTTAGAGGTGTCAGATTAGTTAGGTCAAAGAGTTGAATTAACAAGATCAAGATAACCAAAGCCCTATGTCATATACTATCATGATATAGGCATACATCCTCTGACCGGAGACATATGTGTTGCGATATGCCTGAGTATGTACATTTGGCAGACGAATAGGTTGATGACCTAATCAAGGTCTATACACGGGCGAGTTGGTGTGCACATGAGGGCATATGAGTAATACGATGTCTCAAAGGGATCGTACAGGTTCACTTGTGAACCAGAAGACATGAGCTCACTCATGAGGTATTGGGATCGATCAAATTCCTTGCATGGTCATCGTGCTTTGGAAGCATGGCAAGAATTTATAGGTATGGTATATGCTTTTGGAAAGCATATGATCGATACCGATGATCAATGATCGAGAATGAGAAACTTAATGATGAAACCCAACAGATGGAAGTAAAGTTGATCTATATCTTCGGGTTTATCATAGGTCTTCTAGTATGCAGGATGTATAGATATTAGGAATACCTGAGGGTGATGTGATCATAAACGATTGTATAACCATGACGCTTCCATTCCGAGGGAGTGATGAAACAAGTCTTGATTTTAGTGACTCCTCTCAGCAAAAGAAGTAATCTAATAATGGTCCAAGTGTTGGACACTGATTGGTATATGAGATTCAGATGCAATGAGACGATTAGATTTACGATTTTGTTTTAATCAAGAATCTATGAGAGGTCCATGAGATCTAGATTTGAGATGTGATTTAAATATCAAAGCCACTATATGTCGAACGTACAATCACCATGTCCTTATCTCCAATCATCTGCGGAGAAAGCGTATTATTCTTGAAAGAGTTCAAGAATAATTCCATTGCTGAATGATATCTAAGCATTGAGAAATGGATAATTAAATGTGATTTAATTATCATAAATAATGTGAATTTGATCCATATTATTTAAATGCATGAGAATGATTATCAAATATAATTAAATATGATTTAATTATTATGTATAAGAATAGTATGGATAGAACTATCCAATTATTCATATATGTATATATATATATATATTAAATATGATTTCTAATGTACTATAGAGATCCTATTGTGATTTATATCTGTTTATTAATTATTGATGTGAATTAGATTCACATTGTATAATAAATTGAAAATATAATTTCTATTTTATTTTGAGTTGTGAATGTGATTCACATATTTCCAATGGCATGATTGCAATATTCAATAGATAATTATGAATTAGTTTTGTGAGATAATTTACAGCAAGTGTTGTTGTAAATCTTGGAGATTTCATGAGATAATGTAATCTCATGAATTGGAAGAAGATTGCCTCCTTCCAATTCAAGGAGGTGGATGACCACCAAGTCTTAAAGGATTAGGTGATCCCTCCCCTTTTAAGGATGAGGGAAATCTCCTTCCTTATTATCTCCATGATTAATTGATTTAATTTGGAATTTAGTTATATTGATTTATAAATATATATATATATATTTTAATTAAATTAAAATTAATTATTTTTGTGTTTTTACAACAATATCATGTCTGTTGAAAGAAGACAAATCAATCTCATACATTGATTTTGTGTTGTTCATGGATTGAGATCCATGGACTCCCAAAATATTATATAAGAAGAGGCACTCCTTGCTCTTCAAGTTACAACATTAATAGCTCTCTCTCTCTCTCATATTATCATGTCACCTCTCTCTCTCCCCCTTGAGTGCCGTCTACTCCAACCCTAGAGAGAAGGTCACCGTTGTTGTCGCATCACCGTTGTGTTGTCGCTTCGATGACTCTTGGATCTCCATCTTCTTTGGTGCACCTCATTCGTGAAGAAGATGTTTGATCTCGTGAGACGAGATTAGGAGATCCATCACTTGGATCAACTACTTAGATTGAGAGAAGCACGCGACTCTGCTTCATGCTCGCAAGCATCTCCTCTAATGGATCAGACTTGAGACAAGAGGTCTCTTCTCTTAGGGACTCAATCACAACCATGCTACAAGAGGTATTCCTGTATCTAGTATGTGGTTTAGATGAAATGATTGAAGAAGTGTTCTTGGATCATGTGGTTTTATCAATTAATTTTTTTTAAATTCCACTACACCGAGCAAGTAGTGCATAGTCTCTCTCGATCATATATGATGCAATTCTCATGCTTCTGTGATGCGCTTAAGGATTTCCCCATATCATTCACTAACAACTAAAGAGACGGTGAATTTGATGCAATAATTGATTTATTCCCTAGTGTTGTGGATTGGGTTCTTAGGAGAGACTCTTAGATAGAACTTCGAGTGAATCTTTGACTCTACTCTTGTAACTATAGTCCACACATAATGTCTTATCCTTATTTTTTATGTATAAAGAGAGAGTCTCGTGATTAGGTAAGTTGGATACATTTTGATTAGTACTTGGTTAAGATTAGATCTTTAGGATTACTAAAATCGATGGTTCTTAATGGATCAAGTCTTTTATTGCACATCCACAATCAAGGATTAATCCAATTTATTCATTCTTTATTTGCTTGAGGACTCTAAAAGTTTAAGTATAGGGGTTGATGAATCTATGCTTCATCATCGTAATATATTAATCAGAGCTTGAATCCCTGAACAAACATCAAATAAATGTCCCTAATTGTAATAAATTAATAAAATACAACTCTTAATAAAACTAATAGTGTATATTTGTCTCATAAATAAGTCAGTAAAATAATTCAAAATAAAAATCACAAAAAAATAATAAAGTATTGAATATTGTTTGTAAATAATCCCTTGTAAATAACCAAACTTCCTTCATTTTTAAGAAATCCATACTAACTCCTTTTGACTTAATTCTTTTTTTAACTTATATATAAAATTCTATATATAAAAATACAAAAATACAAAAGAATTTTCACTTTTATAAAATATTTTTAGATCTTGGACCGACAAAGTCGTAAAGTCCAAATTCTTGGTTGAATTCTCGCTCCATAAGAACTCCAAATTCATCAAAATTACTTTTAAAGTTCAAGTTACAAAATTATCTATCCAATGAAAGTAGTTTCAACAAAACAAGGGATTGTTTGCAAAATGTCATTTTTGGGATGTAGTTGTATACTTAAACATGTACTAACTTGACATCGATATTTTATGTACAACTTTAATGTGTTTAGATTTCATTCTTATTTTATTAATTTCTTTATTATATATAATAATAAAGTACATAATTACAAAATCAAAATAAATTATTTTACTATCTAAAATAATGCAAAGCGACTTTGTATATAATTTGATATTAAGATTTGTTCCTTTTTCTTTTGCTTTTTCTTATTTAATAAAAATCCCAAAAAATATATATTTGTATTTTATTATTTCTAGTATAATTTTTTTATTTTATAAATAATTTTAATTAAAATGTAAAAATTAGAAAATTGTAAACATTGTGTTTTATTAATTTAAAATGCAATAAAAAATCTTTTTTGTACTTATACATGATCTTTGGTTTTGATTTCAAGGTCAACATGGAAAAGGTAGATCTCATCTAGATCTACATTTTCCATGTTGATACTTTAACAATTTTTTATTTTAATTTTGTTTTATATTTATTTTAATTTAGAAGCCAACTTTTTATTTTTCATTTTATTTTTGCTTGTTCTTTTCTTCCTCCAACTTCTATTCTTCCTGCCTCTTCCACTACTTCTCCAACCCCCAATACACCCCACCAGTTTCCTAACTTCCACTTCTTCTTTCTTAATCCTCTTCTCCACCACCCATTTGCAAGCAATTTGCCCTTTGATAGAAGATAGAGCGGGCTCAGAGAAGACCTCATGTGACAAAGTAGGCCGCTCTCCTCGAGCGAGAACCTCATGTCCTTCTGCATGATACGATGGAATCTCCTCCGTCATTGCAACCACCTCTGAGCAGTTGCTCGAGCTCCATCTAATAGTGGCGTCAAGTAAAGATCCGAGAGTTCCATCTGAACTTTCAACCCTGTGCCTTTCGTCCACACTCGCAGAAGGTAATCTCCTACGATTGTCTTTTCTTCCTCCTTCATTTTCTTCTCCTTCCCCCTCACCTCATCTTCCTTCCTCCATGTACACTTCTGCTACATGCATACATGCACAACAGTGTCATAGATGTTGCTGCTCATGCACATAAATACTCTACATCTGCTTACGCACTAGCGGGCGTGGCCACGCTCCACCTTGCTGCACCAACCCCACAGTGTAATCCTCGGGTGTCGATCGCAATCCAGCGCCTCCCCCCATCGTCGTCTTCGTCTTTCCATCAGTCAACGCCTTCGATCATCTGTCACACTACAGCAGTGGTCGCCAGCAACAACAGTCCACCTTGCCTCCACGACCACCATCGTGCTCCTCCTGAGCCCGTGCTTCAGCAACAAAATGCCTCCACTCCTTTCCTGAACTCCAACAACGGTCGCCCCCAATAGCAGGCCGCCTTGCCTCCACGATGAATCCATGATTCAACATCTTTAATATTTTATTTTAGCTAAAATCCTTGGTAAAACACCTATAAATATTTATTAACTATCATTATTTATCATTTATCATTGATTTGTTAAAATTGTATATTTATCATTCTTTTTAATCAAAAAAGAAGAAGAAGAGAAAAAGAAAAATAAAGAATGATGTGCTTATGGAATAAATGCATACTGATCGGAACCCCGAGAGAAGGTCAAGACATGACCAGATCGACCGGGAATAAAGCAGGGGGAGATAGGGTCCATAACTTATAAAAATCAAGAAAATCAAATTTCACTTGTACATATTCATCATTTTTCACCTTGTACATATTATCACCATTTTATTTGTTAATAAAACAACCTCAAATAAAAATTATTCCTTATTGAAAGCTGTCTATAATAATGCAAATTAATTTATAAAATTATCAGAAAAAATATATATCTAATTTATAAATAATTATAATTAACCTAAATAGAAAAAGTGCAACTTCTCGGGTTCATAACTATTTATAGAAAACTCCATTTGACCAACCTTACTTTTAAACTACATTTTGCAACTAATACTATTTAATCATAATACCAAAAAATCGTGGAATAAATCCTATGAGTTTTGTCATTTGGACCCCTTTGTCGATATATACATTATGTATACAAAACATATTTATTTTTAATAATTATTTCTATCTCCAGTTAACTTAATTCATTTTCTAACATGTTTATAAAAATCACTAAAAAATACAAAAATATAACTTGAAAATAAATGTGAATAAATACAAATAAATCTCAAAAACTAAAAGCCATAAAGTCTTTCAAACCTCATAACCTGACCATATAAACTTCAAGTTGAGCGTGCTCACTTTTAAAGTTTGTTTTGTAAAAATATCTATCAAATAAGGGTGCTTTCACAAAAATTAGAGTTAATATGCATAACGTAGGTTTGTGACCTTATTGGTATACTTGTACATATGTAATTATTATATATATTTCTATTTATTTTTATGTATATATTTATACATATTGTATTTTTAAATAGTGCGTACATATTTATTTTAGATATATAAAATGCAAATAAAAATAATTAAACCAAAAGTAATAAAAAATAAAATAAAGTATTTATTGTACAGATATAATGTACCTATTTTTTATATACAACTATTTATTTGTACAATTAAATTAACTTTCCTAAAAATAAAATATTTTTTTAAACCCTTAATTTATTATGTAGATAAATAGAATATAAAATAACATTATTTTTTGTAAAAAAAATAAATCAAAAGTAATGATTTATATGTTTTTATATCTATAATATATGTAAATAAATATATTTTTTTCAATTTAGCCAAAAAACTAAATTATTTAGGCTTCTTCCTTATTTGTATTAGATTATATATTTATTTAACATAGTTTAGCATTTACAGCCTAAGCTGGAATGTATTTTAAATAATGTATACATGTTATTTGTCTTTTTATGTTATTGTCTTTTAGTGGTCTAAAAGCCCTTTCTTCCTCCTCCCCCTGTCTTCTTCTTCCTTCTTCCCCATTTCCTTCCCATTTTCAAATCCAGCAACTGACCCGAGCAACCATCTTCGTCGACCCATCAACCTGATCCGTCTACCTCCTTCAAGCTCCATATCCAAAGAAACAATCTCTCATGCCAAAACTTCCATTCAAATTTTCGAATCCTCCTTTTATGCATATATCAACATCGTGACCTTTTCTATTACCCTTTGATCAAGCCATAGGTAGAGGTGAGCCAAGCCTCTGAGAGACCTTCCTGGTGACAGCAACTGGCTCCTTCGTCGAGGCCATGACGGTGCAAATCTCCTCCCACCTGCGAGGTCCATTTCTCCTCTCAATCAATTCCGTAGGTAATATTTCTTTCTCTCAACCATTCTATTGGTATATATGATCCCTTCTTCTTCATTTCTTCTTTGATTTCTCTTCTTCATCAAGAAACCTCTGATCACTTATCACCTCATGAACCTATCTCTCCAATTCTTGTTCTTCTCCTCCTAGATTTGTCCAACTCAAGCGAAGAACGACGTCGGAGCTCAAACTCCCTTCCTCCATCTACCGTCTGATTCTCTAATCCACCCTCTGTTCCGCACTCACACGTATCTCTCATATCAATCCTCGATTTGAGATCCGATCTTTTCATCCACAACATGTAGACCATCAACCATTTTCACACAGATGCACATCCCTTTTCTGAACCTAATGTCCGACCGAGATCTTCTATACTCTAGCATTGTTTGTTGTTGCAGGCTATCGAGATTCATTAAGAGACAAACTTTCATATTCGTTGAGCACTTAAAGAGCAATCATTTACTGGATATCGAACAAAAGAATCAAAATATCCATATAATCCTCGAATCTAAACTGCCAAACCTGCACGTAAAGTTTATTAGAATTGTGCCGTCTGGAGTACATAATATGTTGCTATAATTTGCAGATCTGTCATCGATTGATAAATCTCGCATCTGATCGAAAGTTCTGCCTCTCTTGAAGCATAAACATCAGAGAAATCTTACCGAAGATCCACACTGTCGAGGACACAAACTCCATGAATGCAACATTGTGCTGGAGATCCAAATCATCTGTATGAGACAAAGACACAACTGAGCCTAGCCCATCATCGAAGCATCTCGTCTCCTAGATCTACATCGCCACTGCTGACGAAGTTGTTGAACTCAAAGAAGCAGCAAAAGACGAAGTGTTATACCATCAAGATTCACATATCGGATGCACATTTCCCAGGAAGCAATGCTACGTATGGTTCATTATAGTTTAAGTGAATCCATCAACATAAACAATTGGGATTTTTTATTATTTTACATAAAGTTATCCGCAGGTACCAACAGGTCCAGTCGTTCCTAGTTTATACGTGATTCTAGTCACATGAACACCTTGGTATATTTTGAGAATTTTTTTTTGCAACCTTTGTTATTATTTCTTGCATGCAAGGTTCCATTTATTACGATTTTATTCTCTTAGGAGGACCGATTTGATGAAGTGAAGAATACGTTGTATGAATTTAAACCCCGGTACAAGTAGCATGATTTTATAGGTTTTATGAGCTCTGATTTGGATGGAACTTTGAGGTTAGGATCTGAAATAGCCTTTCAAACTTTTGAGACTTATTTTATTGTGTTGAGATTTGATTTTGATTTTTTATTAAGACCTAATTTTGAGCTTGCTTTGTGGGTAATTTGTGCTTTCTATCATTTACCCTTCACTCACTCATTCATTCTATATGGTATGACTATCATCGATTTGGCTTCACCTATTATATAGTATCATCACTTTATTTCCAAAAACCCATTCCTTTTATAAAATTAAAAATTTAAGAAAATATTAAAATAAAGAGCATAAAAAATACAAAATACAAAACACACAAAAATATAAAAAAGAGAAAAAAATAAAAAGAGAAAAAGAAGAAAAAGAGTCTGGTTTGATTTTCTTGAAAATTAAAAACCCTCACTTAACAACAATTGCCTCCTTGAGTTCGACTTTGGGAGATACACCTGGTTTATACAGACCCACATTTCTTTTACTTCTTGATTTTGGATTTAATAATTTGTTTGAAAATTGGTTTTTCTTTGGTTACGAAGGCACTTGTGATATATTAATAACAAAAATCCTTGAGAAATTGGTTGATCAAAATGGCGTCGTTGCCAGGGAGGCACAACAAGGATAGTGAGGTTTTCTTTCTCTTCTGCTCTTGATCTTGTACATATCCAGTTTTCTTTGCTGTTTTTTTTATTTTTCATCATTTTCCTTTTTATTTCATTTCCTTAATTTTTCATAGCGCCTATCAGACGTATTTCTTGTTTCACCTTTGTTGCTAAGGCCCACGGAGAGAGGGAGGCCATCTTAGGAGAGCCGGCGCACCCGAAAGAGATGAAGGCCAGGCGTTCTACATCGATCAACAGGAGAGAGCAACCTAGGAGGAACAAAAGGAGAAGAAGACCGTCTTACCTTTTAGATTTCTTTTTAGTCATTTTATTTCAATTTTGTAATTAATTGTAATACTTTTTGGCGATTGCCCTTTTTCTTTTTTCTAGAGAGACACTAGACATTATTCGAGATCTATTTCGCCAGGTGCCAGTGCACTTGGGGGACCTCACTAGAGTTCTATTTTTATTGCCTTTATTTTTATTTGTTTCTCACAGTTCATGTGTACTTGAGCCCTTAGATGTTGGTCTTATTTCCATGGCTAATCCAGGAAACGATTAGGTCTATTTCCCAAAATAAGAATATTTATTCCTATTGTTTAGTTCATAGCTTGGACTTAGTCAAATAAATTGGTTATTGACCGTTAATAAAAGTTAATGCTTAGGATGTTTCTCTTGCATAATATAGATTGGTTTAATTTTTATATGCAGATCATATTGCATGTAGACAGATGGAGCAAGGTACGCCTTCTATCTCGTGCGTGCATTAATAGATTTCATCGCGCACCTACTTTTCCGTCCTCCTCCCTCTGTTTTCGAATTTAGGAACAAAAAGGAATATGGAAAATTCGTTAGACGTTTCATTGAAAATATTCAAAAAAAAAAGAAAACCAAAAATTAAAAATTGGGACTGCTAATTTAACTTGACTCATTAAATCAAACGTAATTGATTCACTTAATTAATTTGGGGAGAGCAATCCCATCATTGTTTTTAGGTAAGTGGGTGAGGATAGCCGCTAATGACTAAAGCCAAAATCCCTGGACTTGTGTCCTATGCTCATGTACATTACTCATTGGTGTACGATTGCGATGTAAGCACTTGCCTTCGACCCTTAGTAGAAGTAGTCTTGTCTAAGTTTGGTGTGTTATGTTAGCTTAGTCAGGTTCTACCCTAGGTGACTTCACCCGTGAGTCTGATTAAGTAACTGAATTATCACCTAACTATAAAATTGAAAATATTAATGACCGATCTTGCATGGTCATCACCGAGTTGAGTTGGTGAATTTGGGGTTTGCTTTGTGTTTGTATGTGATTCGTGTGAGTTGGTTACATTCATTTTCTGTAGATCATTAATAGTCACATTCTATTTTGTCTTAACTCTATTTGTTTTCTTTTATCCCACCCTCCAACCCTTATTTTTTCTCTTCTATCTTCATTTTTGAGTTGTGATGATGGATCGTTGTTCTTTTTACCTGGATCTTATGGCTTCATTTTTTCATACCCATCATCGTCATCCTCCATGTCTTGAGGTTTGAACCTTGACCGATCTCTCATCCTCATCTCTTCCCTCGTCTTCTTTCTCTTTCTTCATCCCTGCCTTCTTTGTTCCCTCCCATTTTTCTTCCGAGTCTTACTGGGCATGCTGAGATAGGAGTTGAGGCCCATAGAGATTATAGTGAGCAGATGCGAGATATGGGTGACTTATATGCTGGGATGACAGTGCATTCCATAGGCGATCACATTGAGCAATTGCGAGCTTTAGATGATTTCAATGTTAGGATGACGGATGAGCAACCAGATCATGGATCGAAGTTGGTTTCTACATTGAGTCTTTTCATTCTAAATTTAGAGTTCATTCAGCTATTGCCAATGTTTTCAGAGGGAATGCACGAGGAGCTATATTTACATCTTGATGAGTTTGAGGAGTTTTGTGCGACCCACATATATTTAGATATCACTTCTGAGGAGTTGCGGATGATGACCTTCCCTTTCTCACTTCAGACTAGAGCTTTGAGATGGCACCGAGAGTTGGGGAGGAAGATAGCTACATGGGATGACCTTTCATCGTTGGTCTTGCAGAGATTCTACCCCCACCATAGAGCAGATTTGTTGCGGTCTATTATCAGAGATTTTACTTTAGACCCCAAGGAGCCATTGCATTATTCATGCCAGAGGTTTATTGACCTCTTGATGAGATTTCCGGATCACAGAATATCGAAGACTCACCTTGTACAGATCTTCCATAGGGGGATGACTGCCAAGCAGTAGATTCTGATCGATGCCGCGTGTGATGTTTCACACCTCGATGTGGATTCACTTTGTATTACTTTTGGTGATCTTTCTGGTATCTCGTCTTCACGAGATTCTTTACTCGGGACAACACACGAAGGAGATGCAGAACCAGTTAGATGTGCTACATTTGATGATGATTCAGCCATCGCACAACAAACGACAGATGTGGATTCTATAGTCACACATACGATGGATGATGAGACAGTTGCTGATTCTTGGATACCACCTCTTCAAGTATTCAAAGATACGGATCCCATGGTGTTTCAGATGCTTTTCAGTCATTACAGTTTCCATGTTAGGACTAGCCGGATTTCTTTTCTCAGAGGTACTTTTCATATTCATACGAATGTTCAAATCCATTCCAGCATCTAGAGCGAGTTGAGGGACACCATTTTGATTTACCAAACATTGATAGTCCCATATGTGAGTCATTCATCCTCATGTGTGACGAGGTTGATATAATTTATGAGGACCAGATGATTGTCAGCATTGCCCCAACTCAAATCCCTTCACTCTGGCAGGTCAACAATCTCTTTAATCTTAACATAGATTTCTTTGAGCCTGATCTATCTGATATGTTGGATTATTTTTCTGACTTTGAGAGAGAACTCGTTATTTGAGTTTGATCATTCGTTCTATTCCTCGAGTCATACTGATCTTTCCCATCTCTCGAGTGTTATCTACAGGTGATATGTTCTTTGTACTCTTATTCATTTCCTGTTTGTGTATCCAATCTGTTGGATCACGAAACTAAGTTTCTAATTATTACGAGTCTGAATTTTCTCTCCTCGACGATCCTCGCAAGGATGAGCTAATCTTTGAGATATTCGATGATTTCTCTAATTTCTCTACATTATGTGCATCGGATATCAATTTTATTAGTGAGTCTCCTGGTCTTTAATTTCCATACCTTTTTGAGATGGTGATTGATGTGGAGGATTCAATGACTTATCCTTCTTTATTCACGTTTGATTTCTTCGACTCCACCCTTTCACTCCATTCTGATCTTGAGCCGATGATTTCATTTGTGCCACTGATCCCAGATTTTATTTTCTCCTCTATTTACCCGGTAGTAGACACTCGCGTGATTGTTTATTTGGATGTTATCATTTTTACTATTGACCTTGTTGTTTTTCTCACACCAAGACTGCAACGATAGTACGATATTCGCCTTACATATGCCATCCTCAACCTCGATACTGCATTGTCCTAGCCTTTGAACCTAGCTAATGGCGTAAACTCTAGTACTTGTTGAGAGGAACATCAACATTATCTACTTTGTAAATATGTGTTTCGTCTTGATTTGTTCGTTATTTCTTCTGTTTTCATTGTACACCCTAGGTCTCGCTTAGGATTTTTCGCTATACTTAGGATGTACTTTATTCTACGTATAGGGGATGTAGACACCGAGTTGTTCATTTTTGTTATGTTTCATTACTCCTGTTGTTGCATATACTTAGGGATCTCTTACCCTAAGTCTAGGGGGTGATGTTTTTCCTTTTGTCTTTTTGATTTTTTCATCTTAGTTTCTTTTGTTCTCTCACTTGTCCCTCAATTATTGATATTCTTTTCTATACTTAGGGATCTTTTATGTTAAATATTGGGGGGGGAGGGGACAAGTCGAGTCGTTGATTTCATGTACATTCTCCTCCTCGATTTTCCTAGCTTGTACAATCTTCTATGTTTAGGATTATTTGATCCTACGTATAGGAGAGATTACTGAATTCCATTCATTTTATTGTTTATTCTTTAACTCGTTGTAGCATTGGATTGTTTTTACGTTTCTATACTTAGCACAAGTTATGACTTCATTTGTCGCTCTTTGATCGCTATGAGGACATAGTTTGAGTTAAGTATAGGGGGTGTTGTATATATTGTATATATACTTTATCCATAACTCATACTTCTGTTTAATAGTATGGCTATTATTTATAAAAAAATTGGAGG
The DNA here is from genome assembly GCA_037367405.1 of Ottelia alismoides. Classification (NCBI taxonomy): domain Eukaryota; kingdom Viridiplantae; phylum Streptophyta; class Magnoliopsida; order Alismatales; family Hydrocharitaceae; genus Ottelia; species Ottelia alismoides. The sequence goes on from JAZKJV010001985.1 coordinate 336,377, forward strand.
AAAAATGATTTGTAAAATGTTTTTAAAAATGTTTGTAAACTCTTTGTAAAAGGTTTTGTAAAATATTTTGTAAAACATTTTGTAAAATTGTTTGTATAAATTTTTGTTAAATGTTTGAAAATAAAATGTTCGCAAAAACCTTTTTGAATTTTTTTGTAAAATGATTTGTAAAAAGTTTGTAAAATTAGTTTTGAATATCTTTTATAAAATGATTTGAAAAGTTTTGTAAAATAATTGTAAAAATTGTTATCTAAAATATTTGTAAAATAATTTGTAAAATGTTTTGTAAACTTTTGTAGAATAGTTTGTAAAATGTTTTATAAAATATTTTGTCATGTGGGTTATAAATTATGGGTATAAAATTATTTTGAAACATTGTAAAATCTACGTGTTAATAAAAGCTGTAATTATTTTAATTATATGTAATTAAATTCTTTTGCAAATTAAAATCTATATATAAAATTCTTTTGTATAGAAAATCCTTTAATAAAATTTGAAGATAAAATCCACTTGTAAATATTGTACATAAAATTTGTAATGTTCTCTTTTGTGAAATCTTGTATAAAATGCATATCATCTTGTATTTGTTTTTGAATAAAATCCATCTCTAAAACTTGTATAATTTGTGTATTTATTATTGCATATAAAATCCTTTTAAATATGTATAATTCCTTTTTAAAAATACATAAAAATTGAAAAAGATAAAATCCATAAAAATTTGCAAAATCTCTCTAAAAACCTCTTAAAAAATTTTTCTTTTCTTTTGTTTTCTTTTATTTTCTTTGAAAAAAATTGTTTTGTAAATATTTGTTGCATGTGCATTTGCATTTTTTAGAATGAAACTAACGTTTTAACTAGTATAGAATAAAGTTGAAGAATGGATCTTGGTTAAGGCATTAATCCACTTAATTTCAGAGGAATCTTATAGGAACATGAGTTGAGACTTTTCAAGTCCTAGTGACTTAGTTCTTTGAGTCCACAAGACTATGTTCACATGTCATCTTGATTGGCACAAGTAGAATAATTCACAACATACGTATGATTCTTCCAGATAGTAGCTTAATTTGGACAAGCACTCTACGCATAGCTCTTCATGGATGATGTGGTGAGGGGGAAGAATCCTATGACTTGGAGTAGCTCACGGGAGGAAACATCCATCCTCCTCTATGGAGGTTTGTGCATGTCAACCTAGTCTAGTGGCTTCGACATCTAACGACAGGATGTTGTGGTTTGCAATAATGCTTCAAAAGAGGGATAGTATACTGGATCAAGAAGAAAAACTCCTTATGTATATGTTGCACATTTGTATATATGTTCAAAAAAAGTAGAATATATTCAAAAAAGTTAAAAGGAAAAAAGTAAATAAATAAAAATTCATGTCGGAGAAAAATAAGAATAAGCAGGGCATATGTATCAAAGTCTCAAACTAAGGAAACCTGCAACTAGAGACTTGGCTACACTAGTCAAGCTCCAAGGATATGTGACTACACTGGTCACAATCCATTGTTTTCTCTACTCCCTCTTCTTGAGCCGGTTGCACTTGAACTTAGAAGGGAATACCCTGCTCCTCGAGGAAAGAGTAGCTAGACTGGAGAATTAGAATTAACTGTTGGAGGAGGTTGTTTTCGTGCCATTTTTAAGGTGGGGAGCTATATTCCACTTACACCGTACAAGTAAAGATTCATAGTCATAATAGATTGTTTATGTAGACTAGTTATGAGCTGACTGTTGAGGCGACATGAATAGTAGTCTTGTGGAAATTGAGGGTTGTTAAGTCTTAAATCCATTTCCCAATAAGGTTCTTCCAAACTAGTAATCCAATGGTCTAATCGAGCTCCATACTTCAATATTATGAAAATAAGTTTAATAATCAATATTATTCTAAGTTCTTTCCTTCTTATTTTCATATTATTTCTTTTTTACTTCTTCTTTGAATAAGTCTTAGCTAAGGGACTAGAAAAGCAAAGTATAGTGGAATGATGAATCCATGATTCAACATCTTTGTTAGTTTATTTTAGCTAAAGTCCTTAATAAAACACCTGTATATATTCATTACTTATCATCATTCATTGTTGATTTTTTAGTATTGTACATTTATCATTATTTTTAATCAAAAAAAGAACAAATAAGAAGAGAAAAAGAAAAGAAAGAAAGAAGCATGTATTTATGGAAGAAATGTAGACTGACCCAAACCTCGAGAGAAGGTCAAGACTTGACTTGATCGATCAGGAATAAAGTAAGGGAGATAGGGTCGATAACTTATAAAAATAAAGAAAACCAAATTTCACTTGTACATATTCATCATTTTTCACCTTTACATGTTTTCACGTATTTTATTCATCAATAAAACGACCTCAAATAAAAATGATTCCTTCTTGAAAGTTGTCCATAATAATGAATAGTAGTTTATAAAAATATCAGAAAAAATATTTAACTAATAAATAAATAATTACAATGAACCTAAAAAGACTAAAAGTCCAACTTCCCAGGCTCATAACTATTTATAGAGAACTCCAAATGGACTAAACACATTTTCAACTTCATTTTGTAACTAATACTATTTACTTAAAATATCAAAAAATCATGGAATAAATCATGTGAGTTTTGGCATTTAGACCCCTTTGTCTATATGTAAATTATGTATATGAAACTTCTTCTTTTTATTTAATTATTTGTAATTTCAATTAATTTAATTCTTTTTCTGAAATTTTTTTAAGAAACACTAAAAATACAATAATATAACATACAAATAAATGTTAATAAATACCAATAAATCTCAAAATCTAAAAATTGTAAAGCCTAACTTTCGAACCTCATAACTCGATCATGTAAATTTGATTGAGTATGCTCACTTTTAAAGTCCATTTTGTAAAAATATCTATCAAATAAGTGTGCTTTTACTGAAATTAGAGTTAATATGCAAATTGTACGTTTTGCGGCCTATTGGTATACTTGTACATATGTATTTATTGTATATTTTTTTATTTCCTTGTACATATTTATACATATTGTATTTTTAAATATTGTGTACATATTTATTTTAATTATATAAAAATAAAAAAACCAAAAATAATAAAAAAATAAAATAAAGTATTTATTGTATAGGTAAAACGTACATATTTTGTATATACTTATTTATTTGTACAATTAAATTAACATTCCCAAAAAATTAAAATGCTTTTTAAATCCATTAAATTATTATTTACATAAATAAAATATAAAAAAACAATTATTTTTTGTAAAAATAATAAATCAAAAACAATTATTTATAGGTATGTATGTATGTGTATAATATATGTAAATAAATATATTTATTCAATTTTACAAAATAAACTAAATTATTTAGGCGCGTTCCTTATTTGTATTATATTATATATTTATTTGATTTAGTTTAATATTTATATCCTAAGCTAGAACGTATTTTAAAGAAGGGTTTTTATCACTTGTGCCCCTCCGAGATATGACAATTTCAGTTATGCCCCTATCTTTTTGGTAATATCAGTTGTGCCCCTCACTTATTGCTAATCTATCACTTGTGCTCCTCGAGTTAGTGATCGTCCATAAACAACACAAACGGACGTTAACTTCAAGGACACAAATGGAATTAAATTTAAAAAAAAGGATTGAAAAGTCCTCCTCCTCCCCCGTCTTCTTCCTCTCCCATCTTCTTCCTCTTCCTCTTCCTCTTCCTCCCTTCTCTTCCTCCTCCACAGCTCGTCCCTCCTCCTCCTTGAGCTCTCCTGCAACCTCCCCCGAGCCTCCTGCTCCGCCCACATGCCTCGCCTCCGTCCCCATCCTCCTCCTCCTCCTCCTCCGCCTACTGCACCTCCCCCCTCCGACACCCCCCTTGCACCCCCTCCGCCCCTTGCACTGCCCCGCGCATCTCCCCCCTCCGACCCCCCGCACCCCCCTCTTCCCCTTGCACTGCCCCCCGCATCTCCCCCTATGCCCCCCTATGCCTCCCCCCGTCGCCCTCGCCCCCTACGCCTCCCTTGGTCCATCGCCCCTGCCCCCTGCACTTCCCACTCCCTCTGTCTCGCGCCTCCCCCTCCCTCGACGCCTCCCCCTGCCCCCACCGCCCCCGCCCAAGGTCGTCGCGCCACCCCCGCCCCCAGGTCGCCCCGCCGCCCCCGCCCCGTATCGCCCCCGCCCCCTACGCCTCCCCCTTCCGCCCTCCTCCTCCGCCTGTCTGACTGAGGAGAGCTTTCAGTTTTTGTTAATTAAGATAAATTTTTGACTAATTTATTCATATAATTTCATCAAAAAAATCAATAAAATTCACCGTTTGATCCGTAATGAGTTATATATCCGTGAAAATGCAAAAAATTTAGAGATTCGATGGATGCATGAAGGTGTCACTAAGAGAGAGAAATTATGAAGAGAAAGGAAGAAGAACAAATGGAGGTGGAAGAAGATGAAGAAGAAGTCTGGACAATAATCCCCCTTTTAACTGTACCAAGGTTTGAAAAAATCATGATTAAGTCAACTCATTGAGGGGCAATCTGACGGAAGGGCACAAGTGATAACGGAGAAAGAAGTAAGGTGCACAACTGATATTACCAAAAAGATAGGGGCATAACTGAAATTGCGATATCTCAGAGGGGCACAAGTGATAAAAACCCTTTTATAGAATGTATACATGTTATTTGTCTTTTTATGTTTTTGTCTTTTAGTGGGCTAAAAGCCCTTTCTTCTTTCTCCCCCTTTTTCTTCTCCCTCTCCCCCCATTCCATCCCATTTTCAAATCCGGCAACCAACCCGAGAAACCACCTTCGTCGACCCGTCAATCTGATCCGTCTACCTCCTCAAGCTCCATATCCGAAGCAATAATCTCTCTCGTCGAAATTTTGATTCAGATTTTCGAATCCTTTTTTCATGCCTATATAAGCATCCTAAAATCTTCTATTACCCTTTAATCAATCCATATGTTGAGTTGAGCCCAACCTCCGAGGGACCCTCCTGGTGACAGCAGCCGGCTCCTTCGTCGAGGCCACGACTACGCAAATCTCCTCCTACCGGCGAGGTCCATTTCTCCTCTCAATCCAATCTGTAGGCAAAATTCTTTCTCTCAACCATTCTATAGGTAGATCTGATCCCTTCTTCTGAACTTCTTCTTCGATCCTTCTTCTTCATTAGGAAACCTTTCGATCACCGATCACCGATCACCTCACTAGCCTATCTCTCCAGTTCTTGTTCTTCTCCTCCCAGATCTGTTCAACTCCAGTGAAGAATGACATCGAAGCTCAGACTCCCTTCATCCATCTACCGTCATAGTCTCTATTCCACCCTCTATTTCGCACTCACCTGTATTTCTCATACAAATCCTCGATTTGAGATCTGATATTGTCATCCATATAACATAGACCATCCACCTTTTTTACATGGTTGCACATCCCTTTTCTGAAGGGATTTTTTAAAATAATTATTAAAAAATCAAAATTAATTAAATAGGCATGAAGTAAAATTTGGACATGGGTAATTTACAAAATACATCGATTTCACATTTTACTTCATATTCGATATTATAAATAAGAAAATATTCTCATTTATATTACATATAAATGAGAACCTGTGAGGAATGTTGTAAGTAATTATTAAAAAAACAAAATAAATTAAATAGGCTTTCTGTATTTTCCTATCGCAAACTTTTCGATTTATCACTATGAGCTTCGTGCTCTCATCTTTGGAGGTGGAAAGATGGGTTACCGTTCCTTCTGGACCTCCTCCTCGTCTCGCTTCTCCATGATAACATTATTTTAAAATATGATGTATATCTCTATTTTTAAATTTATTCTATACTATTGATATATACTAAGAAATTTTTTAGTCGATATATCAAGAATATTATAGTAAATATAAAGAAATTGAGAGTGTGCTCAACATTCTTTACCATTGACATACGGTAGCTCAACAACGTACAACTTGACATCAATTAAGGTTTAGGAAAAAGGCAAGTATTTTATTAGATTCATAAATGAATAAAGATGTGTTTACAAATAATAAGAAAAAAATTACAATAACTTATAGTTTCCATATCATTAGAAATCCCTTCAGACCTCCTCCTCCACCTCCTTCACCTCCTCCACCTCCTCCTTTGTCGTTTCCTTTTCCCCCATCTCCCATTTTTCTGTGACTCTCCTCATGTGTCGTCTTCTTCTTCTTTTGCTTGGCGATTTGCTCTGAATGTGTTGGAATGTGCCTTGGAGGATGCGGCCTAGTTGACGACTTCCGTGGAGGTTCGATTATTTGAGTTTCCTAGTTTCTTGAAGTCCGTACACTTGTGGACTGGCGAGGTGGCTCTAATGGAGGAGGCTCAGTGATCCTTACTCCGGGAGAGGGTCTTCGAGGCATCTCCGGACGTTGTTATTGTATTATCGTAGGTAGACCAATCAACTGTCTATCAAAATCAGTTGTCTCCATTTGCCGAACACTATAAAATATTTGTGATTGTAAATCTCGTGAACTATATTGAGTAGACGGTGTGAGCTGAGAGGGTCCAGAGTCAAATTGACTCGAAGGACTAAAAAGTGATGGTCCTATAAGATTGAGACATTTATATTGTTGTAAGTATCACAGAAGGTAAATATAACGTACTGAAATGAGTTCTTGTATTCAATAAGATATTTATACCTTAACCTCTAAATCCCGCTTCACCACTTTGAGACCCTGCAATGCCATACTCTATATAGCTCATACCTGAAAGATATTAATTATATTATATGTCACATAAATTAAACTATAAGTAAGAGAAGGATACAATGTAACAAACTAACTATAATAACCTACAAATACGAATCCAGGATGTATATGCGGAAATTCCTGCCCGCTATACCCCTGACTCGAAGGACCAACAAATGATGATTCTGCAAATTGTGATTGACTGAAAGCTTCTCCATATCCTACATGATGAGATATTCATCTTTTAGAAAATACTACAGAAGATACACATTAGTTATTGCATTTAGTCATTTTATTAAATAAGTTGGTATAACCTGAAGCTCCAAATCTGGTTTGATCATATTGGGATCCTGAAGTGTTATATTCTATATAACTCATACCTAAAGTTATTAATTTAATTAGATATCACGTAAATGCATGTACTACTAAGAGAAGAATATTAAGTTTAACAACCTGAAGATGCGAGTCCTTATTGAATTGATGGGTACCCTTGTCCGCCATATCCCGCAGACGTCATTCTTGAGTTTACGAATATTGACTCCTCCATTGTTTGACCTTGCGAAAATACATGGTCACCGTGTCCTGCTATATTTTTGAGGAATTGTGTTTATATGTCAAAAAATCGATACACTAATGTAAGTTTATTATACATAAAAAATTAGCTAAAACCTGAAGTCCCAAACACCGGTGGTGGTTGCGATCCCTCCCCACCATATTCCGTGTAATTCCTACCTGTACGATTTACAACATATAATTTTAAAAATTTACTCGTCCAAAAGAGAAACAAAATAGTTTCCATTTATAAGAAAGAAATCACAAAACCCGATGCTCTCGAAGTGTGATGCTCTTGTAATGGCATGTAGTGTTGTTCATATTATTGGAATGGATACATCAAGGAGAACATGTTGAGTGTCTCATCGAACAAGTTTATTGAATTTTCGACCGTTGTCCTCATGCTGGAAGGTAAGTCTTTTGAATGTCTAAGTCCATCCATACTATTCCTTCCTTGTATAATGGTGTCCACCTATTCTATTTACGAAAATAATAAGAATAATTTAATAGAATATAAAGAGAATAAGTAGATTTTTTAAACATACCAAACGTCTTTCTATTGGTCCGTGTGGTCGGTAAGCTACTGTAAGAGGAGGAATCTGTGTCTGGATCTATCTTGTTATATTCCAATACCATTGCATGTGAATATCGGTATTAGAATCTGCATGCTCATGTAGTAGACTAGTTTAGGATGTCAGCACTTCGGGTCTTGTTACGTCGAGATACATCATTTATCCTGTCAACGGAAGCAGGAATATGTTGTCGCATCCCAAATTGATGCATCACGCGATCAGGTAGGTGCATCACTACGAGATCGTAACATATAAGCGGCATTCGACTCATCAAAATAGCATGACCACTTCTGCAAATAGGACGTTGTTGTGCTTTTTCCCCATCGACGTACAGTGTCCAAATCATCTGTATTTTATTAAAAACATTATATATAATCGTTTACAATAATTTAAAAAATGTAGGAGGTATCGTCATTCTTACCTAATGAGATTGTTGTGTATCCAACTCATTACGATAGAATGCCAGTATTGTCGTATGAACGTTCTCCTTAAAATTGCGCACTCCTATCCACTTCAATGCTAATGCACCTCCGTTGATCTGAGCACCAGCACGTACTATTGGTCTTCCAATATGTACATGCTCCCATGCCCAAACCTGTATTTGAAAATATTAGAAGACATAAATAAACAAAATACTATTGAGAACACGAGATATATGTAGTACTCTATATACCTGTAAAATTGAGAAGAAGTTGTATATCCTAGACGTGCCGATCTTTGCACCCCTATTGAGCTCCGAATACATATGCGCCAAAGCAACAGCACCCCAAGAAAGCTGAGTGCATTCTTCCAGTTCACGTAAATGTAATAGGTACCTATAAAAATTATTTAAGCGTTATTTCTAAGAATACCATAACACATGAAAAAATTAGCTTTGACTCGATAGCGCATACCTTAGAGGCACCATACCTCCCTGGTTCGTTTCTCTAACAAGTCTCTGTATTTCTTAGTCAAATATGTGGTCATTCCCTCCGACTCATCACGACGATCATTGAAATAACTATTAGTTCTAAGGAAAACTGTTAGAATAATAGAAATGATTGGTAAACCACGAGCTCCTCTAAAGGAATCGTTAAAATTTTCGGATAAATTGGTTGTCATGTGTCCAAAACGGTGTCCATTACCTAAATTTAATGCCCAATAACTCTGATCACCATTATCCTGAGATACGATCCACTCAAAAGCATTTCTGTCTAGTATGTAAATTTCTCGCATCATACTATTGAACTTGTTCTGACATGGTTCTTGTCCAGCAGCGTAGAATCTGCTTTGAACTGTACGATTTTTATATCCAGCTCTCTGCATGTTTGCACGCATATGCCTGAAATAATGACGATGAGTGAATCCCTCTTCCGGTGGAAATAAACCACGCACAGGATCCTTTAGACCAGGAAATCGATCACTGATAAAACATATGTCCCGACGATCAATAATTTGTTTTAATAAATTCAAAAACCATCCCCAAGCCGAAATATTCTCGTTCTTTTCAGCTATGGCAAATGTGAGCGGAAATAGTCCACTATTAGCGTCTATTGTTGTGGCCACGTACATGTGACCGGCGTATCTCCCATATAAATGTGTTCCGTCGATACTTAAAACAGGTCGACAAAATCTGAATGCTCTACGGCACGGTCCAAATGCTACAAAAACTCTCTGAAAATGTATAGTACTCTCGTTTTGACCTTTGAGTGTCTTGAACCATGTATATGTTCCGGGGTTATGTTGTTCTAAAGCACGAATCAATCTCCGAATATCACGATATGACTCAACCTCATTCTCGTAAACCATATCCATTGCACGCCGCCTAGCAATCCAAGCTGTCACGTAGTTGATTTCAGTCTTTAACTCTTCTTTTATTTTATACATTATTGCTCCCGGGATCATAATAACTTTTACTTTTAAGGAAGATAATATGTATTATGCTACAGAAACAGAAGTGCATTGATGATGTTTCACTAAAAGGACATGATTTCTGCATGTATGCTTCCCTCCATATCCTGAAACATACCAATCTTCTCGAGATTTCCTTTCTAATGCATGTAAACACCATCCACAATCTTCATAAATACAAACAACGGTCAAAATCTGATTGTTTGATGCCTTGGATTTATATTGCACATGATTTTCCATACTCCATTTCTGTAAGTCGTATTGTAGATCCCTTTTCGACTTATAACTCCTACCTAACCAATAACTTAATCCGGAAAACATCGGTGGGTTTCGAATGTCTCTCTACAAAGGCTACATCTTCTGCTTTTGCAATTTCACGATAAAAAACGTGGGGTACCTCCTTCATCGGTTCTTCTTCGGCATCATCATTATTAGCAGAATATGAGTTCCCCCTTTTCTCGTTACCTAAGGCTAAAATTAGCGAACTATATCCAAAATTATGACAACTATTACCACCTACGTTTTCTTCTAATGTTTGAGAATCATTATCTGACTCTTCATTTTCTTCTTCGGATATTTCTGTCACTAATTCATCTTCCACATTAACTTGTGAGGAGGACCCTTCGATATTCTCAAACATGGTCTCATTTGTTGGCCTGATTAATTTACATCTTTGCCAGTTTAAATAAAGAAAATATACCATTATTCCATATATTAAATGTGATTAATTTTACCTCGATGATAACGGGATAGTTTCCATAACAAAGGGAGTAGCTTCTACGAAAAGATGAATAAATCGCACACCGATGATTGAACTCAACATTGCTAATGTGGATTCATCATCGTGAATCGGTACTTCAAAGAATGTCGATCCCTTATACAACCACTTACACGTTAATGTAAGTATATACTGGTCGAGTGGGAGATCAGTGGCTTCAGATACTCGAGCTAGTAAACCATTGTATGTTAATTGGCATGGTAATATAACCATCCGTTTCTTGCCCCCAATATACTCTACGTGGTCATCATAGACATGGACCGATCCTCCCCAATATAATAGGACATGAGCAGTGTTGGAAGCCATCTATACGAATAAAATATATTATTTAATTAGTTTAATAACAATCATTTATATTTCACTAGAATGTCATCTCTACTAATCGATTATTTAAATGATATACTAATCATTCAGAAATGGAATCCAAAAGTCCAGTCTTGGGGACTCATCGGTGCTCACCACAGTGAGTCCTGCAAGCGCTGTATAGAGACCCTCCCGGCGCTCGATTCCAAATCTAAATGAGAAGTAATTTTAACATGACTATGGGTACTTCTAAATCTAAATGGGTACTTCTAAATCTTAATGTTTAACCTTAATGTAATTGACATTAAAAAAATTCATATTACATTTACAGTTCTTTTTTTTCAACTTCTGTAGGGTACTTCATACAAAGTTTATAATACAAATGATTTCCATTGAAATATAAACAAGAATTAATTTAAATATATAATTAAATTAAGTATCAATTTTGCACATCTAATTATTGATTAAAATCACAAAAAATTTAATACAAGTAAAGTTACCTGAAAGACGCGTGTCTTCAAATAGAAATGTTATCCTCAAAAAATATAATCCGATATCCGAAAATTTATATCGCCTTCACTGACAAAAACTTGCAAAAAAAACAAAAATATGTCTACAAAAAAATCTTATTCTTACTTGAATAAGATTAGCAGATTGAGAGATGAAGTCACGCTTCAGAATACGAATTGAGAGATCTGAGAGATGAGGAGCGAGGGAAGAAGATGAAGAAGAAGAGGGGATGAAAGTGCGAGGAAATGAGGGAATGGGGGGGGGGGGTTATATAAGAATGGGGGAGGAGGGGACCGTTGGCAATTTTCCAACGACCACCTCCCAAATCGGCACCTGAGGTCCCCATTTGAGAGAGAGCAGTTGGCGCCCCTCTCCAAATCGGCACCTCAGGTGCCGATTTGGAGCGGGGCCCCAACGGGTGACTCCCGATTTGGAGGGGGCCCCAACGGGTGACTCCCAAATCGGCACCTCAGGTGCCGATTTGGAGGAAGCTCCCCAAATCGACACCTCAGGTGCCGATCAATACACATTTTTTTATTTTTTTTTACTTCATGTCTATTTAATTAATTTCGAATTTTTAATAATTATTTAAAAAAATCCTTTTTCTGAACATATCGTCCAGCCGAGATCTTTCATACTCAAGCCTGGTTTGTTGTTGCAGGCTATCGAGATTCATTAGGAGATGAACTTTCATCTTCGTCGAGCACATGGAGAGCAATCATTTACCGGATATTGAAGAAAAGAATCAAAATATCCTTGTCATTCTCATATCTGAATTGCCACACTTGCACGTAAAAATCATTTGAATTGTGTCATCTGGAGTATTGAATATGTTTCTATAATTGGTGGATCTGTCACCGATTGAGAAATCCCGCATCTGATTGAAAGTTCCGCCTCCCTTGAAGCATACACATCAGAGAAATCCAATCGAAGATCCACACCGTCAGGGACCCAAACACCAAGATTGAATCATTGTGCAGGAGATTGAAATCATCTGCAACGAGACGAAGATTCACCTGAGCCTAATCCATCATCGAATCATCTCGTCTCCTGGATCTACATCGCCACCGCTTACAGAGTTGTTGAACTCGAAGAAGCAGTAGAAGACGAAGAGTTATACCCTTTAGATTCACATATCATATGCACATTTCCCAACAAGAAATGCTCTGTATCGTTAAAAGTAATTTAAGCAAATCCGTCAACATAGATAATTAGGATTTTTTATTATTTTCCATAAAGTTATCCGCATTTATCAACAGGTCCAGCTGTTCTTGGTTTACATATGATTCCAATCACGTGATCACTTTGGGATATTTGACAAATTTGGTTTGCAACTCTTTGTTATTATTTCTTGTTTGCGAGGTTCCATTTATTACGATTTTATTCTCTGAGAAGGATCGATTTGATACCGTGAAGCATACGTTATATGCATTTACACCCTAGTATAAGTAGCACGATTTTACAGATTTCTGAGATCTGATTTGGATGGACCTTTTAGGTTAGGATCTGAAATAGCCTTTCGAAAATTTGAGACTGAATTAACTCGATTGAGATCAGATTTTAATTTGTTATTAACATCGGAATTTGAGCTTGCTTTGTGAATAATTTGTGACTTCTATCATTTATCGTTCACTCACTCATTCCTTCCATATTGTATGACTATCATCGATATAAGGTCACCTATTATATAGTATCATCACTTTAGTTCCAAAAATCCATTCCTTCTCTAAAATTAAAAATTTTAAAAATTTTAAAATAAAAAGCATAAAAAATACAAAATTATAAAACACACAAAATATAAAAAAGGATAAAAAGACATCAAAAAGAGAAAAAGAAAAAAAATAGTATTGTTTTATTTTCTAGAAAATTAAAAATCATCGCTTAATAACAGTTTCCTCCATGAGTTCGACTCTGGGAGCAATACCGGGGCAATAATTAAAATAGCAGATCTACATTTCTTATATTTCTTGATTTTGGATTTAATAATTGTTTGATTAAATTGGGTTTTATTTGGTTACGACGACACTTGTGATTTATTAATAAAAAAACCCTTGAGAAATCAGTTGATCACTCCATGATTGCCATTGCTCTCCTCCTCAGCCCGTGCTCCAGCAGTCGAACACCTATACCCCTCCACCGCAGCACTACGACGACCTCATGCTAGCACCTCCTCGCCTCACCTCCACGACCGCCGGTTGAAAGAGAAGATAAAGGGGAGGGAATTCTCCTTTGAGTTCTATCGAAGAAGGACGAAGAGGAGACCCCCTTTTTCTCTGAAAAAAAGTAGCGCACGCCATGCGCATGCATCTCTAGAACATTTGTGCCCAACCCTGTGTTAATTATGGTAATTAAAGAACTTCAATTTTTAATGAATTTTTTTATTGAATCTTTTTCCAGTATTTACAAGTTGCACCCTATGTTCAAACTTGATTTTGGACCATCATGTTTAATAATTTTGTTAAATAAAAAATATATTGATGTTCATCATTTTATTCTCTATCAGAATATACATGGTTTATAATTTTTGACTTTTTGTTGATGTACTAAAATTCAGAGATTGAAATTCATTAATATTTTGCCATTTGTGCGATAAAAATCATATTGAGATAGTGCTCGCCCTAGATATTCACATAAATTAATAGATTGTGTGTCTATTTGTGGTTTAACTTATATCGAAATTTCACATAAAATGAAGGTATCATGGTCCTAAAATAAAATGTTTATTGTAATTCATAAATTTATTTTTAGTTTAAACGACACATAATATTTTTTTCACATACTCAATTCTCCTGGATTACACATTAAAATATCTATTTGACATAATTTTGGTTTTGTGTAAATTGTCATTGTGTATTTACTAAGAATTATATACTTAGATTTACTCATTTCTAGTAGAAAGTTCATAAAAAATCATATATTTTAAGAAAATTCTAAAAAATTTACTGTAAGGTAATTTCATCATATATAAGTTTTATCCTAGTTTAATTAAGTTTCCATATTGTGCACAAAATAATGCTAAAAAACCGTAAACATCATTCATTTTTCATGTTTGCATTTTATGTCATAAAAATATATTAAAGATACATTTCATTGAGCATCATTGCATACGCATCTCATGATAATTTAGTCTTTGGAAAATTAGACTTAATTAGATATTAACTAGTATTTGTGAACTTGGGTAAATTTTACCTTCAAAACAACATCTTGCATTACATTTGCATTCTATATTGCGTATAAAAAAATACTAAAAATATTTCATGGAAACCATATAGTACGATTGATAAATTGAATCATAAGTTTTTCCTTTGCCTCCTTGAGTCGACCCTGGGGCTTTGCCCAGGTTAAATAAACACTAAAACACACATTGCTTCATTGATTGATTTATTAATGTGGTTGATTTTTGATTGATCTCGGTTGCCCAACTACAACTATTTGACTAAATTAATTTGGGTGATTAGGCATTCATCACCCATTTCCTAACAATCAAAGATAAGAATACATCCTTCTTGTTGTTGATTATGTGAGTCATTGGGTAGAAGCAATTCCCAGTCGATCTACAGATAGACGCGCAATATGTCGGTTTCTAAAAGCTAACATCATTTCGGGGTTTGAGATTCCAAAGATCCTCATTTTAGAAAAGTGTAGTCATTTCATCAATAAAGAGGTGAAAAAACTTGTGCATGAATAGGACATTGATCATTATGTTGTCTCTCCTTTTCATCCTCAGTCTAATGGTTTGGCCGAGTTATCCAATAGATAGATAAAGACGATTCTGCGAGCGGTAAAATTAGTTGTTGGTGTAGAAAATCGCTTGAAACAAAATTTCGATTAATTAAACAAAAAGCAACAAACCTTGAGTTGGAGCTTGTTTCACTATTTTTTTATCCAGTTAATATGTCTGGATTGAACAGAAGGAGGTAGAAAATCATACTTGAAAATTTTCGAGGGAAGAAAAAAAATTTTTGTGGTATTTTTTGTCCTTATTTTCTTCTTTAAGGTGACAAAACTTTATTTATATTTTTTAATTTTTTATCTTTTTTATTTTATTTTTAATTTTCCAATTTTTATTTACTTTTCAAAGGGATATTTTTAAGAAAGTTTATCTATAATATAGTATGTGAAAGATACAGTATATAGGTGATACTATATAGTAGATAAAAGAACTTGAGCAACATTCTCGATAGAAGAAACAAAAAAAATTAAAAAAGTATCGAAGCTCGAAGAATAAAATCCAAAGAAATAAGATGAAAATCCGCAAAATCTAGAGCAAAATAAAATGTATAAGATACAATGAAAATATATTATAGTCTATGGTCTACACCGTATCCAAAGTCAATGTATGGATATATAAAAAGAAATACAACAAATAGAATATCTTGTTTCTTGCAATTAGGTCCCTAGTTAGCGACTTAGTTGTAAGGAAACTACGGTGTTATTACAATTAGGCCCCGCACATGCACCTAATTGTAATTATAGGAAAATATGGAGGCGCGATGTAAATTTTAAGAATTTTCTGAAGATTTAGGGGCGTCTTCATAATTTTTCCACTTGTTCAAAACTGGATAGCTTGGATTAGAACGTGTGTGCTCATCTAAGGCGTTTGTGGGTGCCTCGTATCGGCAGGTTGCGCAATGCCTGTTCTTGTTCTTCCCCAGTCTTGGGGACGCTCCCTTGATGTCATGATCGTCGACTCAACTCTGATGAGATTTGAACTCTTGTAGGGCCAGGAGAGGACTTCCTATTCCCTCTGATACCTACTACGACTAGGAGAAATCGAAGAAGGCAACGACGAAGCTCCGTTGTCCAACTAGGATTCAAACCCTTGCAGTAGTTCAAGGATGACCGCTCGATTGATATATCGGTGAAGATGTTCGATACTTTAGATGATGAAATGAAGCTCGTTGCGCTCCATATAAATGAGTACCCGCAAGAAAGATTTAATGGACTTGATTTGTTTGGAATCAAACGAGATTTATAAAATGTTCTTGCGCAGCACAATGAGTTCCAGAACAGGTCACTTTATATGAACTTCGAGGTGATTTGGATACTTATTTGAGGAATTGAAGAGAGTGATTAATGGGATCAAAGAAAGTGATTACTATCGCTAATTTTGTACACGAATTCAGGAATGCTAAAGAGAAATGGATGGTGACCAGGGACTTGAGGTATATTACCTCATATGGTTGCTCGACAGATGGACTTTGCCAGAGCTACACGTGATGGAGTAGCCAAGATACAAGGCTGATAAAGCCCTGTAACCTCTCCTCGACGATCCTTCTGCCACGTAGGGAGGTCCTCTGGCACTGTCACAGTTGGTATCAGGTAGAGCGAGGTTATGAAGTAGGTTTAATGGCCAAGTTGTTTTAGAGAAGAAGAGTTCTTGGTCTGAAATGACACTCTTTGGATCAAATAAATAGGTGAAATGGCTAAGGATTGGAGTGAATCAAAGGGTAGGCGTCAACCTAGGTGGTTAAGGCTAGGGACTGAATGGATTAGATTAGGTGATGCATAAAAAAAGATGAAAGAATAATTAATGGATGTTGGGCAGTTAGAATAGAAGCAACACCCGACTTCTTGAGGAAGAGGGCCTCATGTGCTCATCATGTGAGCTCCTGGTAGGCCAGAATGATAAATACATTAATAAATCGATATTAAATGATAAATAACCTTATTTTAAAAATGTGTAAATATAAAAAATGTAATTAATAATTAAGCTAAATTATGGTATAATTTATTTTTAAAAATAATAAATATTTAATGAAATATAAATATAGTATTAATAAATAGGTATATAATATACTTAATAAATAGGTATTTATTTTTTTAAGTTCATAACTCAATAAATAATAAATATTTTATATTTTAATAATTATTAAGATAATAAATGGGATGTATGTGAATTTTTATAAATTTTAATACTTTAATTTAAGTATATAAATAAATACAGGTATACAATCTACAAGTCAAATTCATCTATAAATAAGGGTTTTTGATTTATTTAAAATATTTGATGCTTTCTAAAAATTATGAAATAATTTATATGTAATATACAAGATCAAGAATATAACTAAAATTTGTAAAATCACTAAAACAATAAATAAAATGTTTTAAATAAAATAAATATGCCAGAAAACTAGTTGTCACTAGATCCCAAAACTGACTTTTTTTGTCCCAAAACTGACTTTTTTTGCAAACGAGATCTGATTTTAGTGAAATCACCTTCATTAATTACATAATATTATTTTATGAACTTATACCCCTCCCTTTCTTGAAATATCAGTTGTGCCCCTACCTTCATGCAAAAATCACAGTTCTGCCCTTTTGTAATATCAGTTATGCCCCTACTTTACCTTAACAAAAGGGCAGAACTATGAATTTTGCAAGAAGGTAGGGGCGTAACTGATATTCCAAAAAAAGGAGGGGCGTAACTGAAATTGCAATATCTTAGAGGGGCAAAACTGATAAAAACCCATAATATTTGAACTTTCTTTTATATTTTTCTATATAATTTTAGAATTTAAAAGGAGAAGATTTTGGTTAAAAATATATTCAAATGAACTAAATAAAAATCAATGAAGTTTTGGTATTTATTTGATAATTAATGAATAATGTGTGCAATGTATAAATAATTATTTTTGTGATTTTCTTACTTTTCTCCCCCTACTTATTTTCTTGTCGACCAGTCCATGCTGACTTGGTTCAGAGGTTAGGTTATATAAATATATCTTTTAGCTATATTTATATTTTATAGTCATACATTACATATATATATATTTAAAATCTATCTCGTTTTATTTTCTTTACTTTCATTATTTTTTTGTGTACATGTTTTTAATGCATAAAAATGCATTTTTATTCATGAATGGTATTTTGTTAAGAAATAGAAATAAATGAATATTTACATGTATTTGTTAAGGGTTTAAGACAAAATGCAGAAGGAATGTTAATGAATCATGGATTCATCAATTCTCAATCTAATGGTTTTGTCGATTTATCCAATAGAGAGATCAAGACAATTTTGCAGAGACTTGTTAGGTCAGAAACGAAGAATTGATCTTAACTTTTTGATTCAGTTATATGGGCTTATCGGACTGCCCACAAGTCTCCATTGGGAATGTCTCCCTATCATCTTGTTTATGGAAAGCCATGCCATCTGATGGTGAAATTAATTCATAAATGTCTTTGTGCAGTAAACATATGTGATGTCGACTCATAAAAAGGCGGTCAAAACAGGAAAGTCAATATGAACAAGCTCCTGGAATTCCGAGACTATACATATGATAACAACTTGATGGATAAGGAGAAGGTCGAACATTGGAATGACTGGCACATCAATCAGAAGACTTTCGAGCCTAGACAAAAAGTGTGGTTATTCGATGCAAAGTTAAATATATCTTCGGGCAAATTAAGGTTTAAACAGGCATGGCAGTTCCTCATGAAGACTGTGTGTGACAATGGAAGCACTCTCATATAGTAATTGTCATCTGACACACAACTTTTGTAGTTAACAAATACTTGCTAAAGCTGTATTTAGTGCATGACACATTATTATCCATTATCAATTCAATAAATGTGATTTTTGACGAAGATCTCACAATCGCGACATAATAGGATTTAGATAGTGCATCCAAAAATATTTTTTTGTTAAGTCTCTTCTTTTCTTCTTTTCTTATCTTAATTTCTTTTTCAATTCTATCATTCTTCCATATTTCATTCATCCCATTCATCTGTACTATACTTAGGATATTCTTCATCCTAAGTATGGGGGGGGGGTGAGTGTGCTCGAGTTATTATTTATTTATTTTCTAACTTTTCTCTCAAATTGTTGATATTTTGTATACACTTAGAATTATTTTACCCTAAATACAGGTGGGACAAGCTGAGTCGATTTGTGATTTCTAATCCTCGATCATCCTTGCCTTGTATATAGTCTACTATACTTAGGATTAATTGATTCTAAATATACGGGGCGATCAACTTCTCATTCTTTAATTTAGCCGTTGTGGTATAGATTTTTCTATACTTAGCATGAGTTATGTCTTCCTTTTTACTCTTGGATCACTAAGTGGACATGGTTTGATCTAAGTATAGTTGATCATATATGTGTATATATACGTTATTTATAGCTCGTACTTTCATATTTTTTAAATATGCCTAAAATAATACACCAAGTAAGGGTATATAATAAATCAATTTTAAAGAATTCACTCTTATAAATAGGTAGAGTTTTTTTTTGAAAAATTCTTTGAAAAAAATTGATTGGAACTATTTTATAAAATGAGTTGAAAAATCATTGTAAATTGTTTTGAAAAATCTTTACAGAATAATTTCAAACCATTTGAAAAATAAGCTCTTTGTAAATATTTATAAAAAAGTTTGTAAAAATTGTTTGTAAAAATATTTTTGAAAATCTCTTTGAAAAATAATTTGTAAAAATAATTTTTTAAAATGTTTTAAAAATTATTCTCAAATCATTTTAAAAACCATGTAAATAATATTACAGTAAAAAACTTAAAATAAAATGTGTATATATCTCTATAAAATCCAATATAAAACTTGCTTATTCCTCGTATAAATATCCTTGTGAATATGCTAACTACATTATTTTTTAAAACAAATGCTAAAAAAATGCAAAATTTCAATAATCCTAAAAAATTACAAAATCTTATCAAAACTATATAAAAATTTGGAAAAACTTTTAAAAAAATCTCATAACAACTTCAAAATTAGAAAATGGTTTTACCAACAATAACCCAAGATCAATCTTTGTAGTTAAAATTTATTTTATTCTTACAAAATATGTGTATAGTGCAAGTAGGTACATGTGTCAAACCACAAAGAGTAAAACATTGGGTAGTTAATTGTTAGAAATTATTGCTAATTTTTAATAATAACAATTTTTGTATTTTTCTACTTTTTTTTCTTTTTTATGTGGGTTTTTTATTATATTTAATTCTAATAGATTTTTAATTATTTTACATTTTTTATTTTTTTATTTTATATTTTATATTTAATTTTTCAAATTTTTTCCGTCCGATTTTTTATAATAAGATATATATAATGAAAATAATAAATATAATAAATATATTATAATAATTATATAGTGTATATATTTAATATATCATTATATAATATGAATAAGTCAAAATATATTTAATTTTCGAAAAATAAAATGTTATTATGGTTTTTATATTTTATCTATATTTTTAGTAATTTTTATAGAATTTTATTATTTTATGTATTTTTGTAATTAAAAAATATGCAAAATAATGAGTACAATAAATATCCAATATTGTTTTAGGGTTAATAAATAAAAATAAATCCAAAATCACTTAAATTATTTTTACTATATAATATATACAATAAAAAATTCACAAATAAAATTTTATATTTTTGAATTTTTGTATAATTTCTGTAATTTTTATAAGATTTTTAGGGTTTTGTGATTTTTATGTTTTATGTTTTGTAATTTTAGTTATTTTTGGATAAGTGGTAGAATATATACTAACGCATATGATATTTTTTTGGAATTTTTGGAGAGGGTTTTATAATTTTTATGGATTTTTATAATTTAACGGGAAGAAAATGCATGTTTTTGTATTTAAATAAAATAGAAAAACTTCTTAAAATGCCAAAAAAATTATGCGTGAACAAGCATGATATAAACCACTTAACATAATTTTCCTTTAATTTTTTGAGAAATAAAAAATATAAATGCACAAAATTTAAGAAAATAAATGCCAAAATTACTGGGGCCTATTTGTAATTTTAATAAACATAAACTTCATTTCATAATAGGTCCAGAAATCTTAGGGTATATATGAAATATTTGCAGCACCTCACATGATGAGGCGAAAGGATTGAAGTGTAAATAGCAAGAAATATGTGGTCCTTCTTGCAAAATACCCCAACTATTTTTCACTTGATTTAATATTTACAATACCAATGTAAAATAAAAAATTATGTGAGGGTTTTGCGCTATTTACCCATGAAGCATGTGAAAGGGGACATGTGGTGCGATCCAACAGTCAACGTGCGTTCATGTGTACCCACTTAAAATGAATGGCCCAGGAGGGGTGACACTTCAACTTGAATAGACACCCAAATTAGATCTAGGCACGTAGCTTGGTATGATGAGTTAGAAGCGAGGAGAAAGAACAGGGAAGAACAAGTCTTCCCTGAACTTTGATCAGCTCCTTCTCTAACATCTGGTGTGCTCCCTTGATCCTGACTAGCCCAACACACCCTTGGGAATGATCCACACCTATAGGCGACCTCATCTATGTCAAGACTTCATTGGAGGATGCCCGGATTGACATACTTGCTTCAGCACCTGTGACTGAGTTCCAGGGATTTATTCAAGCTCCATGTAAATCAGTTGTGCTCCCTCCCTACACAAAAAGGTCAAGGGGCTTGAGAGTTATGTTCTTGACCTCATATTGAAGCTGTTAGCACAAGGGGTGAAGTGGCGGTGAGCCTCTAATGATGGTGGCAGAATGAGACTAGATTGCTCAATCTGTGCAGGATTGAGATGATCTGAGTGGGGAAAAAGATGAAGAAGTGAGGGGGAATATGATGGAGTGTGGATTTATGGGTTACAATACTCGGGGATGGACTAAAAGGTGAAGGAAGCTAGGGTGGTTGATTTATAGAGGCGGAGACTAGTCATCTTGTGATTGAAACTATGTCAGGAAGAAGATGGGTTGATGAAAGCTAGGATTATGTCGTGGAAGAGGGTTATAGGGGAACATGAAGGTGAGGAGATTGAGGGAGATGGAGGCATGGAGGAAGAGTAGGAAATTGGAGAAGGGAAGTCTCGTGTTCTGATAGATGTCATAAGGGAGGCTGGATAGTTGACATATGATTCAACAAAAGAAGAGCTCCCATTGGTCAATGTAGGACCAAATGGGACAAAATAGAAATAAAAAAGATTTATCAATTCAATAATAAATAGTAAATGATTTTATTAATTAAAACATAAAAATAAAAATTTCATAAATCCATCTGTGGGTTAGTGTAATTCCACTTCATCCCCCGTGCACATTCATTTGAGTATTTTTAAATTTCTCAAATTGCATTCAGATCTGCGCCTTTGCACTAACATTTGAACCTCCATTCAGCATCGTATTGTTATTCTAAAATTTGCATCTTGTAGAACACTTTATGCTCTATAATTGTGGACGTTGATTTAATTTTTTGAGATATGGTTGATTTAAATTAATTATTTAAGTGGAAAATAGAATATCTTTCTCATTATGTGCTCTTAATTGATCGTAATTTAATTGTTGCTTCGAAAAATAAAAAAATACTTAGTAGTTAGATATTGGTGTTCTCTACATGCACAAAAATCATCCAATTTGCACGCATATTGAGATTGTAATAAAATAATTGGTTATTAGAGTAATTAATTTTAGTAGATCAACATTTTTAGTGTTTAGAATTTTTCATGGATAGACCTCATTAGATACATCTAAGATAATTTTAGTTCCTGAAAATAATTAGGTTTTCTATTAATTTAATTGAAATTGCGAAATAATCAACCTGCATGCATATTTAAATCATAATTATATCATATTGCATCAGAAATTTCTAAAAAATTGCAGTACATTAATTTCATCATATTTCACTATGGCTAAGTTTGAGGATTTTTAGACCTGATTTGATCGAAATTTTCATTTTAGTCCTTAAACTAGTCGGGATATGCGTGACATTTTTATATGCATAAAAATTACAAAAAAATGCTTCTCTGAAAACTTAAATTCTACATCGCATATTAACCAAACAAAGGAGACAACTGCTTCCCTGAGTTCGACCTTGGGCCCTTAGGCTTTCCCAAGTAAAATACAAAATGATCGCTTGCTTTAATTGAACAAATTAATTATGGGTTCATTTTGATTGTTCCTTATGCCTGAATACTACAGCATTTTCGACAAATAGACATGGGTAAATCACAGGTTCTTCAGTCACCCTGATAGCTAGGTCAGAATAAGTCTATTAATATGAAAATAACAATGTATGTGAATGTGGCTCTCATCATCAAAAATAGCAAAAAAAAGTCTCCCTCGGCATAACAACCCCCAATCCAGCTACTCTTTCCTTGAGGACTGGGTATTTCCTTTTATGTTCTAGTACAACCAACTCAAGAATAGGGGTAGAGAGGAATGGATTGTAACCAGTACAACCACATATCCTAAGGAGCTTAACAAATGTAGTCAAGTCTCCAGCTATAGGCAGCCTTGATGTATTTGACTTTGAAGCATAATGCCTTGCTTATTTGATACATACTCCAATTAGATAGAATTTTACTTGACCTTTTGCTTGTCTATTTTTTGGAGTACTCGATTTTATATTTATTACATAGTATATACAACAACATTTACATAAGGAATTTTTCCTCTTGATTCAAAATACTATCCCACTTTTGAAGTTGTATGGCAACCCACTGATGAATCCTCATTCATCATTCTTTATTCTTTTATTTTAGCTAATTATCTTGGCAAAGCATCATGTAAATAGTTGTAAATACAATAACATAGCAATAAGCATGCATGTGTTAATATATCATAATTAGCATGTATTTGTGCAAAAAATAAAAGAATTAAGAATAAAAGAAAAAGAAGGAAATATTTAGAATAAATATTGAGTGACCCAAATCCAAGAGAGGGCCAAGCATTGGCTTGATCGCCAAATAAAATAAGTGGAGAGAGATAGGGCCACTTCACCTTGTACATATATATCATCTATGTATATAATTTATTTCTACAAAAATAAAAAAATGGTATTTTTATTTCCTTTAATATATTTCTCAAAATAAAATAAAAATTAGAAAAATAAAATAAAAATAAAATGAGAATAAAATTCTTTCCCTCTCTCACATTGTATATAATAAATGTATATATATATCTCCTTATTTATTTCATACTTGAAAATAAATAATAAAAATAAAACAAAAATTATTTTATACTCCAAATATTATTTTGTAAAAAAATAAAATATAAATTTGGGGTATTTGTGTAAAAATAACAAATTAAAAATAATTGTACAAAATACATAGGTATTTTATACCTGTATATAATACATTATATTGTATATACCATAATTTGTTTTTCATAAAAATAAATAAAAATCATTAAAAATCCCTTGAAAAAAAGGAACAATTTTCATTTTATTAATTTTTAATTTAAAATCATTTATTTTTTTATCTAATTATTTTTGAATTTTCTACTATTTTGTCGTCTATTCTATTTTGTCATCTCTCCCCCCGCACCTGATTGGTCCAAGGCGGATAGTTGACCCCGGTCAACTACCCCCTGGACCTTCCTTCGGTCGGATACGGTTTATGTACGCTTTTCACCAAATTATCCAAACCCGATCCGACCACCATCCACTTCGTTTCGTAGGCTCCGATTATCGAGGGAAGATCAACGATCCTCGCCCGTTGATTCCTTTAGGGATCTGCCCCTCGGTTCGTGCACTATGATCCAATTCTTCCGACTACCTGGGACTGCTCTATAAAGTCTTCACTCGCCTCCCCAGCTGCCCAGCTCTCACCGCACCCCTTTCTGATATACTAGACACCTTCGTCATGGTGACAGCAGCTGGAGGCCACTCTTGGTGCTCAGAGAGGTGCTGTGTAAATGACACACACCTGACGTGGCTGGAAAACCGCCGCGAGGAGCCTCTTTCGCCAGCCACAGCGTGGTCGAGGACACAACCCCGCCGTCCAACTCCCATGGAGCTCAGGATCATCTTAGGACCTTCAGGTATCCATCGTTTCATTCCTAGCTCTTTTATTTGCCTAATCTTTCATTTTCCCATCGCCGTCGCTATGCCGGCTCCGACCAGCCGGTCAAAGCCCCGTTACTCTCATTCACCCGCTTAGATCGACACACCCGCTCGCCCTCCATCTTCTTTTGCATTCTAATCACCCTGATCTTCGATCATCGCATTGAGATTAGGACATCTGTCTCCTCTATCATCCTCGCCGGAGACCCATCCCCATCCACCGTCGCTTCTTGCTTTTTCAGACCTAATAACCCCGACCGGAGTATCGCTTCGAGTCAAAGCTCTCCCGTGTAGGCCTTGACGCGCTTTGAGGACATCCGATTCCATCCGTCTGAGGCTCACCAGAGGTCACTCAGGTCCCAGTTGTCGTCACGTTCATCCGACCGTCAGCTGCTCCATCAGAGCCGGCCATCTGACGCGGAAGGGCCACATGATTCTTTTGGCGCATTCAGATCCTTCATCGGTGCTCTGGATCACCTCCTGTGCTCTGGCGAAGTTCGCTAGGGCTCAGTTCTTCTAGAGGTCTTCTTCGCCGTTAGATCAAGCCCACCTCCCAGACTTGATCGCAGTCGTTCATCCTCTGGAGGTGTCAGGCCATTAGATGTCAGATCTAACGGTCCTGTACCAGCCACGTAGCTGATATTTGACAACAGTCAGATCTGACATCTGACGCGCCCAGAAACGCACGATCGTGCCTCATCAGCGGCTGCCACACGTCCTCATCACGTGCCCCTCACGCGCCTCATGGGTATATTGCTCATTCTACCCAGCGTTTATTTTAGTTTTTATTTTAGTCTGTAAAATAAAATATACAGTTGGACCATTTCGCACTTCAGTACCTGTAGTTGTTCATATTTACATTTTAGTCCTGCCTGTAAGGAATCACGTGCATCATCACATGTCTTTTCGGGTTATTTGCACTATGTACCCCGAAATTCTTTATTGTTATTAATTGCATATTTACTTTTCATATTTGCAAATATGCCCCTGTGAATGTTGTTTTACGACATGTGCGGATTTTGATGGAAAAATTGCAGATCGAACCTTAAGCTTTTCTTGCTTGTTATTATTTGGTCCCAGGACTTATTTTATTTGCATTTTTGTCCCTGTAAGCTGTGAGTTTTGTTTTTGATTAAATAAATAGCAAAATTGCTCCAAAAATCATGAAATTTTGACACGTAGCGCCTGCTACTATGTAGGAATTTTGTTGACTTTTGGGTTGTGTTTTAATTTTGTTTGTTATTTTTAAAAATTCAAAAATCTTAAAAAATTGTCACTGTCTATTTTGGAAAATCAACTAAAAATATTAAAATTTATCAAAAAATTCCAAAAAAATTTCTAGTTGTGTGTTTTGTGTTTTTTAGCTCCTGTCCAATTTTCATCTTATTCCCATTTATAAAACCCGTAAAAATTGAAAAAGAGTAAAAATATTATAGAAATCATTAAAAATTCATTAAAAAAAGTGCATTTTCTTCTTCTGTAGTTGATTTCGTTTTGTTGTTTCACATAAAATTACTGCTTGGATTTTATAGGTATTTTAAATAATTTTAATCTGCCTTTAGATCTCAATTGTACATTGTTTTCTGTTTTTGACTTTCTTTTTTTTTAGAAAATTAATTAAAAATAAGAAAAATTCCATAAAATTCACAAAAACATTTGAATATTTTAAAAACCTAAAAATATTTTTGCTTTGAATTTTTTAGCATTTTTGGACCCTTAAATAATTGTTTGAGTGTTACTTTTTTTATTTTTCTTTATTCATTTCTCTTATAAAAATCATAAAAAATTTGAAAAATTAAAAACCACCAATTTTCTTTCTTTTCTTGGTTTCCTGACTACTTCGTAGGTTTTCCATCCCGTGCTCCTTGTGATCGACCCTGGTAGCTATACCAGGTAAAATAAATTAGCAAGACCACTTGCCTTGTTTGATTGTTTGATTTCTTTAGTTGGTGGTATATTTTTCTTATTGAGCCCGGTTCGAGTTGTTGAGGTCGCAACGACCTTTGATATCACTTAACCTTAGTCGCTCGATTCGCTCATCAGAATGGCGCTGTTGCCGGGGAGCACGGCTTTGTAGTCGGATTTCCCTTTTCAGCTTTGTTTCTATTTTTCTTCTTTTTAATTTTTCTTTATTTGTTTTCTTTTTATTTTTGTTTTTGTTTTTATTTCTTTTTATTTCTTTTTCATTGTTTTTATTTTTCATTTCATTTTATTTTATTTTATTTCATTATATTTTTATATAATGGTGATATGACCATAAGTTTCTGTTTCCCTTTCTTGCGAGGGCCCGATGAGCGAGGGTGTCTATCTTCGGAGCACCGAGGCACCCGAGTGACGTGGAGGCGTTTTGTTTCTACATCGAGCCACATGAGAGCGTAGGAGAGGAGGAGCATGACTTTAGGAGGAGCTTTAGTCTTAATTTTATTTTATTGCTACTATTATTGTAATAATACGTGACATGACTCAGACTTGGACTTGGCTTGATCTCGGGGTCTGTTTCACCGAGCACCGGTGTGCTCGGGGGACCTCACCGCAGATTTTATGTCGGTTTTGTGTTTATCGCATTTTTCTTTTATTTTTGATTATCGAAGTTTTTGGCCCTTAGACTTAGGATATTTGGCTTGATTGTAACATAATTAATTAAGGCCCCAACCCTAATTGCTTGCTTGTTCCTATAGATCGGAAAGTGGACCTTATTAATTAAATCACAAAAGAAAAAGTTAACTCGGTCACCTAAGGGCATGTGCCGCTAGAGGCCGTATACAGTGCTGGAAGGTCCGTTGTGGTGGACACCGATCGGCATCAGAGACCGGACCCCGACCCCTCTTGTTGACCCGTTAGCTATCGTTCTTCTCGAGTAGAAATTATTTGTCTAAGGTCGATTTCTTCTTGCATCAAATAGGTAGTTTTATTTCAATCTTTTGTTTTATGTGCGGATCACCCTGCATGTAGAGAGCCGGAGTCAGGTACGCATTTTTAACTCTGCATGCATCATAGTGTTTGAACACGCATTGACTTTTTCGACTTCTCCCCCTTTTTTTGGACTTAAAATAATTAGGAGAATTAGAAAATTTGTTAGGAGTTGTTTGCTTGATAAATACCAAAAAAAAGAAAAAAAACTATTAAATTAGGACTGCTAAACACACTCGACCTTAAAATACACCTGATTTAAAAACTTGTCTTGGGAGAGCAATACCCTCATTGTATGGTTTGGACAAGCGAGAGAGTGACCCGCACACTCGGCTAGAGCCATATCCGACCTCTCCTCAGACTACTAATTTCAGGTTAGTCGTTCTCCAATGAGGATCGCTCCGATTTCCGGTAAAGCGGGATGCGATATCCTTAATAGAGCGAGTCGATCGGGTAGCCGGTAAACGACCCGCGACTTGTACTGGCTGGGAAAGATGTAACCTTGCGATCGGGACAATCTCCTGGGAGCATTGGATTCCCAACAGCTCGCTTAATCGCTCTGAAAGACTGCTTGATCACCTAAATAAAATCGACAAGATAAAAAGACCGAACCTTTACGGTAATCAGCTTTGCGTGAATAAGTGAATTGGGGGTTTTCTTTGCCCGATCTTATGTGTTTTCCAGATCTCATCCGCCTTGATGATGGGCCTGAGGTCCCTTCGGCAACATCTGGTTGCAGCACTTTCGAGCACTCCGATCCGCTCATCTAGGTTGGTTCGCGAGAGCCCAGACCCGCTCTCCGAACATGAGTTTGACTCCGTCATGTTCCCCCTCGACCACCCTTCTACCAGTCCTGAGGTGCCCGGGCAGAGACAGCAACAGGCAATTGATCATTTGACGACACTTGAGTTTGTGTCTTTTGCCTTTGCAGAGACCATGGCCAGTAGTGAGGAGCATACCGATGGACCCAGTGGCACTCAAACATATGTACCTGATCAGGGTGCCATCAACAACACCCTGTTAGCTTCCCTAGAGACCATGCAGTGTCAGATCAGAGACCAGGTGGCTTTCATGGCCGATATGCGCCGAGAGATGGAGCAGATGCGAGCAGACAGAGAGCAACGCAGAGCCGGTGGAGGAGGAGACATTCCTGAGGGAGGAGAGCCTGAGGAGACCGCATAACCAGCAGCACCCGCACGTCCGATGAGAGAGTTGCACAACCCTGGTGCAACTCTAACGCACAGATGGATCCAGCTACCAACCATTCTAGTAGATTTGAAGCTCTCGCCTCAGACTATCCAGCAACTACTCGATTCTATGGGCTTGCCACCGAGGAGCCGCACCTCCATCTCCAGGAGTTCGAGATGATCTACAGCACAGTCCACGATCGCCTCGTGGATGAGGATACCATCAAGACGATGGCATTTCTGTTCTCCCGCATAGACAGAGCATCCAACTAGCTGAAGAACTTAGGGAGATACATCACATCATGGGAACAACTCCGGAACGAGTACTTGAATAAGTACTATCCACTCGGCCAAACGAATGCACAGACAGACCCCTGATCAACAACTTCTCCATGCTTCCCAACAAGCAGTTCCATGAGGCACGAGAAAGATTCGGAGAGCTCATTGATCGGTGTCCCCATCACGACATATCCAAGTCCAACCTTGTCCAGAGTTTCTTCTGCAGGCTTACACCGGAGTTGCAGGGGCTAGTGAACACATCCTGTGGGGGTTCCTATTTCGCCAAGGATGAGGATCAGGTCTGGTCCATCTATGAGGAGATGGGAGAGAATTACATAGTTATGTCCCAGACCCGCCTCTGTACACAGGGGAAGCCCTCACCACAGGCCGTGTCCTATTAGTGGATAGCACGGGTCGATGCAGGTCATTCTACATTGTCAGCAGCCGCAGTACAGGCAGAGTCGTCAACCGCTGATATGGGGATTATCAGTGAGAAGATGGACTGCATCGAGATCATAGAGAAAACGCAGTGCTAGGGCATGTCTTAGATAGATCAGATGGTTGTTGACAGCAGTTTTCGGTGGATCGAAATTATTGATATAGATTGTCGTTGCTATCCCCAAAAATCCTGTGATAAACAAACATTTTTTTGCTACTTATTAACCTGTATAGCGACATTGGTCGAACTCATGGTGGCTACAATTCCCAAGGGTTATTCAATTAATCAGAAATTAATTAAGAAAAAATAGGAATCTCAAAGGACAACTATCCTTGTTTTTTTGTGATTTTTTATCTTTTATTTTTTTAATTTTTTAATTTCTAATTATTATTTTTATTTTTTCGATTTTCAAATTTTTAGTGATTTTGATTTTGTATTTTTTTTTAAATTTCAGAAATAAGGAACAATATGAACAAGCACAAGAAATATGCACACCAACTTTTTTTGTAATTTTTAATTATACCAAAAATGCTCAGAAAAATCAAGAGAAAATATTTTTTGGGTTTTAAAAATTTTAAAAAGCTTTTGGAAATTTTTGTGGAATTTTCAGATGTTTTTGTGATTCTATAAAAAAATCAAACGGTGAGAAAATGTGAAATTGTGCATAGCCGGGAGTAATTTGCAATTAAAAATATTTTAAGTATCCAAACTCCTGGCAATTATTTTTATGACAAACTACAGGCAAATATCTACAATCAGAAACTGAAATCATAATTTTTGGATTTTTGAAGAATTTTTATGATTTTATTAAGATTTTTAGTATTTTTCAATTTTTCTGGGTTTTGTAAAGAGTTAATGCACAAAAATTGGTCGGAAATTAAAAGACACTAAAAGACACCTTCAGAAATGTTTTTGGAATTTTTACATAATTTTTCAAATTTTTATAAATTTTCAAATTCTGTATAGACAAAAAGACACTATTTTTGATTTTTTAAAATATCTAATATCAACAAAAGGCTATGAAAATTTTAAATAATGTAGAAAAACATAGCAGGAGCATACAAAAATTTTCTCAGAATTTATTGACCATAAAAAACATTTATTTGATCAAAAAGAGCATGCAAAGTTTATGTCTGAAATGCAGGTACGTAATTGCAAATATGCAATGTTTTCACATGAAATGAGTAACAGATATAAAATGCTGGAGGAAACACGTAATTTACCTAACATGCATGTGTGTCGCATGTGAGTTTGCTGCCAGGGGTTAAATGCAATTTTCTCAAAAGTTACTTTTTTATTCAAATCCCCACATAGGGTTCCTAGATGTCTTTGTTTCTCAAAGGCCAAGGAGGGATGATGTGCCGCCGGCGCCCTCTTCAACAACAAGGCGGAGGAGGGCGAGAGATGGCAGTCGGGCGTGGCACGGACGTGCGTCGCGATGGGCTGGGCCGCTGCAAGGGAGGTGCAGTTGGCGGGCTCGCTGCAGGGCACAGCCACGGCGTGCTTCCCCTCGCGCGGGTTCGGAGGTCAGGCTGAGGAGACCGCGAAGGAGGGATGCTCAGGAGCGGTGTACTGGATGCCGTCGCGAAAGGGCTACGATGCAAAGATCTGAAAGGCGGCGTGCGGGGCTGTAGGGTCGCGCATGGCTGGGGGGCGCGGGCTCGTCGGCTGCTGGATGCAAGGTCACGGAGGGACTGCCGCCTTGTCGAAGGCGGAGACCTGTAGTGTACGGGCGGTGGGGGTGGCAGCCCACAACTGTTGCTGTTGTTTTTTTTAATTTTTTTTGTTTTTTTTGTTTTGTTGTATGTACTTAGACAGAAAATAAAAGGAATTTTTTATATTTTTTTAACAGGAAATGTAAAGAGAAATAGAAAGAGAGATTTTTTTATTTAGTTTTTTTATGATCCAGCAAACTAGAAGTTAGAGACAAAAACAATATTTTTTTAATTTTTTTCTTTTACCTGCAAAACAAATGTTAGGGATAAAAAAACAATTACATGGATTTTTTATTATTTATTTTATTTATATACAACTCAGAAAAATAAACGAGGTTTCGATAGAAATGAGAGATTCGAATCCGACCTCCGGCCACCGTACGCGACCGAAGTTGAGAGATCGTGGGCAATAGAATAGAACGCGTGAAGATCGAGAAAGTGAGATGAAAGTTCGGAATCAGAGACATATCAAATCGAGATGGATTTTTTTAAAGATCTAGTAAAACAAAATGACGATGGAATTAAAAATCAACGAAATAAACTACGATTAATATAATGTAAAAAAATAAGAAAAATGATGACGGATCTCACCATTGGAGCGGAAATGGACCGTGATCGCCTCGACGAAGGCCGACTCGCTATCACCGGATGGCTCGGAGGCTAGGCACTTTTCTCGACGAAATTTTCTCTCAAGAGATCGGACTCCTCTCTCTAAAGATTGATCAAGTTGAAATGAGGGAGAAGGATTCATATAAATAGAAAATATAGAATGAAATTAGAATTTTTGATTTTTTGGATAAAGAGATATGAGAGATGAAAATTGAAATGAATTTTTGAATTTTTTTGGTGGAAGAGATAAGAGAGATGAAATGAGATAAAGTAAAAGAGATAAAACTATTTACAAAATTATCTATTTTTTTTAATTTTCGTCACTTTATTTATTTGAATTAAAAAATGTTATATTTTTATTTTTTTATGGTGATTAATTAAAAATAACAACTATATAAATATACTATATACATATATGACATTATATACAAGGGTAAATGAGGAAATTAGTCTTTTTTGTTTTAAGAATTTATTATTATTATTTTTTATTTTTATTTTAAATAATTAGTAAAAAATATTTACAAATATATACAAATACAATATGCACAAAATATATGGGAAAATTGCACAAATCACACCAGAAAATCGACTTTTCAACCGTAATTCCAAAAATTATGAAAATACAACCATTTTAAAGATAATTTAATTTTGAATCCAATGGAAGTGAGATTGATTCAATTTGAGCTCATATGGAGCCAGAATTGGTCTTTCAATTAATGCTTAGTGTTTTTTTCCAAGTGTGGCAACTTTTGCTCTATAGATTTAATTATGCAATTATTTTTATTAATTAGGATACAATTTTATTTACAACTTTGATTTTGAAAGTTATTTGATTTGAGGTCAATTAAGGCACAAATAAATTAGCATTAGTTTTATACAGATATACACAAAGTAAGTGAGAAGTATTTACAACAACACAAACACACATTTTTTGGATTTTCTACTTAAGGACCCTTATCTCCCCCCACTTTATTCTTGATCGATCAGGTCAAGTCTTGACCTTCTCTCGGGGTTCGGGTCAGCCTGTATACAATCTTCCCTTTTTTATTTTCTTTTCTTTATTTTTCCTTTATTTATTTATTTTAGGTAAAAATTAGTAAGAAGTGTACAATATTTTCACACAGATGCAAGTTAGTAAGAATATGGAGTTAGTGTTATATGTAGGTATTTTATAAGGGATTTTAAGCTAAAATAAATGAATAAAGATGACGAATCGCAGATTCATCTTCCCCCTATGCTTTACCTTTGCTAGTCCCTTAGCAAACACTTATTTGAAAGAATAAGCGAAGAAAAAGAAAAAGAAAAGGAAAATAAAGTAAGTAGGACAATATTGAGTATTAAACTTATCTTCATAAAATTGTAGTTTGGAGCTCTGTCTGTAACACCCCGTAATTTTCGGGTTTTTCCGAAGTTTGAAAAACCTATTCAATATTATACTCAAAAGAATCGACTCGTCGCAAGCTTTCTAACGAGCCCAAAAACGCAAAATTCCGAGTCCGGATGTGGGAGATATGCCTATTTTGGTGAAGAGGAGTCATGATTTTTGAGGGGGTTAAGGGTTGCGGGATTAGATAAGTTAAGTACGAATTAAGGCTATTTTAGGGTCTCTAAAACTAAGATTTTAAACCCCAACTATATAAAGACCCGCACCCTTCATCTCCCCTCATTCCTACTCCTTTTGCAAACCCTAATCCATCCTTTCTTCCTCCCCAAGTCATTCTCTTATCTCTTTTTCCATCTCCTTCTTCAGAGAATCAAAGAGAGAACAGTGTCACCAAAGTTATCAAAAACTCTCGAAATCTCGTAGACTCGCGACAAGAAGAAGACGAGGAGGGCCGTCGTAAGGGAAAAGCAACCCTCTCATCGGACTCGTGATCGGCTATCGAGCCCGAGGATCAAAGACGTGCACGAGTATAGGAAACAGATCCTTGACTTTCTTCTTTTTCGTATTGTTTGCAATACATGGAGATTGTCATTTTGTAGGGTGTATGTCAGTTTCAATCCTACCCCAGATCTCTCTTTTGCTGTTGGTAATCATCGGTGCCCTCGTTATTTCGGCATGATACATCGGATTTTAGTGGACCGACGTGATGTGTTGAGTTTTTTTTCTATAAATTTCCTGCTTGTGATATAGATAGACATGTGGGTTGTCTTCCTCACGTTCGCAATGTCATACAAGTGCACAAATTGTGATTGATTAAAGTCTTATTTAATTATTACACGTCATGTGGTGTTGGTTAAATGCATCGAGGATATTATTTTTTTAAGTATATTAAACGTGAAACTTTATCATTGCGAGAGAGTTCTTTTTCCTTCCTCTTTTTTTTATCGCACAACTACATGATAGAAACGTTAATCTATATATAGGAAGTGGTTACCAGATAAAAACACCACCCGTATATTATTTTTTTAATTTTTTTTCATTTTACCAATAAGGGGTAATGTCCTGTGCAACATAAAAACGTGGAATAATATAAACACTTATATAAAATTATACAACTTAAAATTGCTGGATGGTAATGTTAGGTCACAGTAGGTAATTGTTATGGTCAATTGTACAAATGCACTGTGACCTAAACGGGTAGTACGTGATATGCAAATAATAATCTTTTAATGTGTAAACCTATTTTCTCCATTTCGTGGATTCATGTATGTATTTATATCACCATTTTTTTTGTTAAATTGCACACCGTTGGAGGAATAACGTGACTTATGTGTCGAGCACCTCTAGGATACATCTTGTCTTAATTTCTGAAAAATCGTTGCAATCTATATTTTTTTTATATACTAAAGGGAGGATATTGGACTTACAGTCTATACATTTTTTTTGCATAGACATATGTTTATATCTGGTGTGCTCAATCTCTCAATCTGGATTAAGACTTATATATGTACAATATTACTCACAGGATATGCTGAGATTACAGTTCCTAGTCATGCATCCTAACATATATGCGATCGGTAATTATTGTTGGGTAACGTTTCATGATATAAATAATCACATATACCCTTTTCGTATTGGTTGGAGTAAAATGCTGTCGTGAAAAGTACACTAGACTATTTTGAGTTATCTTACATCATCCTTGATTTTTCTCTCCTGTACGGGCCATGAATATTCCTTAACAATCTGAGTATGGTGATCAACTCAAGTTAGATATTTACTTATGACACACGTGGGTATGCCTTGATGTGGTTATAAGCTACAACGTATGAAATACACCATGGATTGGGAGTTTTTTTTCCAAGTATCCGGACTAAACATTTCTAAGAAAGAGATAAGTATGCATGCATGAATATGAATGTTAAATATCACAAGGTGGGTGCACACCCTTGTGGTCCGGCTGAGCCGACAGTGAGTCATCCCCACTCGAGGGGCATCATAGAGTGGGGTTGTGGTAGGTACTCTGGTGGAATTGAGGTGGATGTACGCGGGCATCGCACTGTACGGATCCATTTTTGTGGCATTTTTTTGGAGCGAGCGAGACTCCTCCGGCAGACTCGATTGACGAAGTTACGACTCTTTGGGCTAGGTGCCCCCTGTCTCGAGTGTCAGAGTATTACCCACTAGACTAGCTGAAGGATCGCGTTGCGCACAGGTTTTAGATTGCACTATGAATGGAGTGTTGCAGACTTCATCCCTAGTGCAGGCTTTCTCCTTTGACGAGCGAGCCCGGGATAAGTAAATGAGGATAGGAATATAGATATGTCAAAGAATTGGTTTTGATTGCATATGTGTAACATGCCTAGAATATAAGTGATTGTATAATGCTAGATGCTTTTAGAATGTTCTCTTCTACACTTGTTAAGTTACTGCAATTGCATTACCTACCTATAGTCTTTTGATTTTAATTGTTTTATCCTTACTGAGTCAGTTGACTCATGAGTTACATTCTTTGGAAATCCAACAGGAAGTGTAGAGCAGGAGATAGAGGCTCACATCTTTGGTGGTGCATCTGCAGGACGTTGTTAAGGTTGAGGACCAGTTCTTAGTAGTTTTGTTATCCTTCCTTTCCGATTATTTATTTATGATGTAATAAAGAGACTTTCAAGACTGATTGCTATCCGTATGAGGACTTTGTTATCAGTAGAAACTTAGATTTTTCTTTCCTTATCTTGTATAAATGGTATATCATGCAGGTTGTTTATGATTGTTGTTGGGTAATATTGAGAATGAGAGTTGAGATGCGCTACCGTCGAAGCGGGGCATTTCATTTGGTATCAGAGTCCAATTACCCCACCAGTCATAGACAACCGTATGGTAGGAGAAATACCATTGTACATTAGACAAGTAGTCTTCTGATTACTACCAAAAAAAATGATCAAGGTTGACTAGTGACCTCTACTTTAGGATCTAATTACAATTCCCTTTTTATTTCAACACTTGCAGATCATGCCGCCTCGTAGGGATCAGACTTCGCAACAGTTGGCTGCGATGATGGCGATGCTGCAGGATGTGCAGCAGAGACAACTTATGCTCGAGGAGCGATTGTCGAGACCTGCGTCCGAGGGCGGGTCTGGAATGGGTGGGGGAGATGGCGATCCACCACCTCCTCCTCCTCCTCCTCCGTCGCCGCCACCACCGCGACAAGAGGACATATTTTCAAAATATCGTACGGAGAAAGTTCCAGAGTTTTTGGGCAATACAAGCCTAGATGTGGCAGAGAGATGGCTGAAGCGTGTGGAAAAGGTATTTCGCACCATACATGTACCGGATGAGGAGAAGGTTACCCTTGCCACTTATTCCTTAGCTGGCTATGCTGAGGAATGGTGGAGTTCTATGGAGCCGCAGATTGCAATGCCAATTACTTGGGAGAAATTTACTGAGGCATTCCGGGAGCATTTCTATCCAGAATACTTGCTAGATCAGCGCCGCATGGAGTTCACACTACTCGAGCAAGGGAACAAGACTGTGACTACTTATCTAAACAGGTTCACAGAGCTGCTGAAGTATGCTGCTAGCACTGTGCCGACTGAGGCGGACAAGGCATTCAAGTTCTTTCGAGGCCTTCGTAAGGAAATTCGCGAGAGACTATTACCCCTTAGATTGGTTACTATGAAGGAAATGATTGATGCTGCATCACGAGTGGAGGAGGACTTGCGTGAAGGCAGGTCAGTACAAACCAGGCAAGGAGGACCCATCTATTATGGGAGGACTGCTCGTAATGATCGTTCGACAGCACGAAGAGGGCAACGTACCCACCCCTACCGGCATGGCATGTCTACCAGGTCCGCACATGGAGGAGCTCCTACCTTGGGGCAAGCACTTTTCGAGCCATCACGACCATCACATCCAATGGTGAACAGCATAACCGATGCACGTGTTTGCTACCGATGCAACCAAGAGGGGCACATCAGGTCCAACTGTCCGTTTGGAGCTTCACAAATGCGAGGTACTGTACGAGGGGGACGTCCGCAGCACCAGGGACGTGGTTCTACCTCTCGTGGTGGTAGGGGACATCCCAACCAGACTCGAAGCACGACAGGTTCCAGTGGGCCACGAAGAGAAGGACAACTCAATGTCATCACCGATGGGTAAGCACATGCTTCGGGATCCGTAGTACGAGGTATGATTTCAGTAGGCGACTTTACAGCTCATGCTCTTTTTGACTCGGGTGCATCTCATTCCTTCGTATCATGGAGTTTTGCGGATACCTTAGGCCGAGAGACTACCATAGTTTCAAACCCTTATCTTATTAAGGGACCTGGAGGTCAGGTGTTTGTTGTCCATCGAGTATTTCCCGATTGCCCAGTTTATATTGGAGGTTATATGCTGGAGGCGTACTTGCTTCTCATTCAGATGGAGGATTTTGATGTTATTCTCGGCATGGACTGGCTTGAGAATCACCATGCATGTTTAGACTGTTTCCAAAAACAGATTATTTTCAGGATTCCTGAGCTACAAGAATTCGTATTTGATGGAAGCACCTCGTCAAGAGGGGTAACCTGCATATCAGCATTGCAAGCTCATCGTCTGTTATCTCAAGGATGCGAAGGATTTATTGCTCACGTCTTTGATCCTCGGGATCGATAGCCGATCACGAATCCGATGAGAGGGTTGCTTTTCCCTTACGACGGCCCTCCTCGTCTTCTTCTTGTCACGAGTCTACGAGATTTCGAGAGTTTTTGATAACGGTGGTGACACCGTTCTCTCCCTGATTCTCTGAAGAAGGAGATGGAAAAAGAGATAAGAGAATGACTTGGGGAGGAAGAAAGGATGGATTAGGGTTTGGAAAAGGAGTAGGAATGAGGGGAGATGAAGGGTGCGGGTCTTTATATAGTTGGGGTTTAAAATCTTAGTTTTAGAGACCCTAAAATAGCTTTAATTCGTACTTAACTTATCTAATCCCGCAACCCTTAACCCCCTCAAAAATCATGACTCCTCTTCACCAAAATAGTCATATCTCCCACATCCGGACTCAGAATTTCGCGTTTTTGGGCTCCTTAGAAAGCTTGTGACGAGACAATTCTTTTGAGTATAATATTGAATAGGTTTTAAAACTTCGGAAAAACCCGAAAATTACAGGATGTTACATCATAACAACCTTAAAAACAGTCTCGTCCCCGAGACTTAGGATGCAAAAGATGTAATCATAACAACCTTAAAAGGTTGGATCCTATCGAGTAAAAGATAACAACCTTAAAAAGGATGAAAGTAGCTTACATATTACCTTCAAAAAGTTATGGGTAGTCCCGCGCATTTCTGCCTCAGGTTCCTAGGTGGCCTCCTCGGAGTTGTGTCGTTGCCAAAAGATCTTCACCAAGGGTATCTCCTTGTGCCTTAACTTCTTCACTGAGCGATCGATGATCTGAACTGGTTCCTCCGGATAACTCAGGTCAGTATCCACATTAAGGTCATCATGACTAATCGCATGTGATTAGTCATGATGACCTTCATGTGGATACTGACCTGAGTTATCCGGAGGAACCAGTTCAGATCATCGATCGCTCAGTGAAGAAGTTAAGGCACAAGGAGATACCCTTGGTGAAGATCTATTGGCAACGACACAACTCCGAGGAGGCCACCTGGGAACCTGAGGCAAAAATGCGGCGGGACTACCCATAACTTTTTGAAGGTAATATATAAGCTACTTTCATCCTTTTTAAGGTTGTTATCTTCTACTCGATAGGATCCAACCTTTTAAGGTTGTTATGATTACTTCTTTTGCATCCTAAGTCTCGGGGACGAGACTGTTTTTAAGGTTGTTATGATGTAACACCCCGTAATTTTCGGGTTTTTCCGAAGTTTTAAAACCTATTCAATATTATACTCAAAAGGATCGACTCGTCGCAAGCTTTCTAACGAGCCCAAAAACGCGAAATTCCGAGTCCGGATGTGGGAGATATGCCTATTTTGGTGAAGAGGAGTCATGATTTTTGAGGGGGTTAAGGGTTGCGAGATTAGATAAGTTAAGTACGAATTAAGGCTATTTTAGGGTCTCTAAAACTAAGATTTTAAACCCCACCTATATAAAAACCCGCACCCTTCATCTCCCCTCATTCCTACTCCTTTTCCAAACCCTAATCCATCCTTTCTTCCTCCCCAAGTCATTCTCTTATCTCTTTTTCCATCTCCTTCTTCAGAGAATCAAGGAGAGAACAGTGTCACCACCTTTATCAAAAACTCTTGAAATCTCGTAGACTCGCGACAAGAAGAAGATGAGGAGGACCGTCGTAAGGGAAAAGCAACCCTCTCATCGGATTCGTGATCGGCTATCGAGCCCGAGGATCAAAGACGTGCACGAGTATAGGTAACGGATCCTTGACTTTCTTCTTTTTTGTATTGTTTGCAATACATGGAGATTGTCATTTTGTAAGGTGTATGTCAGTTTCAATCCTACCCCAGATCTCTCTTTTGCTGTTGGTAATCATCGGTGCCCTCGTTATTTCGGCATGATACATCGGATTTTAGTGGACCGACGTGATGTGTTGAGTTTTTTTTCTATAAATTTCCTGCTTGTGATATAGATAGACGTGTGGGTTGTCTTCCTCACGTTCGCAATGTCATACAAGTGCACAAATTGTGATTGATTAAAGTCTTATTTAATTATTACACGTCATGTGATGTTGGTTAAATGCATCGAGGATATTATTTTTTTAAGTATATTAAACGTGAAACTTTATCATTGCGAGAGAGTTCTTTTTCCTTCCTCTTTTTTTTATCGCACAACTACATGATAGAAACGTTAATCTATATATAGGAAGTGGTTACCAGATAAAAACACCACCCGTATATTATTTTTTTATTTTTTTTCATTTTACCAATAAGGGGTAATGTCCTGTGCAACATAAAAATGTGGAATAATATAAACACTTATATAAAATTATACAACTTAAAATTGCTGGATGGTAATAGTTAGGTCACAGTAGGTAATTGTTATGGTCGTTGTACAAATGCACTGTGACCTAAACGGGTAGTACGTGATATGCAAATAATAATCTTTTAATGTGTAAACCTATTTTCTCCATTTCATGGATTCATGTATGTATTTATATCACCATTTTTTTGTTAAATTGCATACCGTTGGAGGAATAACGTGACTTATGTGTCGAGCACCTCCAGGATACATCTTGTCTTAATTTCTGAAAAATCGTTACAATCTATATTTTTTTTATATACTAAAGGGAGGATATTGGACTTACAGTCCATACATTTTTTTTGCATAGACATATGTTTATATCTGGTGTGCTCAATCTCTCAATCTGGATTAAGACTTATATATGTACAATATTACTCACAGGATATGCTGAGATTACAGTTCCTAGTCATGCATCCTAACATATATGCGATCGGTAATTATTGTTGGGTAACGTTTCATGATATAAATAATCACATATACCCTTTTCGTATTGGTTGGAGTAAAATGCTGTCGTGAATAGTACACTAGACTATTTTGAGTTATCTTACATCATCCTTGATTTTCTCTCTTGTACGGGCCATGAATATTCCTTAACAATCTGAGTATGGTGATGAACTCAAGTTAGATATTTACTTATGACACACGTGGGTATGCCTTGATGTGGTTATAAGCTACAACGTATGAAATACACCATGGATTGGGAGTTTTTTTCCAAGTATCCGGACTAAACATTTCTAAGAAAGAGATAAGTATGCATGCATGAATATGAATGTTAAATATCACAAGGTGGGTGCACACCCTTGTGGTCCGGCTGAGCCGACAATGAGTCATCCCTACTCGAGGGGCATCGTAGAGTGGGGTGGTGGTAGGTACTCTGGTGGAATTGAGGTGGATGTACGCGGGCATCGCACTGTACGGATCCATTTTTGTGGCATTTTTTTGGAGCGAGCGAGACTCCTCCGACAGACTCGATTGACGAAGTTACGACTCTTTGGGCTAGGTGCTCCCTGTCTCGAGTGTCAGAGTATTACCCACTAGACTAGCTGAAGGATCGCGTTGCGCACAGGTTTTAGATTGCACTATGAATGGAGTGTTGCAGACTTCATCCCTAGTGCATGCTTTCTCCTTTGACGAGCGAGCCCGGGATAAGTAAATGAGAATATGAATATAGATATGTCAAAGAATTGGTTTTGATTGCATATGTGTAACAGGCCTAGAATATAAGTGATTGTATAATGCTAGATGCTTTTAGAATGTTCTCTTCTACACTTGTTAAGTTACTGCAATTGCATTACCTACCTATATTCTTTTGATTTTAATTGTTTTATCCTTACTGAGTCAGTTGACTCATGAGTTACATTCTTTGGAAATCCAACAGGAAGTGTAGAGCAGGAGACAGAGGCTCACATCTTTGGTAGTGCATCTGCAGGACGTTATTAAGGTTGAGGACCAGTTCTTAGTAGTTTTGTTATCCTTCCTTTCCGATTATTTATTTATGATGTAATAAAGAGACTTTCAAGACTGATTGCTATCCGTATGAGGACTTTGTTATCAGTAGAAACTTAGATTTTTATTTCCTTATCTTGTATAAATGGTATATCATGCAGGTTGTTTATGATTGTTGTTGGGTAATATTGAGAATGAGAGTTGAGATGCGCTACCGTCGAAGCGGGGCATTTCACTGTCAGACCTTTGGATTATTAGTGTGTCGGAACTTCTGTGAGACTTAGAATTTTAAAATCGACAACCTTCAAGTTCTACACATCATTGTCACAGTTTCGGCTCAGAAGTCATCTTAGATCAATCCTCTTCCTAAAGAACACCCTATGAACATTGAACAATCGACTCATGTGTGTGAAAGGTTGTAGCTCTTCCCATCCAGAATGCCAGACTACCATGCAAATCCCCTCTCCAGTAACTCATCCTCGGGGAGTCAGGTATTTCCTTCTAAGGTCTGTCGTGCTGTGTTCACAATCGAATTGGGGGAGAAGTTAGAAGAAGGAGAAAAGAACTGGAGGGTGGCCAGTGTAGTAACCTCTCCTAGTGAAGCTGGCCAATGTAGCCAAGTCTCCACCAAGATATGCAGATTTTTTTGATGCTTGGACCTTTTTGGTCAGATATTTATTTGGTAGTGGCTTCTTTGTATTTGGATTTTTGGTGGTTCTGCTTGGAACTTATTGTGTCCCTACGAATATAGAATTTTTTTATTTCTGTACATTTTTTGGGGTCTTAGAAAAAATTGTGCCCGGCCGTCCATCCCTTTTCCGAAGCTTTATTTCAACCCGTACTCCGATCTTTAGATTTCCACGCTACCAGAAAAGAAACTCACACAATCTTCCAACATCCCGTCTGAGTTAAGCTATGCGCATAGTGCGAGAGTACAAATTGATTCCCTATTCCAGAGTTATACCCAGAATGAAGAGACCAGGTTAGACACTAAGAGTCAAACGCTGCACATTGTCATGTGGAACTCAAAGAATTAAGTCAAAGACCTGAAGCTTCTAAAATCCTATTTCTTGGTGAAGTTCCTCTGAGAATTAGGTGGATTAAGGTCCAACTAAGCTCCATTCTTTAAATTTATTCCAGACATAGTTTAAATGTCAATACTATCCTGAATAATGCGCATGTAAATGCAAAATACGAACAATGCAAAGAGTTTTTTTTTGAAAAGTAATGATGCACATGTGAAAAGAACCATTTTTTAAACAATTTTCTAATTTTGAACTTTTTATGGATTTTTGGAGGAAAATGCAGATGTAAAAGAAAGATTTTTTTTGAATTATGCAAGTTTTTATAGATTTTTGGTTTTGTAGTTTTTTTAAAGGAAGAGGGGTTAGTAATAAAGAAGTAGTAGTATATACAAGGTTTTTTTTTGTTTGTTTTTTTTGTTTTATTTTGTTTTTTTATTTTATTTTGTTTTTGTTTTTATTTTTTTGTTTTCTTGTTGTGTTTTTTTACACGTGAATTTTACAAATTATACACATAACCCCCCAAATAAACATATTTAAAAGTACGAGTTATGTCTAAAGTATATATACAATATATACGATACCCCCTTATACTTAGCTTGAACTATGTCCTCATAGTTATCAGAGAGCGAAAAAGGAAGACATAACTCGTGCTAAGTATAGAAAAGTGAAAAGACTCCTATGCTACAACGACTCAAAGAAAGGATAAAAAGAAGAGAAGTTGGTGATCCCCCCATACTTAGGATCAAGTAATCCTAAGTATAGTAGAGTGTACAAAAGGGGAAAACCGATGACGAGAATGTACATACTCAAAAATAAAAAGACACGATATGAACAACAGGCACCCCCCTATACTTAGGGTAGTATATCCCTAAGTATAGGCAACAACAAGAGTGATGAACATGAATAATATAAACAGCACAAATCATTCGCCCCCCTATACTTCGGATAAAGCATATCCTAAGTATAGAGTACACACACACACGAAAAAGGGGTGAATGATAAAATGGGAGAAGAAAGAGTGAAACGAAAGGATATATAAGAGGAGTGGATGTACAAAGGTTAAGAAGGTAGAAAGCGAACCTTCGTGCGGGACCACTGAGGTATGGATATGACAAGGAGTAGGTCGATATTGGGATCATCATTAGACATAAACTAAGTAGGATCAACCAAGAATGTATCCTCAGCGGTTTCAGATTGTGCAGGCCTAAACCGGTTATTGGAAGTAGTGTGGTCATGTTCTGCCTGGGAAGTCTCGTAAACATCAAAGTAAAATGGCTCGAAATCATTATTAAAAAAAGTAGGATCAATTTCAGCCTAGCAAGCCTCTACCGGATCATTATCTTTATCAAAAGGCCCAAATTCCTTTATAAAAGCAATGAAATCAAATTTGTCCTGATTGGTCTCATCTGAATCAGGGTGAATAGGAACGGACTCATCAGTGAAAGTAGTCGAATAATGTCCGTCCTGCCTAGTCTCAGGGTCTGCCTTCCGTTCTATGGTGTCTATCGTGTGAATTCCGCGGATGTCATCTTTGCATCTCCACATACCAGAAGGGAGAACTCCAAGGTCTATGCTTTCTGAGTCTTACTCCTTGAAGAGGAATTCCTGGGTTTCATTATAATCCAACACATAACAAGAATCTCTGATATTATCACCGAGGTCAAATTCCTTAGGGTTGGCTA
Organism: Ottelia alismoides; assembly: GCA_037367405.1. Lineage (NCBI taxonomy): Eukaryota > Viridiplantae > Streptophyta > Magnoliopsida > Alismatales > Hydrocharitaceae > Ottelia > Ottelia alismoides. Next base: position 381,094 of record JAZKJV010001985.1, read on the forward strand.
ACACGGGCGATATGGGATGCAGGACTCTGGTAAGTAGTGAGTGTAGTGATCAACACATCGCTCCCTACATCAGAACAGAAGGAATCTCTCCTGAACCATAATCAATAACAACTCCTACAGAGGTGAGGAAAGGCTGTCCCAGGTTGATTGGAGGGTGCTCCACAGGGGTGGAGGTCTCCATGGGCATTATAGTAAAATCCGAAGTAAAATTCATGCCCTGAATAAGAATGACAATGTTTTCTAGAATACCCTTCGGCCTGTTGATAGATCCATCAGCAAATTGAACTATCATCCTGGTTTTCTTGAGAGGCCCAAGATGAAGAGATTGTACCATAGAGAAGGGTATTATATTGATTGAAGAACCACCGTCAAGGAGAGTGTTATCACAATAATAGTCAGATATGGAGCAACTCACAAGAGGTGTGGCAGTGTTCCCTTTCTTAATATGGACGGTGAGAGATGGTGTAGGCAGTGGCCATGGTCAAGATATGATGCTCAGATCTCCTCCTTCACTTTCACTTCTTGTATTGAGGAGTAGATAAATCTGTCATGGCCTATTGAAGTGGGGCTTTAATAATCTAGTGAATGGTAGCCAACACTTCAGGTTCAGTCAACATTTTTTTGAATTTTTGGACCTCCTCCATACAAGGGAGGAGATCAGAATTAGCATATACATGAGGACTGTCAAGAGCAGTCTGTATAGTGGAATCCTCAGGGTCAAGGTTGGGACATGATGTGAATATATGGTGGGTAGATGATCGGACATTTGGGTCATCTCCTCACAAAATGAATCAATAATGTATCTCCCAGAATCTTTTGACATTTTAAATTTTTCTCATTTTTTTAATTTTGGGCGATTGCAAGCTCTCATGATTATCCTCAAGTGAATCCATATCCTCAAATAGTGGAGCAGCATTCTGGCTCATAATTATGTTAAATAGATTGCTAATCCTCGAATTCATATGCTCCACATCTGGTTCAGGGTCTCAAGTGTGGATATCATGAAAGGTGATTCCAAAATCCCAGGATCGGGTGAGTTGAATGAGGGTGGGTAAAAATCAAAGTCCTCCGATTCTTGAAATAATGGGTTACGCAGATATGCACAAAAATCAGGAGGAAAGTCCTCCTGGAAGAAGGAAGGTGGATCATCTGGAGAGTACGAGTTATCTGCGAAGATCGGATTAAAATAACTCCAGTCGGCCATCTCCGAAACAAAAGGCGGGGTCAGGAGAGCACGAGGGTCAAGTCAAAAGATATGGAGAAAAAGACGCAAATGCACAGAAGGATCTAGCAAGCAAACAAGCAATCAAACAGAATACAAACCCCCAGTTCACCAACTCAACTCAAAGTGAAGACCATGAAGGTTTGGTCAATTATCTTGTCAATTTTATAGTTTGGTGACAATTAATCTATCAAAGCGGTTAAAGCGAGCTGTTAGGAATCCCACTCTCAGGAGACTGACCCAATCCTAATGTTAGATCTTTCCCAGCCAGTATGAATTGCGGACCGTTTACCGGCTACCCGATCAATTCAATCTGTTAAGGACGTCGCGGGCCACTTTACCGGCTACCGGAGAGATCCTCATTGGAGAACGACTAACCCAAGATAGTAGTCTAAAAAGAGTTCAGGCGTGTTCTATCCTAGTGTGCGGGTCGCTCTCTTGCTCAAGCAAACCAAATAATGAGGGGATTACTCTCCCCAAAATAATGATTTTTCCTTATGTTTATTTTAGGTTCGAGTTTTCTTTAGCAGTCCCGTATTTTAGGCAATTGTCACTTGGTTAAAATATTTTCAAAGAATCGCCTACCGAGTGTCCAATTTTCTTTTTAACTTATGTGAGTGAAAACAAGGAAGGAGATCGGAAATGCCAATGCACGATTAAAAGCAATGATGCATGCAGGGGTTAGAGATGCGTACCTTGTCGCCAGCACTCTACATGCAAGTGATCTGCGCAGAATTTAAATAAACTATCCTATATGATGCAAGTGAACCGTCCTAGATGATAGCTTCTATTAACGGACAAGAATTAGTTAATTTGACTAAGTCCAAATTACGCTCTACTCTATAGGCACAGAAATTTCTTGTTTAGGGTGTTTGAACCTAATTAATTACCTGGCTCAAGCAAATTAATTAAAGCAATCAAGAGGTAGCTCACGAAATCCGTGGGAAACAAAGAAAAATAAAGGCGATGAAAATAAAACCGGTGAGGTCCCCCAAGTGCACCGGCACTTGGCGAAACAGACCCCGCAACAAATGAATGTCCTTTTACAGAATTCAAATGGAAAAGAAAAACTCTCTCTCTTTAAAAAAAAATTCTCATCTCCCACAATTCTTCTTCTCATCTTCTCACGCTATTCTGTGGCTTGGTGAAGAATCAAACCACCTCCACGTCGCTTGGGTGCTTCGGCTCTCTTAGGATCGCCTCCTTCGCTCCGCGGACCCTCGCAAGAAAAAGAAAAGAGAATGTGTAAGAAATACAATTATCAAATATGAGAAAAGAAAAATGAAATGAAGTAGTGAATATGAACAATGAAGTGAATGTGGAAAATTATACAACCAAGAATAGTAGGTCAAAAGAGAAACCAAACTACCCTCGTCGTGCCTCCCCGGCAACGATGCCATTTTGTTGACACGAGATTCTCGGTGGATCAGATAAATTAATGGTAAAAAGGTCGTTGCTATCCCGAAAAATCCCGTGAAAAACAAACAAATCTTTTTTTATTTTTGCTACTTATTAACCTGTATAGCTGACATGGTCGAACTCAAAGAGGCTACAATTCCCGAGGGTTATTCAACTAATCAGAAAATAATTAGAGAAAACAAGAATCTCAAAAGACAACTATCCTTGGTTTTTGTGATTTTTTATCTTTTATTTTTTTAAAATTTTTTTATTTCTAATTATTTTTTATATTTTCTGACTGTCAAATTTTTAGTGATTTTGATTTTGTGATTTTTTTAATTTTCAGAAATAACGAACAATATAAACAAACACAAGAAATATGCACACCAACTTTTTTTTGTAATTTTAATTATATAAAAAATGCTCAGAAAATCAAGAGAAAATATTTTTGGGTTTTAAAAGTTTTAAAAAGTTTTGGAAATTTTTGTGGAATTTTCAGATGTTTTTATGATTTTATAAAAATCAAATGGTAAGAAAATGTGAAATTGTGCACAGCATGGAGTAATTTGCAACTTAAAAATATTTTAAGTGCCCAAAACTCCTGGAAATTATTTTTATGACAAACTACAAGCAAATATCTACAATCAGAAACTGAAATCACAATTTTTAAATTTACGTAGATTTTTTTATGATTTTTTAAGATTTTTAGTATTTTTCATTTTTTTGGGTTTTGTAAAGAGTTAATGCACAAAAAATGGTCAGAAATTAAAAGACACCAAAAGACACCTTCAGAATTTTTTTGGAATTTTTACGCAATTTTTCAAATTTTTATAAATTTTCAAATTCTGAACGGACAAAAAGACACTATTTTTGATTTTTTAAGTATATCTAATATCAACAAAGGCTATGAAAATTTTAAATAATGTAGAAAAATACAGCAGGAGCATACAAATTTTTTTTCAGAATTTAGTGACCATGAAAAACATTTATTTGATCAAAAGAGCATGCAAAGTTTATGTCTGAAATGCAGGGATGTAATTGCAAATATGCAAAGTTTTCACATTAAATGAGTAATCGAAATAAAATGTGGGATGGAACACGTAATTTACCCAAGTGCGTCGCATGTGAGTTTGCTGCCAGGAGGCTCTTCTGCGTAATTTGAACACCTTCGTAGGGGTTAAGTGCAATTTTCTCAAAAGTTAATTTTTTATTCAAATCCCCACCTAGGGTTCCTGGATGTCTTTGTTTCTCAAAGGCCAAGGAGGGAAGATGTACCGCCGCCGCCCTCTTCAACAACAAGGCAGAGGAGGGCGAGAGATGTCGGTTGGGCGTGGCACGGACGCACGTCGCGACGGGCTGGGTCACTGCAAGGGAGGTACGGTCGGCAGGTTCACTGCAGGGCACAGCCATGGCACGCTTCCCTACGTGCGGGCTCGGAGGTCAGGCTGAGGAGACCGTGAAGGAGTGAATCTCGGGAACGGCGTACTGGATGCCGCCGCGAAAGTGTTGCGGCGCACAGATCTAAAAGGCGGCGTGCGGGGCTGCGGGGTCGCGCGCAGCTGGGCGGTGCGGGCTTGCCGGCTGCTGGATGCGAGGCTGCAGAGGGACTGCCGCATTGTCGAAGGCAGAGACCTGTAGTGTACGGGCGGCGGGGGTGGCAGCCCACCGTTGTTGCTGTTGTTTTTATTTTTATTTTTATTTTTTGTTTTTTATGTTTTTTGTATGTACTCAGACAGTAAATAAAAGGAAAATTTTTTATATTATTATTTTTTACAGGAAATATAATTAGAAATAGAAAGAGAGATTTTTTATTTAATTTTTTTATGATCTTGCGAAACAGAAGTTAGAGACAAAAATAACATTTTTTAATTTTTTTTATTTTACCTGCAAAACAAATGTTAGGGATAGAAAAACAATTACATGGATTTTTTATTTTTTATTTTATTTATATACAACTCGGAAAAATGAACGAGGATCCGGCGGAAATGAGAGACTCGAATCCGATCTTCGGCCACCATATGCGGCTGGAGCTGAGAGATCGTGGACGATAGAATAGAACGCGTGGAGATCGAGAAAGTGAGATGAAAGTTCGGAATCAGAGACGGATCAAATCGAGATGGATTTTTTTTAATGATCTAGAAAAATAAAATGACGATGGAATTAAAAATCTACGAGATAAACTACGATTAATCTAAGATAAAAAATTAAGAAAAATGATGACGGATCTCACCTTAGGAGCGGAAATGGAACGTGATCGTCTCGACGAAGGCTGACTCACTTTCGCCGGACGACTCGGAGGCTAGGCACTTTTCTCGACGAATTTTTTTCTCGGAGAAGGGGCTCCTCTCTCTAAAGATTGATCAAGTTGAAATGAGGGAGAAGGAGCCATATAAATAGAAAAGATAGAATGAAATTTGAATTTTTGATTTTTTTGGATAAAGAGATAAGAGAGATGAAAATTAAAAGGACTTTTTGATTTTTTTGGTGGAAGAGATAAGAGAGATGAAATGAGATAAAGTAAAAGAGATAAAAATATTTACAAAATCATCTATTTTTTTAATTTTCGTTACTTTTTTATTTGAATTAAAAAATGTTAATTTTTTATTTTTTTATGTTGATTAATTAAAAATAGCAACTATATACATTTATATATACATATATGACATTATATATAAGGGTAAATGAGGAAATCAGCCTTTTTTGTTTAAAGAATTTATTTTTTTATTTTTATTTTTATTTTAAATAATTAGTAAAAATATTTACAAATATATACAATACAATATGCACAAAATACATGGGAAATTGCATACACCACCCCAGAAAACCAACTTTTCAACCGTAACTCCAAAAATTATGAACATACAACAATTTTAAAGATAATTTAATTTCGAATCCAATGGAAGTGAGATTGATTCAATTTGAGCTCATATGGAGCCGGAATTGGTCTTTTAATTAATACTTAGTGGCTTTTTCCATGTGTGGCTACTTTTATTCTGTACATGATTTAATTATGCAATTATTTTTATTAATTAGGATATAATTTTATTTACAACTTTGGTTTTGAAAGTAATTATATTTGAGGTCAATTAAGGCACAAATAAATTAGTGTTAGTTTTATAAAGATATATACAAAACATGTGAGAAGTATTTTCAACAGCACACACACATTTTTTTGATTTTCTGCTTAAGGACCCTTATCTCCCCCTACTTTATTCCTGGTCGATCATGTCAAGTCTTGACCTTCTCTCGGGGTTCGGGTCAGCCTGTATACAATCTTCCCTTTTTTTATTATCTTTTCTTTATTTTCCTTTATTTATTTAATTTAGGTTAAAATTAGTAAGAAGTATACAATATTTACACACAGATGCAAGTTAGTAAGAATATGGAGTTAGTGTTATATGCTGGTGTTTTATAAGGGATTTTAAGCTAAAATAAATAAATAAAGGTGACGAATCGTAGATTCATCAATGGCATAGATGCTGAGTGACCTGAAGACCCAGATCATGTGTCTCTAGGAGGCAGAAACGGCTTCTCAGCCCCGTCTCAGGTTATGGGCAGATCCCAATAGTAGCAGCAGCTCGACCCAGCCCTCCGCCCACTACGGACATGTGCATCACATACATGCAGAGCCGTTCCAGCAGCAGCATCAGCAGTATGTCCAACTACAACCATCCCTAGACAGCCAGATGGTAGTCTACCACCCGGATTAGCCCCTAGCAGTTCTTCCTCCACCCACTTACGAGGAGCCGTTGATGGAAGTCAACGGGATTTGGTATGATCGACCTAGGGGTGCTAATCGAATCGAATACATTCGAATACACCTAGATTCAGATTCAATTCAATATACAATTTTCGAATCCGAATTTGAATCGAATATTAAACGAATTTCTAATTTAAATTCAAATTCAATTCGTTTGGAGTTTCGAATATTCAAGTTCGATTCATTTTACATCGAATTAGAATTTATTTAATAGTGTAACTAATAATAAAAAAATATATTAATAATATTTTAAATTTCAAAGAATTAACTAGACTTTGTTATACGAATTTATGAAAAAAATAATTGAGATAAATAAAAAACTTTTAATATAAATGGTAAAATTCAATAGATAATATAAATTGCATCAAAGTACCTAACTTTTGTCATTCATGTATGTCTCTTGCACTCCTCATTTGCTATTTTTGTACCTATGGTGAATTGAATATATAAAGAAAAAATAATTATTGACATCTTGATAAACCATTGATCTTTTCTTTTTGTACCTATGATGAAAATTCAATCAATGCGTCTCCACCTTTCAACTGGCACTCCATCAACTTTCTCATTCTCTTTGGTAAATGATTCATAAACCATTAATCTTTTCTTTCTATCAATTCTATTAGTTATTTCAGGAATCGATTTTCTATTTCTTCACCCTCTTCTTCTACTTTTTCATTAATATCATCATCATGCCCAATGACTCTCTCATGGACACTATCTTGAGAAGATGGTATGCTTAAATTAGACTTCTAAAAATAAAATGAAAATACATACTCAAAACTATATTTTAAATTCCATACCAATATAGAAAAACAAGATAGAGATTAATAGATATACATGTCCAAAATAATAACCAAAAGATTGTGTTCCACATTTCTCCGAAGAATCCTCCATATCCCCCCTCCCCCTATTGTGACATATCTCCATGATATCTGAGAAAAAAAGAATCACTAAATTCCATCAGAACCATAAAACGTCGATGTGAACTGACTTATGGAGCTGAATCCAGCATCTGAGGTGTATAAAAATCGATAGACCAGACTGAGAACTCGGTTGGTATGGCTCCATCTTCATTTTTCTAATATTTAATATTTTTTCTACATCAAGCATGAACAGTTCATGCTTACCTCATTGTAATGCACTCTTATGGAGGTATAGTTGGGCTTATTAAATTTTATGATGATATTTCCTTCTTGATAACCTAGTCCCCTTATAATCTTGATGAGAAATGGAATTTAGTTTCAGTTATGATCTTTTGTACATTTAGCCATTTAGGCAAAGCTCAAAAATCTTGAAATCTATGCATATCTTAATTGTCTCTAAGATATTATTTGTATTAAAATGCTTGGTTGTCCATATCATAAGATCTGGATACTATAATGGATGGGAGGATTAAGAGTGTGATTAAGGAAAAGATTGTTAGAAATTTGAAATCTATGACCTTGGGATGGGTTTTAAAAATTTAGTATGTGTTTTGTTTGCAAATTTTACATCTAGAATGACCTGGAATGGGAGAAGTCGTCGTTGCTCAAAGCTGAAGGCTCGTCGATGTCACCAACGAGGTTGCTGAGTTGATGAAGCTCCCTCTCTCTCTCTCCTGTTGTCAGATGGCGTAGAATCACAGTGGTGGGAGAATATTTAAAGGGGAAGCTTGGCGTCCCGATGATGGGAGGCGGGGTTTTCGTGGAGGATATGGAGCGTGAGGAAAGGAGTCATGGAAAGCGTGGACAATCATGAGGATCGTGGATGAGTGGGGTTGGTCAGGGAGTGGCTAGTGAGTGGAGAAGATGGATGATGCGATCGGGAAAATAGGAAGGGGGCGGTGGTTTTGCGAGGTAGGGCGACGTGGGCGAGGGTGTTGGAGGTTGACGATAAAGCCTCCACCGTTGGATCTCGTGATCCAATGGTGGAGTGGTGGGTGCTTATGTGCGGCTAGGATTAGATCGGGGATGCATGATCGGTGGGCGTAGGAAGCGCCACGTGACGAGATGTGGTGAAGGCGCTAAAAGATGGTGGAGATGGAATCGGGGATAAGGATAGGAGGGTCGAGGATGTAGCAGGAACTAATGGTGGGGATTCCATCGATGGATGGAGGATCGAGGGGCGCAAAAAGCGCCACGTGTCGTGATGAGGCATAGGCTGGGGTGAGCATTTTAGATGCGTTCGCTCTTTTCTACATCAAGCATGAATAGTTAATGCTTACCTCATTGCAATGCACTCTTATGGGGTCATAGTTGGGCTTATTAAAGTTTATGATGATATTTCCTTCTTGATAACCTAGTCCCCTTGTAATCTTGATGAGAAATGGAATTTAGTTTCAGTTATGATCTTTTGCACATTTAGTCATTTATCAAAGCTCAAAATCCTTGAAATCTGTGCATATCTTAATTGTCTCTAAGATATTATTTGTATTCAAATGCTTGGTTGTCCTTATCATAAGATCTGGATACTATGACGGATGGGAGGATTAAGAGTGTGATTGAGGAAAAGGTTGTTAGAAATTTGAAATCTATGACCTTGGAATGGTTTTAAAAATTTAGTATGTGTTTGTTTGCAGATGTTACATCTAGAATCACATAAATTGTTTGGATATAATTAAATCTTAAGATTTTACGGTAAAATGGGGGTGTATGGTAAGTAGCTGCGGGGATGATGGAGAGATGCTGGCGACGTTGGTGAGCCTAGAACCAGTATCATTGTCGACGACGAGGGAGGATGGGAGCTGGTGGTGGGGTCGGCTACCAGGAGAGTGGTGTTATTAGTGGTGGGAGCAAGGAGAAGCAGAGACTGGAGCCGACGACGTTGGAGAGAGCGAGCAGGAGCGAGAGGCTGGAGCCAGTAGCGTTGGAGAGAGCGAGCATGAGATGGAGGCTGGAGCCAGCAACATTGGAGAGAGCAAGAGGTTGGCGCTGGCGATGTTGGAGAGCAGAAGCAAATGTTCGGATTTTTTTTCTCATGAGTGAAGAGGAGAGAGAGAGAATTTGGGGGTGTAAAGAGGGGGTATATTGTATGCAATGGGCATCCAGAAATTGGGATGTTTAGAGTAAGATGATAAAAATTTTATTTATTATATTAAGGCGTGCATCATGTGTGGGGATTTTATAAAATATATACTACATTTATTTACATATATATAATGCTTCATACCATATCATATATGCATGTATCGAATCGAATCAAATTGTTTTTGAACGAATCCAAGTGGATTTATATTCGATTCATTTGGGAATCGGATCTAAATGTTAAATTCAAATTCAGTTCATTTGATTTCGAATCGAACTTTTTTCGAATTTTTATCGAACAAATCATAGTCGAATTTGAATGATTCAATTCAATTAGCAGCCTTAGACCGACCTCATCCTGGGATCCGACGAGACCATCCCGGATTCCGTTGGTCGACCGGAGGTGCCTCATCCCAGCAGCAGCCTCCATTCAAGGTGTCCAGTACAGCCAGCAACACCAGCAGCCCCAATTCCCACAACCATAGCTACATTACCAACAGGGTCCTCATCCCTATCAGCAGGGACAACCGTGGAGGCAGCAGCAGTAGCCTCAACAGTTCTCTCACCACTATCCCCCTCATCCTTCTCAGTAGCAACAACCTAACTTTCATAGAGGCCACCCATCCGGTTCTCATGGGCCCGCCTATGAGAACCCAGCTTTAGATGATTTAGCCTGCCTTATCTCTGATCAGCAGGCTACATTCAAGCGGGAGATGGATGAGTTCCGTCAGGAGATGAGGGAGATAGTGAAGGGCAAGGCCGCCATACCTGCTCAGATCGAGCCGAATCCAAACAACCTGAAGAGGAAGTCTGAGCAGGTAGAGTTTACAAAGGTTACCAGTCCTAGTGACTCACTTGGTGATATTTCTGCACATACTTTTGATGCTGACTTTGTTACACTTAGTAGCGTAGGATGTCAGTCGGCAGTGCCTCATCTGAGTGACGACCGCATGAGGACTCAGGAGCGCCGGATGAGGAGGAGAGCGGTGCTGATGCCACTCATTATGATGTTGATAACGGTGGTGTTGACGCCACCAAGGATGTAGATCCAACTGACGGTACTGAGGCCGTCACTTCTCCAGATGCAGGAGGTGGTACTGACGCCACCAGAGATGATGATGTTGAGCCAGAGTGCGGTGCTGATGCCACAAGTACCGAGGCCACCCATTCTATTCCTGTTGCATTTCCTTTTGCTTCTGTATCTCGGGACTATTCTGGAAAATCTAATAAAGGAAAGGGTTCTTTATTTGAGTCCATCTGCGATGCCTGGAGATATGTGTATGGATTCTGTTTCACCACAGTAGGGACCCAATCCTAGCCCTCCATCTGAGGAGGGCCCAACCATCCCCTTCCCTCAAGCACTCCGCTTGGCTAAGGGGACTAAAAAAGAAAATCCAAAAAAATCTCAGCATCTAGAGTTCAACCAGCAGATGATAGACAGATTCCAGATTCTGCTGACTCTACAAGAGGCCTTGGAGTACATCCCTCTCTTCCAGAGGAACCTTAGAGAGAAGACCACTATTTGCAGGAAGAGGAGGAACCATCATTCAGAGATCCATGTGCTCACTCGTGACACCTGCTTCGCCATCCAGAACCATCTGCCAGAGGCCAGATGCAGGAGCTCCCTATGTTAGATGTCACATACACGAGCAGAGGTTTGATCGGACTCTATTAGACATCAACTCTTATATCAACCTACTTCCGGCAACCTTCCTCAACTGATTCAAGCTTGGACCTCTTCGACAGAGCAGGAAAGTCCTTTAGTTTGCTGATCGATCTGTCAAGAGGCCGAAGGGGTTGTTGAAGGACGTGGTCATCACAATTCAGAGCCTGAAACTCCCCGTGGACTTTGTTGTGTTGGATATGGAGATCCCTGAGTCGGTGACCGATACCCCCCCAGCATTCTAGGACACCCGTTCTTGGCCACAGCTAAGGCAGTGTCTGATCATGATAGCGGGAAGGTATACTTCCACGCCGAGGGAGAGAGTGTACAAATAGAGATGATCGATGAGACCAGAGCGCGAGGTTCAACCTGCTCGGAGCTGCTTAGTGATTCAGAGCAGATGACAGAGGCAGAGAGAGACGTCCACCATGAGTGCGATTTTGTGATCACAGATGATGAAGCCCTTGGACAGATCCCGTTTCATGAGTCATCGTCTCACATTCAGATCCCACTGATTCTCAGAGTCCAGCAGAGGAGAGCTTGGAGAGCGCATTCTTGGCAGAAGACACATTTGAGGCAACAGATCGCGTTCAGGATAGTGAGGCAGTTGATATTTCTCTTGATTGAGATTTAGATCCCTTGGAGTCAGATATTAATTGGGCAGAGTTTGATGAATTGATTCCATGTCTGATTCCTACAGAGCCAGCAACTAGGGTGGAGATTGATCCTATTCAGAGTACATACCCACCAACAGAGCAGTCTTCACCGGATTGTCATGATCAGCATGAGTTCTCCCATGCAGATTTGGTTGCTTTCACTCAGACCTTTCTGAGGCCAGATTTGCCAGCTCCCAGTTGCCCAGAGCTGAAGCCTTGCTGTAGTCGCTGAAGTATAGGTTCCTTGCGGCCGAGCATGAGATGCACCCAGTCATTATCTTAGCAGATTTGACTGGAGAGCAAGAATCTCGTTTGAGGGAGGTTCTTGAAAAGAACTGCAAGGCGATAGGATGGAGTGTAGCTGATCTCCAAGGGATAAGTCCAGCCTTGTTCTCCCACCATATCTATCTCGAAGAGGATTCCAAGTCGTCAAGTGAGTTCCAACGACGGCTGAACCTAAACTTTCGAGAGGTTGTCATGAAGGAAATATCTAAGATGAGCCTTATAGGGCTTAGGGTTAAGACTTTTCAGGTCCATCTGGGACTTAATTCTTTGAGTACACTAGGCTATGATCATATGTCATCTTGATGAGCCTAAGTAGAACACTTAACAACGCATACATGACTCTCACATACAATGGATTTACTTGCACCAACACCTTACACATAGCTCTCTACGGATGAGGTGGTGAGGAGGCAGTCTTCTTTGGCTTGGGGTAGCATACGAGGGTAGTACTTCTAGGCGTAACCTCTCGTCTTCTTTTAGTGAAGGAAGTACGTCTCAACTTGGTTTGGCGACGTTGAGGTCTAAAGACAAGAGTTGTGGGTTGCAATAGTGCTTCAAAAGAGGGATAATCTACTAGCTCAAGAGGGAAAACTCCTTATGTATATATGTTGCACCATGTAGATATGTTGTACATATGCACATCGAAAAAAAATGTGCAAAAGAAAGAAAAACTCCGAAAAAGTGGTGGGTCTGATAGAAAATGAAATACCCACCGGAGTGTATATAGCCAAATAAAGCAAAGCTTATGTTACCCATTCCCATCTCATGAAGCTTGCAGCAGGGAGACTTAGCTACACTGGTTGGGCTCCAAAGGATACATGGCTACACTGGCCATGATCCATTCTCTTCTTCCTCCTCTTCTTGATCCGGTTGAACTTGAACTTAGAACGGAATACCCTGCTCCTCGAGGAAAGAGATGCCAGACTGGGGCATTAGAGTTACTTTGTTGAGGGGGGCTGTCTCTTTGCCAATTCATAGGTGGGGATCTACATATCACTTACACAGTACAAGAAAAGATTCATGGTCATTAGAGTTTGTGTATGTAGACTTGTTCTGATCTAGATTGTTGAGGAGTCTTGACCATAGATTGGTGGAACTTAGAGGTTGTTAAGTATTAAACCTAAGTCCAAATTAGGTTCCGACAAACTAATAATCCAAAGGTCTGACTAAGCTCCATACTTCAATTTGATGAAGACAAGTTTAATATTCAACCTTGATCCTCCTCCTTTTTATTTTCCTTCATGTTTTCACTTCTTTTTCAAATAAGTGTTAGCTAAGGGACTAGCAAAAGTAAAGTATAGGGGGTGATGAATCCTCATTCATCACTCTTTATTCTTTTATTTTAGCTAATTATCTTGGCAAAGCATAATGTAAATAGTTGTAAATACAATAACTTAGCAATTAGCATGCATGTGTTAATATATCTTAATTAGCATGTATTTGTGCAAAAATAAAAGAATAAAGAATAAAAGAAAAGGAAGGAAATATTTAGAATAATATTGAGTGACCCAAACCCACGAGAGGGCCAAGCATTGGCCTGATCACCAAAAAAAATAAGTAGAGAGAGATAGGGCCACATCACCTTGTACATATATATCATCTATGTATATAATTTATTTCTAAATAAAAAAAATAAAAAGGTATTTTTATTTCCTTGCATATATTTCTCAAAATAAAAAAAATTAGAAAAATAAAATAAAAATAACATGAGAATAAAATTATCTCTCTCTCACCTTGTATATAATAAGTTTATATATGTATCTCTCCTTATTTATTTCATACTTGTAAATAAATAATAAAAATAAAACAAAAATTGTTTTATAATCCAAATATTATTTTGTAAATAAATAAAATATAAATTTGGAGTCTTTATGTAAAAATAACAAATTAAAAATATTGTACAAAAGACATATACCTGCATATAATACATTATATTGTATATACCATAATTTATTTTTCATAAAAATAAATAAAAATCATAGAATAATCCCTTGAAAAATAAGAAACATTTTTCATTTATTTATTTGTTAATTGAAAATAATTTATAATTTTTATAAATTTATTTTTGAATTTTCTGCTATTTTGTCGTCTAGTCTATTTTGTCATCTTTCCCCGCTACACTTGATTGGTCCAAGGTGGATTGTTGACCCCGGTCAACTTGCCCCTGGACCTTCCTTCGGTCGGATCCAGTTTCTGCACGCTTTTCATCAAATTATCCATACTCGATCTGATCACCATTTACTTTGTTTCGAGGCTCCGATTATCGTGGGAAGATCCACAATCCTCACTCGTTGATTCCTTTAGGGATCTGCTCTCGGTTCGCGTACTATGATCCGATTCTTCCGACTACTTGGGACTGCTCTATAAAGACTTCACTCGCCTCTCCAGCTCCCCAGCTCGCGATGCACCCCTTTCTGATACCCTAGACACCTTCGCCTTGGTGACAGCAGCCGGAGGCCACTCTTGGTGCTCGGAGAGGTGCTGTGTAGCTGGCGCTTACCTGTCGTGGTCGGAGAACCACCGCGAGGAGCCTCCTTCGCCAGCCATAGTGTAGTAGAGGCCACAACCCCGTCGTCCAACTCCCCTAGAGATCAGGATCATCTTAGGACCTTCAGGTATCCTTCGTTTCATTCCCAGCTCTTTTATTTGCCTAATCTTTTATTTGTCCGCCGTCGTCGCTCGGCCATCTTCGACCAGCTGATCAGAGCCACGTTACACTCATTCCCTCGCTTAAATTGACGCACCCGCTCGTCCTCCATCTTCTTCCTCATGCTGATCACCCTGATCTTCGATCCTCGCATTGAGATTAGGACATCGGTCTCCTCTATCATCCTCGCCAGAGACCCACCCCCCATCCACCGTCTCTTCTTGCTTTTTCAGACCTAATAACCCCGACTAGAGTATCGCTCCGAGTCAGAGATCTCCCGTGCAAGCCTTGACGCGCTTCGAGGACATCTGATTCCATCCGTCTGAGGCTCGCCGGAGGTCACTCAAGTCCCAGTCGTCATTATGTTCATCCGACCGTCAGCTGCTCCATCAGAGTCGGCCATCCAATGAGGAAGGGCCACGTGATTCTATTGGCGCATTCAGATCCTTCATCGGAGCTCCGGATCACCTCCTGTGCTCCGGCGAAGTTCGCTAGGGCTCAGTTCTTCTAGAGGTCTTCTCTGGCGTCAGATAGAGCCCACCTCCCAGACTTCATTGCAGCCGTTCATCCACTGGAGGTGTCATGCCGTTAGATGTCAGATCTAACGGTCCCGTACCAGCCACGTAGCCGACATCTGATAGCCGTCAGATCTGACATCTGACGTGCCTAGAGCCACACGATCGTGCCTCATCAGCGGTCGCCACGCGTCCTCGTCACGTGCCCCTCATGCGCCTCATGGGTATATTCCTCATTCTACCCTGCGTTTATTTTTTTTATTTTAGTCGTTAAAATAAAATATACAGTTGGACCATTTTGTACTTCAGTACCTGTAGTTGTTCATATTTACCTTTTAGTCATGCCTGTGTGGAATCATGATGAATCCACATTTCATCATCTTTATTCTATCATTTCATCCTCAAAAACCCTGGCAAATGCATGTAAATACCCTTAATTAATACATTTTAGCATCCATGCATGTGTGTGTAAATAGTGTATAAAATACTGTTTTTAAAGTCAAAATTATAGAATAAAGGAAAGAAAAGAAAAAGAATAAAATATTGTAAATATTTTATGATCCAAACCCCGAGACCTAGTCATCTGGATGAATAGGTCGACAAGGAATAAAGTAGGGGGAGATAAGGGCCAAAATACCAATAAAATTCCCTTTTATTTTATTCATTTTGGGACCTATTTTTGGTTCCACTTTTTATACCTAAAATAAAGAAACCTTGTACATAAAAGTTGTAGATACTTAAATATAGAAAAATACAAAATTGATTTCACTCAAAAATAATGTATAGATACCAAGTTATGTCTGAATAAATTCCCAAATCCCAACTTCCCAGACCTATATCTCCTAAATAAAAGCTCAAAAAGTATCAAACTCACTTTAATTGCATATAATTTTAAATAAGCTATTTAATGGATGTGGTTTAATATTTTGGAGCTATAGTTTGAAAGTTGAGTTTTGGACCCCTATTGTATACTTGTACAGATTAAAATATTCATTTTATTATTTATTCATTATTTTTCTAATTTTATAATTTCTATAATTTTGTAAATAATATTTATAATATGTATGTACATTAAAATCAGAATAAAAACCTCAAGAAAATACAAAAATAAATACTAGTATATAATACATACGTATAATACATATACATATACTTGTATAATTAATACTTATATTTTATTAAGTATACAAAACACTTCAGAAAAATACAATAAAAATCATTTAAGTGTATAAAAATATTATAGAAATATATAAAAAATAAACAAAATAAATACAATTAAATATACAAAATAAAAATAAAATATTAAAATATATAGAAGAATATACCTATATAGGACATAAAAGGTAACTTGTAATTATATACCTCATAAAAATAAATAAAAATCACCATAAAATTCTTTATAAAATAAGGAACATTTTTTATTTTATAACCTCAAATAAATAAAATCATTTACTATATTTTTTCGAATTTACAAAAAATTTTTGCTTGGAATTTCCTGGTTGGTCCACGTGGACCAACCAGGCGCAGTCAAGTGTTGACCTCGATCAATTCCCTGACCGAGGCCTGCCAACCTTCTAGCATCGTGATTTCGGGCCGATTTCGCCCATTTTTCGAGCCAAATCCCTTCATCTTCCTCCGTCGCCTTCATCTTTACTTCTTCTCTTTGAGCATCCGTGATTCTCACCGTGCCTTCAGATTGCTCCAGATCTTCATCATGAGCGCGTGGTCTCGCCCGCAAGTCACGCAACCATCTCTCTACTTAACGGACCCGCCACCTTCGAGCTCAATTTTGAACCCTTTTTGGCTAGCAACCCTCCTCCCTTTGACGTGCCCCGTGTTGCTGGAGGTGACAGCTCCACACCCCTACCTTCAGGCGAGTCGAGGAGGCCTTGAAGCGGCTCCACCATCTCCACCGACCACCGGCGTCGAGGTACCCTTCCTCTGGCTTCCTACCATCGAGATCTTTCCTTTTCTCCCATTTTTCTTTTCACTTTTTATTTCCTGTAGTCGTAAGATTCGATTAGACCACTTAGATCCCCTCACCGATCGCTATCTCGCCCAATCACACTCCATTGTCGGTGCGCACCGCCGGTCGAATCTCCACCGTTTCCATAGCCCTTCATCTGACCACCGTCGCACCTCCGCGGGGTCCAGGCATTTTGCTCTGGTCTCCTTCACCCTTTTTTGCAGGTCAAGCGCACGTAACGACACCTGGAGCCCTGTCTTCGTACTTCGTAGGAGGTACCTGGAGCTCGAAGCTCCGTCGCCTTCGCGCCAGCGCCACAGAGCCTCTCCGATGATGTCGAGACTTCCAGCACATAGAGCAACCTCCCAGGAGCTTCCCGACCGGTTTTGAGCCCGAAGCATTGCCGGAGACCAGAGATCCAGCTCGGGGAAGTTCGCCTCTGATGAATTCACGATTCATCATCTCAATATCTTAATATTAGCAAAATCCATGAGTAAAATCCCAAATAAATATCCATAAAATTAATAAATTAAAAAAATGACTCTTGTAAATAAAACACACTAATTATTGTATATTAGATTGTAGAAAATAAATTAACACTAAAAAGCCACAAAAATAAAGGAGATTTTCACCTATAAATAGCCCAAAACTTCATGTTTTTTTAATAATTTCATTTCAACTCCTTTTTGGCTAATTCCTTCTCAAACTTGTTCATAAAAATGTTCATAAATATAAAAAAAATATAAAATAAATTTTAACTCAAATAAATGCTCCTAGATCCCAAAGAGAAAAAGTCGTAAAGTCCAACTTCCAAGCCAAATTCCTACTCCGTATGAACTCCGAATTCATCAAACTCACTTTTAAAGTTCAAGTTAGGAAATTATCTATCCAACGGAAGTGTTTCATTAAAATCAGAGCTCATTTGCAAAAGTTGGGTTTTGGGACCTAGATGTACATTGTATATTATGTATATATTCATTCCTTATTTTATCTTTCTTAATTACTAAAAATACAAAAAAATCATGCTTGTGTTTTATTTTAATTGTAGTATTTTATTGTATTTTTCCATTGTAAATATCTCTTATTAAAAAGATTAAAAAAATACATATTAGAAAAGAAAAAAAATGTACATGGTGTTTTGTCTTCTTTTGTAAATTCTCCACTATTTCTCTTCTCTTTTTATTTAATTGTATTTAAAGTAGCCTACTTTATTTATTTATTTACTATTTAATTTCCATTCTACAATAACCACCAATTCAACTCCATTATTTCACTATTTTTTCTAACTTCCCATTCAACTCCATTAATAATACTTCCCATTCAACTCCACCACCTTTATAACTTCTCATTCTTTCCTCTTTATATACATCCCATCCTCCTCAATTTTCCCTTGATCCATCTTTATGTGAGGAGAGCCTAGTTCCGAGAGTTGAATCGGTGACAGCGACGCAACCGCGTTCAAGCGACAACAATCCTCTCTGCAGTGAGATCCGTTGGCTTTTTGGCCAACATCGCAGCTGCCTCCGCACGCTGCTCGAGCTCATCGCTCGCCGACGATTCAAGCGAAGTCTGTGCTCTCATGAGCACATCATAGGCAACCGTCTCCATCGTAGGTAACTTTCTCTTCATTTCATCGTCGGGTTATTTTCTCAATTTTTTTATCACATCACATTACCATACACTTACTTCCATTTGTTTAGTTCATCATCATCACCACCATCCACCCATCTTATTATTATTTATCATATTCCCTGTTTAATCAAAGTTAAAAAAAATGAACCAATGAAAAATTAAAAAAAAACACACATATCACATCACTAAAAAAAATTCAAAAAAAAATAAAAAAAAGAAAACCACAGCAGCGGATGGAGCTCCACCGTCGCCGTCCATCTCTCCCCCTCCACCACAGCGGTCGCGCCGCCGC
The DNA here is from genome assembly GCA_037367405.1 of Ottelia alismoides. Lineage (NCBI taxonomy): Eukaryota > Viridiplantae > Streptophyta > Magnoliopsida > Alismatales > Hydrocharitaceae > Ottelia > Ottelia alismoides. Next base: position 400,132 of record JAZKJV010001985.1, read on the forward strand.
TCCACCTGCCAGTAGCCACGCCACCGCGGCCGCCGCCGACCATCTCCCACGCCTCCACAACAGCTGCACTGCCGGTCGCGCCTCCCCGCCGCAGCGGCCCCTTTCTTCTGCCTACAGTGGCCACCCTCTTCCCCGCGCCAACTCTGCACCTCCCTTGCCGTCCTTCGCCCGCCGTGATGCCGTGCGCGGCTCCGCCGCCCACGCCTTCGCCGCCCGCGCCTTCACCGCTGTGCGCGGCCGAGAGCGACGGTGCCGCCGTCGACGCTTCCATCCCTTTTGGTTCTTCCCCGTGCCCAAGGAAGAAGGAGAAAGGTTTTGTATATTTTTTTTATTTTGTGAAAATTGCAAGTCTTTTCTTTTATGTTTCTGTAATTACAATTGAGTCCCTGTTCTTTGTTATGTTGTTTAAGTTCATTTATCATTTGCACAGGCACCCCTGAGTTTGACTTTTAATTTGGATCTCAAATTGTATCTTTTTATTGAATAAAAAATGTCATTTTGTTGAGCAATTTATTTTCTATCTTCTGAATATTTGTTTGTATTTTTGTGAGTGGTGGGTAATTAAATAAAATTATTTAATTTGTTTTTAGTATTTTATTTTCAATTAAATCCATGTACATCATTTTTGCGAAATTTCAAGTCTCCTGTATGACGCATGACAATACCTATTTGGAATAATTTTCTCTCTGTCTAATTTGACAACGTGGATTTATGAAGAATTAATTACTCACTGTCACTCTGTTTTCATTAAAAAATCCATAAAAATTCACATTTTATCAAAAAATTCCAAAAATATTACTGTAGCTTCCTTGCATCATGTTTATGTTCCAATAAAATTTCCAATTTTTTTGCTTACTGTTTGTGTGAAAAATTGTGAAAATACCCATAAAAGTTTACATTTTTCATTGTTGCATTTTAATCCTAAAAATTACAAAAAATGTGTTTTGTGTTCATCTATGGATTAGGACTATAGGAAAAATATAATTTGGCCGAATTGAACTCTTTGACATTAAAATTAATTTGACTAAGTTGTGTGATTTCTTAGTGTTTTAATTCATCCACATTTGCCTTTCACCTTTGTTTTTGCATTAAAAAAATACAAAAAAATCCCATTTGAAATCTAGATCTTGATTTTCGAATTAAACCCAAAGTTGTTCCTTTGCCTCCCTATGTTCGACCCTCGACTTACCTGGGATATAAATTAAAGCCAAGACACTCTTCATGGAGATCTTCTCTCGGTTCTGACTGATTCGCTAAGAACACGTACCACAACGAACACGAATTATTACACGTATTTAGCCACTCTTCTGATGGCGCCATTACCGGGGAGGCAAATGGCTTAGGGACTAATTTAAAAATTTGGATTTAGATTTCACTTACTCGGGTAGTCTGATCCCCTAGCCACTTGTTTTTATTCCATCTTTTTTTGCAATTATTTATCTTCTCATTTTTTGTATATATTTATTTCTTATCTCTCTAATATAAATCTTATTTTCCTTGCAAGGGCCCGGTGGACTTGGAGTGCATTGGAGGTCGACGGATGCGACGCACGCCGACTGCTGAAGATCAAGGAATTGCTAATTCATTTTCGAGAGAAATTTTTGTAAATTCATGTAATTATCTTGTTGTAATTATTTAGATAGTTTGCTTCTTTATAGCGGCTCTTGTTTGAGCTCTCGAAAATTCGTGTAATTATCTTGTTGTAATTATTTAGGTAGTTTGCTTCTTTATAGCATCTCTTGTTTGAGAGCTCGTGAGTGTAAAAAAGACTTGGACATTTTTTGTGGTGTGTAGAGACCCGTTTCACTCTCCGGTGAGAGTGGGGCTCGACTTGAGTGGTAGATTAAGGATTAGGCACACGGTAGTTTAGAATCAAATTTGTTTGTGCCCATCGTAATTTAGGCCACACATATCTTAGACGATTCACATATCTTATAAGATTCATAATGAGACGCACATAGCCATGTACTGCTTAGCTCAAATTAAATCAATTCTTCCCCGCTAATAGTATACTATTTAGGTGCGGTTTTCTTGATCTGCATGCATTTAGTGTAAAATTTACAAATTCAGTTTTGCATAACGCATGGAGAGTGCTGGGATTCACATTAAGTATACCATCTTCTGAGCATGCATCATAGTTTCTTGTTTGCATTCTGATTTCCGATTTCCCTCTTGTTTTATAACTTAAGGTCAAAAAGGAAATTGGGACTGAACGGTAGACGTGTTTGTGTGTTCAGATTAATTTTCAAGTGATAATCTAACTCTAAAATTGGGACTGAATTGAGAAGGTCGATTAAAATAATTGGAATAAAAAGAACCCTTGTTCTCGGGTGCATAAAGCCCTCATTGTTTGTTTTACTTGCAAGTGAGAGAGAGACGACCCTAGGATAGAGCCAAGCCTGGATTTCTTACTTACTACTGGTTCTTTTTTTTAGGCGATTAGCTACTCTTCAGTGAGGATCTACGGGTAGCCGATAAACGGTCCGAATTTCCTTAGCAGAGTGGGAGGTTTAGAGGATGCCTTAGTCCTCAAGGAACGGGTAGCTGTATTTATGCGGTCTTTACTTACTCCTATACTGGCTGAAAGTAGGTAAAACTAGTTGTAAGAACCGGGTCAGTCTGTAGGAAAATACAGGCACCTAACAGCTCATTAATCTTTCCAAGATTGTATTCTCACCAACTAATTGACCAGATAATTCAGCCGAACTCTTACGGCAATCACATGTTGAGTTGGTGAAATTGAGGGTTTGAATTGTGTTTGTATTGTGTGAGTTCACTCCGTACATTTACGTGCATCGTAGAACTAGCGCCTCATTGACTATCTTGTTCGAATCGGTTCTTTTGACATCGAAGATGACTGATTGGGGGGATATTTATTCGGACTTTGCGAATCTCTCGTTGAACCCTCCAAAAAGTATGTTTTCAAAGGTCCAGTGCAACTTGGACCAACCTGGACTCATGACCCTCTTAAGCCCATGATCACCCACTCTCGGGATGGTTACTCTCAAACCATCCCTTTCTCTCTTCCCACCTCACCGAGGAAGACCTTCGCCTCGGTGAGAATATCTTGATTCATAAATCCTCTTCTAATCAAGAACACATTGCTGATTCAGGACTTAAAGAAGATACTAGAAAAATGCCTCCAAAGAAGAAAGAAGAGGAAGAAGAGAACCATGAAGACCCGTTGAGAATGATACTAGCCAGATTAGCTGCATCTGAGCAGCAACACTCATTACTGAGAGCTCAGTTAGGACAACTCAATGTTGGGGTTGAACCACTAATGGATGCGGCGTACAACCCCGAACAATATCAAATTTGGAACTTCTTGAGTCCAACAGAACCCGCAGTTGATTTTGAATTGAAGCCGCATTTTCTGAACCTGCTGCCACACTTTGATGGGAATGCTTCTGAGGAGCCATATTCATTCCTAAGGTACTTTGATCTCATCTGTGCTAACCTCAAACATCATAATGTTAGCCAGGATTATATTAGACTCAAAGCCCTTCCATTTTCCTTGGGTGGCAAAGCTGACTACTGGGTAAAGAACTTGGGAGTTATAGTCACCACTTATGCCCAGTTCAAGGACCTGTTTCTGAAGAAGTTCTACCCGTTGAGTAGAACTAACATGATGAGGACGCGCATTACGAGTTTTTCCCAGTTACCAAATGAAGCCTTTTGTGATGCTTGGGAAAGATTCAAGGACATCCTGCAGAAGTGTCCTTGTCACAATTTAGATGATAACATCCTGGTCCAATCGTTCTTCACTGGTCTCAACCCTAAGATGCAGGGTTTAGTGAGCGCTGCCTGTGGAGGCAGCTATACATCACGAGGAGCGGATACCATCTGGAGGGTATTCGAGCAGATGGCTGAAACTAGCTGCTCACAGATGGCCAGCAGGGCCTATACACCATCTCCCAGTTCACTCTCATCTGGAGGGGGAAAATCAGCTGTAGTCGATCTCTCTCAGGATGTGATCCCTAGCATGGGACTCCTTGCTGACAAGCTTACTGTAGTCGAGAGGATTGACAGGAGAATTGATGAATTAGACCAGAGCGTCTCCATGATTCCAAAACAAATGGAGGAGTTGACTGACATGGTATCTAAGATAAAGATACCTGCCGTGACTGCACCCTCTGCTCCCGTATACCGAGTTCACAATGTTCAGGAGCAGTTGGTGTCAGGGAAACCCTAGCCGTGGGAGAAGGATCAATCCTACACCCACTCTTTCCAACAACCACCTCCAGTAGCAGAGATAGTCCAGGAGGAGCCTCCACTGGTTTGGGAGGTGAATGGGATATGGTATACTCAGGACCCTGCCAGGCAGGGAAGTATGGGAGAGCGACAGACCTATCAGCGTCCCCCGGCCATTCACAACACCACATTCACCTCCGCACCACCTCCTTCACAGCAGAGCCCTGGATTCTAGCCACCTCAGCAGCAGCAGAGGCAACAGTACCAGCAGTATGGCTGACAGGGCCATTACCATGCGGGCCAGCAGGGCCCGTAACCCCAACAGCAGCAGCAGAGGCAGTACACTGGCCAACAGGGCCAGTCTTCCTGTTCTTCTTCCCAGTCTTATCCACTTCCTTCATCGTCTAGTCCCGTGGATATACAACAACAGATACTCGACGAGCTTCGATCCTACAGGAATGAGATTCACGACTTACGGGTGGATGTCAATCGCCTGTCCAGATGGCGAGACGAGCAAACTACTCCCTCTACCTCTATCCCAGCCCAAGTTCAGGCTAACCCCAATAACCTGTACCGTTCTAGTTCTCAGCAACACTTTGGTACGGTATACTATTCAGCATCTCCTAAATCTGAACATGAGATTCTTTCATGTGACGAGGCTAATCATATTTCACACAGGAGCGGAAGGACTGTGACCATGCCTGACCGGGGGAGGGACACGAGGAGGGTCTCTATGGAGCTCTACCTTTGGAGTCTTCAGAGGACGAGGAGGAGAGGCATCATATTTCATAGCCCCATCAGAACCATTCGAGGATTTCTACTCAGGGAACCGAGAGGAGGAGGAGAGCACATATGCAACATCGACAGTATGGATATTCTTCTGAGTCTACGGAGGACCTTGCATCTCCGATTGTGGCGGATACCACTCCAGCTTCTATTTCACAACCTGTAGTAGATAGTTTTGATTTCGATCCCATGTCGCATCAAAAAGATTCATGTATGAAGAACTCTGTTTTAGTTAATGCAAAGAAAGATCTTTCAGTTCATGATTCAGACTCTTCATCTTCTGTTTCCCTAGCTTCAATCCCTTTCCCCTGCGCTCTTACGGTAGGAAAACGCATCAAAAAGATTCAAAAAGATGACCTCGATATGGCACAGTTTTGTAAAGAAAACATCATCGTAAAGGTGCCATTTGATGAATATGTGGCTAACCATCGTGCATTCCAAAAATACCTTAAGGTGAGATGCATACCTACAAGGGTTAGCAGGAAGAAAGATAATCGAAATATAAAGACACATGTCTTATCAGTAGCCACAACCTATTGTCTCAAGAATCACACTTTGCCAAAGAAAAAGAGAGACATGGGTGCTCACTATGTGGAGAGTCGTATTGACGACATTGCGTTTGCACACACACTCTTGGATAACGGTTCTTCCATCAACTTACTTCCCTTAGCATTATATCAGAAATTGGAGTTGGGACCACTTCGCAAGTCTAGAGCTTACTCCAATCCGCAGATCGATCAGTAAAAAGACCTAAGGGAGAAGTGAAGAACATCGTTATCTCGATGGAGGGGCAGAGCTATATGGTTGACTTCACAGTCTTGGACATTGAGACCCCCAATCATTGGAGAGAATCTCAGATCATTCTCAGACGGCCCTTCCTTAGGACCGCAGGAGCAGCTTTTGATTATGGTACGGGAATGATGAAGTTCCATTCTCCAGGCGGAGAAGTGAACCTTGAGATGAAGCAAACCAAGTGTCAGCGACCCGATTCAGAGAGTAGCACAGAGTACTCATCTTCAGAGGCAGATTGCAGTATGATTAGCACAGATGGGATTTGGGGACAGATTCCTTCAGGACAGAGCGAGTCCCTTTCATCTGGAAAGGGCATAGTGGATGATGCAGTTTGCCAGGTGTTGTCTGATCTTGTGAGAGATGCATCTACCTATTCCCATTATGACACAGAGATCCATCTGGATCTGTTAGTTCCATCCCCTTCGGAACGATCATGGGACATAGATGATGAGTCGGACGTGGCTTTGGCCGAACTATCACGTTTCTTTGGCGATCCGATTCCCCTTACTTCTGAGTTGGTGGCGAGTACTACTACTCACTTTAGCCCACCTTCATGGAGCACGGATCCAGATTCAGATTCAGTTCGGCCAGATCTGCTTGATGATACCACATTACCCGAACTAAAATCACTACCTCCTACACTCAAGTATGCCTTTCTTGCGGGACCCCAAGAGAGATATCCTATCATCATTAGCTCAGACTTGACTTTAGAACAAGAGTCTAGGTTGTTAGAAGTCTTAGAGAGGAACCGCAAAGCAATAGGCTGGACAGTGTCGGATCTTGTGGGCATCAACCCGCTCTCTGCTCGCACCACATCTTTACTAAGGATAATGTGAGACCTTCCCGTGAGTCCCAAAGGAGACTTAATCCCAATCTATGGGAAGTGGAGATGAAAGAGATTGAGAAATAGTGAAAAGCATGGTTTATATACCCTATTTCTGACTCCAAGTGGGTGGCCCCGCTTCATGTTGTCCCGAAGAAGTCAGGAATTCAGATGGTCACCAACGAGGAGGGGGTAGAGATCATGACACGAGTACCTACGTCGTGGCATGTCTGTGTTGATTACAGGCGCCTGAATGCCGCGACCAAGAAAGATCACTTTCCCTTGCCTTTTATTGATCAGATCTTGGAGAGACTTGCAGGGAAAGAGTTCTTCTATTTTCTTGACAGGTACTCAGGCTACAACCAGGTGGCCATAGCACCTGAGGACCAGGAAAAGACCACATTTACATGTCCATTTGGTACTTATGCTTTCAGGCGCATGCCATTAGGGATTTGCAATGCCCCGGGCACATTTCAGTGGTGCATGATAGCCATATTTGCCGAGATGGTGGGAGCTTTCCTGGAAGTATTTATGGATGACTTCTCGGTTCATGGTGATTCTTTTGATACATCTTTAGCGCACTTGGACCGAGTTCTCACGAGGTGTAGAGAGGTGAATCTGGTACTCTCCTGGGAGAAGAGTCACTTTATGGTGACGGAGGGTATCTTGTTGGGGCATGTCATCTCCAAAAAGGGAATGGAGGTTGACCCTACCAAGGTGGAGATGATTAAGAAACTCGATCCACCTACCAACGTGAAGTCAGTGCGGTCATTCTTAGGGCATGTTGGATTATATAGGAGATTCATTCAGGATTTTTCAAAGATCCCCCGCCTACTGAATTTGCTCTTAGGGAAAGACACAGAGTTCATTGTAGGTCACAGGTGTATGGAGGCCTTTGAGATCTTGAAGAGGAAGATTTGTGCCTCGCCTATCCTACAAGCTCCTGACTGGTCTCTCCCCTTTGAAATCATGACTGACGCTTCAGATTTCGCTATAGGAGCTGTGTTAGGACAACGGCGAGAGGGGATCCCGTTTGCGATCCACTATGCGAGCAAAGCATTAGATCCTACATAGAAGAATTATACAGTGACTGAAAAGGAAATGCTCTCTGTAGTATGGGCCCTCGAGAAGTTCAGATCATATATTTTGGGCTCTAAGGTGACAATTTATACTGATCACACAACCATTCGATACTTAATGGAAAAGAAGGACGCGGAGGCATGTCTTCTTAGGTGGATTTTACTCCTCCAAGAATTTGATTTGGAGATTAAAGATAAACCTGGAATGAAGAATGTTGTGGCTGATCACCTTTCTCGAATTGAACTTAAGGATTCTCCTGATTATGAGCGGATTAGAGAGACCTTCCTAGATGAGTCAATTTGTGTTATTGACTCACTCCCGTGGTATGCCACCATGGTGAACTATCTTGTCTCCAAGAAGGTTCCCCATGGTTGGACTAGGAGCAGCATTGACCGACTGAAGTCGGATTCGAGGAGATAACACTGGGACGATCCTTTCCTTTTCTTCGAAGGACCGGATTGTGTTTGGAGAAGGTGTATTCCTCAGGAGGAATACCAGAGTGTCCTCACATATTGTCATTCACTTGAGGCTGGAGGATACCATTCGGGAAAGAGAACCGCTCACAAAGTACTTCAATGTGGATTGTATTGGCCGACCTTGTTTAGAGATGCTATTGATTTTGTACGGTCGTGCCTGATCTGTCAAAGGATGGGAGGGACAGTTGGACAGACAGATGAGATGCCCATGCAACTGATGATTATTTGTGATATTTTTGATGCATGGGGCATAGATTTTATGGGTCCCTTTCCCAACAGCCAAGGACATGAGTACATATTGTTGGCAGTTGATTATTTATCTAGGTGTGTGGAGGCTATCCCAACCCGAAACACAGACAACAAGATTGTCTGTAAGTTTGTGAGAGACCATATCATTGCTAGGTTCGCGATGCCAAAAGTTTTGATATCTGATGGGGGTAGCCATTTTGTGAACCGAGAGATGAGATCTTTAGCTAAGGACTATGGATTTGAGTATAGAGTTACTAGTCCTTACCACCCACAGTCCAACAACATGGCTGAGGTTTCGAATAGAGAGGTGAAGAATACTTTGCAAAAATTGGTTCGTCCGGATAGGAAGAATTGGTCCCAGCTCTTGGACCAAGTTCTATGGGCCCATAGGACAGCCTACAAGACACCATTAGGTACTTCACCATTTAGAATGAACTATGGCAAGCCATGTCATTTTCCTGCAGAGCTGATTCACAAATTTGAATGGGCAATTAAGAAGATTAATTGGAGTTGTCACCTAGGGAAGCTTTGTCGAGACTTGAACTTCAACAATGTCATTGAAATCCGAAATAGGGCATATGACAACAGTTTGATTTATAAGGACAATGTAAAGAGATGGCATGATCAGCACATTAGGTGCAAAGACTTTGTCCCTGGACAAAAGGTATGGTTGTTCAATGCCAGGTTGAAGATGTTCCACGCGAAGCTCAAATCTAAATGGACGGGTCCCTTTGTTGTTAAGAAAGTGCACGCGAATGGAAGTTTAGAGATAGCTGATCTCATAGATGGTGCACAGTCTCATGTGGTAAATGGACAACTGTTGAAGCATTTTGTTGATTCGAAAGAGCAGTTAGTCCAAGTCGAGGTCATCAACTTCATGCAGAGTGAGCACAGAGCAGATACATCATATTACTCTTCATGAAGATGCAGCATACATATTCAACATCTTAGAAGATTCAATCACTCTTGTACATTCTCCCTTCCTTGTATATTCTCCAGATCACATCGGTTCTTACACTTACTATTGTCCTATACTTAGGCTTACCAAGAGCCTAAGTGTAGGGGGAGTCGATGCCCGCCATGTGTATATACTCATACATTTCTCCTCTTGACCTCGTCAGCCCCATTTTTGCTCTTCTTCTACACTTAGGCTGACTAGAGCCTAAGTATAGGGGACTGATCGAATTCTATACTATTTATTATTTTAGCCATCCTACGCTTAGCACGAGCTATGTATTTGTCTTGCTTCTTGTGCTCTGAGGACATAGCACATGCCAAGTATAGGGGGGCGTATATATATTACATATATACTTTACCCATAGCTCGTACTTTCACATATTTTTGTATATATTATTCAATAATTATGGGGTGGGTAAAAAACTTTTTCAAAAAAAATGTGTGTGTCCTCTCTTATTCAAAAAAATCTCTCTAAAAAAATAAATAAAATAAAATAAAAAAATTTCCATATTTGCTTAAAAAACTTTTTCAAAAAAAATGTGTGTGTCCTCTCTTATTGACCAAAAGAAAACCCTTTTCAAAAAAATCTCTTAAAAAAAATCTTTTTCAAAAAAAACTTTTGAAAAAAACAAAAAAAAACAACAACTTTTTCTTAAAAAACATTCTTCTTTTCCTTTGTTTTTTAAAAAAAAAACAGAATAAAAAAACTCTAAAAAATCAAAAGAAAAAAAAACTAACTCAAATCACAAAAAGAACTAACTAATAAGTTGGTTTAATCCTGACACATTCACACAAGACTAGAGAAGTTCAAGAGCACTTTGTTTATGAGGTTTTGAGATTTTAAGTTAACCAGCCTTAGTCATTAGGGTCTTGACTTAATTATCCACATTTCCCTAGTTGGAAAGATTTGTGTGCTGTATTGCATGCTTAGTCTCTACCTTAAGAATATGATCAACACTTCACATACACGACTGCAGTTATGATGAGATGAGTTGAAATTTCACTTGAGGAACTGGGATGAGGGATTTGAGTTTGGACTTGATTTGATGATGCTCGAGGATGGGATAAAATCAATGAAGGCTTCATGAAACCTAAGTGTCAGCACCTTTAGCCAGTATGAGAACATGATTTTTGTACTATCTCTTGACATTTACCTATGTGCCAGGGTGTGATAAAATAAAAAAATGTTGATCAGTGTGCGCCAACTCTCTATAAAAGCAGTGGAGCTAGCCAAAAATAATACAAAGCAATGAAATGTCAAAGAAATGCTCTCATTCCACAAATCAAATATCAAAGATCTTCCACCAAAGGAGAGCGCTCCCAACCATTTCCAAATGTCCACTTGGACCACCTCTATTAGGACCAGGAGTCGTGCTTGCACCAAAAAAAGGCTCTGCATCGTAAATGCTACAAGTCTGGGTGTAAAAGGTACGATAGGTACTCAAAAAAGGCACACCCCGATGTACTCCCAAGAAAACAAGTGCAGACGGCTCCAACTTCTCTTGACGGACGCACTGATTAACACCAAAAAATGCGTTGAGTAATAAGGCACTAGAGAGAATCCTTGTTCCAATGAGAGCGAGAGAAGAAATGACACAATCCTATGCCCTTCACCATTTGGCCTTCCATCTACACTTTTAAGTCTGACAATTAAAGAGACAATGTATTGGATGCAAGAAATGATTTATTCCCTAGTGTTGAGGATTGGGTTCTTATGAGAGTCTCTTGGACTGGAACCTTGGGTGACGTTGCGACTCTACTCTTGTAACTGCAGTCCACACTTAAAGTCATATCCCTTATATATATGTATACAAAGAGAGTCTGATGATTAGGGAAATTGGATACCTTTTGACTAGAGCTTGGTTCAGCATAGAATTTTAGGATCTCTAAAATCGAGAGTTCTTGAAAGGATCAAGTCTTGTATTCAGATGCACAGTCAGGGGTTAATCCAACTTATTCATTCTTTATTTGCTCGAGGACTAGCAAAGTTTAAGTATAGGGGATGATAAATCCATGATTCATCAACTCAATATCTTGATCTTAGCAAAATCCAAAAGTAAAATCCCAAATAAATATCCATAAAATTAATAAATTAACAAAATGACTCTTGTAAATAAAACACACTAATTATTGTATATTAGATTGTACAAAATAAATTAACACTAAAAAGTCACAAAAATAAAGGAGTTTTTCACATGTAAATAGCCCAAAACTTCATGTTTTTTTAGTAATTTCATTTCAACTCCTTTTTGGCTAATTTATTCTCTATCTTGTTCATAAAAATGTACATAAAAATACAAAAATATAAAATAAATTTTAACTCAAATAAATACTCCTAGATCCCAAAGAGAAAAAACCGTAAAATCCAACTTCCAAGCCAAATTCCTGCTCCGTATGAACTCTGAATTCATCAAACTCACTTTTAAAGATCAAATTAGAAAATTATCTATCCAACGGTTTCATTAAAATCAGAGCTCATTTGCAAAAGTTGGGTTTTGGGACCTAGATGTACATTGTATATTATGTATATATTCATTCTTTATTCATTTTTTATTTTATCTTTCTTAATTACTAAAAATACAAAAAAATCATGCTTGTGTTGTATTTTAATTGTAGTATTTTATTGTATTTTTCCGTTGTAAATATCTCTTATTAAAAAGATAAAAAAAAAAATACATATTGGAAAAGCAAAAAAATGTACATGGTGTTTTGTCTTCTTTTGTAAATTCTCCACTATTTCTCTTCTCTTTTTATTTTATTGTATTTAAAGTAGCCTACTTTATTTATTTATTTATTATTTAATTTCCATTCTCTATAATAACCGCCAATTCAACTCCATTATTTCACCATTTTTTCCAACTTCCCATTCAACTCCATTAATAATACAACTTCCCATTCAACTCCACCACCTTAATAACTTCTCATTCTTTCCTCTTTAAATAAATCCCATCCTCCTCAATTTACCCTTGATCCATCTTTATGTGAGGACAACCTAGTTCCCAGAGTTGAATCGGTGATAGTGACGCAACCGCGGTCGAGCGACGACAATCCTCTCTCCGGTGAGATCTGTTGGCTTTTTGGCCAACATCGCAGCCGCATCCGCGCGCTGCTCGAGCTCATCGCTCGCTGGCGATTCGAGCGAAGACCGTGCTCTCTGATCACATCATAGACGACCGTCTCCATCGTAGGTAATTTTCTCTTCATTTCATCGTCGTGTTATTTTCTCAATTTTTTATCACATCACATTATCATACACTTACTTCCATTTGTTTAGTTCATCATCATCACCACCATCCACCCATCTTATTATTGTTTATCATATTCCCTATTTAATCAAAGTTAAGCAAATGAAAAATTAAAAAAAACACACATATCACAACACTAAAAAATTTTCAAAAAAAATAAAAAAGAAGAAAACCGCAGCAGCGGTGGGAGCTCCATCGCCGCCGCCCATCTCTCCCCCTCCGCCACAGCCGCCGCGCCGCTGCTCCACCTGCCAGCGGCCACACCGTAGTGGCCGTCGCCGCCCATCTCCCGCGCCTCCACAGCAGCTGCACCGTCGGCCGTGCCTCCCTGCCGTAGTGGCCCCTTTCTTCCGCCCGCAACCACCCCCAGGTGGCCGCCCTCTTCCCTACGCCGACTCCGCACCTCCCGCACCGTCCTCCGCCCGCCGTGATGCCGTGCGCGGCTCCGCCGCCCACGCCTTCATCGCTGTGCGCGGCCGACAGCGACGTCGCCGCCGCCGCCGCCTCCATCCCTTTTGGTTCTTCCCCGTGCCCAAGGAAGAAGGAGAAAGGTTTTGTATATTTTTTTTATTTCGTGAAAATTACAAGTCTTTTCTTTTATGTTTCTGTAATTACAATCTAGTCCCTTTTCTTTGTTATGTTGTTTAAGTTCATTTGTCTTTTGCACGGACACCCCTGAGTTTGACTTTTAATTTGGATCTCATTTTGTATCTTTTTATTTAATAAAAAATGTCATTGTGTTGAGCAACTTATTTTCTATCTTCTGAATATTTGTTTGTATTTTTGTGAGTGGTGGGTAATTAAATAAAATAGTTTAATTGAAATTTTGTATATTTTACCCAAATTGAGCTCTTAAATTTATATCTCACACATGGTTGCTATAAAAATTCCACAAATTAGGAATGATGCCTTGATATGTGATTGATTTACTATCTAAATTACATCCAAAGTGGAGTTGTCTTGTGCCTGAAATAAATTGTAGAGTATTTCTAGTATTTGATTTTTAATTAAATCCATGTACATCATTTTTGCGAAATTTCAATTCTCCTATATGCCGCATGACAATACCTAGTTGGGATAATTTTCGCTCTGTCTAATTTGATAACGTGGATTTATGAAGAATTAATTACTCATTGTCACTCTGTTTTCATTAAAAAATCCATAAAAATTCATATTTTTTCAAAAAATTCCAAAAATATTACTGTAGCTTCCTTGCATCATGTTTATGTTCTGATAAAATTTTCATTATTTTTGCTTACTGTTTGTGTGAAAAAATGCGAACCCATAAAAGTGTGCATTTTTCATTATTGCATTTTAATCCTAAAAATACAAAAAATCGTGTTTTGTGTTCATCTCTGGATTAGGACATAGAAAAAATATAATTTGGCTGAATTGAACTAATTTGACATAAAATAAATTTGACTAAGTTGTGTGATTTCTTAGTGTTTTAATTCATCCACATTTGCCTTTCACCTTTGTTTTTGCATTAAAAAATACAAAAAAATCCCATTAGAAATCTAGATCTTGATTTTCTAATTAAACCCAAAGTTGTTCATTTGCCTCCCTGTGTTCGACCTCGGACTTACGCGAGATATAAATTAAAGCCGAGACACTCTTCACGGAGATCTTCTCTCGGTTCTGACTGATTCGCTAAGTACACGTACCACAACGAACACGAATTATTACACGTATTTAGCGACTCGTCAGCCTCGCTGGTGTTCTTCCGCGTTCTTCCTCGTTACCTCTCCGCCGTCCGATACGGTCGCCGCTCCAGTTCGATCCTCCACCCTTGGATCTCACTCGTCCACCGTCGTTCGATCAAGAGCCATGATCTAATCCTGGCCCCTCATCCACGAAGGGGTACCGGCTGTCCACGACTCGCCACGTGTCCAGAAGAAGATATGAGCTATTGGATCGCCAGGCCGTGGGTATTTTGCACCTTTGACCCCAACCATTTTGCCTTTTATTTTTATTCCTTAAACTTCCAGGCGTAGTTTAAATATTTTTGTAATATTTGCATTTCTCCCCCTGCACTTATTATATTTGCACTTAGGTCCAATCCACGTCACCTTACGTGACACACACGTGGGGTGGTGGGTATTTTGCATAGGACCCCCTAGGGTTTCTTTATTTCAGTTCTGTCCAGAAACTTTTTATTTTAGTTGTAATATTTTGGTTAAATTGCATGTTAGCCCCCACGAACTTTGTAAAATTGCAAAAATACCCTTGCCAGGTCACGTGTCTAGTGCACGTCAGTTTAGAAATTTTGCAGGGAACCCCCTCCGAGTTTGGGAATTTATATTTAGTCCAGAAAGTCTAGTTTAACGTTATATAATTTTGGAAAAAAATGCAAGTGGGCCCTTGAACTTCTTTGTATTTACATTTATGCCCTTGCTAGTATTGTATTTTTATGTTGATGCTTGCATTTATTTCATGCATCATTTTAACTCGAAAAATTACCAAAAAAATAACATAAGCTCTTGTTGCATTGTAGTTTAAGGCCATATTTTTACTTCGCATTTTATTGCATTTCCATATTTATAAAAAATAAAAAACAAGCATTTTTGTTACTGTTTGCATTCGAAAATACCAAAAAAAAATATTAAAATCTTCTGAAAAAGTCCAAAAAAATATATTTCATGTGCATTTTATTATTTTTTTTTGACCAAAAATCCCTAGAAATTACAAAAGAAAACTCCTAAAAATAGCAAAATTGCTAAAATCTTCATAAAAATAAAAAAAATTCATAAAAACTCCAAAAATTGTGGTTTTCTGTCTCTGAAACTTCCTTATCTTATTATCTATCTATAAAAAAATTAATTTGAAAATTCACTCTTGTGATTTTATTTTATTTCTATATTTTTACCTCAAATATATATTGTATTCACTGTTTACTAGTATTTTGATTTTAAAAATACCAAAAAAATTTGGAAAATCTAGAAAAATTACAAAAAACATTAGAAAAGCATACAATTCACAAAAACATTTTATTTCATGTATTTTTGAGTATTTTCCTTATTTCTCTCTCTCTCTTATCTCTAGTGTATATATATTCCTTATATATCTATTATATCTTCATAAAAAGAAAAAGAATATAAAAAGTATAAAATAGAAAAATAAAATACAAAAATCAGAAAATAAAAAACCAAAATATAAAAATATAAATAAAAAATAAATAAAAATAAAAATTAAAAAAAGTAAAATACCCACAAAAATAGCACTTGTAGGCATCTGATCACTTTCACATTTTTCTTGAGCACTATTGCCTTATTATATCCTCTCTGCTCCCTATGTTCGACACTCTACTTGCACTATACACATATTTTGTAGAGTTATAATAAATTTTAACTCCACTTATTGATCCGCATTGTTTGATTCTTGTTGTGGGTTAATTGTTGATTGTCGTGGGATTTATCGAGGGTCGCCACAACGACTTTATCTCCACCTTGTGTGAGACATTTAGACCCTCATGATCTCCCACCCTATCAAATGGCGTCGTTGCCAGGGAGCATCATTGTTTAGATTGCGATTCATTATAGATTGTGATTATTTGCCTATTTTTGAGCTCTATTTATTTGATATTATTGATTGATTTGTCTAATCACCCTCTCTTTGTACTTTGTGCAGGCGACCGTGGATCGAGGGAAGCACCATACCCAAGGCGCCTGTGCACCCACGTGAAGGTAGAGAGTGACTACTGACCTTGCATCAAGGGAGATTTGGAGGATCTGAGGAGACAGTCGCCATCTTGAGCATTTGTGGTTATTTGTTTATTTGTGTAATTTGAAGTGAGAGAGAGACTTTTAATTGTAATAACTTGGACTCTCCAGGACACTTGGGCCCAATTTCCGAGGGTTTGTTCCCTTGGGGGCCTCTTCTATTTTCGCGGTTTTTATCGCTGGTTTTGTTTTCTTTGCTTTTCTTTTATTTTGATTCACGTGGATTTTGGTCCCTATACTTATGATTTTATTGTGATTGTGTTGTAATTGATTAGGACCCCACACCTAATATTTTGCCTGTGCCTATAGATCGTAAGTGGACCTAATTAATAACTCACAAAAGAAAAAGCTATCTAAGTCACCTGAGGAGTCACGTACCGCTAGAGGTCGTATACATTGCTGGCAGGATCCGTTGTCGCGGACACCGATCGGCATCAGAGACCGGACTCCGACTCCTCCTGTTGACCATTTAGCTAGTGCTCTTCTCGTGTAGAAATTCTTATCTAAGGCCGATTTCTTCTTGCATCATATAGGTAGTTTAATTTTTGTCTTTAATTTATGCCCGGATCACCCTGCTTGTAGAGTGCTAGAGCAAGGTACGTATTTCTATCTCTGCATGCATCATTGTGTTTGATCGCACATTGGCTTTTTCAACTTCCTCCCTCGTTTTATTGGAATTAAATAAGAAAAATTCGTTAGGCGTTGTCTTTATTTCAGAAAAATACTAAAAGTGAAAATCATAAAAATGGGACTGCTAATGCAAACTTGACCTTAAAACTCATCCCACCAAAAATTTTATCTTGGATAGAGTAACCCCCTCCTTGTTTGATTTATCTGTTGTGAGAGAGTGACCCAACATTAGGATAGAGCCACGCCTAAAATTCTGGTTGACTACTGATCGTGGTTAGTCGTTCTCCAATGAGAATCTCTCCGGTTATTGGTAAAGCAGACCGCGACGTCCTTAGTAGAGTGACTTTGCGGGAACAACCGGGTTACGGTCCGCAATTCATACTGGTTGGGAAAGTTCTAACATGGATCGGAACAGTCGGCTAGGAAAGTAGGGTTCCTAACAACTCGCTCTAACGCTCTGATAGATTGACTGATCACCTAATAAAATTTGACAAGATAACAGACCGAACTTTCACGATCATCAGCTCAAGATTTGTATAGGTGAATTGGGGGTTTGATTGACCATCTTGTTTGCATTCCAAATCTCATCCGCCCTTTTCCAAGATCAAAATGATGGGAAGGAGATCCCTCAGGCCACGTCTGGTGGCACCGCTATCAAGCACTCCTCCCTATTCATCTAGGTCGGCTTCGGGGAGTCTATACCTACTCTCCGAGCCTGAGTTTACATCCACCCTGTTCCCCCTCGACCACCCTTCTTCTTCTATCAGTCCAATGGTGTCAGAATTTAGTGCATAACAGAGTTCAGAGCATTTCACAGCACCTGAGATGGATTCTTTTGACTTTGCAGAAACCAAAGAGATTGAAGGTAGAGAGGAACACCCAGATGAGCAGAGACCACCTCCGTACATATATGATCATGCTGCCATCAACAATTCACTATTAGCCTCCCTGGAAACCATGCAGAGAAAGATTAGAGACCAGGGAGTGATCATGGGTGAAATCATGAGGGAGATGCGTGACGGACGAGAAAAACGACATGAGGGCGGTGATATACCAGACACAACAGGCGAAGGAGAAGAACCGAACTAGGAGAGGCCGGCCCCGAGGACCATGTGGCAGTTGCACAACCCTGGTGCAATCCTCACGCACCGATGGATCCGACTCTGACTACCCAAATTTCACGGGCTGGCAACTGAAGAACCTCACCTCCATCTACAAGAATTTGAAATGATATGCAGTACAATCCATGACAAGTTTGTGACTGAGGACACCATCAAAATGATAGCCTTCCCGTTCTCCTTGGTTGACAGAGCCGCCTATTGGCTGAAACATTTGGGGAGGTACATCGACACTTGGGAGCAACTCCGAACCGAGTACTTGAACAAGTACTATCCACTCGACCGGACAAATGCAACAAGAGCAATGATCAACAATTTCACAATGATCCCCAACGAACAATTCCATGAAGCTTGGGATCGCTTTAGAGAGCTCATAGACCGATGTCCACACCATGAGATATCACAGCCCAATCTTGTCCAAAGTTTCTTTTGCGGGCTGACATCGGAGCATCTGAGGCTAGTAAACACCTCATCTGGGGGATCTTATTTCTCCAAGGATGCAGAAGCGGTCTGGGCCATCTATGAACATATGGCATAAAATTCTATAGTGATGTACCAAGGCCGAATCTACACAACCTCCAAGGTCCCACCACAAGCTACTTCTTATCAACGCATTGCCAGGATCGATGCTGAGAACAATACTTCGTCAGCAGCAGCAACACAAGATGAATCATCAACTGCAGACATGGGCATAATCAGTGAAAAATTGGACCACACTGAGATTTTGGAGAAGAAGCAAGGCCAAGGTCTGGCACAGATAGACCAGTTGGCTAAGACCATGAGTGACATGAAGACTCACATCTTGAGTATTCAGGAGGCACAAACAGTGTCACATCCGCCTCCCAGGTCACATGCTGAGTCCAGTAGTAGCCGCTCTATCCCACCCTCCACTTACCGCCAAGTTCACCATGTCTAGGAGGTGTCGGTACAGTAGTTACCACACTATTTACAGCAACCACCATCTAATGACACTCAGATGGTGGTCTATCAGCCGGATCAGCCATTGGCAGTACTACCACCTCCACCCTTTGAGCACGAGTCATTGATGGAAGTCAACGGGATATGGTACGATCGGTACCCCCAGTAGGTGGGGATTCATCGTTATCACCCAGGATTCCGGTGGACCACCGGAGGTGCCTCATCCCGACAACAGTCTCCAGCACAGGGCAGTCATAGTAGCCAACACCAGCAGCCCCACTACTCCCAACAACAACATTATCAACAGAATCCTCGTCCTGCCTATCAGGGACAGCAGTGGAGGCAGCGGCAGCAGCCTTACCAGTAGCAGTACTCTCAGCCTCACCAGCAACCTCAGTTCCAGCAAGGGAACACTCCCGATTCTCCCGCACTTGCCTTGGAGAACCCACCACTTGACGATCTCGCCTGCTTGCTCTCCGAACAGCAAGCATCTTTTTGATGAGAAATGGATGAGTTCCAACAAGAAATGAGGGACATAATGAAAGGAAAAGCCTCCATACATGCACAGAGCGAGCCGAACCCGAATAACTTGAAGAGAAAGTCTGAGAAGGTACAGTCTACAGAGCATACCACTCCTAGTGCTTATTTGAATGACATGCATTCTATGTTTGATACTCACTTCGTGTCACTTAGGAGCGGTAGGGAACCAACCGGCGGTGCCTCATCTAAGGAACAACACCATGGAGAATCTAGAGCCCCAAATGAGGAGAGAAGCGGTGCTGAAGCTGCTAGTAACAATGATGATGATGATGATGGTGGTGCTGATGCCACCAAGGATGACGATCCAGACCACGGTGCTGAGGCCATCGTAGAAACAGATGCTGACGGTGGTTCTGAAGCCACCATTTTTGATGCAGACCCGGAGCGCGGTGCTGAGGCCGCAAAGGAGAATATAGTGGGTAGTGTTGATGCCCCCATTTTGAGTCCAACTTTATTCCAACCTTCTATATTGCATTTTCTGTATCCCTATACACTATGAAAAAGAACAAAAAAAATGAATAAAGGAAAGGTTTCTTCATCAGTTCCGAGTCCATGTGTATTGAATGATGATGTTTGCATAGATTTCAGTCCTTCACAGGGCCAGAAACCTTCTCCTATCCCTCTGTCTGAGGAGGGCCCATCCATCCCCTTCCCTTAAGCACTCCGCTCAGCGAAGGGGAATAAAACAGGAAATCCCAAAAAGAAGGAACAGTTAGAGTTCAACCAACAGATGATAGACAGATTCCAGATACAGCTGACTCTATAGGAGGCACTTGAGCACATCCCCTTTTTCCAAAAGAACCTGAGAGAAAAGACCACTGTACGCAAGAGGAGGCGGAACACTAGAGGAGAAATCCATGTGTTGTCCCATGCCACATGTTGTGCCATTCAGAAGCAGCTACCAGCCAAAAGACCTGATGCAAGAAATCCATATGTCAGATGCCAGCAGCCATTCGATCGTACTCTATTAGACATCGTCTCTTCGATCAACCTCCTTCTGGCAGCCTTACTCGACCGACTCGAGTTCGTCCCGCTCCATCGGAGTCGGACAGTCCTTCAGTTTGCTGATAGGTCTATCAAGAGGCTGAAGGGGTTGTTGAGAGATGTGGTCGTCACCATTCAGGGCATGAAATTCCCTGTGGACTTTGTTGTATTGGACATGGAGATCCCTGAATCGCTGACCGATACCCCCATCATACTAGGACGCCCATTCTTGGCCACAGCCAAGGCGGTGACCGACCATGATAGTGGGAAGGTGTATTTTCGTGTAGAGGGCGAGAGTATACAAATAGAGACGATTGACAAAACTCGAGCGAGAGATTCAACCTGCTCAGAACCATGCAGTGACACAGTGCATATGACAGATGCAGAGTTAGACGTCCACCAGGAGGGTGATTTTGTAATGACCGATGATGAAGCAGTTTGGGAAGAACCAGAAGCACGAGCCCTCGCCTTGTCTACATACTCAGAGTACACACCTTTTGTGGCAGACGAGAGTTCAGAGAGCACAACCTTAGAAGAGGACACTATAGAGGCTGACAGTTGTGTGATGAGTGGAGACACTGATCAGATCCCTTGGAGGCAGACTTTGATTGGAAGGATTTTTAAGCATATTTGCCATGTCTGTTTCCCGATGAGCCGACAGAGAAGACGGAGAGTGAGCAAGTATAGATGATAGACAAACACACTAACAGGGTTCCCTTCGTCAGAATTACAGTAATAGTGAGAGTTCTCACATGCAGACCTGGTTGCTTTCACACAGACATATCAGAAGCCAAATTTGCCAACTCCCACCAAGCCAGAATTGAAGCCTTTACCGCAATCGCTCAAGTATAGATATCTTACAGGAGAACCAGACATGCATCCAGTCATTATCTCAGCAGATTTGACTGGAGAACAAGAATCTCGTTTGATGGAGGTTCTTGAACGAAACTGCAAGGCAATAGGATGGAGTGTGGCTGATCTCAAGGGAATAAGTCCGGCTCTATGCTCCCACCATATCTATCTCGAGGAGGATGCTAAGCCATCACGTGAGTTCCAATGACAACTGAACGCGAACCTCCAATATGTGGTAATGAAGGAAATATCTAAATGGTGAAGCGTCGATTTTATCTACCCCATCTCCGACTCCAAGTGGGTTAGTCCTTTACATGTGGTACCTAAGAAGACCTGTGTCACTACAGTTGTGAAGGAGTCTGGAGAGGAGATCGCCACCCGGATACCCACTTCTTGGAGGGTCTGTGTGGACTACAGACGATTAAATGAGGCCACCAAGAAGGATCATTTCCCACTACCTTTTATTGATCAGATTATCGAGAGGCTAGTTGGTAAGAGTCATTACTATTTTCTTGGCGGGTATTCCGGAGACAATCAAGTGGCTATTGCGACTGAAGACAAGGATAAAACAACATTCACCTATCCATTTGGGACTTATGCTTTCAGACGGATGCCCTTTGGTCTATGTAACGCTCCGACGACATTCCATAGGTGCATGTTGTCCATCTTTATGGACATTATCGGTGACTGCTTGGAGGTCTTCATGGATGATTTCTCGGTCTATGCGACGGGTTTGATGCTTGTCTTGAATGCCTAGACCGAGTACTTTAATGCTGCATAGAGGTAAACCTTGTACTATCTTGGGAGAAGAGTCGCTTTATGGTGACTCAGGGGACGGTCCTTGGTCACATCATCTCCAAAAGGGGAACGGAGGTTGATCTGACCAAGGTGGATATCATGAGAAATCTCAATCCACCGTCCAATTTGAGACAGTTGCGGTCTTTTCTAGGGCATGTCGGTTTCTACCGGCAGTTCATTCAGGACTTCAGTTGTATTGCCTGACTGCTTACAGATTTATTGTCTAAAGACACCGAGTTCCTCGTATGTAATACGCGTTTTGTACACTATGCCTTTGAATGTAATCAACTGTTATTTCAAGGAAATATTGGATTGATAGTGTTCACACTTTACGAATACCATAGTCAATAGATTCACCTTGATGCAACGATTTCAAAAGGTTCTCTGATTTGTGTAGCACCTCAAAACATAGTACCACATCTAGTAATATGGAATTTTGGTAGTACCTTATAAGTAGAAGAAGCCACTACTTGCATAGTGCCCATAATGTCATAGATTTACACTCATTAGCCATAATCACGTCATTAAGACTAATTAAGCATGATTAGTGCTAATTATCCATCATTAGTGATAATTAAGCGTCATTAGCATAGATTTACACTCATTAGTCATAATCACATCATTAAGACTAATTAAGCATGATTAGTGCTAATTACCCGTCATTAGTGATAATTAAGCGTCATTAGCATAGATTCATACTCATTAGTCATAATCACATCATTAAGATTAATTAAGCTTGATTAGTGCTAATTACCCGTCGTTAGTGATAATTAAGCGTCATTTGCAAAAGTAGGACACATGGAGAGGAAATCATGGGACACGTTTCATTACATAGTCAGGACAAGTGTCAAATACTCAATAGTGCCATGTGTCATCATCCTAAGTCTAACACGTATCATGGTGAAGGCGCTTGCTTGGGCAACAAGTTATCTCGTGAATAAGACTAGCCGCTTGCTTGGGCAACAAGTTATCTCGTGGATAAGAGTAGCCGCTTGCTTGGGCAACAAGTTATCTCGTGGATAAGACTAGCCGCTTACTTGGGCAACAAGTTTTCTTATGATTTAGCCATGTGCCATGCCATGTGTCTTCATACATGGATAAGAGACACATGCACCTCCCTTACATGTTGACACATGTCACACATGTAAAGGGGGTGGAGGCCAATAAATACCCATGACCCCCCCCATACTCCTCCACTTCATCCCACGCCCATCTCTCCACCTTAGAGCCGCAAGGCTGCCGAAGTTGCGGGAGGAGCACGAGAGGAGCCACAGCGAAGCCTTGTCGATGGTCGAGAGCATTTTTGAAGCCGTAACGAAGTTCTGTCCGCATCAAGTCGTAGTATTCAATCTAAGACGGCTATGGGGGGGGATTTCACTAAAGAAGGCGATTTGGACTCAAGTTAGATTGCGTTCAGGTGAGGGATTCTCAAGCGCTATTTTAAAGCACTAGTCTTTAGCTTTTATGCATGATTTTGAATAGCAAGTATGAAATCGTGTTTTATAAAGCTTTTACGCATGAATTACAAGTAACATACAGTTAATATGAAATCAGGGCTTTAGAACGTATTTCAGATGTCGTTTCATGTGTTTTTATCATGATAGCACCTTTTTAAGCATTTCGTTCGTTGTGGAACAGAAAGCATAAGTTCACTTCTTAGATTTGAGTTTCTATGTAAAGAATTATGTTTTGTACGGTTACTATGCATTATAGATCGGTTTTTCAAGTTCCTAATGGTTTTAGCGATCAGAATATGCATGCTATGTCAAGATTGTCTTATGTTAATGAATTAGTTGGTATGAGCATGAAATAGCAAGATTACGGATTGTTAGTGACAAGAAAATGATCAGAATCAGAAGATAAGCACCACAGTAGCTCTTTTATGCAAATCATGAACTAGCCATTAGATATGATGATGTCATTAGATATGACCCTGAAACCGCCATTAGATATGGCAAACAATTAGATATGGTATCAAGAGGACTTTGGGTCCGCATTCTGTATATATATAGGCTTTGGGCCGTATGCAGGGTGTTTTTGGTCTTTGGGACCGTCTGCGCGTATGACTTAGCTTTGTTTCAACGTTCATGAGGTAATAAATAAGCCACAGTGGTGATTAGTATAAACAGCTTGATAATTATGATTATGTTTCAGTTTATCTGCTTTTGAAGTGATTTCAGCGTTCAATAGCAAAACTAGCATGTTTTATATGTAATTTCTGTCATAAAGTCTCTTTCAAGCTATTTCACAGTTTTCAGCATAAATTATTGTCATGATGCTCATATTTCAGATTTTAGCTATATGTAAAAAGCTTGAGATCCTTTCACTAGGTCTAAGCTCATAGATGGGTTTAGACTCATCCCTTTATATTATAATTATGTACAGATCAGCAGAATCACGAATAACAGGGGAAAGGACCACTGATACACTTGGAGGAGGTGTCTTTTGCTTTTCGTTGTTTTTGTACTCTCTGGGTTATTTTGTAAGAAGTTGTAATAGATAGAACTTGTGTAATACACTTCTTGGTATTGTGAACTTGAAATATAAAGATGTTATGTTTTTGAGATTGCCACATGTTTGCTTGAGGAAAAAAAAAGAAGAAGAAAGATCTCTATCGCGGCATGTCCCGGTTAGCGGGACGGGTCTTGACAACTTGTGGTATCAGAGCCAGGTTTCGATCCTGGGACCTGTGGGTTATGGGAACACATCACTATGGATTTTGTTACAGGATTTCCAAGGACCCGTCGAGGTCACGATGCAATATGGGTCATAGTGGACAGATTAACTAAGTCTGCACATTTCTTAGCCATTAACATGACCTACAGTCTAGACCATTTGGGAAAGAGCTTTGTTAATGAGATAGTTAGCTGTCATGGGGCTCCTGTGTCAATTGTGTCTGATAGAGATCCACGATTTACTTCTAAGCTATGGCCAAGCTTACATAAAGCTATGGGAACGAAATTAGCATTTAGTACAGCCTTCCATCCTCAAACAGATGGCCAATCAGAACGGACTATCCAGACTCTAGAATACATGCTTAGAGCATGTGCACTGAGCTTTAAAGAAAGCTGGGATGAACATCTCTCACTTATTGAGTTTGCATACAATAACAGCTATCATACAAGTATTGGGATGGCACCTTATGAAGCCTTGTATGGTAGACCATGCAGAACACCTATCTGTTGGAATGAGGTTGGAGAAAGGAAATTGGTTCAACCTGAATTAATACAAAGCACAATAGAAAAAGTTGAGGAAATCAAGAGATGCTTGAGGGCAGCGCAAAGCAGACAGAAAAGTTACGCAGATAAGCAAAGGAGAGACTTAGAATTTCAAGTGGGAGACCATGTGTTTCTAAAAGTATCTACATGGAAAGGCCTTATCAGATTCGGGAAGAAAGGGAAACTAAGCCCAAGATATTGTTGGAAATGCGAGCCCACGGCGAGCCATTATGCAATAAATGTTGTTGCAATTCACTCCTTAATCTGAAATGAAGAATACATAATTTGCATAATAGGTCCCTTAGTGCAATTAGGGTTATGTACCATGGCCATCTTAATGATCATACAGCTGTTGATTCAATTATTGAATCATAGAGGCTGGTGCTTAGATGAATATCTAATGAGTTAGATTGAGGACTCATCAAGCACCGTCAAATGATTGTTAAGAGATGATCTCCAGCCTGAGTAGGAGATGGCAATCCTATCTCATTTAGGTTGATATCTGACCGACCTCTTGATGCAGGTCCTCTGCATAGGAATAGAGATTCATAGGTGTCGGATAAGTTAGGTCAAAGAGTTGACTTAACGAGATCGAGATAACCACAGTCCTATATCGTATGCTGTCATGATATAGGCACACATCCTCTGACCGGAGACAGATGTGTTACTATATGTCTGAGTATGTACATTTGGCAGACCAATAGGTTGATGACCTAATCAAGGTCTATACACCGGCGCGCTGGTGTGCATATAAGGGCATATGAGTAATACGATCTCTCAAAGGGATCATACAGGTTCACTACTGAACCGGAAGACATGAGCTCACTCATGAGATATTGGGAAGAATCAAATACCGTGCGCACGGTCGTCTCGCTTTGGAAGCTTGACTGAATTTGTAGGTTTGATATATACTTTTGGAAAGTATATGATCAAGACCTAGGTATGATATATGCTTTTGGAAAGTATATGATCGATACCGACTACCAATGATCGAATGAGAAACTTACTGATAAAACCCTGAAGTAGACAGTATAAAGTTGATCTAATACTTCGGGTTTATTCTGAGTCTTCCAGTATGCAGGATGTACAGGTATTGGGAATGCCTGAGGGTGATGTGATCATAAACGGTTGTATAACCATGACGCTTCCATTCCTAGGGAGTGATGAAACGGGTCTGGATTTTAGTGACTCCTCTCAGTAGAGAAGTAATCTGATCTTAGTCCAAATGTTGGACATTAGTCTGAATGTGATTCAGATTCAATGAGAAGATTAGATTTGCGGTCTTGATTTAATCAAGCATCTATGGGAGGCCCGAGATCTGGATTTAAGATGTGATCTCAATATCCATGTCACTATACGTGGAACAATACAATCGCCCTGTCCTTATCTCCAAGTATTCGCGGAGAAAGCGCATTGTCCTTGAAAGAGTTCATGGATAATTCTATTGTTGATATATGTATCCGAGCATTGAGAAAATGGATAATTAAATGTGATTTAATTATCATGAATAATATGAATTTGATTCATATTATAAGGAGAGTTATCTTAGATAATTAAATGTGATTTAATTATCAAAGATGTGAATAATGTGAATGTGATTCATATTATTTGAACACATGAGATAAAGAGATCCAAGATGATTAAATATGATTTAATTATCAAGGATAAGAATAATGTGGATAGTAATATCCAATTATTCATAATATATTATAAATGTGATTTATAATGTATTAGAGAGAGTTAAATATAATTTATATTAGTAGATTAATTATTAATGTGTATTGGATACACATTGTCTAATTAATTGAAAATGTAAATTACATTTTGTTTTGGGTTGTGAATGTGATTCACAATATTCCAATGTCAAGATTGCAATATTCCCAAAATTAATTGAGAATTAATTTTTGGTGAATAATTGTTGGAAAATAAGTTGAGAGAAAAACAAGGAGATATGCAATCCCATGGGAATCCATGGGATTGCCCTCCCCATATGGGAAGAGGGGGGCGGCACCAATTCCTTTATGGAATTGGTGGCCATCCACTCCTCCCAATAGGGAAGGAGGCTCTCATTTGTTTTTCCACTCCTTATTTAGTTGGTTTAATTTGGTATTAATATATATTTGATTTATCAAATATATTTAATCAAAATTAAATCACAAGTTGTTGGCTTTTACCAACAACAATCTTGACCATTGGATTGTCATAAATCAATCTCAACCATTGATTTTATATGACACATGGATTGAGATCCATGGATCCCAAAACCCTATAAATAGAGAGGCATACCCATGCTCTCTCTTTACACATAATGCTTGAGAAGCATCTCTCTCTCTCTCTCTCTCTCTTTCTCTCTAGAGGTCAGCCCTCTCTCTCCCTCTCATGGCCGTCCACCATGGATGCCATGGAGAGGTTCTCCATCGCCGCGGCATCGTCGTTATGCTGCCCGTTCTTCTGCTCGTGGATCTCCGTCTCCTTCGGTGCGCCTCGCTCGTGAAGAAGACGATGGATCTCGTGTGTCGAGATCAGGAGATCCGCCGCTTGGATCGTCAACATGGATTGCGAGAAGCACGCGGTTCATCCCCGCGCTCGCAAGCGTCTCCTCCGTCGGATCGGACTTGAGACAGGAGGTCTCTTCGTTTAGAGACTCGATCGCAACCACGCTTCAAGAGGTAATCCTATTACTTGTTTGTGGTTTAGATGAAACGATTCGAGAAGTGTTCTTGGATCATGTGGTTTCGTCGTATAATTTTTTTTTTAAATTCCGCTGCATCGAGCAACTAGTGCGACTAGTCGCTCCTCGTCGTATTCGATACGACGCTCACGCTTCCGTGATGCGCTTGAGGATTATACCATATCCTTCAAGTGGTATCAGAGCCTTAGGTCGATGGTTTCGAATATGATTCGTTAACCAAGGACGACTTGGGTTCGTTAAGGTCGCGAAAGTTTTTATCGCATTTGATTTCGCAGATCTGTTTAGTGTAATTTTTCGGCCATGTTTAAATTGTTTAAACACGAAAATAGCACTAGAATTTTGTTCCCCATTAAATAAGGAAACCATAGGATCTGAGTTTGCGTAAATCGGATTTCGTATGCTCTAGATATGGTAGTTTTAATGAACATGTATGCACTGTTGCGGGAACTGTGAATCTGAACGTGATTAAAATGTTAATTACTGCTTAGACTTGCCTCGAAATGCGTGAAACATCACTTAGGTTCTGTCCTAAATCAAATTAGCAAACTTTAGAAATTGACTTTGCTTGATTTGGATTTAATATGATTGAGATATGCCAATTTTAGTAAGTAGGGGTCACTGCTGAAATTGCTTTCCTAATCTAGAACCAAGTGATTGTCAATTAGTGAAATTAATTGTTAATTTCGTGAAATAATCTTGAAAATTATTTGTGAAATATTGAAACATGATTATTTGCCTAATTGACTTGGCCCCAACCAATTAGTTGATTAGATTTGATCTAAACCTTAATTGGAATTACAATCATCAAACTTCTTGCTTGAATAGGACTTGGGAATTTGCCTAGCAAATTTCCTTAAAATCAAAATTGTTTTGATTACTATATGGTATAATTTCGGTTGAAGAACCGATGATCATCTCAAGTACAAAATAATCAATTTGGCATTATCCTTTCCCGAGGTGGATATGGTGTCTAGTCGCGGATCGCTGGTCAGCGGGTTGCAACGTATGTGGTCCGCCCCACTCCCGTCGGTACTGGCCATGACAGCGGGTAGGGCCGGGATAATGTCCGAGGGATTATGATGTATTTTTCTAATTATTAAAATTCGAATTAATACGTACTTTGAGAATAATATCATATATGTATATTCAAGCATAAAATTAAGTTTGTTTGATTAAATTGGATTGATAATTAATTTAATATGATTAAGTTAATTATATCCAATTGAGAATACTCTAATATGATTAGAGTTATAATTCCCTTGTAAGAATTAATTATATGAATGTGATTCATAGAAATTAATTTAATTTGAATAAGATATGGAGGATCACATAAGTGACATCCATGGTCTCCCGTCAAGGCGAAGAGTTTCGTCGCCAGATATTATATGTAGGAGACGCCTGTCCGAAGTGACAGCTCCTGCATATGATCCATTTGGATCGGGCTCGTCGCTTCTCGAAAGAGTAAGGACGTATGCGTAGTGACCCCAATATCGGGTCCTCATATTATTGGGGCGATATTGGATTGCGCATAGCGAGTTGTATTCCTGTTGACGGTTGGTTTAATTAATGACGGGTCAACATCACCTTAGGGGTGGTGGGCCCGGGTATTAAAGACCGAATTGGGAGATGCAAGTTGGACTTGCAAGGCGGAATGTGTTCCCGCTTCTTTTTATCCGAGTTGTAGGTTCTCATATTATTGGGATGCAACAAAGATAAGGAAGGAGATCCCAGATCTTGCTTGAGATATGATGGTAAGTATATCTCTTACATTGAAAGTGATTAAGGGAATGAACTTTCATTGTTGACATGGTAAGACAACTTTGATATAAAAACTCCTAAATCAAAGTATAATATGTGTATATATATAAATATATATCCTTATGCAAATTACTTATTTCAGATAATCCTTCATTAAACCCACTCAATGTTATACTCATTAATAACCAGTAGAATATCATGGATTGGACCCTTGATCCAGATATTGTACTTGCGATTGGACACATAATGTATGTGGTTGCAATGTGCAAGATTCCTCATAATAATGAGAAGTGATAATTAAATAAGACAATAGGACTAAAACCCTAGGGTTTGTATGTCTCTATAAGTCTTGATCTTATCGAATGTATTTTTTGAAGTGACATATCGATGATGATCGTAATTATCAAATAATCCTTATAAAATTAATAAAGATATTCTGGCATACATATGTGCTCTTAACATTTAATCATGAATGACATGGTTCTCTACATCATGTAGAATGGTAGCTCTATAGAGATAATGTATTCAAATTGTTTGAGTACCTACCTGAACCTATGTTTTAAGAGTATAGATGGATGTAGATGATGAGTGTCATCATTCTACTGTCTATACTCTAGTCATTCATGAAGCTTCATAATATTCATATTATATGAATTGGGTGAAGCATGTATAAATGTTGAAATACTCTTATATTAAATTCTTTTGAATTTAACATAAGAGATCCTTAGTCTTGAGTAATGGTTACTTATAGATAAAGGGAGCGCAGTGGAAGCATGGGTTGGACCCAAGTAAGAAGTATAGTCAAAAGGTTGACTGTATTTCTGTAACTTCCATATGACATTCAAAGAGTTGGATGAATGCCAATACTGCAATAAGTTGATGTGTTGGTAGTATGACTATCAAATCTATCTAGAATCCTTAGAGAAGGAATCCGATAGTGCATCAGATTAATCTACCTATAATCATTGATATTGACTTACTTATTTGATAAGATAAAGTCTAATAATTGTATCTCAAATTTTCTAATGACACTTGCAATTGGTTGTATATGTATTAGAAATTTGATCTTAAGATTTATTGGTCATCCATGTTGAAAGTGATGCAAGTGTTGCAACAATTTCCATGAGATCAATAGACTTCATATTTTCAGTGGGAGCCCTTAGTCTTAGAGAATGTCTCTATGACCTAGATATTAGAATACACTCATTGTTTATTTCTAATTGTTGGATATAAACATGAATTCTGTAATAAATATATCATAAAGAGTTATGATGGAAATATTTCAGATAGTAATCTAAAATCTAGTGGACTCTATTAAATTAGAAAATTATTGAATGGTTCATTAAGATTTCTAATACTGAAAATTAAACCTTTAAAGATCAATAGGAGGATAAAGATCATTTGACAATGATCTGGCATCATGTTTTGGACATTTGTTTGTTGATGTGATCAATAGACTGATAAGAGATGAACTTTTAGATTGTCTAAATGTTCAAATCTTACATACTTATGAATATTGTATTCAAGAGTAAAAATGTCCAATACACCCTTCCTTGGGAAAGGTGTAAGGTGTCAAGGTATTAAGGATCTCATACATATTGATGTATTTAGATCATCTATATCATAGTAAACATTATGGATATGTGATATCTGTTAATGATTATGTATGATATGAGATTTCTTCTCTTAACCTTTGAAATGTTCAAAGATTTCGTAATTTTGGTTTAGAACCAAAGTTTGAGGGAAGATGAAATGAATTTGATCTAACCAAGGTAGCCTGTACCTATTAGATGAATTCAAGAAATACCTTATGGAGATATGAATATCATTCCTATCTCAATCCTCCTAATGAACCTTAACTCAAAGGAGTTGTAGGGAGATACAATTGATCATGTGTGACATGATTTGATCAATGATTAATCATAGCATAATTATCTCTTAGTTTCCAGGTATATATATGTGGTAGAGACTACATTATATATCCTTAATAAGGTTCCATATGATTAAGCTGGAATCTGGCACTAGAGAGTGCTACTTCATTAGGAAAATAAAGGATGGTATTGGATACCTACTTTATGACCTTGAGATTCTTAAAAGATCTAATCTTTGAGAATATGATTCTTATAGGATGACTCTCTTGAGAATTAAGATGAAAATGAAGTAAAGGAACTCATTTAATCTTGAAAAGATAATGAAGCTCCTGAAATCGGAAACTAAAATAGATAATTAAAGATGAAACATTATTACCTCTTCAAATAAGTTTGAAGATGAATTCCATGTGTCAGTTAAATCTGAAAATGATCGGACTTCATGTGATGAAGCTCCTGAGGATCATGACATGGAAAGATGGATGTTAGCAATAAAAGTCTAATGTAGATTTCACATACAAGTGTTGTATATGGACCCTCGAGGATCCACCTATATGGGTCAGACCCATTAAGGTGTAAATGGATCTTCAAGAGAAAGAGGGAACCTGATGAGAAGGTATAGACCTTCAAAGCATGGTTCGTAGCCATGAGCTACACACCGAAGAGAAGGCATCGCATGCGATAAGACTTGCTCTCCAGTGACCTTGCATTAACCCATCAGAATATTGCTAACTATAGCTACACAACTTGTCTATGACATCTTCATGGTGTGATT
The DNA here is from genome assembly GCA_037367405.1 of Ottelia alismoides. Taxonomy (NCBI): domain Eukaryota; kingdom Viridiplantae; phylum Streptophyta; class Magnoliopsida; order Alismatales; family Hydrocharitaceae; genus Ottelia; species Ottelia alismoides. The sequence continues at coordinate 432,601 of JAZKJV010001985.1, forward strand.
CAAGATTGCATTCCTCTATGAATACCTCTCTGAGGATATTCATATGAAGTAGCCCCACGGCTTCATGGTTGAGGAAAGCAAGGTGTGCTAGCTGAAGAACTCCATCTTAGGACTCCAATAAGCTTCCTGTAGTTGGAACACAAGATTTGATGAAATTATAAATGTTATGATTTCAGATAGAATCTTGATGAACCATGTGAAGCTTAGTGGGAGTGCCATTGTGTTCATCGTGCTAAATGTAGATATTATTCTAATCATTTAGAATGATATAATGATAATAATAAGTGTTTTAAAATTTGGTTGTTTCATACCTTGAGATACGATTTCAAGGATACCTCTTAGATCTTAATTCTGAAGTCGTTCAGAAGCAAAGAGAAGAGGTATTTGGGACTGTCGCATTAATAGTACACCTTGGACTTATTCCATTTTCTGGAAAATTCCAAGAAAAACTTCCTTCCCTTAAGATATGGTAGTGTCCTGTCTAGAGGGATAGCACCTCAAAGAGTTGAGGAAGTGAATGCTAGAACTGCTTGCACTTGTGCATCAGTTATGAGAAGCTCGGTATATGCTAGATGTGTACAAGAACCAGATGTCTGCCATGCAGTGGGAGTAGTAAAATGTTACTAATCCTACTATGGAGATAAAACACTTGATTGCAGTAATAACATTATCTTCAAAGATGATGAAACTTAGAGATAGTGATCTCAAAGTCTTATCTTCAAAGGTTTAAGACCTTGTAGATAGTGATCTATAAGGGTCTTAACTGTAGATACCTTAGGAGATAGAGATCTCCAGGAATGGAGGTATTCTAATAAGGATTATGGGAATACTGGTTATGATAATTAATAAGATGTAGTGTCAAGGACACTATAACCAACAAAATTGAGTATCGGTTGCATGAGATGCAACATTCGCATTAGATGCGAGCACCGTTACTGGGGATATGCAAGTACCGTAAAAGGACTTGGCACAGTCTCTTGGGAACGGAGTGACTGATCAGCTTACCTAGCTATTTTTCTAAATAGCCTATGATTGTCACATGAGTGTGGGTTTAAATGATTAGCCCATTAATGGCTCTTTGGGCTAGTGGGAGATTGTTGGAAATGCGAGCCCACGGCGAGCCATTATGCAATAAATGTTGTTGCAATTCACTCCTTAATCTGAAATGAAGAATACATAATTTGCATAATAGGTCCCTTAGTGCAATTAGGGTTATGTACCATGGCCATCTTAATGATCATACAGCTGTTGATTCAATTATTGAATCATAGAGGCTGGTGCTTAGATGAATATCTAATGAGTTAGATTGAGGACTCATCAAGCACCGTCAAATGATTGTTAAGAGATGATCTCCAGCCTGAGTAGGAGATGGCAATCCTATCTCATTTAGGTTGATATCTGACCGACCTCTTGATGCAGGTCCTCTGCATAGGAATAGAGATTCGGAGGTGTCGGATAAGTTAGGTCAAAGAGTTGACTTAACGAGATCGAGATAACCACAGTCCTATATCGTATGCTGTCATGATATAGGCACACATCCTCTGACCGGAGACAGATGTGTTACTATATGTCTGAGTATGTACATTTGGCAGACCAATAGGTTGATGACCTAATCAAGGTCTATACACCGGCGCGCTGGTGTGCATATAAGGGCATATGAGTAATACGATCTCTCAAAGGGATCATACAGGTTCACTACTGAACCGGAAGACATGAGCTCACTCATGAGATATTGGGAAGAATCAAATACCGTGCGCACGGTCGTCTCGCTTTGGAAGCTTGACTGAATTTGTAGGTTTGATATATACTTTTGGAAAGTATATGATCAAGACCTAGGTATGATATATGCTTTTGGAAAGTATATGATCGATACCGACTACCAATGATCGAATGAGAAACTTACTGATAAAACCCTGAAGTAGACAGTATAAAGTTGATCTAATACTTCGGGTTTATTCTGAGTCTTCCAGTATGCAGGATGTACAGGTATTGGGAATGCCTGAGGGTGATGTGATCATAAACGGTTGTATAACCATGACGCTTCCATTCCTAGGGAGTGATGAAACGGGTCTGGATTTTAGTGACTCCTCTCAGTAGAGAAGTAATCTGATCTTAGTCCAAATGTTGGACATTAGTCTGAATGTGATTCAGATTCAATGAGAAGATTAGATTTGCGGTCTTGATTTAATCAAGCATCTATGGGAGGCCCGAGATCTGGATTTAAGATGTGATCTCAATATCCATGTCACTATACGTGGAACAATACAATCGCCCTGTCCTTATCTCCAAGTATTCGCGGAGAAAGCGCATTGTCCTTGAAAGAGTTCATGGATAATTCTATTGTTGATATATGTATCCGAGCATTGAGAAAATGGATAATTAAATGTGATTTAATTATCATGAATAATATGAATTTGATTCATATTATAAGGAGAGTTATCTTAGATAATTAAATGTGATTTAATTATCAAAGATGTGAATAATGTGAATGTGATTCATTTTATTTGAACACATGAGATAAAGAGATCCAAGATGATTAAATATGATTTAATTATCAAGGATAAGAATTATGTGGATAGTAATATCCAATTATTCATAATATATTATAAATGTGATTTATAATGTATTAGAGAGAGTTAAATATAATTTATATTAGTAGATTAATTATTAATGTGTATTGGATACACATTGTCTAATTAATTGAAAATGTAAATTACATTTTGTTTTGGGTTGTGAATGTGATTCACAATATTCCAATGTCAAGATTGCAATATTCCCAAAATTAATTGAGAATTAATTTTTGGTGAATAATTGTTGGAAAATAAGTTGAGAGAAAAACAAGGAGATATGCAATCCCATGGGAATCCATGGGATTGCCCTCCCCATATGGGAAGAGGGGGGCGGCACCAATTCCTTTATGGAATTGGTGGCCGTCCACTCCTCCCAATAGGGAAGGAGGCTCTCATTTGTTTTTCCACTCCTTATTTAGTTGGTTTAATTTGGTATTAATATATATTTGATTTATCAAATATATTTAATCAAAATTAAATCACAAGTTGTTGGCTTTTACCAACAACAATCTTGACCATTGGATTGTCATAAATCAATCTCAACCATTGATTTTATATGACACATGGATTGAGATCCATGGATCCCAAAACCCTATAAATAGAGAGGCATACCCATGCTCTCTCTTTACACATAATGCTTGAGAAGCATCTCTCTCTCTCTCTTTCTCTCTAGAGGTCAGCCCTCTCTCTCCCTCTCATGGCCGTCCACCATGGATGCCATGGAGAGGTTCTCCATCGCCGCGGCATCGTCGTTATGCTGCCCGTTCTTCTGCTCGTGGATCTCCGTCTCCTTCGGTGTGCCTCGCTCGTGAAGAAGACGATGGATCTCGTGTGTCGAGATCAGGAGATCCGCCGCTTGGATCGTCAACATGGATTGCGAGAAGCACGCGGTTCATCCCCGCGCTCGCAAGCGTCTCCTCCGTCGGATCGGACTTGAGACAGGAGGTCTCTTCGTTTAGAGACTCGATCGCAACCACGCTTCAAGAGGTAATCCTATTACTTGTTTGTGGTTTAGACGAAACGATTCGAGAAGTGTTCTTGGATCATGTGGTTTCGTCGTATAAATTTTTTTTTAAATTCCGCTGCATCGAGCAACTAGTGCGACTAGTCGCTCCTTGTCGTATTCGATACGACGCTCACGCTTCCGTGATGCGCTTGAGGATTATACCATATCCTTCAGATATATTTGCCCTTACGACATCACGGAGAGAATCGGTAGTGTGACATATCGTCTCCGACTTCCAGCTGAACTAGCAAGGATACATGATGTCTTTCATGTCTCCACACTTCGGAAGTTTATTCCAGATCCAACCCATATGATACAACCTCAAGATATTCAATTGAAGGAAGATCTTTCATACGAGGAGGTTCCTGTGGAAATTCTAGATTATAAAGTACAAGAGCTTCGTACAAAGAAGATTCCTTTAGTTAAAGTTTTATGGAGGAGTCACGCAATAGAAGAAGCCACATCGGAACGAGAGGAAGAAATGAGATCTCTATATCCCCACTTATTTTCAAGCTAGCAAAGGTACTTAAATTTCGAGGACGAAATTTATTGCAAGTAGCGGAGAATTGTAATACGCGTTTTGTACACTATGCCTTTAAATGTAATCAACTGTTATTTCAAGGAAATATTGGATTGATAGTGTTCACACTTTACGAATACCATATTCAATAGATTCACCTTGATGCAATGATTTCAAAAGGTTCTCTGAATTGTGTAGCACCTCAAAACATAGTACCACATCTAGTAATATGGAATTTTGGTAGTACGTTATAAGTAGAAGAAGCCACTACTTGCATAGTGCCCATAATGTTATAGATTTACATTCATTAGCCATAATCACGTCATTAAGACTAATTAAGCATGATTAGTGCTAATTATCCATCATTAGTGATAATTAAGCGTCATTAGCATAGATTTACACTCATTAGTCATAATCACATCATTAAGACTAATTAAGCATGATTAGTGCTAATTACCCGTCATTAGTGATAATTAAGCGTCATTAGCATAGATTCATACTCATTAGTCATAATCACATCATTAAGATTAATTAAGCTTGATTAGTGCTAATTACCCGTCGTTAGTGATAATTAAGCGTCATTTGCATAAGTAGGACACATGGAGAGGAAATCATGGGACACGTGTCATTACATAGTCAGGACAAGTGTCAAATACTCAATAGTGCCATGTGTCATCATCCTAAGTCTAACACGTATCATGGTGAAGCCGCTTGCTTGGGCAACAAGTTATCTCGTGAATAAGACTAGCCGCTTGCTTGGGCAACAAGTTATCTCGTGGATAAGTGTAGCCGCTTGCTTGGGCAACAAGTTATCTCGTGGATAAGACTAGCCGCTTACATGGGCAACAAGTTTTCTTATGATTTAGCCATGTTCCATGCCATGTGTCTTCATACATGGATAAGAGACACATGAACCTCCCTTACATGTTGACACATGTCACACATGTAAAGGGGGTGGAGGCCTATAAATACCCATGACCCCCCCATACTCCTCCACTTCATCCCACACCCATCTCTCCACCTTAGAGCCACAAGGCTGCCGAAGTTGCAGGAGGAGCACGAGAGGAGCCACGGCGAAGCATTGTCGGTGGTTGAGAGCATTTTTGAAGCCGTAACAAAGTTCTATCCGCACCAAGCCGTAGTATTCAATCTAAGACAGCTATAGGGGGGATTTCACTAAAGAAGGCGATTTGGACTCAAGTTAGATTGCGTTCAGGTGAGGGATTCTCAAGCGTTATTTTAAAGCACTAGTCTTTAGCTTTTATGCATGGTTTTGAATAGCAAGTATGAAATCGTGTTTTCTAAAGCTTTTACGCATGAATTACAAGTACCATAGAGTTAATATGAAATCAGGGCTTTAGAACGTATTTCAGATGTCGTTTCATGTGTTTTTATCATGATAGCACCTTTTTAAGCATTTCGTTTGTTGTGGAACAGAAAGCATAAGTTCACTTCTTAGATTTGAGTTTCTATGTAAAGAATTATGTTTTGCACGGTTACTATGCACTATGGATCGGTTTTTAAGTTCCTAATGGTTTTAGCGATCAAAATATGCATGCTATGTCAAGATTGTCTTATGTTACTGAATTAGTTGTTATGAGCATGAAATAGCAAGTTTACGGATTTTAGTGACAAGAAAATGATCAGAATCAGAAGATAAGCACCACAGTAGCTCTTTTATGCAAATCATGAACTAGCCATTAGATATGGTGATGTCATTAGATATGACCCTGAAACCGCCAATAGATATGGCAAACCATTAGATATGGTATCAAGAGGACTTTGGGTCCGCATTCTGTATACATATAGGCTTTGGGCCTTATGCAGAGTATTTTTGGTCTTTGGGACCGTCTGCACGTATGACTTAGCTTTGTTTCAGCGTTCATGAGGTAATAAATTAGCCACAGTGGTGATTAGTATAAACAACTTGATAATTATGATTATGTTTCAGTTTATCTGCTTTTGAAGTGATTTCAGCGTTCAATAGCAAAACTAGCATGTTTTATATGTAATTTCTGTCATAAAGTCTCTTTCAAGCTATTTCACGGTTTTCATCATAAATTATTGTCATGATGCTCATATTTTAGATTTTAGCTATATGTAAAAAGCTTGAGATCCTTTCACTAGGTCTAAGCTCATAAATGGGTTTAGACTCATCCCTTTATATTATAATTATGTACAGATCAGCAGAATCACGAATTGTAGGGGAAAGGACCACTGATACACTTGGAGGAGGTGTCTTTTGCTTTTCGTTGTTTTTGTACTCTCTGGGTTATTTTGTAAGAAGTTGTAATAGATAGAACTTGTGTAATACACTTCTTGGTGTTGTGAACTTGTAATATAAAGATGTTATGTTTTTGAGATTGCCACATGTTTGCTTGAGGAAAAAAAAAGAAGAAGAAAGATCTCTGTCGCGGCACGTCCCGGTTAGCGGGACGGGTCGTGACAGCTTGTGGTATCAGAGTAAAGGTTTTAGGACCTTGAGCAAGAATTATATAAGGAGTTGACCTATAAATATTGGAAGAAATTTAGTGATTGATTTTATAGTCTTTAGGATATCTAGAATCTTTTTTGGAGGATTTATATTGATGAAAGATCTAACTGAGGTTTCATTTTTATGCAAAGTTAACCATTATCAGTTTTGGAGCGTTATTAGCATCCTTATAAGTGAGACCCATATTATACGATAAAATTTAAGGAGGCACAATTCCATGATTCTGAAATCATTAAAATGATTGAGAAGATTAAGGAAGGTGATGAAGCCGGGTATACAATAGATGGTCAAGGAGGCTTATTCCTTGAAGGAAGATTGTGTGTTCCGAAGAAATCTGATATAAAGACTGAGATTATGCAAGAGGCACGTAACTCCGTGTATACCATGCACCCAGGAAATACTAAGATGTATAGAACTCTTAAGAGTTACTATTGATGGTCTGGCATGAAGAGAGAGATTGCAGAGTATGTTTCTAGATGTCCTATATGCCAACAAACTAAACCAGAGCATTTAAGACCTGCAGGGACATTACAACCACTTCCAATACCAGAATGGAAATGGGAACACATCACTATGGATTTTGTTACAGGATTTCCAAGGACCCGTCGAGGTCACGATGCAATATGGGTCATAGTGGACAGATTAACTAAGTCTGCACATTTCTTAGCCATTAACACGACCTACAGTCTAGACCGTTTGGGAAAGAGCTTTGTTAATGAGATAGTTAGCTGTCATGGGGCTCCTGTGTCAATTGTGTCTGATAGAGATCCACGATTTACTTCTAAGCTATGGCCAAGCTTACATAAAGCTATGGAAACGAAATTAGCATTTAGTACAGCCTTCCATCCTCAAACAGATGGCCAATCAGAACGGACTATCCAGACTCTAGAATACATGCTTAGAGCATGTGCACTGAGCTTTAAAGAAAGCTGGGATGAACATCTCTCACTTATTGAGTTTGCATACAATAACAGCTATCATACAAGTATTGGGATGGCACCTTATGAAGCCTTGTATGGTAGACCATGCAGAACACCTATCTGTTGGAATGAGGTTGGAGAAAGGAAATTGGTTCAACCTGAATTAATACAAAGCACAATAGAAAAAGTTGAGGAAATCAAGAGATGCTTGAGGGCAGCGCAAAGCAGACAGAAAAGTTACGCAGATAAGCAAAGGAGAGACTTAGAATTTCAAGTGGGAGACCATGTGTTTCTAAAAGTATCTCCATGGAAAGGCCTTATCAGATTCGGGAAGAAAGGGAAACTAAGCCCAAGTTATATTTGCCCTTACGACATCACGGAGAGAATCGGTAGTGTGACATATCGTCTCCGACTTCCAGCTGAACTAGCAAGGATACATGATGTCTTTCATGTCTCCACACTTCGGAAGTTTATTCCAGATCCAACCCATATGATACAACCTCAAGATATTCAATTGAAGGAAGATCTTTCATACGAGGAGGTTCCTGTGGAAATTCTAGATTATAAAGTACAAGAGCTTCGTACAAAGAAGATTCCTTTAGTTAAAGTTTTATGGAGGAGTAACGCAATAGAAGAAGCCACATCGGAACGAGAGGAAGAAATGAGATCTCTATATCCCCACTTATTTTCAAGCTAGCAAAGGTACTTAAATTTCGAGGACGAAATTTATTGCAAGTAGGGGAGAATTGTAATACGCGTTTTGTACACTATGCCTTTGAATGTGATCAACTGTTATTTCAAGGAAATATTGGATTGATAGTGTTCACACTTTACGAATACCATAGTCAATAGATTCACCTTGATGCAATGATTTCAAAAGGTTCTCTGAATTGTGTAGCACCTCAAAACATAGTACCACATCTAGTAATATGGAATTTTGGTAGTACCTTATAAGTAGAAGAAGCCACTACTTGCATAGTGCCCATAATGTTATAGATTTACACTCATTAGCCATAATCACGTCATTAAGACTAATTAAGCATGATTAGTGCTAATTATCCATCATTAGTGATAATTAAGCATCATTAGCATAGATTTACCCTCATTAGTCATAATCACATCATTAAGACTAATTAAGCATGATTAGTGCTAATTACCCGTCATTATTGATAATTAAGCGTCATTAGCATAGATTCATACTCATTAGTCATAATCACATCATTAAGATTAATTAAGCTTGATTAGTGCTAATTACCCGTCGTTAGTGATAATTAAGCGTCATTTGCAAAAGTAGGACACATGGAGAGGAAATCATGGGACACGTGTCATTACATCGTCAGGACAAGTGTCAAATACTCAATAGTGCCATGTGTCATCATCCTAAGTCTAACACGTATCATGGTGAAGCCGCTTGCTTGGGCAACAAGTTATCTCGTGAATAAGACTAGCCGCTTGCTTGGGCAACAAGTTATCTTGTGGATAAGAGTAGCCGCTTGCTTGGGCAACAAGTTATCTCGTGGATAAGACTAGCCGCTTACTTGGGCAACAAGTTTTCTTATGATTTAGCCATGTGCCATGTCATGTGTCTTCATACATGGATAAGAGACACATGAACCTCCCTTACATGTTGACACATGTCACACATGTAAAGGGGGTGGAGGCCTATAAATATCCATGACCCCCCATACTCCTCCACTTCATCCCACGCCCATCTCTCCACCTTAGAGCCGTAAGGCTGCCGAAGTTGCGGGAGGAGCATGAGAGGAGCCACGGCGAAGCCTTGTCGGTGGTCTAGAGCATTTTTGAAGCCGTAACGAAGTTCTGTCCGCATCAAGCCGTAGTATTCAATCTAAGACGGCTATGGGGGGGATTTCACTAAAGAAGGCGATTTGGACTCAAGTTAGATTGCGTTCAGGTGAGGGATTCTCAAGCGCTATTTTAAAGCACTAGTCTTTAGCTTTTATGCATGGTTTTGAATAGCAAGTATGAAATCTTGTTTTCTAAAGCTTTTACGCATGAATTACAAGTACCATACAGTTAATATGAAATTAGAGCTTTAGAACGTATTTCAGATGTCATTTCATGTGTTTTTATCATGATAGCACCTTTTTAAGCATTTCATTCGTTGTGGAACAGAAAGCATAAGTTCACTTCTTAGATTTGAGTTTCTATGTAAAGAATTATGTTTTGCACTGTTACTATGCATTATGGATCAGTTTTTCAAGTTCCTAATGGTTTTAGCGATCAGAATATGCATGCTATGTCAAGATTGTCTTATGTTACTGAATTAGTTGTTATGAGCATGAAATAGCAAGTTTACGGATTGTTAGTGATAAGAAAATGATCAGAATCAGAAGATAAGCACCACAGTAGCTCTTTTATGCAAATCATGAACTAGCCATTGGATATGGTGATGTCATTAGATATGACCCTGAAACCACCATTAGATATGGCAAACCATTCGATATGGTATCAAGAGGACTTTGGGTCCGCATTCTGTATACATATAGGCTTTGGGCCATATGCAGGGTGTTTTTGGTCTTTGGGACCGTCTGCGCGTATGACTTAGCTTTGTTTCAGCGTTCATGAGGTAATAAATTAGCCACAGTGGTGATTAGTATAAACAGCTTGATAATTATGATTATGTTTCAGTTTATCTGCTTTTGAAGTGATTTCAGCGTTCAATAGCAAAACTAGCATGTTTTATATGTAATTTCTGTCATAAAGTCTCTTTCAAGCTATTTCACAGTTTTCAGCATAAATTATTGTCATGATGCTCATATTTCAGATTTTAGCTATATGTAAAAAGCTTGAGATCCTTTCACTGGGTCTAAGCTCATAAATGGGTTTAGACTCATCCCTTTATATTATAATTATGTACAGATCAGCAGAATCACGAATAGCAGGGGAAAGGACCACTGATACACTTGGAGGAGGTGTCTTTTGCTTTTCGTTGTTTTTGTACTCTCTGGGTTATTTTGTAAGAAGTTGTAATAGATAGAACTTGTGTAATACACTTCTTGGTGTTGTGAACTTCAAATATAAAGATGTTATGTTTTTGAGATTGCCACATGTTTGCTTGAGGAAAAAAAAAGAAGAAGAAAGATCTCTGTCGCGGCACGTCCCGCTAACACTTCTTGGTGTTGTGAACTTGAAATATAAAGATGTTATGTTTTTGAGATTGCCACGTGTTTGCTTGAGGAAAAAAAGAAGAAGAAAGATCTCTGTCGCGGCACGTCCCGGTTAGCGGGACGGGTCGTGACATCGTAGATGATAAGTTTCTTAAGTCCTTCAAGACTCTCAAGAATTTAGTTATCGAGACTCCAGTCCTTCAGCCACCCGATTGGTCTCTTCCATTTGAGACCATGATGGATGCTTCTGATTATGCCATAGGGGTTGTTCTTGGACAGAGGAGGGATGGATTACCCTATGCCATACACTACGCTAGCCGGACATTGGATGCAGCTCAAAGGAGTTATACAGTGACTGAGAAAGAAATGCTAGCGGTAGTCTTTGCTTTGGATAAGTATAGATCTTACATTCTTGGATCTAGAGTGATAATTTTTACAGATCACACTTCCATTTGGTACTTGATGTCGAAGAAGGATGCCAAAGCTAGATTGACCAGATGGATCCTTCTCCTCTAGGAATTTGATATCGAGATTAAGGATAAACCTGGAGTTAAGAAAGTTGTGGCAGATCACCTCTCCCTCCTAGAGAACCTTAAGGAATCTGAGCCCATAGCACCTATTACTAAGACTTTTCCAGACGAGACGATCCTTGCTATCACCTCTCTTCCATGGTATGCCGACATTGTCAATTACCTTGTTGCCAAATCTATTCAACAAGGATGGCCCAGACAGCGGCTTGAGACCTTCCTTGCGAAAGCAAAGTCGTACCATTGGAAGGACCCCGTCCTTTATCATGAAGGAAGGGACGACATCTGGGGACGGTGCATTCCTAAAGATGAGCAACATAGCGTCCTCACCTACTGCCACAAACTCGAGGCAGGAGGACATCATTCTGGGAGACCGAAAACACAGAAGGTGCTCCAATCCGACCTTTGGTGGCCTACCCTTTTCAAGGATTCTGATGAGTTCGTGAGAAGGTGTACTGACTGTCAGAAGATGGGTACGCGCGAACAGAGAGACATGATGACCATGCATCCCATTCACTTTTGTGAGGTTTTTGACGAATGAGGGATTGATTTCATGGGCCGATTTCCTAAATGTCAAGGGTTTGAGTATATTCTCCTTGATGTGGATTATGTGAGTCGTTAGGTTGAGGCCATCCCCTCCCAAGCCGCAGATGCTAAAATCGTATGTCGTTTCTTGAAGAAAAATATTATTTCATGGTTCGGGGTACCTAGAGTCTTGATTTTAGATGGTGGGTCTCACTTTATTAACGACAAGGTAAAGGCCCTAGCAGACGAGTTCAGTAGTGACCATCGTGTTGCCATGCCATATCACCCTCAGACTAACGGTCTTGCTGAAGTATCAAATAGGGAGATTAAGACAATTTTACAGAAGGTAGTCTGCCCAGATCGAAAGGATTGGTCACAGCTTTTGGACTTGGTCTTGTGGGCCTATCGGACTTCCTTCAAGACACCATTAGGGACATCTCCCTTTCATCTTATCTATGGCAAGCCATGCCATTTACCAGTGGAGATAAAGCATAAGTCACTTTGGGCAGTTACAGAGCTATTATTGGATCCTAAGAGTGTAGGAGAACAGAGGAAAGAAAAATTGGCAACCCTGGAAGAACTAAGAGATACAGCCTTCTCAAGTGGCCTACAGTATAAGGAGAAAGTAAAAGTATGGCACGATTCCCGAATCAGCCATAAACAATTTGAGCCAGATCAACAAGTATGGTTATTTGATGCTAGGTTAAAATTATTCCCAGGGAAACTACAAAGTAAATGGAAAGAATCATATGTGGTCCAGAAGGTGCATGATAATGGTATCATTGATATATCCGAACCTTCATCATCTTCCACTTTTAGAGTCAATGGTCAGCGCTTGAAACCTTATCTGGATCATGACCCGCTGACCATTGATGTTGCCACGATTCATCATGTATGAGACGTGCTCTTTAACTTACAATTTATGCGTCTCGTACATGATTATCAATTCTATCTTCCTCTGTATAGATCTATTTGTCTATATCATTCTTTCATTCTTCCGTTATGTCTGTCACCCCGTTTTCATCTTATGATTTTGATGTACTTAGGACACGCCTTGTCCTAAGTATAGGGGGGTGCACATACTGAGATGTGATCTATTTGTTCTCTTTTCTTCTTTTCTTCTTCTTTCTTTGATCCTCTCCATTGTCTCCTCTTCTTGTCTATACTTAGGGATATCTTACCCTAAGTATAGGGGGAGATAATCGGAGTACGATTTGTTCATTCCCACCGTTGACCCTCCCTGCGTTGTGTACAGTCTGCTGTACTTAAGATTATTTGATCCTAAGTATAGGGGGGACGGTCAACTTCTCATTCGTTCATTCCTTCTTGTATTTATTTATCTATTCGTTCTTTAGACTTGTCTATACTCAGTACGAGTTATGTCTTCTCTTTTCTCTCCGATCTATGAGGACATAACTCAAGCTAAGTATAGGGGGGTCGTATATACTCTGTATATACTTTAGCCATAACTCGTACTTTCATATTTTTACTAATAAATAAGGCTAATAACACTTATAAAAATTCATCAAAGACCTTAATAAAAAGATGTTTGTATTCCTCAAATTCTTTATGTATTTATTGATTAATAAATCAAGGTGGAAATATTCTCTGCAAAATGTTTGAAAAATAGTCTGAAAATCCATGTGAAATCTTTTGAAAACTATTTGGAAAATGTTTTGTTATATGTTTTCAACCTTTGTAAAGACATTTTGGTTTGTAAAGTTTATTTTCTTTGTGTGAAATAAAATGTTTGAAAAATGATTTGCAAATGGTTTGAAAAATGGTTGCAAAAATATTTTGAAAAATCTATCTATACTGTTTGGAATACCTTTGCAAAATGATTTTCAAATGTGTGTACATGTTTGTAAAAATGCTTGTAAAAATTACTTCGGACTATAGTTTTTCAAATTGTTTGTAAAAACCTTTTCAAATAAGTTTGAGGAATACATACATTACACAAGAATTCATTATGTATATACCTATAAAATAGATCACTTACCTCTGTAAATTCTTAAAATCCACTTCTTGTAAATATGAGAAGCACTCGTGTATAAATATTTGTACCTAGTTTTTGGCCAAAACTTTTTGTTTTTAAAAATCCCAAAATCATTTGCAAAACTAAAATACCAAAAACATTTGAAAAATCTTTTGAAAATACAAACAAATGCATATGCATCATCTTTTCAAAAATCCATAAAGAGTTCAAAACCCTTGAAAATTGCATCACAAAAATATTTTTTGAATTCTTCATAGCATTTGCATTTTTTGGATTGAGTTTGATAGTTGAACAAGTCTAAATAAAATCCGGAGATTGGAGCTTGATTGGACCTTAAAATCTACCAAATAACAGAAACCTTATAAGAACTGGGTTTGAGGTACTTCAGGTCTAGTTGACTTAATTCTTTGAGGATCACGAGACTTAGTTCAATGGATTCTTGACTGCCTAAGTAGAGTAATTAGGAACACACACACGACTCTTGTTGATAATGACCTAACATGGACACCTGCACCTTTCACTTGGCTCAACTCAGTTGGAGTGGTGAGGGGATTGGATTTACCGGTATGAGACACACACAAGTGGAAACACTTGTCCTCCTCTAAGGAGGGAAGTTCACTCCAACCCATCCACTGGTGAGGAATTCTGAAGACAGGAGAGTGTGGGTTGCAATAAAGATTCAAAAGAGGGATAGTCTACTGGCTCAAGTGGAAAAACTCCCTATGTAAATGCTGCTGTATATAGTATTAAAAAAAATTGGGCAGGCCTGTACAAAAATAAAATGCCTGCAAAAGTATGTGAATATGTTGTATAGAAAATAAGCAAGCTTGAGTTCCGAAGTCATATCATGTGAGCCTGCAACTGGATGACTTGACTACACTAGTATTGCATCATAGGATAGGTAGCTACACTGGCTACCGTCCATTCTTCTCTTCACCCCCTCCTCTTGAGCTGGTTGCCACTTGATCTTAGAAGGGAATACCCCGCTCTTCAAGGAAGGAGTTATTGAATTGGGGAATCATTGGGTTGTCATACTGGAGAAGTCAGTCTCTTTGTCATTCTAGTTGGGGAGAGTCGCAATCACTTACACTGTACGAGTGAGATTCATAGTCGTAAGGGTTTACGTATGAGTTGAGATATTTCTGACATGGCTATTGAGGAGACTTGGACAGAGTTTTGGGATTCTCGAAGGCTGTTGGATTTCAAATCCGGTTCTCATTAAGGTTCCGCCTGCACTAAAATTCCAGAGGTCCGACTTAAGCTCCAAACTTTAATTTTGTGAAGACAAGTTTGATAATTAAACTAAATCCACTTTTTCTTTTCTTTGTTTTTCTTTTCTACACTTATTGCATAAGTGCTTGCTAGGGAGTAGCAAAGGCAAAGTATAGGGGGATGATGAATCCACATTTCATCATCTTTATTCTATCATTTTGGCCTAAAAAACCCTGGCAAATGCATATAAATACCCTTAATTCATACATTTTAGCATCCATGCATGTGTTTGTAAATAGTGTATAAAATACTGTTTTTAAAGCCAAAATTATAGAATAAGAGAAAGAAAAGAAAAAGAATAAAATATTTTAAATATTTTATGACCCAAAACCCCAAGACCTAGGCATCTGGATGAATAGGTCGACAAGGAATAAAGTAGGGGGAGATAAGGGCCAAAATACCAATAAAATTCCCTTTTATTTTATTCATTTTGAGACCTATTTTTGGTTCCACTTTTTATATCTCAAACAAAGAAACCTTGTACAAAAAGTTGTAGATAATTAAATATAGAAAAATACAAAATTGATTTCACTCAAAAATAATGTATAGATACCAAGTTATGGTTTGAATAAATTCCCAAAATCCCAACTTCCCAGACCTATATCTCCTAAATAAAAACTCAAAAAGTATCAAACTCGCCTTTAATTGTATATATTTTTAAATAAGCTATTTAATGGAGGTGGTTTTATATTTTGTGGAGCTACAGTTTGAAAGTTGAGTTTTGGACCCCTATTGTATACTTGTACAGATTAAAATATTCATTTAAATTTTATATTTTTTTTATAATTTTGTAAATAATATTTATAATATATATACATTAAAATCAGAATAAAAACCTCAAGAAAATACAAAAATAAATACCAGTATAGAATACATAGGTATAATACCTATACATATACCTGTATAATTAATACTTATATTTTATTAAGTATACAAAAAACTTTAGAAAAATACAATAAAAATACATTTATGTGTATAAAAATATTTTAGAAATATATAAAATAATAAATAAAATAAATAAAAATTAAATATACAAAATAAAAATAAAATATTAAAATATATAGATGAATATACCTATATAGGACATAAAAGGTAACTTGTAATTATATACCTCATAAAAATAAATAAAAATCACCATAAAATTCTTTATAAAATAAGGAACATTTTTTATTTTATAACTTAAAATAAATAAAATCATTTACTATTTTATTTCGAATTTACAAATAATTTTTACTCGGAATTTCCTGGTTGGTCCACGTGGACCAACTAGGCGTAGTTAAGTGTTGACCTTAGTCAACTCCCTGACCGAGGCCTACTAACCTTCTGACAACGTGATTTCGGCCCGATTTCGCCCATTTTTCGAGCTAAATCCCTTCATCTTCCTCCGTCACCTTCTTCTTGACTTCTTCTCTTTGTGCATCCGTGATTCTCACTGTGCCTTCAGATTGCTCCAGATCTTCATCATGAGTGCGTGGTCTCGCCCGCAAGTCACACAACCATCTCTCTACATAACGGACCCGCCACCTTCGAGCTCAATTTTGAACCCTTTTGGCTAGCAACCCTCCTCCCTTTGGCGTGCCCCCTGTTGCTAGAGGTGACAGCTCCACACCCGTACCTTCAGGCGAGTCGAGGAGGCCTCGAAGCGGCTCCACCATCTCCGCCGATCACCGGCGTCGAGGTACCCTTCATCTGGCTTCCGTCCATCGAGGTCTTCCCTTTTCTCCCATTTTTCTTTTTGCTTTTTATTCCATGTAGTCGTAAGATTCGATTAGACCACTTAGATCCCCTCGCCGATCGCTATCTCGCCTAATCGCACTCCATCGTCGGCGCACACCGCCGGCCGAATCTCTTCCGTTTCCATAGCCCTTCATCCAACCACCTTCGCACCTCCGCGGGGTCCAGGCATTTTCCCTGGTCCCCTTCACCCTTTTCTGCAAGTCAAGCGCACTTAACAACACCTGGAGCCCCGTCTTCGTACTTCGCTGGAGGTACCTGGAGCGCGAAGATCCGCCGCCTTCGCGCCAGTGCCACAGAGTCTCTCCGATGACATCGAGACTTCCAGCACATAGAGCAACCTTCCAGGAGCTTCCCGACCGATTTTGAGCCCAAAGCATCGCAGGAGACCTAAGATCCAGCTCAGGGAAGTTTGCCTCGCCAGCATTCTTCCGCGTTCTTCCTCGTTACCTCTCCGCCGTCCGATCCGGTCGCCGCTCCAGTTCGATCCTCCACCGTTGGATCTCACACGTCCGCCGCCGTTTGATCAAGAGCCAGCATCTAATCCTGTCCCCTCATCCGCGAAGGGGTACCGATCGTCCACGACTCGCCACGTGTCCAGACGAAGATATCAGTTGTTGGATCGCCAGGCTGTGGGTATTTTGCACCTTTGACCCCAGCCATTTACGTTTTATTTTTAGTCCTTAAACTTTCAGGCGTATTTTAAATATTTTTGAAATATTTGCATTTCACCCCCTGCACTTATTATATTTGCACTTATGTCCAATCCACGTCACCTCACGTGACTCACGCATGTGGGGTCGTGGGTATTTTGCATAGGACCCCCTTGGGTTAGTTTATTTCAGTTCAGTCCAGAAACTTTTTATTTAAGTTGTAATATTTTGGTTAAATTGCATGTTAGCCCCTCGAACTTTGTAAAATTACAAAAATACCCCTGCCAGGTCACGTGCCTAGTACACGTGAGTTTGGAAATTTTGTAGGGAACCCCCTCTGGGTTTGGGTATTTATATTTAGTCCAGAAAGTTGAGTTTAACGTTATATAATTTTGGAAAAATTGCAAGTGGGCCCTTGAACTTCTGTATATTTACATTTATGCCCTTGCAAGTATTGTATTTTTGTATGGATGCTTGCATTTATTTCACGCATCATTTTAACTTGAAAAATTACCAAAAAAATAACATAAGCTCCTGTTGCATTGTAGTTTAATGCCATTTTTTTACTTTGCATTTTTGTTGCATTTCCATATTTATAAAAAATAAAAAATAAGCATTTTTGTTACTGTTTGCATTGAAAATACCAAAAAAATATTAAAATCCTCTGAAAAATTCCAAAAAAAATAATATTTCATGTGTTTTAGCTTATTTTATTTTCTGACAAAAATGCCTAGAAATACAAAAGAAAACCCCTAAAAATAGCAAAATTCTTAAAATCTTCATAAAAATCTAAAAAAATCATAAAAACTCCAAAAATTGTGTTTTCTATCTCTGAAACTTCCTTATCTTATTATCTATCTATAAAAATTAATTTGAAAATTTTCACTCCTATTTGCTATTTTATTTCTATATGTTTGCCTCAAATATATATTGTATTCATAATTTACTAGTATTTTTTTATTTTAAAAATACGAAAAAATTGGGAAAATCTAGAAAAATTACAAAAACATTATAAAAATATAAAAATCACAAAACATTTTATTTCCTGTATTTTGAGTATTTTTCCTTATTTCTCTCTCTCTCTCTTATCTCTAATGTATATATATTCCTTATATATCTATTATATCTTTATTAAAAGAAAAAGAATATAAAAAGTATAAAATAGAAAAATAAAATACAAAATCAGAAAATCAAAAAGCAAAATATAAAAATATAAATTAAAAATAAATAAAAAAATAAAAAACCCACAAAAATAACACTTGTAGGCATTTGATCACTTTGACATGTTTCTTGAGCACTATTTCCTTATTCTGTCCTGTCAGCTCCCCGTCTTTGACACTCTACTTGCACTGTATACATATTTTGTAGAGTTATAATAAATTTTAACTCCACTTATTGTTTTGCATTGTTTGATTCTTATTTGTGGGTTAATTATTGATTTTCGTGGGATTTATCGATGGTCGCCACAACGACTTTATCTCTGCCTTATGTGAGACATTTAGACCCTCGTGATCTCCCGCCTCATCAAATCAAAATGCTCGTCACATGTCTTTTTGGTTATTTGCACTATGTACCCCGTACTTCTTTACTGTCATTGATTGCATATTTACTTTAAATACTTGCAAATATCCCCTGTGAATGCTGTTTTACGGCATGTGCAGATTTTGATGGAAAAATTACAGATCGGACCTTAAGCTTTTCTTGCTTGTTATTGTTTGGTCCCAGGACTTATTTTATTTGCATTTTGGCCCCTGTGAGCTGTGAGTTTTGTTTTTGATTAAATAAATAGTAAAATTGCTCCAAAAATCTTGAAATTTTGACACATAACCCCTGCTACTATGTAGGAATTTTGGTGATTTTTGGGTTGTGTTTTAATTTCATTTTTATTTTTAGAAATTCAAAAACCTTAAAAAGTGTTTTGTAGTTTCACATAAAATTACTGCTAGGATTTATAGGCATTTTAAATAAATTTAATCCGCCTTTAGATCTTAGCTGTACATTGTTTTCTGTTTTTGACTTTATTTTATTTTTAGAAATTAAATAAAATACAGAAAAATCCCATAAAATTCATAAAAACATTTGAATATTTTAAAAATCTAAAAATATTTTTGTTTTGAACTTTTGAGCACTTTGGTCCCTTAAATAGTTGTCTGAGTGTTACTTTTTTTATTTTTCTTTATTCTTTTCTCATTATAAAAATCATAAAAAAATTGAAAAATTAAAAACCACCAATTTTCTTTATTTTCTTGGTTTGCCAACTACTTTGTAGGTTTTCCATCCCGTGCTCCTTGTGATCGACCCTGGTAGCTATACCAGGTAAAATAAATTAGCAAGACCGCTTGCCTTGTTTGATTTCTTTTATTGGTGGTCTGTTTTTCTTGTTGAGCCCGGTCGGAGTGGTTGAGGTCGCAACGACCTTTAATATCACTTAACCTTAGTCGCTCGTTTCGCTCATCACCACCTCGTCTTTTCTTAGACGTCCATGCCACTTGATCGGCTAGAGGGGGGCACTAGCCACCTATTGGATGTTGTATGTTTCCATGCATGTGCTTCTCAAGCCTAAGAATCATGCCCTCACCACCTCCTCAGAGTTGAGCTAAGTTCATAATGCTTGTCCAAGTTTGATCATTATCAACAAAAGTCATGCATGCGCTACGGCTACATAATCTGGTCATGATGACATGTGAACGTAGCCTGATGGACTCAGAGAATTCAGTTTCATTGACCTGAAAAGTCTGAATTCTTGTTCCTATAAGGTTCCTGTGAAATTAAGTGAATAAAGAAATAGGCCAAACTCCAATCTTTAGATTTTATTTATATTTTTTCAATTGTCAAAATTATTCTGAAAAATGCTTATATAATGCAGATAATATTTTTGTTAAATATTTTTTCTAGTTTTGAACTTTTTATGGGATTTTTCAAAAAGTTTTGCAAAATTTTATGAAGTTTTGATAACATTTTTTCTAAATTTTTAGAGATTTTCTAAAGTTTTAAAAAAATTCATGGGATTTTTTAGAGGAGTTAGTGGATTAGATTTATTCACATATTTATAAAGATTTTATACATATTAACAGAGAATTTTATACAAGTTATATAAAGGTTTTAATACAAGTTTATGAAGATTTTTTATATAAGTGTATACATGCTTTATTTGAAGAATTTTTACAAGGATATTATCTATATGGTTTTCAAAATAATTTGAAAACATTTTTAAAACTTGTATCAAACATTTTAAAAAATTATTTTGCAAATAGTTTTTCGAAATTTTTTAAAAAATAATTTTACAAACAATTTTTACAATCTTTTTACAATCATTCAAAGGAATTATTTTTCAGATGGTTTGAAAACATTTTACAAAGTTTTTTTTGAAAGTTTTTCCAATGTTTTTTCAAAACAATTTCAGAACTATTTTCCAATAATTATGGAAAATAGATTCAATATAATTTTTACAAATAATTTTACAAAACTTTTATACTTTTTTACATGATTTTATTTCTTATTTATTAATTATATACTCTTACCCAATGTAGTATGTTGTGCATATTATGGTTAAAGTATATATACATATATACAACCCCATACCTTTCTCGAACTGTGTCCTCATTGTGATCAAAGAAAAATAAAGGAAAACATAACTCATGATATATGCAGAGACGACTATACTATAACGACTTAATATAAAAGAATAGTAAATCGATCGTCCCCTTGTTGAATCAGAAGCTCGAGCGACTCTAGTGTTCTAGACAAGGTGCGAACATTATCAATGTGGAAACCTTACACAATGAAGGCTAGGGTTTGGGCCTTAGCGCATCTCAAAAGATCACATCATATGCATTCAAGAGCGACTAGTCATAATAGTTGATTGGGGCAGCGAAATTTAAAATTTTTACATGATGAAACCACATGGTTCAAGAACACTTCTTAAATCGTTTCATCAAGATGACTAACTTATTCAATGTAATACGTCTTGAAGTGTGGTTGCTATCGTTAATCTCTAAAGTAACAGATTCTCCAGGCTCAATTCCAATCTAACCAAGGTCGGACTTATGGGGGCATGGATGAGAAACATGCTTCCCACAATCCAAGTTGATGATATGAGCAAGGAGTCTCCTGATTTCACATCACAAAATCAGACGCCTTCTACACGAGCAAGAAGCACTAAAGATGAAGGAGATCCATGAGAAGTCGATCCGGTAGCATAATAACATCGTGACGATTGGGTGCTTCTCTAGGTCAACATATGGACGACCACATGCTGAGAGAAAGAAAAAGTTGGTGTGTAGAGAGAGAAAGGGAGAGAGGGCCTAGTTTCTCTTCTTAATGATGTTGTCTTCTGTGTAAAAGAAAAGGCCAGGTCTATCCTTTCTTTTATACTAAATTATATGGTGGAATTGCACTCCTAATTCAAATCAATGGTTGAGATTTTTTGTAAAATTTTCCAACAATAATTACTTTAATTTAAAAGAAAAAAAATATGTTGTAAATAGTCTTAACATATTTAGTTTCAATTAAATCAAGAATCTCTCAAATGAAAGAGGGCAAGGGAGACACCATCCAGGTAAGGCGAAAGGAGATAGCCTCCTTCCCCTTAAACATGGTGGACGACCACCTTGGTTGGAAAGAGAGAATCTCTCTTCAATCCTAATGTAATCTTATTACATTAAGTTTTATTTCATGGAATATTTTGTTACTAAAATTACATCAGATAATGACTGCAAATTATTTGTGATAATTGCAAACAAAAACCATTGATAATTATGAATCAAATTCAACCACCCAATAAAATGTAAATTACATCTACAATTAATTGTACAATGTTAATCCAATTCACATAAACATTTTATTCGTAATTCTTATTTGCAATTAACTCAGTCTAATATATTATAAATCACATTTATAATATTTAAGATTGTTATGGATAATAATATCAACGTTAATCACATATTTGATAATTAATTCGTAATCAATTATCTTAGATAACTCATCTCATATGTCCAAATAACATGAATCATATTCATATTATTCATAATAATTAAATTACATTTAATTATCATATTTCCTCAATGCTCAGATACATTATAACCAATGAAATTATTCTAGATTCTTTCAAGAATAATGTGTTTCCCCACTAATACTTGGAGATAAGAACTTTGCTATGTACATTCCATGTATAGTGACTTCGATATTTAAATCATATCTCAAATACACATCAAGGGGTCCTCTCAACGATGTTTGATTAAATCAAAGCTGTAAATATATTCTTCTCATTGCATTCGAATTGCATTTAGATCAGTGTCCAACATTTGGACTAAGATCAGATTACTTCTATATTGAGATGAGTCACAAAAATCCAAACCTATTTCATCACTCATTCGGAATGGAAGCATCATGATTTTACAATCACTTACAATCACATCACCCTATAGTATTCTTAATACCCGTACTTCCGGCATACTATAAGACCTAGATTATACCTGAAGTTTTAGATCTTATTTAGACTATCTTCATTATGGTTTTATTAGTAAGTTTCTCATTTGATCGTTAGGAGCTCGTATCAATCATATACTTTCCAAAAACATATATCATACACAGGTATCAACCATATACTTTCTAAAAGTATATATCATACCTTCCAATTAAGTCAAGCTTCCGAAACAAGAAGACCGTGCATGGAATTTGATCCTAATACATCATAAGTGAGGTCATTTCTTCTAGTTTAGTAATGAACCTGTATGATCCGTTTGAGAGATCATATTAATCATATGCTCTTATATGCACACCAGCTCGCCAGTTTATAGACCTTGATTAGATCATCAATCTATCAGTTTGTCAAATGTGCATACTCAAACATATAATAACAAATTTATCTCTGTTCAGAGGATGTGTGCTTATATCATGACAATATACGACATAGATCTTGGTTATCTCGATCTTTTTAAGTAAACTCTTCGACCTAACTTATCTAACACATATGAATATCTATTCCTATCTATAGGACCTATATCACAAGGTCGGTCAGATATCAACCTTTAGAGAAGAATTGCCATCTTCTTAGGCTTGAGATCCTTTTTTAACAATCATTTGACGGTGCTTGATGAGTTCTCATTCTAACTCTTTAGATATCATCCAAGCACCCTCATCTATGAATCAACATTTGAATCAACAGTTGTATGAACAATAAGATGGCAATGGTACATAACCCTAATTGTACTAAGGGGCCTATTATATATTCTTCGTTTCATATCAGGGAATGATTTGCAATAACATTTATTGCATAATGTCTCATTTCACATGTCCAACAATCTACCACTAGTCGAAAGAGCCATAAATGTGATAATCTTTAAACCCACACTCATGTGCTAATCATAAGTTATTTATAAAAATAGCTTGGTAAGCTGACTAGTTCCTTTGTTCTGATGAGACTATGCCAAGTCCTTTTACAGACTTGCATATCTCCTAGTAACAGTGCTCACATCCAATGCGAATGTTGCATTTTATGCAACCAATACTCAATTTTTTTAGAGCAATTATAGTGTCTTCGACCGTAAAATTCAATAATCGTTATAACTAGTATGTAATTTCTATTATCCTCAGAAGAATACCCTTATTCCCGGAGATCTATATATCGTAAGACTAAGACGCAATCTTAAGTCTTATAAGGATCTACAGTTAAGACCTTTTATATCACTATATATAAAATCTTAAGTTCGTGAATATAGGGCTTTGAGATCACTATCTCAAAAGTTTTATCATATTTGAAAGAGTTTTTATTATTTCAATTAAGTGTTTTATCTCCATGGTAGGATTATTTATAGTTTGCTACTCCGATTTCATGGCAGACATCTGGCTTTTGTACACATCTATCATACACCAAGCTTCTCGTAATTGATGCACAAGGGAAAGTAGTTTTAGCATCATCAACACTTTGATATGCAATCCTTTAGATAGGTCAATACCATATCTTACGACAAGAGAAGCCTTCCTCCTGGTTTTCCAGAAAATAGAACATGTACAAGGTGTACCACTAATGTGACTGTCCCAATACCCTCTTCTCTTTGTGTCTGAACATCTTCAGAATCATGATCTAAGAGCTATCCTTGAGATCTTTTATCTCAAGGTATGGAACAACCACATTATAAAATAGTTATTCTCATCCTTATATCATTCTAAATGATTAGGATATTATCTACATTTAGCATGATGAATACAATGGAACTCCCACTAAGCTTTAGATGGTTCATCAAGATTTTATATTAATTCATAACCTTTATAATTTCATCAAATATAATGTTTCGACTGCTAGAAGCCTATTGAGTCCATCGATGGAATTCTCTTACACATTTTTCCTTCCTCAACTATGAAGCCCTGATTCTACTTCATATGAATATCCTCATTTTGGAATTTATAGAGGAATGCAATCTTGACTTCCATCATGTAGATGTCATGGTCAAGTTGTGTAGCTATATTTAACAATATTCTGATGGGTTTAGGCTTGGTAATAGACGATCAAGTCTCATCACAGGTGATGTCTTCTCTTCATGTGTATCTTGTGGATGCGAGTTGTGCTTTGAAGGTCTCTACCTTCTCATATTGTTCCCTCTTTCTCTTGAAGATCCATTTATACCTAACAGGTCATACCATTATAGGTGGATGCTCGAGGGTCCATATACAACATGTGTATATGAATTCTACTTTAGACTTTATTTCTAACATCCATCTCACCATGTCATGATGCTTAGAAGCTTCATCATATGAAGTCAGATCATTGTCAGATTTATCTGACACATGGAATCCCTACCCTTTAGGTGGTCTCACCACCCTCAAACTAATTTGAAGAGGTATGTTTGTTTCATCTTTAGTTTCCTTTATATTTATGATTTTAGGAGCCTCATTATCTTCTCATGATTCAGTGAGTTCCTTTACTTCATTTTCATCTTGAATCTCACGAAAGTCATCCTCTAAGAATCATATCATTAGAGATGCAATCCTTTAAAAAATCTCAAGGTCATAAACTAGGTATCCAATATCATCCTTTATATTCCTAATGAAGTAATACTCTTTGGTGCTAGATTCCAGGTTACTTGCATCCATGACAAGGTTATGGACCAAGCAACCCTAAGTCCTCAAATATCCAACACTAGGCTTGGTTCCAAATGATATATTATGAGGGTTTTAGGTTTATATTTGCATGGAATCTTATTAAGAGTATATATTGTTGTCTCTGCTACATATATACTTGGAAACAAAGAGGTAATTGTGCTAATAGTCATCATAGATTAAATCATGTCGCACATGATCCAGTTGCATCTCCTTACAACTCTAATTAGTTTTGGTGTATTAGGAGAAGTGAGATAGGAATGATATTCCTGTCTCCATAAGGTATTCCTTGAATTCTTTTAATAGATACTTGCTACCTTTGTTAGATAAAATTCATTTCATCTTCCTTCAAACTTTGGTTCTAAGCCAAAATCGTGAAATCTTTAAACATTTCAAAGGTTTTTAACGTGAAGGGAAGAAACCTCATGTCACAAAAATCATTAATAGGTATCACACATCATTAATGTTTATTATGATATAGATGATCATATATCAATATGTATGAGAACTTGAATACCTATGCATATTACACCATTCCAAGAGAAGGGTGTATTAAACATTTTGCTTTGATCTTTTTTCCTAAATATGTAAGTTTTGAACCTTCTGACAATCTAAAGTTCAATTATTACTAGTCTATTGATCTTATCAACAAACAAATGTCCAAGGCTTGATACCCGATCATTGTCAAATGATCTTTATCCACCTTTTGATCTTTTAGGATTTAGATTTTCAGTATTAGATTATTTAATGAACCATTCATTAATATTCTGAATTAGAAGAGTCCTCTAGATTATAGATTATTATCAGAAATATACCATCATAACTCTTTAGGAAAGGGCTATTCCAGAATGCATGTTTATTTCCAACACTCAGAAATAAACAATGAATGTATTCTAATATCTAGGTCATAGAGACATTCTCCAAGACTAAGGGCACTCCTACCAAAAATATGTAGTCTGTCTATCCAATGGAGATTAATGCAACAATTGCATAAATATCCATGAGGATGACTATTAAACCTTAAGATCAAATCTTCTAGTCTTCCAAAACATATGTAACCAAATTTAAGTGTTATAAGAAGAATGAGATACAATCATTACACTTTGGTCGATCTAATAAGCAAGTCAATTTCAATGATTATATGTAGATGTATAATATGTCGATGTAGTATCAAAGTCCTTCTCTAAGGATTCTAGATACTATCGATAGTCATACCATCAATACATCTGCTTGTTGTAGTATTGGAATTTATCCAACTCTTTGGATGCCATATGTGTCGAAATTATAGAAGTACTGTCAACTCTTTGACTTTCTTTCTCACTTGGGTCAGACCCATTCTTCCACTATGCTTCCTTCATCTATAAACAACCATTGCTTAAGACAAAGGATCTCCTACGTTGAACTCAAAAGATTCAATATAAGAGTATTTCAACAGTTATATATCTAATTCAATTCATATGATATGAATATTATGAAGCTTTATAAAAGACTAGAGTATAGATAGTAGAATGACGATACTCATTGTATCTACATCCACCTAAACTCTGAAATATTTTGGTTCAGGTAGGTACTCAAACATTTTGAGTACATCTTCTCTTGTCTAGCAACAACATACATTTTGTGTACTCAACATGATACTTCCAAAGCACATTCGATGATAGATCAAGAATATAGAGACATATAAACCCAAGGTTGTTGTTCTATTGTCTATTTAATTTTCATTCCACGTTATCATGAGGAAACTTGCACATTGCAACCGCATACATTATGTGTCCAACTGCAAGTACAATATCTTGATCAAGGATCCTATCAATGATATTTTTACCAGTTATTATTGAGTATAATTTTTAGTGGGTTTAGTATAGGTCATTTGAAATAAGAAATATTTGCATAAGTACATATTTTACCTTGATTATGGATTTTTATATCAAAGTTGTCTTGCCTTGTCAACTCTGAATGTTCATTACCTTATTCACTTTCAAAGTAAGATACATACTTACCATTATATCTTAAGCAAGATCTAGGTTATCCTTCTTAACTTTGTTACATCCCAATATTATGAGAAACTGCAACACAGATAAAAAGAAGTGGGAACTTATCTGCCTTACAAGTCCAAATTACATTTCCCAATTCGATTTTTAATACCCGAGCCCATCATCCCTAAGGTGATGTTGACCAATTTTTAATTGAATTAATCGTCAATAGGAATAGAACTCTCTATGCGCAATCCCCTAAATAATATGGGGAATCAATATTGGGGTCACTTCACATATGGATTTACTCTTTTGAGAAGGAAGAGCCCAATCCATGTGCACTTGTATGTATGAGCTGTCACTTCGGACATGTGTCTCTAGCAAACTATCCATAATGATGGAACCCTTCGCCTTGACAGGAGACCATGGATGCCATTTATACGATCCTCCATATCCCATTCAAATTTTAATTACTTATTGTTAATCATATTCACATAATCAATTCTTCCAAGGGAATTACATCTCTATTCATAATAGAGTGTTTATTTTAGTTGGATCTAATTCATTTAATCACACTAAATTAATTATCGATCCAATTCAACCAACAAAAAATTAGTGTTTTCTTGATATTACTATACAATATACACCCTCACAAGTACGTATTATTTTCTATTTTAATAATTAGAGTACAACTTCAGTTACTCGTATTATTCTTTCCTCAAAAATGGATCCGGCCAGTACACTCGAGTTATGCTGGGAGGGAGCATTTTCTTAGCCTGTAAGGTGCTAATTAAGAAACCAAGCCGGCATACTCAGACTAGACACCTTTACCATTCCGATTGAGTATCAATGTCCTTGCGATTTTACGATCAACTTTAATGATTGGCATTATACTATATAGTAAACACTCAGAGAGTTTGACATCTTTAAAATAATTTTAAGGATCCTTTATTTTTAGTCATATCGTGCAAACATGTTCTTCATTTTTTCATGTAAAAGTTATCCTACAACTATTGTAGAATAAACTAGGGTTTTATCATGAAATATTTATTCAAAGGATATTTATGTTTAATAATTATCTCCATAAATATTAAGCATAAATTAATCTTGGCAAAATTCGAATTTCCTTGATTTACATTGTATGATAAACACATTAAGTAAGAAGACTTGACGATCTAATCATCATCCGACCCATCGCCACTATATATGGAATATCTAGAGCAAATAGAGTCGGAATCACGCAAAATAAAATCGAGGGGTTTGCTGGTTTGATTCTCTACTTAATTGTAGTATTTATTTGATGTTTCATGACTGTAAAATATTAAGCAAAAATTAATTTCTTACATATCCATGAATACATGCAAAACCAATTTTATTGCGGCAACGATTCGAGTCTTTATTCATGCACTTTTGTTGCCTACACTTGGCTACTGTTTTAGGAAAATATTTAGACATTATAAAAACATTTTATTATCCAAAAAAGTTGTCCAAATAGGTACAAATATCAACTTTTCGTCTTACAAAAAATGATTCAAAACTTACATCTTACGCACTAAAAATGAGTCCTCGCTCATCCAATATACAAAACCTTATTCCCTTAGGTTATGGATCACATGAAAGACCTTTAACCAGGATCTGATACCACTTGGAGGGTAGGATTTGGACCTTAGCATGTCATGTAGGCGTGAAGATTGCATCATTTGAAAGCTAGAGAGACTAGTCATACTAGTTGCTCAGGGTAGCAGAAATTAATGTTTTTAAATGATGAAATCAAATGAATCGAGAACAGTTCTTAAATCATTTCATAAAGATCACAAACGAGTTCAAAGGAATAACTCTTGAAGCGTGGTTGCGTTCATTAATCTCTAACGTATGATATTCTCCACTCTCAAGTTTAATTCAATGAAGGTCGCACTTGCGGACGCGTAGTTGAGACGTGTGTTTCCGCAATCCAAGTTGAAGATATAAGCGATGAGTCTCTTGATTTTGTCTCACAAAATCCGGCACCTTCTTCACGAGCATGAAGCACCGAAGATGGTGGAGAGCCACCAATAGCTGATAAGGCAGCACAACGGTGTCGCAACTATTGTGGGCTTCTCTAGGTCAACATATGGATGACCACATGTAGAAAGAGAGAGAGAGTTCTTATGTAGAGAGAGAGAGAGAGCCTTATTGCTCTTCTTAATGTTGTTGTCTTGTGTGTAAAAGAAATGGCTAGGTCTACCCACTCTTTTATACTAAATTGGATGTTGGAGATGCACTCCTAATTCAAATCAGTGGTTGAGATTTTTTGTTGCAAAAATTTACAACAACAATGAATTTAATTTAAAACAAAATAAATACGTTGTAAATAATCTTCACATATTTAGTTTCAATAAATTTGAATATCCCAAATGAAATAGGACTAGAGAGCCTCCTTCCATGTAAGGGGAAAGGAGATAGCCTCCTTCCCCTTAGACATAGTCGGCGACCACCTTGATTGGAGAGAGAAAATCTCTCTCCAATCCTAATGTAATCTTATTACATTAAGTATTATTTCATGGAATCTTTTTTCAGTAAAATATCTGTAAATAATTATAACAAATTATTTGTGATAATTGCAAACAAAAACCATTGAAATTATGAATCAAATTCAACCACCCAATAAAATGTAAATTACATTTACTATTAATGCTATAATGTGAATACAACTCTCATCAACATTTAATTCATAAATCTTATTTACAATTAACTCTCTCTAATTTATTATAAATCACATTTATAATATTTTAGATTACCATGGATAGTAATATCCACATCTTTAATAATTAAATTGCATTTAATTATCTCTGATAGCTCTTCTCATATGTCCAAGTATGTCATATTACTAATAATAATTAAATCACATTTAATTTTCCATTTTCCTCAATACCCATTAAATTATCAATAATGAAATTATTCTTGAAGTCTTTCAAGAATAATGTGCTTTCCTCCTGGATACATGGAGATAAATACATGGCAATTGTACCTTCCATATATAGTGACTTGGATATTGAGATCATATCTCAAATCTAGATAAAGGGGCCTCTAAATGATGTTTGATTAAATCAAAATTATAATTCAAATCTTGTCATTGCATTCGAATCGTATTCTAATCAATGTCCAACATTTGGAATAAGATTAGATTACTTCTCTATTTATAGGAGTCATTGATTAGTCGAAAATATCAGAGTCGGTCTTGTGTTCGACATAAGGTAGGAACACAGTCGCTAAAGTGATCAAACTCGACACCCAACTAAGAAACTATCAACCCATACAAAATAGATATAGCAATCAAAACAACAATGTGTGAATCACAATTTATTATACCCTATAATAATTACGTATAATGGCAAGTAGGTTGGGGTCAAACTCATGGAGACAAGTTAGTGTAGAAAGTATATTATTTACAAATAAATAATAAAAAAAATTATAGGTATGTTTTTTACAATTATTTGTTAAAGAATAAATTAATTAATGTGTGTGTTAATATAAATAAAATAATCTTTTTTTTTCTATTTTCTAGTTTATGTTTTATATTTGTATATATTTTTTAATTATAAATAGATTACTTTTTACAATTTTCTGATTTTTAATTTCTTTTTATTTTTAATATATAATATAGGTAATAATTATAAATACTACTAAACATAACCACAAATTATAGAATAAAGTATTTTTGTACATTTTAAATTTTCGAATGTTTTTTTTATTTTTAAGGAATTTTTGCAAATTGTTAGGTATTTTTAAAGTCCTAAATACACAAAATCAGAGACTTTTTAATTCGGATGATTTTTTTGGAATTTAAAAATACTAAACAAAGTCAAAATTTCAAAAACTACTTTTATTAAAAGATATATAATATAAAGAAAATTTATAGATAGAAATAAATATTTTTGGATCTTTAAATGAGTTTTTTTATAATTTTTATAAGGATTTTGGAGCTTTTTATTTTTTAGTGATTTTCTTTTTCTATTTTAGGGATTTTGGTCTAGAGGTACAAAATAAAAAAATAAACAAATATTATTTTTTTGGAAATTTTAAATATTGTTTTTTAATTATTTTGGATTTTTTAAAGCAAACAGTTTCAAACCATGATAATTTAATTTTAATAAATATGAAAAATGCTTAAAATGTAAAAATAAAATTATAGCATGAAGAGCATTCAAAGAGGCACAAAACCATATTTTTTTAAAATTTTTAGAGCAAATGATATTTTTAGAAAATAGAAAAAAATACAAAAAATTTAAAAAATTAGCAGGGGTATATCCGTAATTAAAATAAAAGTCAGGGTGAATATGCAAATAAACCACAAGTTTACAACTAATATTAATACTTTAAATATTAAATACCAAATACAAGAAAACCACTAGGAATTGTACGCAAAATGCTCAGTCCATGTCGGACGACACGTGCGTTGAGCTTGACTAGACCAATATGCAAATAACAATAAGCTCGGCGGTTTTTTGCAAATAACCCACAAAATATAAAGTGTAATTAAAAGATTATAGGACTAAATAATAATAAACAAAAAGTTGGGTCAAAGAAGCAAAATACCCCTAAATTGGCAGTCGTAGGTGCCTCACTTGACACGTGGCATGCTCTCCTTGCGCAATGACGGTTCGCGATTGCGACTGAGATTTAATCGCCGAATGGGATCGGATGGCCGCGGTTGTTTAGATCCTATGAAAGCTGCTTGCATGGGCAAACGAGGCTGATCGTACGATGGAGGAGGGCTAATAAAGAACAGTTGAAGAACTCATGCTTCACGAGTTTTGATCCGATGATTCACGTGTCTCCAAGCACATGGAGCTACAAAAGATGTCTCTTTACATTGATGATGTCCCCACACACTCCTTAGAGGTTCAAAGTCATCCAGAGACCACTGATTATTCTCTTGAGCTCAAGCGTTCTTCGACAAACCTAGGAGATATTCTTTGATAAAAAATAGCCCTTATATGGGCTCTTCAGGACATGCTCATAAAAAAAATGCATGACGAGGAAAGGGTGAAGGTGCTAGCCGTTATTTAGTGGAGGATCATAGTGGGATGAGGGCAGATGGTGAAGTTCGATTGAGGTGGTGGACTTGAACTTTGAAAACCAGATCAATTGAAGATCTAGGTGGATGGGGAGTGGAGGAAGGTGGAGAACTGAAGGGGTGAGGTAGTTATGTGTTTGGTTGTTGTCGATACAAGGTAAAGACGATGGTCAACAATTGCTGGAGCTCTAGAGCTGCGGTGAATCTTAAGTCCCAAAATCTATGCTAAAACGACTAATTAAAGCATAAAATAAAAACAGAAATGAAATGCTATGACTAAGCTACCTAAGAAAGATGGAAAGATAAACCCCAAGCAGGCTGGAGCCCGCGAGATGGATCTCAACGGTGAGGTATCACCGGAGGTGGTAGAACCAAACTTCGATCCACTCCTTCTTATTGTGAGGTCGCTCAACACGTTACTGTCACTAATGTGGAGAACAAGATTGGGTCCGAGGGGCTAGGAATGGTAAGGAAAGGAGCAACCTTCAAAAAGGGGGCGAATGAGGTGATTATATATAGTGGATGGAGTGAATTTCAATGGGTGGCTGCGACTGAAGGAAATGAGGAGTGTGATGGGAGATGGTTCGATGTGAATCAAGGAAGATCAAGGAGCAGAAGTGGTGAAGGGCTCGAGGGCGAAGGAGCAATGTCTAGGGCATGTGAAAATGGATAAAGTCAGGCAGTACACACCTGTCACGGAAAGAGGGAGAGAAATGACAGTTGATCTAGGGTCAACTATCAGAGGGCCCTGGTTGGTCCACATGAACCAACCAGGAAAAGGAAATTAATAAATGAATTTAAAAAAGTATTTAGTAAATGAATTAATCTAATAAAAGTAATAAAATAAAAGTTGTTTACTAGTTTATGTAGTATTTTAATCTGATTTTTATTTATTTTTATGTATTAATTTATTACAAGTTATAATTTACATGTACAAGTATAGGTATATTTATCTATATTTTGTATTTTTTTATTTTACATTTTACATTTTATTATTTTATTCACATAATTTATATATATTAATAATTTATAAAAATACACTTAAATATATTATTATTGTATTTTTCTGAGTTCATTTTAATACTTAATTAAATATAGGTATAAATTATATAGGTATATGTATGGTATATTCATTTATGTAATTTATACAATTGTTTATTTTAGTATAATTTTAATCATATTATTATATTTTAATTATGTACATATAATATAAATAATACTTATAAAAGTACAAAAATATAAAATAATGAAAAATATAAGGAATAAATAAATTAATATTTTATTCAAGTATATTATATAATAGGGTCCAAAACCTAATTGTTGCATCTTAACTCCAGATTAAATAAAATCAGCTTAACTAAATAGCTAATAAAAAGTTATATACAATTAAAGGTGATTTTGATGGATTTTGAGTTCATATGGAGAAGATAAGTGTTTTGAGAAGTTTGGGTTTTGGCTTTTTATTGTGAGTGTAAAATGAAAATTGTATTTGTATGAAATCAATTTCGTATTTTTCTATGTACTTTTATCTACAATCAAAGTTTATTGATTTGATGAGTAAATAATAAAGAATGAAATAGGACCCAAAAATACATTATTGAAGGATAAATAATTAGGGTTTCTATTGTACTTTGACCCTTATCTCCCCCTGTTTATTTTTTGTCAACCAAATCAATTCTTAAATTGGTCTCGGGGTTTAGTGTCATAAAATACCTTTGACCTTTTATTTATTTTCTTTTTTTATTATTTAATTTTGTCTTTAAACAATGTATGTTATACATTATTTATACAATAAATGATGAATGTTAATTCATGCAAAATAATGATATTAACATGCATTTAACTAGGGATTAAAGGCTAAAATGAAAGAATAATAGTGATGAAATGGAGATTCATCACCCCATATACTTGCCTTTGTTATACCCTAGCAAACACTTGTCCCTATAAGTGCATATCAGTAAATAATGAAAAAAAATAAATAAAGTTAGTTAATTTTAACTCTTAAACTTGTCTTTGTAAAATCAAAGTTTGGAACTCAGTCGAACCATTGGACTTTTAGGATTGGTCAAAACCTTAATCGGGAATCGGACTTGAAACACAAAAATCTCTAAGAACCAAGATATTCTACTCAAGTCTTCTCAATAGACAGGTCAGAACAAGTCAACTCATATGAAAACCCTTGTGACTATGAATCTATCATGGACAATGTGTGTGATATGTAGCTTTCCTCAGCTGAGGAGATAAAAGTCAGTCTTCTCCAACATGGTAACCCTAATTCCCCAATCCTACTACTCTTTCCTCATGAAGCAGGGTATTCCCTTATAAGTTCAAGTACAACTGACTCAATAAGAGGAGGTGGAGAACATAATGGATGGTATCCATTGTATCTACCTATCCTAGGATGCCTGACCAGTGTAGCCAAGTTATCTGGCTGCACTCTTACATGTGTTTGACTTTGAAGCTCAAGCTTGCTTATTGATTATACAAATATATACATACTTTGATGGGAATTGATTTTTCCCTTGGAATTTTCCCGTCTTTTCTATTTGGAGTTTTCTATTTTTCCATTTTTTTAATACTATATAAAACAACATTTACATAAGGAATTTTTCCTCTTGTGTCAGTAGACTATCTTTATTTTGAAGCATTATTACAACCCACAACCTATGTCTTTAGACCTCATGGCTACTAGATTGGGTTAGGGTACAATGGCCACAAAAGTGTGTCTTCTGATGTTTTCATTGGCTTTTGTCTCATGATGGCAAATCCAGTCCTCTACCACTTCAACTGAGCTGAGAAAAGTATAAGGTACAAGTGTGGAAGGTAGGTGATTATCAACAAGAGTCGTGCAAGTGTTCTGAAATATTCTACTTAAGCAGTCAAGGAGACATTGACTAAGTCTCATGGTCTCAAAGAAATAAGTCTAGCAGACCTGAAGCATCTCAATTCAATTTCTTATAAGGTTCACGTGATTAAGTGGATTAAGGTCCAATTATTTAGACTTGTTCAATCATTAATACTAATCTGAAAAATGCAAATGCTATGTACAATGAAAGGAATTTTTTTATGATGTAATTTTTTGATTTTGAAATTTTTAATGGATTTTCAAATGTTTTGCAAATTTTTATGCAAATTTTTTAAAAAGGTTTTGCAGATCTTTTTGGGATTTTTAATTTTGCAAATTTTTAGGGATTTTTCAAAACAAAATGAGTTTGGTCAAACAATTATGTACCTGTATTTACACAATAGTGTGTTTTTTTATTTACTAGAATTAGGCTTAAGAATTTACATGTTGTTTACAAAATTTATTAAGTTTTTAAAGAATTTCTATAGTTCTTGAAAAAATTTAAAGAGATTTGTACAAGCATTTTGAAAGCTTTAGTTTGAAGAACTAATTTGACAAATAATTTTTGCAATCATTTACAAAAATTGAAAATCATTTTGCAAAGATTTTTCAAATGTTGCATGTAGAATTTTCAAATTCTTTTTGCTACTATTTTCCAAATCATTCGCAAATAGATTTTCAAAACAAACAAAGAAAAGATTTTTCTACAAATAAACCATTTTTAAAAAGGTTGAAAATATTTTACAAAATATTTTCCAAAAATTTTCAAATTATTTTTCAAAAAGATTTTCAAACCATTTTTCAAACATATTGCAAAACCTTTTTAACATGACTTATTAATTAGTATATAAAAAGAATATAAATGTGTGTCTTAATTTTTTATTAATTAGTCGTATTATTAAAAAAATGAAAGTAGGAGTTATGGCTAAGGTATATACAACATATATACGACCTCCTATACTTACCTTGAGCTATGTTCTCTTAGATCAGATAGAAAAGAGAAGACATAACTCGTACTGAGTATAGAGAATCCTATAACACAATGACTAAAGCATAATGAATCAATTAATGAGAAGTGAATTGTCCCCCCTATATTTAGGATGAAATAATCCTAAGTATAGCAGGTTGTATCTCCATGCATGGAGGGTTGAGGGTGGGAATAAACATATCAAAATTCAATCTATCTACCCCAATACTTAGGGTAAGATATCTCTAAGTGTAGACATAAATATCAACAACAAAGGAGACATTTGAGGGGATCAAGAAAAGAATCTGAAAAAAAGAAAAAAATATGAGGGTAGAATGTACACATCACTCCACCTATACTTAGGGTATATGAGCCCTAAGTATAGGCAACAACAGAAGGGATGCAACTGAACGAAGAAAGAACACTTGGCTCGTCCACCCCCTATACGTAGGACAAAGTATGTCTTAAGCATGGCAGACAAACGGAATAGGGTGGCTGCACAAAATGATTGATGGTAGGAAGAAATGATAGCGGATATACAAAGTGGAGGTTGTATAAAGATCAAGATGGTAGAAAGCAGACCTTCTTACGTGATCGTTGAGGAATGGATCGAATAAGGTGCAGTTCGATGTTTGTTTCAGCATCTGACACAAACCTATCGAGATTGACCAGACGATGATCCTCAACAATCCCAAAATGGAAAGGCACGAACTGGTAGGTGGACGTAGTGTGGTCAATTTCGTCCTGGGGAGTCTCATCTAGGTCAAAACATAATGACACAAACTCATTAGTGGAAGTAATCAGGTCAAGTCCATCATGTGAGGTCTCTCATATGTCTTCCCTCCGCACTAAGGTGTCTACAGTGTAAATGTTGTGGATTTCATCAATGCATCGCCTCACATCGGAAGGGGGAACTCCAAGGTCTATGCTTTCCTAGTCTTACTCTCCGAAGAAGAATTATTGGGTATCAGTATCATCAATAATAAAGCAAACCTCTCTGGTAACAACAAATAGGTCATAGTCGTATGGGTCAGCTAACACAAGCACACTCTCGTTAGATGTGGATTTTTAGTCAGTGGTAGGTGTGGACCATGTGGTGATCACAACAACGTCTCGTCAGTAGAATGAAAGCAAATCTCTCTAGATCCATAATCAATAATGACTCTTGTAGAGGTGATAAAAGGTCATCCCATGATGATCAGAGGATGCTCCACAGTGGTGGAGGTCTCCATGTGTAACACAATGAAATCAACAATGAAGATCAAGCCCTGGATCTGCATGACTAGGGATGGGCAGTGGGCTAGGCCGACCCTGCCCAGCCCAACCCGAAGCCCAGCCCAAAAAGACCGGCCCAGCCCATGCCCAAAAGAGGATTGGGTCGGGCCTGGGCCTAAAATGTCGGCCCAAAAATACTTTGGGTCGGGCTCAGGGTTGGCACGGCCCAACCCGACCCGGCCCAAGGCCCAGCCCGATCGGGGGCCCGAAGTTGGCGCGAGGGTAAAGCCCAAGACCCATCCCAAACATGGGCATGGGCCTTAGACAAGATATTTTGCCTACTAAGGTATAATGTATACGATGGTTGAAGTACCGATATTACTACTATTTAGGCAATGATTTATCATTAGAATATTATTATTGATTAGCCATCGTTATAGATTCAAGATATGTGCAAACTTAGCTGTTCTGTAGACATCTTAGATTATTATGCATAGTTCAATAGCTGCTTTAATGTGGACATTCTTATGCTTGTAACTTCTTTTTTTGCGCTTGATTTGCATATGTGTAATCATTCTCTTTAATGTGTAGCATGTCCATCATTTCCATATTTCTCGTGTTGTGGTTTTCATGACCAGGAAATGAAACAAGGCTTGGGCCGGCCCGGTCACAACCTGACCCAAAGGAAACGGGCCGGGCCTGGGCTTGGGCTGAACAACACCAAAATTTGCAGGCCTAAGCCCAGCCCAAGGTCCGAAATATTTAGATGGGCTTGGAACTGTGCCCTTTAGGGCCCGGCGCAGCCCGTCCCATGCCCATCCCAGCATGACTGATGAATCTCCATTTCATCACCTTTATTCGTTCATTGGCCTTTAAACCGTAGTTGAATGCATGTATATATCATTAATTTGCCAAAATAAATGCTCATTAAATTGCACAAAATATTGCATGAAATATTCTACATTTATTGTATTTAACACCAAAATAAAAGAATAAAGGAAAGAAAAGAAAAAGAGAGAAGTGTCAAGGATACAGAAGAGACAGTTGCCCCCGAGACACAGTCATCATGATGACTTAGTCGATAAGGAATAAAGTAGGGGCAGATACGGTGGCTATTGTACAGAAAATGCAGAACAAATCACTTTACAAAATAGGCCCATAATTGCATTTTGGGACCTATTTTATTCTCTATTAATTACACCTCAAATAATTAAACCTCATGCATGGAAGTTGTATATAATAATATATAGAAAATACAAAATTTATTTCACGTAAAAATAATATAAAGTGTACATTTTAGACAGAAAATAAAATTCCAATAGCCAAACTTCACATACCCATATCTCCAAAATAAAAACTCAAAAGACATCAAAACAACTTTAATTGTATATAACTTTTAATAAGCTATTTAATGAACGTGGTTGCATATTTTTTGGAGTTATGGTGTGAAAGTTAGGTTTTGGATCCTTATTGTATAGTATACCCGATTAAAATAATCATTTTATTCATTCTTTATTATTTTTATAATTTTACTTTTTTTATAATTTTGTAAATATTATTTATAATATATATACATATTAAAACCATAATAAAACAAAAAAGAAAACATTAAAATGAAATATGTATACAAAATACATTGGTAAAATATCTATACTTATACATATCTACTTTATAGACATATTTATTTAAGTGTATATAATATATCATAAAATAATAACAAAAATATATTTAAGTATATAAATACAAGTTATAATTTTATAAAATAATAGAATAAAATAATAAAATAAAATGCAAAATAAAAATAAAATACCTAAAACATAGGTATATGTACATATATATGTACCCTAAAAATATAACTCGCAAATAAACATCTCTAAAAAATAACAAAAATATGCATAAAATACTACACAAAATATGAACATTTTTTATTACCTAAGAATAATAAAATCAAATTCTATTTATTATTTATTTTCCAAGGCATTTTTGCCACAGAATTTCCAGGTTGATCAACAAGGGCCAACCAGGTGCGTTCAAATGTTGACCGCCAGTCAACTGTCGGGTGTACCCTCTGACTCCTATCAGTGGTCACATGGGCTGCATCTTCACCAATTTCTCTGCACCTCCTCTATCACTCAATACCTTCAAGACCACCACCATAATACACCCTCTTCGTCCTAGATCCATGCCCATCCTAGAATCTCCACCAAGCCTTGCTAGATCCCAATGCAAGATCCCCTCGAAATTCGCTCAAAAATCTCTTATAAATATACCCCTTCACCTTTTTTGCTTTTTGATCGCTCTTGAGCCTAATCTAGCCCCTCAGATCTTGTCCCTCTCCACGTTCTTGGCGACAACTAGCCACCGGAGTGGATGTGCAGCGAGGAGGAGGGCTTTTGTAGCACATCCAGCCATCTCCGACCAAGTCGCTGGAGGTTCTGCTTCCTGAGCCTCCAGCTCAGTTGAGGCCTCATTTCCTGTCATTTCTAGGTAACTACGTAGCATAAACTTTAATTCTGACTTTAGATTATCCTTTAGTTAAGTAGATTTAGGTAAAAAAACAAATCCATCTTGTACCTGGAGGTCGAGCTCCAGGTCGATTCTACTATGATCTGACGGTTATGGACCTATCCATTGACCTCATCCTCGAACCCCTTCACATTCTTCATCGATTGTCTACAAAAACCCCTTGAATCACACACTGATTCAAGGAGTCGAAGCTTCTGTCTATCACGTCACCGGAGCTGCACCATTCCATGTATCCACGAAGCTCCAGACCTCATATTCTGGACCGAGCCACTCGCTTCGAGTCGGTGTTCCTTCTCATGCAGATAAAGTCAAAGAAGGAGAGCATCTGGGCCCTCTTCGACTCCTAGGAGGAGCTCTAGGAGGAGGACCCTCCAGATCTCTTATGCATGGATCTGGAGCACATTGGAGAGTGCCATTCGACGTAGGGGACCAGCAGGAGCGAAACGCCTAACCTATCGAGGAGATCGGGCATCAGAGTTGTGCCGAATCGAAGAACAGAGTTTGCCTAGTGGGGTGTTCTTCGTGTTCTTGAAGGACCTCTAGACACCATCTGATTGTAGGCCACGTCCATATCTAATATGGACAGTAGAATCAAGGTGAAGCGATGCTTGATCTGGGCTGCATGATCAGACACTTGGCGACACCTTAGTTGTTGGATTCTAAGCGTTAAGTGGTATATTTTCACCGACCACCTCCGCAATTTTTGTATTTACTAGAAGGTCCTATAAATATTTTATTAAGTTTTAAAAATTGTGGATAAATTCCATGTAATCCCCTGAAAATTTCGTATGTTGCAAATTAGTCTCTGTCAACGTCATGTGTAGGTGCACGTGTATCTTGAAAAAAAATACCTGTAAACCTCACGGATTTTTCTAATTGTCGTTTAGTATTTAAAGTTTTAAAATTAGTGTTAATGTTTGGGTAAAATTACATAGTGATCCTCGCTTTTTATGTTATTTGCAATTATAATCGTGTTCGGCCAACAATTTTTGTGCTTTGTTTTCCATTTATTAAAAATAGTTCTCATGCCCCAATAATTACCAAAAAACTAGGAGTATGTACCTGGATGCATGCTTGATCAAGCTATAATTTTAAGTTTGCATTTTATGCCCCTTTCTTATTTTCTAAAATTCAAATAGAGCACGGTTAGCCCCTATTTGCCTTAAAAAAGCTAAAAAATTATAAAATTATCTCAAAAATCCCACAAAAAATCATATAACGCTTATTTAAATATTACTAACCTTTAGCCCAAAAATCACCAAAAAATAGAAAAAAAATGTTTAAAAATTGAAAAAAACCCAAAACCCTTATGAAAGTTTGTAAAATCTCCAAAAATTCAAAAAAATAGTGATTTCTATTGTGTAATTTTCTTTATATTATTATTACTATATTAAAATTGATTTCAAAAATTGTGTTTGAAAATTGTGGAGTCCATTTCCTATTTTTAATTTTCATTTCAAATTTGACTATTTAAATAATCCTTGTTTTAGTGGTTTTTTTACTTTAAAAATATATAAAAATGAGCAAAACAATCCGAAAAAATCACAAGAACAGTAAAAAAATATTTGAAAACCCAAAGATATTTTATTTGCTTTACTTTGACTACTATTATTATTTATACCTTTATTAGCTTAATTAGTGTATCTACTCTATATATAGCTATATTATATTTATTAAAAGAAAAAGAATTAACAATATATATAAAATGAAAATACAAAAAATAGAAAATTAAAAAGAAAATACAAAAATTTAAAATCAAAATAAAATAAAAAAATTCATTACTTTATTAA
Source organism: Ottelia alismoides (assembly GCA_037367405.1). NCBI lineage: Eukaryota > Viridiplantae > Streptophyta > Magnoliopsida > Alismatales > Hydrocharitaceae > Ottelia > Ottelia alismoides. The sequence continues at coordinate 474,418 of JAZKJV010001985.1, forward strand.
AAACCCACATTATTTGATAAACATTGTGCAGAGTTATATATACATATACCCGTATGATATTTATTTATAAATAATATATAGTGCTACATCGTGTGTTCCTTGTGATCAACACCCTACTATGCTTGTCACTATACAAATTTTATTGTATGGTTTTAATAAATTTTGATCCACACTATCTATATTGCCTAATATTTAATTGCAGGTTGATTGTTGAACAAGATCGGGTTTCGTGCGGGTCGCCACAACGACTGTGTCTCCGCCTTGTGTGAGACATAACTTAGACCCGTGAAAAATCCCTCTTTTTCAACAGATTGTAGCACATTATTGCATATATAGATGTCATTACTTATATTTTCTGCTAGATATTCATTGATAATTATTTGACTGTTTTGACCCAAATTTTCTTCTTAATCTTTCTTGCGAGGGACCCTTTGACGAGGACCATCTCTTAGGAGGTGGGCACATCCAAAGTGAGTAGAGGTAGGCTTTCTTCTTCTGAGTTGATCGGGAGAGAGCAGGAGAGAAGGACAGGGAAAGAGTAGAAGAGTAGCTTTTAGCATTTTCCATTTTTTTTGTAAGAGGTTTATTTTGCAAATAATTTGTAATTAATTTGGAAATTACTCTCTACACTACACAAAGTCCAGTGCCCAAGTATCTGTTCACCTAGGGAACTCGTACCGTATTTTTCATATTTTAACGCCATTATTTATTTTGTTTCCCACGATTTAAGCTTTCAGCCTTTGTTTTAATTTGTTTTCTGTGAGTGAGCCCTTAGATAGTAGGTTGCTTGACTCGATAGCTAGGTCCAAAGCCCTAATATCATTGCATGCAGCTATAGTGATACACGCTTTAGACTTAGTCAAAATTTAATTGTCGATTATTTGGACTTGAGATAGAGTGCCGAGAGAAGTACTATACACAGCTTGCAGGATCCATTGTGGCAGACACAGATGCACTTCAGAGACCGGACTCTTGGATCTCATTTCTGAGTAATTGGCATGTGGTTCTTCCTCATAATATCAGTTATTATTTAGGACACTTAGTTGCTTTTGCATATCACCATATAGTGTAATTATTTCAATTCTTCCTTGCATCCCGCATGGAGAGAGCTGGGAAGCACTGTAAGTAACTCAATTTTTGCATGCATCATTAGTCACTATGGTGAGATTTCCATCTTCGTAACAACTTGAACGACTTTTCTGTCCTCTCTCCCCTTTGTTTATACCACTTAGGACATAAAGGAAAAATACAAAAAAATCATTAGGTGGCTTGCTCTGAAAAATACTCAAAAAATTGAAATCCAAAAATTGAAAAAAGGACTCCTAAAAAACTTGAGGTACACTCCAGACAAGGTGACGTGCGACCCTCTAAGGATAAGAGATCAAAACCCGATCTATGGTGCCTTGGTTATCACCTGGGTTTGTGAAGTATTGGCGCTTCTATTGTACGTGATCGAGTAGGGCCTAGTCGAGCACGACGTTACGGCCTTGTGTGTAGCATCTGACTTTGTCTGAAGTACTGAGCTTAGTCCACATGTGTTCATCACATCGGTTTGCATTCGAGTAGGTCCTTGCACGCTCATAGGTGATTCCATTGTGAGTGAGTATCGAAGTAGTTGTTTCGCCTATTGGCTTTCTATTTCTTTGTATGAGTAGCTACCCAGGCACGAGATCAAGGATCTTTAAGTGCATAGATCACATATTACAAAGGGGGTAAACAAGTATAGGCCACTTGCCTGGTAGTACACACACTCCTATAGGGATAGCGTACTTAAGGACTTGTGATAAGATTGCTTGAAAATAAAAATAAAATTTAAAAGATAAAAATAGCCAAACTCTTACGGCTTCACATGTGTTGAGTAGGTGAACCCACCCTTGTTTTTGTTTTTTTGACTTAGATTAAGGTCCAAAGATTAGTCATGCATAGTGTGTGCCTTATTTTCACTTTTCTTGACTCCTTATTTGATTCCCCGCTCCTTTGGAGCCTTTTACTATTTTACACTCCCTTTATTTTTTGTTTGACCTTCGTATCATTCTTCCAATATCAAATTCCTCTTGATCATCGAGATGGCGACACAAGGATGGCTTAGTCGGGACCCCATCGACACCAACATCGAACCATGCGCTCGTCACCTCAAATAATTCGGGGCGATTTCTGAGAATCCAGTTCAGACTCCGTTAACAGATCTCCAGACTCTCCTCATTATCCAATAAACTGGGATCACTCTCATCCTGAAAGCTGCTCATTTTGTATGTCAATTGATTTCACTCCATACATACATCCATCCTTAATGAAATTCTATGTTGACCTTAACACAGATCGATCTGCTACTTATGGTGCCTCTACGCAGACTTATCAGGGCATTAATTCAGTTGCAGACCAAGATCCTAATCTGGAGACATAGATTGTGATAGAATCAGACTCAAGGTCGGAGAAAGAGAAGGCTCCTGGAGGAAAAGGGAAGGGACCACAACCACCATCTCGGCCAGATCAGTGTCCGCAGCTATATCAGAATGTAGTGAACACCCAGATCCTTGCTTCTATTCAAGCAATCTAGCAGCAGCTCACAGATCAGGCCTTAGCATAGGTTGCCTTCAAGGACATGCTCAATGACATGAGGAGAAGGGAAGAAAACCGAGGAGGATTCTAAGAAAATCCCAAAGGTGGAGGCAGTGGAGATCCAAATGAGCCTAGAATAGAGTGGCCCAAGCCGACTCTAAAAGAAAAATACAATCCTTGGGCGGGAAAAGTCACTGAATGGATCCAGATTCTAGTAATCCATGCCCATTTCGAATTGAAGCCTCGGCTACTGACACTCCTTCCCATATTCCGTTGAAATGCCAATGAAGAACCATATATTCATCTACAACAGTTTGGGCTCATCTGCGACAGAACTCACTACCATGGTATACATCTTGGGGTAGTCAAGATGATGACATTTCTCTTCAGCCTTCAGGAAAAGGCCCTTCATTGGATCAACCACTTGGGGATGTTCGTCACCACCTGGGAAGCATTGAAGTCGGCCTTTTTGCACAAATACTATCCTCTTGGGTGACTCAATCAGATACATGCCAGCAAAGCAATTTTCACCCAAGTCGCTCACGAATCCATCCATTAGGCTTGGCAGAGGTTTATTGAGCTACAAGAAAAGTGTCCCCGTCATGAGATTCCTAGGACCAGCACAGTCCACCATTTCTTTGGGGGACTTACAATAGAAAGTAAGAATCTTGTGGATACAGCATGTGGCGGCTCCCCTTTCAACAATGATGATGACATTGTCTAGCAGATATTTGAAGAAATAGGAGAAGGATAGGCCTCTTTATCATCGTCCCATGCCTATCAACGCCAGCAACAAACTGTTCAGAATATTGTGCATATGGCAGCATCCCACGAATTAGACAGGAATGTGAGCTCCAATCTGAGCCTTATTGGGAGTCACCTGTCCCAAGTAGACATCATTGAGAAGTGATCGCATGACTTGGAAAAACTTGTTGTGATCGAACAAAGGATAAAGAACCTGGACAAACTAGAACAAATCACCAAGCAACTGGAGCTGCTGGTGAGTACAATCAGATCATGCAACTCTATGTCTGCATCGACCTCTACTCCAGCTGAGATGAGAGAACGTGGACATTCACATCCTCCTCAGCCAAGTAAGCCCCAACTAGCGGTTCAACACGTCTATTACGTGAAATCCCTAGAGCCAACAACTCCTCAGTAGTAGCAACTGGTTGTCTACCAGTCGAAGCCCTAGTACATTCTAGAACAGTTCTCCCCTCCACCACCTTTTTATTCAGGAGGTCAACTGTGTATGGTCAAATGATGCGCAACCAACCCCTCCAGGCAGACCTCAGCAGGGCCAGGTTGCTAACTCCTGCCAGTTCCCTCAACAACAAGAAGGGAGGTTTATCCAGAACAACCAGTAGAAACACCAACTGCACCAACAATCTCCACAAGTCCATGGCAATTGGATACGGAACCAATACCAACAACCGCAGTACCGGCAATACTAGCAGTATGTGGTTGTGCCCTATCAATAGCACCCTCCTCAACAGTATCATCAACATCACCCTTCTCCTCAATACCATTCCCAGTATCCCAACCAGTAGTCTCAGTACCATCAGCAATACCAGTGTAGCCAACACATCGAGGTATCTGAGACTGCATCTCCTATGAACCCAGCCTTGGACTGCTTGGCCCAACTTGTCAAGGGCCTTGCAGATCTCAGCCAGAAGTTGGACGATTTCACTGCCACCAAGACCTCCATTCCCGCACAAGTGGAGGAAAACCCTAATAATTTTAAAAAAAAGAGCATGTAGTCTGTGAAGCTACTTCCAGCCTTATAGAGTCAGATTTGAATAAATTGTTTTTATCTTATGTTGTCACTCTCAGTAGAGGTAGGACCTTGCAACAATCAACACTTGCAAGGGGAAGTATAAATCAATCATGGGGGAGTCATTGTCTTCTTCTGCATCAGTCGGACCGACAGCCATACCGGGTGAGGAAGAAGAAGAAGAAGGAGAAGAACCACCAAAATTCAGCAAAAGCAAAAACACCAAAAAGATAGCACCAACAGTAGCAGACAGAGCACCAACCAGCCAACCTTGGAGGAGACAACACTTGTAGTCGATCCCCGATGGAGCCCCGCTTGAATATTTTGGATGCCCGCTTTTCTTGGATGGTCCTGCTCATTTTAGTCATCCACATGTACATCTAGATGTGGGCACATATTTTGTTGTAACTAATAACACTATTTCTACTACTGCTTTTGATTATGTAGATATTTCATTTCCTGATGTAATGAGAAAATCCAAAAAAATAAAAATTTGAAAACTGCCTTGTCGGATCCTGATGTTGTGGAAATAATTCAAAATCTTGTTCTTGAAATGTCTCTTCTCAAAGCCATCAAGTACATGCTGAATATCAAGAAATGTCTGAAGAAATCATGTGCCTCAAAGAGACAACCATGAAAAGCTTGTGAATGAAATGTAAAGCATATTGTCATTGTGGCTACAATGAATGCAATCAGCAATCTCCTCACAAAGAAGAAGGGTATGGGAGTTCTTCTAGCAGATGTTAGATGTTTAATCAAGAGTTCAACCAGACTCTACTTGATAATGGATCCTCAATCAACCTAATGCCCATGTCACTGCTCAAGGAATTTGGGTTGGGACCGCTCAAATCCACAAGAATGATTCTGAGGTTTGCAGACACATCCATTAAGTGGCCCTGAGGAATTTTGGAAGATGTCGTCGTCACTATTCAAGGAATGCAGTTCCCTATAGACTTCATAGTTCTAGACATGGATAGTTCTGCTCCTCTTAGGCATATCACAATAATCCTTGGACGGTCGTTCCTTCGAATAGCCAAGGTAGGGGTATACTATGGCACCAATCAAAGAGTAATAAAGTGCCAATTGAGATGATCCAAGTGCCTATCCTTTAGTATCTGCATCAGACAAGAGTGAGACAATAGTTCAGTGAACAGAAGGCTATGACTTTCTGGACATGTTCCGCAATACAAATCTATTCATGGATGATACTGAGACTCATGCATTCCTCTCCACAGAGGCAGTTCTGGAAAGCATGGTCGAGTTCCAAGATGTCCTTGAAGATGAGATTTTTGCTGATTTGGCTGATGAATACATTCTTGGCCACGTGTCCTTGGCAGAGCAAGAGGATATCATTGAAAATTTTTGTGAACAAAATTCAATCATTGAAGAATTATGTGCAACAATGCACTCAGAACCTACAACGCCCATGTGGACACACTACAGATGAAAGATCCAACACCATCGCCCTGCACAGTAGCAGAAGTCACCACTAAGCTGAATCAATCCCCACCTGAGCTCCAACCACTTCCAACAAACATGAAGTATGCCTTCCTTGCGGGCACACCAAACATGTTCCCTATAATCATCAATTGACAGCTTATCGAGGAACAATAATCTTGTCTGCTTGAGGTTCTAGAAAGAAACCGCAAGGCCATAGGCTGGAAATTTTCTGATCACCATGGGATGAACCCTTCCATATGCTCGCATAACATATACCTGGAAGAAGACAACAAACCCTCTCACGAGTTTCAGCGTGGATTAAATCCAAACCTACGGCAGGTAGGGATGAATGAGATAACGAAATGATGCGATGCGGGATTCATTTATTTCATCTCCAGCTCAAAATGGTTGAGTCCCCTACATGTTGTGCCTAAGAAGTCAGGGATCACCATGATCAAGAATGACAAAGGAGAAGAGATCGCAACCAGAGTTCTGACATCATGGCATGTCTGTGTAGATTACCGGTGTCTAAATTTTGCAACCAAGAAAGATCACTTCCCACTTCCCTACATCGACCAGATAGTTGAAAGACTGGCCTTGAAGGAACATTTCTGTTTCTTGGATGGATATTCTAGTTACAATAAAGTCGCAATTGCTCCTGAAGATCAAGAGAAGACAACCTTTACCTATCCATTTGGGACATATGCCTTCCGTAGAATGTCGTTTGGGTTGTGCAATGCTCCAACGACATTCCAACGATGCATGTTGGCGGTATTTGCAGATATGGTTGGAAGTTTTCTCGAAGTCTTTATGGATGATTTCTCAATCTATAGAGACAGCTTCTATCAGTGCTTATCTTATCTGGACCGAGTTCTGAAAAGATGTTGTGAAGTGAACCTTATGCTCTCGTAGAAAAAGTGCCATTTTATGGCGACCGAAGGTATTATGCTAGGCCATGTGATCTCAAAACGTGGCATGGAGTCGACCCTTCGAAGGTGGAAGTAATTTCAAAATTAGAGCCACCTACTAATCTGAAACAGGTCAGGTCATTCTTAGGGCACGTCGGCTTCTACCACGATTCATCAAGGATTTCAACAAAATCGCATGAACCCTGACCGATCTTTTAGGCAAGGAGTTGATTTTATTGTCGATGATAGAGTCCTCCTGGCCTTTACACGATTGAAAGCAATAATCACTCAGGCCCCTATCCTTCAAATACCAGATTGGTCTCTACCATTTGAGATCATGACTGATACCTCTGATTATGCTATTGGGGCAGCTGTAGGATAGAGGAGAGATCATATTCCATTTGCTATTCACTATGCCAACATAACTCTTACGATGAAGCACAAAGAAACTACACTGTCACTGAAAAAGAGTTGCTAGCAGTAGTATTTGCCCTGGATAAATTTAGATCCCATTTGCTTGGATCCAAGGTTATAGTATATATAGATCACTCATCCATCAAGTATCTATAGGACGAGAAGGATGTCAAACCACGATTAATCAGATGGATCCTTTTACTACAAGAATTTGATATGTAAATTCATGATAAACCAGGAGTTAAAATATGGTGTCCGATCATTTGTCAATATTTTCAGAGCCAGACACTCTTGAGCAGAACCTATTACCGATCACTGAAACTTTTCCAGATGAAGCCATCCTATCAGTCACCACACTCCCCCGGTTCGCCAATATTGTGAACTATCTTGTATCTAAGAAAACTCCATACGATTGTTCTAAGCTTAAAAGAGACAAGTTCTTGTTAGACATCCATTTCTACTAGTGGGAGGATCCATATCTCTTTTGAGAGGGGGCTGACTGAATCTGAAGAAGATGCATTCCTCAGGATAAAGTCCACAGTGTCCTTGAGCATTGTCACTACAGAGAATCGGGAGGACACTACTCTGGAAGAAGAATGGAATCGAAAGTCCTACAATGCGACATTTGGTGGCCGACTCTATTCAAAGACGTAGAAGATTTTGTCAAGCAACTCACTGATTTTCAGAGACTGGGGAGTACCATCGAAATGAGAGACACAATGCCTCTTAAGTACATTCAAATTTCTTACATATTTAACGCCCGGGGCATTTATTTCATGGGCATGTTCTCAAATAGTCAGGGTTTTGAGTATATTCTTCTCACTGTCGATTATGTAAGTCATTGGGTGGAGGAAATCCCATTCTGAGATGTCGACAGTCGTACCTTCTGCTGATTCCTCAAGGATCACATTATTGCAAGTTTTGGGATCCCCAAAATTTTGATATCTGATGGGGGAAGTGATGAATCCATGATTCATTAACATTTCTGTCGCATTTTATCTTAAAACCCTTAACAAATACATGTAAATATTTATTGATTTCCACCTTTTATCAAAACCCCATTCATGAATAAAAATGCACTTTTATGCATCAAAAACATGTAAATAAATAAAAGAATAAACATAAAGAAAAGAAAAAAGGCAGATTGTAAATATGTATATATGTACAATATGACTTAGAAAATATAAATATAGCTGCAAGATATATTTATATAACCTATCCCCCGAGATCAAGTCAGCTTTGATTGGTCGGCAAACAAACAAGTAGGGGGAGATAAGGAAAGAAAATCAAAAAAAAATTAAAGATACACTCCACACATTCTTCACTATTTATCAAATAAATACTAAATCTTCATTGATTTTAATTAATTAATATGTGCATTTCACCAAACTCTTTTCCTAATTATTTCTAAAAATATATATAAAAATATAAAAATAAGTTAAAAATATTATCTTGTATATATGCCAAGAAATCAAACTTTTAAATTGTCAAATTCTCAACTTCTGAACATCATAACTTTCTCATACAAACTCCAATTTTACTCTACTCACCTTTAAAGTTCATAAAATAATAATATCTAATTAATGGAGGTGATTTCATTAAAATCAGAGTCCATTTGCAAAAAGTTTGTTTTGGGACATAATTACAACAGGGTTTCTGGGCTATTTGTTTTATTTAGAATAAACTATTCGTACTTTCATTAATTTTATAATTTTTAATTATTTTCATGATCTTATATTTTCACCATGAGTTATTTCAGAATTTTTAAAGCTTATTTATTATTTTAATAAAATCCAAAACCCCAATTTTTAGATGAAATTGAACTATCTGATGTATACCTGTATTTATTAATATATTTAAACTAACTTATTAAAATTCACAAAGACTGTATTTATTATTCTAATAATTAAGAAAATATAAAATTATTATATAAATATTTATTTATTGAAATAAAAATTCAGAAGTCTATTTGTTAAGTATTATTTATACCTATTTAATAATATAATGTTTATATTTCCTAAAATATTTATTATTTATAAAAAGTAATTATACCATAATTTAGATAATTTAATTATCTTTACTTTTCATTTTTATACCTATTTAAAATAATGTTATTTACTATTTACTACCTAATTTATATTGTATTTACAAGATCTGTTCAACCAGGTGCTGACACGTGTCAGCACCTGGTTCTTCTTCTTCAAGAACTCAACATTTAGAGTTCTGTTCCACCGGTCGAACTTCAACAATTTTTCCCTCTCACACTCTAACCTCTTGACTCGATCTTGACTGTCCACATTCTTCTCCTAACTACCTTAATCCACGCCTACCCTTAGATCCATCCTAGATCCCTTCCATTTCATCTATAAAACCCCCTAAAGTTGGCGCGGATTAAGAGAACTCTCCAACTACCCTGAACCCTCCAGTTCCAGTGGTCGACCCTCCTTCTTCCTCGCCTCTTTCCGGTCTTATATGGTGGTGACATCACCCAAGCGCCACCCCGCGTGGAAGACGAACGTAAGAGGAGACGTTCCAAGGCTAGATTGGCCTTGCATCGCCACCATAGCGCCATGTCTAGCTCCGGCAAGGATCGACCATCGAGCAACCACCAGAGGTAATACGCCTCTATTTCCTAGATCTATTCCTCCATTTTTACGATTTATTTCTCGAACCATGTGCCATGATTAGGGTAGATAATTACATAATTAGGTTGATTAATCATCATTCTTAGACACATACCTAATTCACATCTCCAATTCATTTGAAATCAAACAAATTTGTGTCTCATTTTTCGCTACTTTTCATGACCTTTTTCATTAATACTAGAAACCTCATTTTGGAATTTGCAAATCTTATACTTGTTGGCCGATTCACGCACGAATCGAGCACCTAGATTTACTTTGCAGGGTTATCTTTAATCTGGAGCAAAACTTGAACATTTGGAACTTCCAAACTCAACGCAATTCTCAATCAAAGAAGCGGCAACATCATTATTAACTTCCAGGATAACTAAACCGTCATCTTCATTGCCAGTTATCTACTGTCTTCTGCCCCCTGTGGAGGAGCTCCACCGAGGGCGAGCTCGAGGGTGAAGGCGTCACCCCTCTAGCCCCGCCTGAGGCCAAAGCAACGCGTCTATCGTCGGGAAGAAATCGGAGAAGATGCCTCGTCGTCAGCTGCGCGCAAGACTGGAAGAACAACAAGAACAACCTAGGCCTACAGGCTTGCAACACGTGGCATCCAAGAACGGTCCAAATCGCGCTTTAATTTCTAATCACGACCGTCGAATGCGAATCGGTGTGAAAATTGCAAAATAAACCCATATAAGTTCTAGATTGTCAGCTGCGCCCCAGATGTTTCCAGAAATTACATTTAGGTCCCCACGTGGGGACCTAAATGTAATAGCTTTAGTTTTCTTTTCATTTCAGTCCTTTATATGGATCATTTTGTAATAAAACAATAAACTTCTTTTGCAGTTACGCCCGTGGCTTGTAGGGGCTGTTTGAACATTGATTTTTCCGTATTTTTCTGCGATTCTTTTAGGGTAGACTTATAACTACCCATGACATTTTTCTAGTATTTTTTCAAAAATTTTCGTCATTTGCTTGTGTCATTTTGAATTTCGCCATCTCGAGTTTGTTTTATCCGTATTTCTTCTTAATTTGTTTCTTTGTAAAATCAAGAATAAAGAGGATTTTCTGAGAATTCTTTCTTATGTCGAAAACCGAAGTTTTAATATTCTACCTCCTTGAGTTCGACCCAAGCACACTTACCTTGTAAAATAAATAGTGTAAGATAAAATAGGAGAGAAGCCGCTTTATCCAATTCACTTTCTCACTCTCTCTCTCCTGTTTTATCAATTTTTGTTTGATCAACGCGGTTCCCTCTCTGTAGTTTTCTCTACACCGACAACAAACACATTTTAACTGCATGTCGGACCCACATTATCAGGCAGCCACTTCGTCAAAAGAGAGGTGAAGAAGCTGACACCAGAACTCTACATAGAACATCATTCACCTCTTCATACCACCCGCAGTCCAATGGCCTTGCCAAATGTTCATATAGGCAGATAAAGACAATATTACAGAAGCTTTTATGCCCCGACAGGAAGAATTGGTCGCAGTTGCTGGACTAAGTACTTTGGGCCTATCGAACCACATACGAATCACTTATATGAATGTCTCCCTACCGCCTAGTGTATGTCAAGCCTTACCATTTGCCCATGGAACTTATTCACAAATCATTATGGGAAATTAACATCTGTAATTTGGATTCCAAGAAGGGAGCACAGAACAAAAAGTTGCATCTGAATCAACTCCTTGAATTCTGCGAATATGCATATGACAACAACCTAATGTACAAAGAAAAGGTCAAAAAGTGGCATGACAAGCACATCCGTTGCAAGATCATCGAGCTAGGATCAAAAGTTTGGTTGTTGATGCAAAGCTCAAACTATTCCATGGGATATTTAAGAGCGAGTAGACATGGTCGTTTGTAGTGAAACATGTGCATGGAAATGGAAGTATCGTCATATCTGGTCTGTCAGCTGACGCACAGTCATTTGTGATCAACAGATAACTACTCAAGCCTTTCTCAAACATGACACATTTTTGTCCATGGTCGATTCAATTCAAGTGGTCACGACGAAGAAATCACATCCACAACATCCATTCATGTAGACAAGGCCAGCAAAAACAATTTTTAATAGTTAATCATTTTCTTCTTTTCTTCTTTTATTTATTTATTCTTCCGACAAGTAGCCTTCATCCCATACATCATTGCTATACTTATGATATGCTTCATCCTATGTACAGGGAGGATGAATGCATTTAGGTTCACATTCGTTGATCCCTCGCCTGTCTCCTCAACTGTAGATATTCTTTGTATACTTTCTATACATAGTATAGGGGGAGACAGGCCCAACCGTTGAGTTATTCGTTTATTCATCTCCCACCCTTGACCCTCCCTGCATTGGTATACAAACTGTTATACATAGGATTAATCGATCCTAAGTATAGGGGGGACGGTCGACTTATGATTCTTTAGTCGGTGTAGTATAGACTTATCTATACTTAGTACGAGTTATGTCTTCCTTTCTCTTTGATCTATGAGGACATAACTCAAGCTAAGTATAGGAGGTAAATATATACTTTATATATATTTAGCCATAACTCGTACTTTCTTATTTTCAATAAATATGTCTAAAACATTGTAAACATATATATATATATATATATATATAAATCCATCAAATTATTTAATAAAAATGGTGTTTATTATTCCTCATTTTTTTACTTATTGATTAATAAGTCAGGTGAAAATGCTTTGCAAAATGTTTGGAAAATGATTTGAAAATATAACTGAAAAATATTTTTAAAATTGTTTAAAAAGTATATTATAAAATTTTCTCAGCCTTTTTAAAGCATTTTGTTTCAAAAATTTCTTTGTTTTTGCGTGAAAAAAATCTGAAAATTGATTTGCAAATGTTTGGAAAATGGTTGTAAAAATATTTTGAAAAATTTATATATAATGTTTCAAAAACCATTGCAAAATGATTTTCAAATGCATGTAAATGATTTGTAAGATTATTTTGGACTATAGTTTTCCAAATTTTTTTTGTAAAATCATTTTCAAATAAATTTGAGGAATATATGCATCACACTAAAATTCACTATTGATTGTATTTAGCTATAAAATGATCACTTATCCCTTGTAAACCTAACTTTTGTAAATATTAGATGCATTCCATGTAAATATTTGTACCTATTTTGGCCAAAAAAATTTGTTTCCAAAATCACAAAAACATTTGCAAAACCAAATATATCAAAAATATTTCCAAAAAAATATGCATTTGCATCTAACTGTCAAAAATCCATAAAAAGAGCAAAAGTCTGAAAATTGCTTCACAAATATATTTCCTGCATTGTACATAGCGTGAGCATCTTTTTGGAATAATCTAGGAAATTAAACAAGTCAAAATAAAGTATGAAGATTGGAGCTTATTGCAGACCTTAATGCACTTAATTTTAGAGGACCCCATTGAGGACTATAATTGGAGATACTTCAGGTCACCATGACTTAATTCTTTAGATTCCATAAGACTATGTTCAGGAGTCAATTAAATGCACCTAGATAGAACCCTTCATATCATCCGTAAGACTCTTGAGATAGTGACATGACTAGAAACCTCACATCTAACACATAGCTCAATCTAGATGGACTGTTGAAAAATCTTGGGGTCTAAGTCGGGACGATGCAAGACGGCTTCGTCAAGGGTGGCTCAGGAACCATTCTTGGGGATTGACGACAATGATATCTAAAGACTGGAGATGTATTGAAACAATGCTTCGGATGAGGAATTGTCTACTGGCGTAACTTTTTCTAAGACCCAAAACAATGGGTAGAACAAAAGATGCTATATCCACCTAGGGCACAAAATAAGAATGCAGAAGCTATGCAAAGTCAAAGAAAATATTCAAAGAAGCCTTCAACCAGAAATTCCATAAATATGAGCTTCAGAAAAAGCCTACTTTTTGGTGAAAATCCCGATACACTGACCGACTTCACAAGGGAATGAAGACTACACTGGTCCATTCCTACTTCTCTTCCCATTCTTCTATCATCTTATTTCATTCGGTTGTAAAGACCAGAAGTACCTGACCTTAGAAGAAAAAATCTGACTCCACGAGGACGAGTTATCAAAAGAGCAGACACCTTGGTGGTTCAATGGTTTTATCTGGAGAGGGCTGAACAATTCCACACACATGGTTTTCTCATTTCAAGGTAGCTAGAGTATGCGACTAAGAGGATGGTTTTGACCTGGTTGTGAATTGAACTTGATAATAGGAGTATGGAACGTAAAGGTTGTCCTATCACAAATTCTAACCTATAAGTTGTTCCAAACACATCATTAGTCCAAAGGCTTTCTCTGAGATCCAACTTTGACATTATTAAGACAGGTTTAAAAGTCGAAAATTATTCCAAAATTCTCTCTTTTTCTTTTATATATTTTCTTCTCCGCACTTATAGGTATAAGTGTTTGCTAGGGACTAGCAAAGGCAAGTATAGGGGGTGATGAATCTCCATTTCATCACCCTTATTCTTTCATTTGGCCTTTATACCTTAGCTGAATGCATGTATATATCATTAATTTGACAAAATAAACACTCATTAAATTGCACAAAACATTGTAAGAAATATTGTACATTTATTGTATATATCGCAAAACTAAAAGAATACAGGAAAGAAAAGAAAAAGAGAGAAGTTTCAAGGATATTGAAGATACCCTATCCCCCGAGACTCAGTCATCATGATGACTTAGTCAACAAGGAATAAAGTAGGGGGAGATAGGGCGGCTAATTGTACATAAAATGCAGAACAAATCACTCTACAAAATAGGCCAATAATTGCTTTTTGGGACCTATTTTATTCTTTATTAATTACACCTCAAATAGTAAAACTTTGTACATAAAATTTGTATATAATAATATACAAAATACAAAATTTATTTCACACAAAAATAATATATAGTCTATAATTTAGACAAAAAATAAAATTCTAAAAGCCAAACTTTGCAGACCCATATCTCCCAAATAAAAACTCAAAAGATATTAAAATCACCTTTAATTGTATATAATTTTTAATAAGATATTTAATGAAGGTAGTTGCATATTTTTTTAGAGTTAAGGTGTGAATGTTAGGTTTTGGATCCCTATGGTATAGTATAACCGATTAAAATAATAATTATATTCATTCTTTACTATTTTTGTAATTTTATTTTGTTATAATTTTTTAAATATTATTTACAATATATGTATATATTAAAACCAAAATAAAACAATAAAGAAAACATTAATAAAATATGTATGAAAAATATATAAGTAAAATACCTATACTTATACATATATATTTAACAGACTTATTTATTTTAGTGTATATAATATATCAAAAAATTATAACAAAAATATATTTAGGTATATAAAAATAAGTAGAATTTTATAAAATAATATATTAAAAAAATAAAATCAAAAATGCAAAATAAAAATAAAATACCTAAAACATAGGTAAATATACCTATATATGTACCCTAAAAAATAACTTGTAAATAAACACCTCTAAAAAATAAAAATATGCATAAAATACTAACATTTTTTATTTCATTAAATAAAAAAATAAAATCAAATTCTATTTATTATTTATTTTCCAAGGTATTTTTGCCTAGGTATTTCCTGGTTGATCCTCGTGGACCAACCAAGTGTGTTCAAATGTTGATCGTCGGTCAACTATCGGGCCTACCCTCTGACTCATGTCAGATGTCATGCGGGCCGCCTCTTCGCCAATTTCTTGATGCCTCCTCTATTATTCACTAGACTCGAGACCACCACCATCGTGCACCCTCTTCGTCCTAGATCCACGCCCATCCTAGAATCTCCACCAACCCTCGTTAGATCTCTAGCAAGATGCCTCAAAACTCACTAAAAATCACCTATAAATATACCCCCTTCACCCTTTTTGACTTTTTGATCACTCTTGAGCCTAATATAGCCCCTTAGATCTTGTCTCTCACCACGTGCATGGTGACAGCGAGCCACCGGAGTGGATCTGCAGCGAGGAGGAGGGCTTTTGTAGCGCATCAAGTCATCTCCGACCAAGTCACCATAGGTTCTACTTCTTGAGCCACTAGCTCAGTTAAGACCTTATTTCCTATCACTTCTACGTAACTACGTAGCATAGATTTTAAGTTTGCCTTTATATTGTCCTTTAATCAAGTAGATTGAGGTAAAAATCAAATCCATCTTTGACCAGGAGCTCGAGCTCCATGTCTATATTACTGTGATCTCACGGTTATCGACCCATCCATTCACCTCATCCTCAAACCCCTTCGCACTCTTCACTGATTGCCTACAAAACCCCTTGAATCACACACTGATTTAAAGAGTCGAAGATCCTATCTATCGCATCGCCGGAGCTGCACCCTTCCATGCATCCATGAGGCTTCATACCTCATCTTTTGGACCGAGGCACCCACCTCAAGTTGGTGTTCCTTCTCGTGCATATAAAGTCGAAGAAGGAGAGCATCTAGACCCTCTTCGACTCCCAGGAGGAGCTCCAGGAAGAGGACCCTCCAGATCTCTATTGCTTGGATCTAGAGCACATTAGAGAGTGCAATTTGATGCAGGGGACCAGTAGGAGCGAAACTCCTAACCTATCGAGGAGATCGAGCGTCAGAGGTGTGTTGAATCGAAGAAGGAAGTTCGCTCAACCGGGTGTTCTTCGTGTTCTTCAAGTACCTCTAGGCATCATCCGATTGAATTCCACATCCAGATCTAATCTAAACCGTAGAATCTAGGTAAAGCGATGCGGGATCTGGGTCGTATGATCAGACACGTGGTGACAACTCGGTTGTTGGATTCCAAACATTAAGTGGTATATTTTCACCGACCACCTCCATGATTTTATATGTTCTAAAAGGTCCTTAAATATTTTATGAAGTTTTAAAACTTTTAGATAAAATGCATGTAGCCCCTTGAATATTTCGTATATTGCAATTTAGTCCCTATCAGTGTCATGTGTAGGCATACGTATATCTTATAAAAATTGCATGTAAACCCTCACGTGTTTTTCTAATTGTCTTTTAATATTTAAAGTTTTAAAATTATAGTTAAAGTTTGGGTAAAATTGCACTGTGACCTTTGCATTTTATTTATTTTTTGTAATTATACCCCTACTAGGCCAACTATTTTTGTGCTTTGTTTTCCATTTCTTAAAAATAGTTCCTGTGCCTCAAAAATTACCAAAAATTAAGAGTAGGTACCTTAGATGCATGCTTGATGAACTTTATTTTTACATTTCATTTTATGCCCCTTTATATTTTCCAAAACACAAACAGAGCACTGTTAGCACCTGTTTGCCTTAAAAAAGCAAAAAAATACTTCAAAAAATCCCCAAAAATGTTATATTATGCTTATTTAAGTATTATTAACCTTCAGCCAAAAAATAAATAGAAAAAGAAAATGCTTAATAATTAAAAACCCTTAAAACCTTTATCAGAAGTTGTAAAATCCCCAATATTCAAAAAATAGTGATTTCTGTTGTATAATTTTCTTTATATTATTATTATATTAAAAGTAATTTGGAAAATTTTGGAGTCTGTTTCATATTTTTAATTTCCATTTCAATTTCAACTATTTATATATTCCCTATTTTAGGGTATTTTTGACTTTAAAAGTACATAAAAATTAGCAAAAATTCCTAAAAAAGCATAAAAATAGTAAAAAATAATTGAAAACCGAAAAATATTTATTTGCTTTATTTTGACTATTATTATTATTTATACTTATATTAGCTCAATTAGTGTATCTATTCTATATATAGCTATATTGTATTTATTAAAAAAAGAATTAACAAAATATATATAAATAGAAAAAGAAAATACAAAAAAATTAAAAAGAAAATACAAAAATATTGAATAACTTCATAACTTGGTTAAAAACCCACATTATTTGATAAGCATTATGCATAGTTTTATATACATATACCTCTATGTTATTTATTTATATATAATATATAGTGCTACATCATGTGTTCCCTATGATCGACATCGTACTTTGCTTGTCAATATACACTTTTATTGTAGGGTTATAATAAATTTTGATCCACACCGTCTTGATTGACTAATATTTAATTGTGGGTTGATTGTTGAACACAATCTGTTTTCGTGCGGGTCGTCACAACGATCGTGTCTCTGACTTGTGTGAGACATTACTTAAACTCGTGAAAATTCCCTCTTTTCCAATGATGACATTCTTTAGAATACCCCTCTGCCTCTTTATTTATCCATCAGCAAATTGGCAAGTCATCCTAGTTTTCTTGAGAGGCCCAAGATGAAGAGATTGTATCGACGAAAGGGTTATTATATTAATCGAACCATCACCATCAAGGATAATAATGTCACAAGAATAGTAAGAAATGGAACATATCACAAGAGGTGTAGCAATGCTCCTTTTCCTAAGGGGAGGATGGCGGCTGATGGTGTGGGCAATGGCCATGGTAAGAATGTGCCGCTCATATATGTTTCTTTGCTTTATTTTCTTGGGCTTGTGTGCAAAAAATTGAGTCATGGCATGGCGAAGTGGTGCCTTAACAATATCATGAATAACTACCACCACTTCAGGAATGGTCAAGATTTTTTTAAATTTTCTATCTCTTCCATACAAAGGAAGAGATCGGAATCATCATCTACATTAGGATGACTAAGAGTAGTTTGTACAGTGTCATCCTTGGGGGTAAAGGTGGGAGTTGTGATGTATGTGTGTGTGGACATAGGATATGGCCTAGGTGCCCTCTCCTCAGAAGCTGACTCGATAAGGTGTCTCTTATAATCTTTTTGTAGTTTTAAGTTTTTCTCATTTTATTGCATTTTGGGCGATTGCAAGCTCTCAGAGGCATCCTAAAATGAATCCATGAAATCAGATGGTGAAGCAACAATATGGCGCTTATTTATGCTAGTGAGGCCATCTATCCTTTGATTCAATTGCTACATTAATTGGGTCTTATGCTCAAGAGAGGTATCCATGAGAGGCAACTCCAATATCTCGGTCTCGGGTGGGTGGGAAGGTGGTTAATGTTATGATGGTGGTGATGGGAAAAAGTTCGGTAACTGAAACTGAGGATGAGGTGTATATGTACAAAAAGAAAAGTAAAGAGCAAAGTCCTCCTGATAAAATAGAGGTGGACCGACTGGAGAGAAAGAAGGATCTGTGAAGGCCAGATAAAAAGTACTCCATTCAGCCATCTCCGAAAGAAAAGGTTGGGATTAGGAGAGAACAAAGATCAAGTCAAGAGATGCAAGAAAAAGGCATAAATGCGCGGAGAAGATCTGTTATGCACACAAACAACCACCAATATAAACAAACAAAACCAAGGAATTTACCAACTCAACACAATGATGATCGTGAATGTACGGTCTTTTTATCTTGTAAAATTTTAGAGTTAGGTGATTTTCAAAAAGTTGTACAAACACATAGGTAGGCCTAAGATTGGGTCACGAATCCTTAGTGTGTACATATGAAATATAAAATGCGAATACAATAAGAGGGTTACTCCCCCCATGATAAGGATTTTTCTTTTTTATTTTTAGGTCGAGTAGAGTTAGCAATCCCAATTTTATTGGTTATTACATTTTTTGGATTTTTAATAAAAATGCACGAGTCCTAATGAGGAATTAATTCCTTTACTATCCCAATGGTCAAAATTAGAGGGAGAGAGAGTTAAAAAAGCAATGCAAGCATAAATGAACGATGCGTGCAAAGAAAGATGGTGCTCACCTTGCCTCCAGCTTTCTTCGTGCATGATAATAAGTAGAATTGAAACTTATTCTATGTACAATGCAAGGTGATGAAATCACACTAGAATAGAATATGCTATTAGTGTGAAGAACAAGATGCTAAACACTTGAAACCACCCCCTTTGCGTACATATTACTAACAAGAATAAATGAAAAATACAAAAAATCACTAACATAAATAAGTGGTACAGAAACTCAAACCCCAATTCCAGAATTTTCGAATAAAATATTGATATCTTCCTCATACAATGTCCAATTAGATCCTACTCACTTTTTAACTAATGTACATTCAATTACCTTCAAAAGAAGATCAAGATCAAGTGAATCAGAGCTCATATGTGAAATTTGGGTTTTAGGCCTTTATTGTACATTGTGTATTTTGCCCCTTTTAACCTATTAATTTATGTACATAATTAAATGTTTTTATTTTATTTTTTTTCATTTTTCTCTTTGATAAAAGTTTTATTAAAATGCATAAAAATCCAAATCCAAACTAAAACCAAAATTAAAGAAACTAACCGAGTTCGAGTCTTCATTGACAGTATTTACAGAAGTCCTTTTTATCGTAGTTTGTTTTATTTCTCCATTTTCTTTCTTAATAAAAATCTAAAAAACAGAATAATGTGTAAATATTTGTCTCTGATTTTATAGTTTTTTCTTGATTTTTATCTTATTAAAAAATGACAAAAAAATACAAAACACAAAAATCAAGATATTCTATACACATAGAATACCACCAAAAATATCACTTGGTGCAAATTACTTATTTTAATTTTGGTCATGAAAGTTGTAGATCTTGTCCAGGTGAACAACTTTCATGAAGAAAATATTTTGATCTGTGGTCGTTTGCTATTATTGTTAGAATTTTCTTTTCTTTTATTTTTTTCGATTTTTCTAGAGCTGACACAAGGCAACTCCTGGAGCCACCACATATCACTCTTTTTTTCATTTAATTTCTTATTTATTTAACTAAAATAAATAAATAAATAAATCCACGTGGCAGACGATCAACAGTTCCTTCTCAATCTTTGGACAACCAATCCATCATCTCCTTCCACCTTTACAAATCCAGTTATACCGCCTTTAACTTTCCTCTTCCATCCGCGAATCTCGTTTCCTCTACCACCCGATTCCCTTCTCCATCGGTTGTCGCTGCCTTCCCAATCAATCGTGCCACCTCCTTCCAGATCTGGTCGTACCCTCAAATCTTGTGGCCCTAGATCTCCTCATCATATCCACTCCCAATCTCCTCTTCCAAATCATATCTCCATCGCCTTCTATAACACCCGCCACCACCACACCATTGATCTCGATCGGACACGAGGATGTGACAGCTCCTTTGACACCCCCTGCGACGAGATCCAGCCTCCTCTGTTGTTGCAACTGCGCTCCGCCTTACAATTTACCTTGCTTCGACGCTCCTTCTTCGAGCTCCTACTCGACATCCACGCTTCATCAGCCACCGCACCTCCGCATCGAGCTTCACTAACCTCCATCCTACGCCTTGGCGACTATGACCATAGGCTTCATTTCCACCCGAGCAGCCTCGACTCTCCACCTTCTGCACAGCCAAGGCATATCTCCTACGCCTGCCAAGGCCCTCAATCTGACTTCCATCGCCAAATGCCTGAGTTCTGCCAACGATCTTCCTAGACAACAAGCGTCAATCACCCTCCTACTCAACGCAAGAGCCACCACCATCTTCATAGGCAAGGCTCGAGGCTCCTCCTTGGCCTTTTGTTGTATGGAAAGGCTGGAGGGGCGGTGCCCACCGCCCGACGCCACTGCGACCGCCCGCGGTAGTTGCCCGTGCCTCTATTACTCGCGCAGCCACCTCCATCCGCCCGCTCTCTTGCGCGGGCTGCATTCGCCAGAGATGCGTCTCCAGCTGCATTCACGCCAAGCCCCAAGCACCATGCGACCATCGGTCACGCCCCCTGCCTCAACGTCGAAGCCGCGTGCCCATGCCACCATCCAGCCACGCCTTCGTGTACGCTAGCTTTAGCTCCCATCCAGGCCGCGCCGACATCATCTTCTCAGCTCCAATCATCAGCGCCACCATCTTCACGCTCGCCGCCCTCTGTTAATCGCCTAGTTGCCAATCACCATCAACACCGCAGCCTGCCACCGTTCGCCTGCCTGTGAGGAAGGAAGAAAAGGGCGACAGTGTCCCCCTTATTTGGGCGTGAGAACATGAAACTTGAGAACACTAGGGGAATAATAAAAATATTGGGAAAATTTCATTAGGCCCCTCAGAATTTTCTAAAATTGCATAAGAGACTTACTAAATATTTTATCTGTTTTATCTGGGCAAATGGCGAGAAGGCCCTCTAATATTATTAAATGCAAATAAGCCCCTCTAGAGCAAAGCACGTGAATCGCACATGTAACCTGGGTAATTTCTAATTTTCATCCGTAATTTTATTTCTGTTATTTAATTAATGTAAAAACATTAGTAATTTATATTTCTGTCCTTGTTTCCAGACTTTAAATTGCATGATCTTTTCATTGGAATTAATATTTTGATTGCTCTGAAATTTCTACAAAAAATTTGTATATTCCTGTTGTGTTTCTCTACATTGAATATGAATTTCATTGCATTTTATTTTCATTTGATATTATTAAAATATAAAAAATAATCATTTTCTCTGTCTGAAGTTTGAAAATTCATAAAAGTTGAAAATTACTTAAAAAATTCCAAAAAAATATATTAATTCTCTTTAGTTGTGTTTTAATCTATGTACAAATTTTACACATTAATTATTTATAAAACCCCAAATATTGCAAACTACTAAAAGTCTTAAAAAATCAAATAAAATTGTAAACTAAATCAAAATATGGGATTTGAGTTCCTATTTGTAGATAATTTCTGTAGTATTTCAGAAAAATAGTTTTCGTAATTCATATTTTTAAATCGCGAAAAAGTTCTGTGTGCTCACTATTTTCAATTTTCCTTGCTTTTATTCATTTTAATAATCCTAATAAAATCTAAAAATCTCTGAAAAATTACAAAACCAGTAAAAAAATCATATAAATGCAAAAATATTTTATTTAAACATTTTTGAGTATTTTAGGTATATTTAAACAATTTAAATAAATTATTTCTTTTGTGCATGAATTTTGCTTTAAAAATCGTATTTTTGAATATTAAAAAATTGCAAAATTAAAATCACTAAAAATTTAAAAAATCAGAAAATATAAAATAGAAATAAAAAAATAATAATAAAATTAAAAAGACAAAAAATTCACAAAAAAGAAGATAGTTTGCATTTGAGATTCCCTTTTTCTTTTTATTGATTTTCGATTATTTGAATAACCCTTGGGAATAGTAGCCTCCCTCAGTTTGATCCTGTTGCTATACAGGTAAATAAGTAGCAAAAATTTCTCTCACTTCATTATTCTCTTGTAATTAATTTTGTAGCTTGAGAAGAAAAAAATTGTTTGTTTGTTGCCGGATATTTGGGTTGCAATGACCACTATGCATTTATTTTCATCATAATCATGATTTGAAACACGAGAATCCCGTACAACAAAATGGCATCGTTGATTGGAGTAGAGAAGATGATGTTGGCGTGGCCTGGATGGGAGCTGAAGCTGGCGCGCACGAAGGAGTGGCTAGATGATGGCGTGCGTGCGCAGCTTCGACGGCGATGTGGGGGGCATGACCGATGGTCACACAGTTTGGGGGGCTTCGCGTGAAGGAAGTTGGAAACATGGCTCTGGCGGACGCAGCCCACGTAGGAGGGTGGGAGGTTGTGATGAATACCCATTCATCACTCTTTATTCTTTTATTTTAGCTACAAAACCTTTGCCAAACACATGTATATTCCTGTAAATACAAATAATTATCAAATTGCATGCATTGTGTAAAATACAATAATTAGCATGTTTTTGTGCATAAATAAAAGAATAAAGAAATAAAAGAAAAGGAGGGAGATATTTATAATAAATATTGAGTGACCTAATCCCAAGGGAGGGCTCAGCATGGGCCCGACCGCATAAAAGCTCAAGTAGAGAGAGATAAGGAAGCTCACACATGTGTACATATACGTGTATTTAAATAAAAATATTTTCCTCTTAATAAAAATAAAATTGGGTTGTATTTATTTGTATATATTTGTAAATATTAAATTAAAATAAAAATGAGAAAAATTAAAAAGAGAATAAAAATACCCTTCCTTGTATATATTCATCATGTACATAAGACCACATACTTATTTATTTATCCCTATAAATAAATAAATTAAAATCCAATAAAAATGTATACATATTCTATACTTCATAATGTAAATACACAAAATAAAAGCATAAAAACAAAAATAAAATAAAAAGAAATAAAAATAAAACCAACTTCCAACATTGTATATATACCATGTACATAGATGTAGATAAGTAAAAATTTTACCCTTGTAATTAATTAATAAAAATAAAATAAAAATACCTAATTATTCCAAATTTTATCTTGTAAATAAATAAAATATAAAATTGGAATAAAAATGTACAAAAATAAGTAATTAAAAATCAAAAATCAAAAATCAATATTCTATATATACCTATATATTATACTATATTGTACATACCTTATTTTTATTTCAAAAAAATAATTAAAAATCATATAAAAAATAGTTTAAAAAAAGAAACAATTTTCATGTTTTGACTTTTGTGAAATTCGGCCATTTCCTATTTTAATTTGAATTTCCAAATCTTTTTGACGTGGGCGACTCTCATTGGTCCACGGGGGATGTTGACCCCCCGGTCAACTCCCCCCTGGACCACAGACTTCCGGATCTACGCCCGACCCGCTTCTTATCCCATTTATTGCGCATCGATCTGAGCTCCAAATCCGCTTACCCCGGGTCCTAATCATTCCCTGATAAACCTAGATCCATGCCCGGCCGTTAGCATCGGGGTCCGTGCTCCGATTTTCTCGCCCGACACCCTTTTAGCCGGACCCTTAGGACTATATAGCCTGAGCTCCGCCCGCACTTTCACTCATCTTTGGCTACGCATTCCCCTTCCTAGGACCTCCACCACCTTCGCCTGAGTGACAGCTTGCGTCCGATGGTGTCGCAGCGAGGAGAGAGTGTCCGATCATCGATCCGACGACCTAGCGCCACCGTGCGCCGCCCCCTGCGTGGTGCTCGAGCGTCGGGCATCGACGACCCTCGAGGCAAAGACCTAGAGCTTCAGCAACTCATCCTCAGTCGACTCCGATCATCCAATAAACCTCATTTCTTTTACTTTGCTCGAATTTCAAGTTACGCCCCATTTCATCATTCACCGTCGACCCTCGATTCCGACCATACCCATCTTTATCTCGATCATCGGAACCAACCTTCACCTTCGCCCTTCTCCCCCGCACATTCTTCACCCATCCATTCATCCCAGTTTGCACAGGAACTGGGATTCAAGCTCCTTCGTCGTCGCATCGCTGGAGCTCTTCCATCCAGACGCACAGACCACCCACCTCGCCTCTAACCGGGTCGAGGCACTTTGCCCTCGACCCATGAGTGTGTTGCGATACCTTGCAGGTCTTGACAGGCCCATCTGAGGGCCTAACCATCCAGAAGCAGTAGCTTCAGGCCATCGCCGCCGCCGGAGCTCCTCGGAGCTCACCGGCTTCATCGGAGATCAGCATCAGCTGCGGGACACCTTGGCGGAGCTATTCCGCATCTCAGGAGCAGCAGAGGAGGGCTACCGTGCACGTTCTGGCCGGCGAAGTTCACCGGCCACCTGTTCTTGGAGGACCCTACAGAGCCGTCTGTTCCGCCTTCACCTGCCAGATCATATACGGACCGTTCGATCAGGGCGAAGAAGAGGCCAGCAGCCACCGTCAGATCAGACACGTGGCCTCTTCTCCGGCCTCCATCCAGCGAAGGGTAGCCAGCGTTTCTCGACCGTCGATCCCCCCACGTGACGCACCCTCCACCATTAGATTAGAGCTAGGGCTTCTTCATTGAGGCACCACTACTCCCGACCATTCGATCAGCCACGTGGCGCTATCGCGGCCCTCAGATCAGAATAAGGGGTAATTTCACTTAGGCCCCCTTCTATTTTGTTTTAGCATTTAGTCATGTAAATATTTTTTGTAGTTTATTTTAGTTTGGAACATTTACATAGAGGACCATGTTGTTTGTCTTGTTTGCATTTCTACCCCTGTACATGATGGACACGTGCGTCGACATGCGAGATTTGGTGAAATTACAGATTTTATCCTGTGGTTTATGTGTGTTCCGATTTGAATGTTTTAAAATTAGAATGACACTTATGCCCCTCTGAGTGTGACACACGTGCGTCGCACGTGATTCTCTGGGAGTTTTGCATTTAAGGACATGGGGTTTTTGTTGTGTTATCTTTTCAGCCCTAGGACTTATTTTATTTGCAACTAGGTCCCTGTGCACTGTTTTTTGTTTTCGATTTTAATAAAATATCAAATCAATTCCAAATTTCGTGAAAATTGGACATGTGGCTCTTGCCACTGTATAAAATTTTCACTAAAAATTTGGTACGTTTTTGAGCATTTTTAGTATTTTTAAAAATTCAAAAACCCATATTTACTGCCTATTCATATCTAAAATTAAAAATATATCAAAACCTTTTTAAAAATTATAAAAAAAATTAGACTTTGTTTGTTTTGTTGTGTTTGATTTTCTGACCAATTTTGGTCAATTTTGGATTTATAAAAATTATAAAAATTGAAAAACACTGAAAAACTTATAAAAATTCTAATAATTCATAGAAAAACCAAAAATTAATAATTGTTTTTCCTGATTATTCCTTTTTATTCATACTTTATAGGAAAATAACCTCCAGCCTTGAAACAACCATTAAGTATTTTTAAATGGTTGTAGAAGCCTGACTGGACAGTGTCTTTGGTTTTTAGTCTTATTTTATTTTTATAAAATTCTATAAAAATCGGAAAATTATCAAAAATTCACCAAAAATAGTAAAAAATATAAAAAACATAAAAATATTTTTTTTTGACTTTTTGGATTAATTTTGTGTGTTTAAATAATTAGTCCAAGTTGCTTGTTTCATTGTTTTCCTATTTTCTTTATAATTAAAAATTCAAAAAAAAATATAAAAATATTTAAAATCCACCAAAAATTCTTGGTTTATATTTTTATTTGTCTTTGACTACTTCGTAGGCTGCAAGGCCATCAAGTGCTCCCTGAGTCCGACCCTGGTCGCTATACTATGCTAATCCAATAGCCATGGCCACTATTTGTGTTGATTGATTTTTGTCTTTGTTTGGTGGTCTGATCCATAATTTTTCTTGTTGAGCCGAGAGTTCTATCGATCCGGGTCGCAACGACCTGAGTGTGATTTATATTGACCTGATCTGGATTGATCGGATTTTTGGCTCATCAGAATGGCGCCGTTGCCGGGGAGCACAGCTTAGTAGTCATTTTATTTTTCATTTTATTTTATTTTATTTTTCGCGGCTTTCCGCGGCTCTTTCTGAGGTCGCGGCTTTTCGCGATTTTTTATTTTTCTTTTATTTTCATTTCATTTTATTTTATTTTATTTTATTTTATTTTTATTTTTATTTGTTTTTGCTTGTTTATTTTTCTTTGCATTTTTGCACATATATCCCTGTTTATTTTATTTTCTTTATCTGTTTTATTTTATCTGGCTTGACACAATTTGCTATTTTCTTGCGAGAGCTCGAGGACCGAGGCGGCGACTTTTGAGGAGCTGGCACAACCGCGGTGATCGGAGTCAGCTCCCTTCTGCACAGAGCTGCAGGAGAGCGCGAGGAGGCAGCCGAGTGCGGAATTATAGTAGCTGTAGTTTAGATTTTCCTTTCAGCTTATTTGGATAATTGTAATAATACAGGACACTCAGCAGGACTCTCTCTTGGACTTAGACAATTTCGGGGTCTGTTTCGTCGAGCACCGGTGTGCTCGGGGGACCCATCGGTTTTTTACGATTTTTCTTCGCAGCTTTTGTTTTTCTCTCTACTGCCTTTTCTGGTTTCTCGCGGATTTTCGAGCCCCTAGCCTTAGGATTTTCTGCCTGATTGTGACGTAATTAGTAGGATCCAAGCACCCTGATATATCTGCCTGCATCTATAGATCGGTAATTGGACCTGTAATAAAAATTTATAAAATAGTCGACTCACTTCCTTCGAGCCTACGTGCCGCAGCCCACCCTGCGAAGCGCTGCTCCTGAACTCAATTAGTTGGGAGGAGGAGGGGTGGACCGAGACCGGACTCTTTGGATTGGAGGCTGGTGGTCGACTAGCCGTTCTTTCGAGTAGAATTGTTGTTAAGGGACTCGGTTTTCCACCTGCACCATTTAGGTAGTTTATTTTCAATCTTTAAATTCTGCGCGGATCATTTTGCACGTAGACTGCTGGGGTCAGGTACGCATCTCTTACTCTGCATGCATCATTGATTTCATCGCGCATCGGCTTTTTCGACTTCTCCCTCCTGATTTTTGGACACAATAACCAGGAGAACCGAAAAATTCGTTAGACGATTTTGTTTGATTATTGAAAAATACCTAAAAAGAGAAATCATAAAATTGGGACTGGTTTACTCTATTGACCCTAAAATACGCTCACCGAAAAATTTGTCTTGGGGAGAGCAACCCCCTCCTTGTCTGGTTTGCTTGCGCAAGAGAGTGACCCACACACTAGGATAGAGCCATCCGATTTTTTTCTCAACTGATTACCAGCTATTTCTGTACGGGACAGTCGGTTGAAAAAATATCAGATTACCCAACAGGTCACGTAATCGCTCTGCTATCCTGACTGATCACCAAATAAAATTGATAAGATAATTGACCGAGCCTTTACGGTCTTCAGCTCGTGTTGCGTTGGTGAATCGGGGGTTTGCTTGTGATCATAGTTGTTACCAGATCTCATCCGCCCAACTCGCCACATCAAGATGATGGGTAGACGGTCTCTTAGGCAGCCTCTGGCTGCACCGCTTTCCTGCACGTCTGCCCGCTCATATAGGTTGGTTCGCGAGAGCCGAGACCCGCTCTCCGAACCCGAGTTCGATTCCACCCTGTTCGCCCTCGATCCCCCTTCTTCTGACCTCGAGATAACGGTGCCAGAGGAGAGACATTCAGATGATTTATCGACACCTGAGTTTGGGTCTTTTGCTTTTGCAGAGATCATGGCTGGCGGCAGTGACGACCGCACCAGAGGTCCCCAGCATGATCAGACTTTCATTATGGACCAGGGTGCGATCAACTCCACCATGATTGCCTCCCTCGAGACAGTTCAGCAGCAGTTGAGGGATCAGGGAGCATTCATGTTCGACATGAGGCGTGAGATGGAGCAGTTGAGAGCAGATCGCGAGCAACGCGATCCAGGAGACGGGCCGAGGATGCCCGACCATGCGGCAGCTGCCGCAGCAGCTGCAGCAGCCGCAGTAGCAGCAACAGATCTACTGAGACCGATGCGGGAGTTACACAACCCCGGATCGACCTTGATGCATCACTGGGTCGTACTTCCAGCCATCGTGGGGGACTTCAAGTTCCCCCTGAACACTTTGCAGCTCCTCCCCCGATTCCATGGGCTCGCCACAAAGGAGCCCCATCTCCACCTCCAGGAGTTCTTCATGATCTGCAGCACAGTCCACGATCGTCAGGTGGACCAGGATACCATATGGATGATCGCCTTCCCCTTCTCCTTAGCAGACAGAGCAGCCACCTAGCTGAAGCATCTGGGGAAGTTTGTCTACACCTGGGAGCAGCTCCACACCGAGTACTTGCACAAGTACTATCCACTCGGGCGGACGAACACAACTAGAGCCCTGATCAGCAACTTCTCCATGCTCCCCAACGAGTAGTTCCACGAGGCATGGGAGAGGTTTCGTGAGCTGACCAACAGATGCCCGCACCATGACATTTTGAAGCCGAACCTTGTTCAGAGCTTCTTCAGCAGGCTGACACCAGAGCTTCAGGGCTTGGTGAATGCTTCTTGTGGCGGGTCCTATTTCGCCAAGGATCACGATCAGGTCTGGGCCATCTACGAGGAGATGGCCGAGATCAACATGGTGATGTCCCAGACTAGGTTGTATACATAGGGACGCCAACAGCCACAGACCGTGCAGTACCCGAGGATAGCACGGGTTGACGCCGGTCCATCCAGTTCGTCAGCGACAGCAGCACAGACAGAGAGTTCAGCTGCAGACATGGGGATCATCAGCGAGAAGCTGGACCGGATGGAGATCATTGAGAAGAAGCAGTGCCAGGGCATCACACAGATGGAGCAGATGGCACAAACTCTGAGTGACCTGAAGACACAGCTCATGTGTCTCCAGGAGGCACAAACGGCTTCACAGCCTTGTCTTCAGGCACGAGGCGATCCGAGTAGCAGCAGCTGCTCGTCCCAACGCTCCAGCTCCCACCAGCAGCCTAGACAGGTCCATCTTGTACAGGCGGAGCCGTACCAGCAACCGCAGCTTACTTACTAGGCACCACCATCCACTGACACTCAGATGGTGGTATACCAGCCGGATCAGCCTCTCGCAGTGCTCCCGCAACCCCAGTACGATTCAGAGCCATTTAAGGATGTCAATGGGATTTGGTACGACCGCCCCCAGCTCGGTATCCGATGAGACCATCCCAGATTCCGTTGCGCGGTCGGGGGTGCCTAGCCCCAGCAGTAGCCGTCAGGACAGGGTGGCCAGTACAACCATCAGAGGGATCACCAGCAGCAGCATCCCCTAGCATACACTCAGCAACAGCAGCAGTCACAGTCATATGGTCCTCGTCCCTATCAGCAGGGACAGTCTTGGAGGCGCGATCAGCCTCATCAGTCGCAGCATCATCCACAGTCTTACCCCTCTAACCCACAGCAGCAACAACAGCCTCACTACCAGAGAGGCTACCCATCAGGTTCTCATGGGCCATCCTATGAGAACCCCGCCTTGGATGACATTGCCCGCCTCCTCACAGATCAGCAGGCTACATTCCGACGGGAGATGGATGAGTTCCGCCAGGAGATGCTGGACATCGTGAGAGGGAAGGCCGCCATCCTTGCCCAGATAGAGCCCAATCCGAACAACCTCAAGAGGAAATCTGAGCAGGTAGTTCGTACTGAGTATGCCACTCCTAGTGATACATTTGGAGATATTTCTGCATATTCGTTTGATAATGGTTTTGTCACACTTAGGAGCGATAGGATGCCAGCAGGCGGTGACTCGTCTGAGCGACACCCTGAGGATACTTTCAGAGCGCCAGGCGAGGAGGAGAGCGGTGCTGATGTCGCCAGAGATGATGACGGTGGTACTGATACCACCACGGATGCTGATCCCACCAGCAGTACTGAGGCTGCCGTTTCACTAGTTGGAGGAGGTGGTATTGAGGCCACCCATGTTGCCGAGCCAGAGCGCGGTACTGAGTCTACGAGTCTTCCAGCTGAGGGTGGTGCTGATGCCACCAGTTCTTCTGAGAGTCCTGTAGTTTTTCCTTTTGCTGATGTATCTCGGAACACTTCTGCAAATAAAGGAAAGGGTTTGTTTTCTTCTGGTCCCACTATGGTGCTTGATGTATGTGTGGATCATGTCGTGGAGCAGCTCAGATCCGTTCCTGGTCCTTCATATGAGAAGGACCCTGTGATCCCCTTCCCTAGAGCTCTTCAGATGGGAAAGGGGAAGAAAATTGAAAATCCCAAAAAGAGACAGCAAGAAGAGTTCAGCCAGCAGATGTTATACCGTTTTCACATTCAGCTGACTCTTCAGGAGGCTTTGCAGCACATCCCTCTACTCCAGCATTCCCTTAAAGACAGGACCACAGTTAGGAGGAAGAGGAGGAACCACCATTCAGAGATTCATGTGCTGATCAGTGCTACTTTTTTCGCGATCCAGAACCGTCTGCCGGCCAAGAGGCCAGATTCAGGAGCCCCATATGTCAGATGCCATATCAGAGAGCAGAGGTTCGACCGTACTCTATTAAACAGCGGATCGTCGATCAACCTACTTCCGGCAGCCCTTCTCGACCGCTTTGAGCTGGGCACTCTTCGATAGAGCAGGACAGTCCTTCAGTTTGCTGATCGATCTGTCATGAGGCCGAAGGGGTTGCTGAGGGACGTTGTCGTCATGATTCAGGACCTGCAATTCCCCGTGGACTTTGTAGTGTTGGACATGGAGATCCCTGAGTCAGTGACCAATACCCCCATAATTCTCGATCACCCGTTCTTGGCCACAGCCAAGGCAATGACCAACCATGATAGCGGGAAGGTATACTTTCGCATCGAGGGCGGAAGTGTACAAATAGAGACGGTCGAGGACAGTAGAGCCAAAGACAGAGCATTCTCAGAGACTACTTCCGATAAAGAGCAGATGACAGATGCCGGGCAAGACATCCAGCAGGACTGCGACTTTGTGATTATAGTTGATGAGGCAGTATGGGCATATCCAGATGCACAGACCATCCTCTCACCTTCAGAGTCTACTGATGCAGAGATGCTAGCATAGGAGAGCTTGGAGAGCACATTCCTGGTCCAGGATACTTTTGAGGCAGCAGAGCCGGTTCTTGACTGCGATACATATTTATTTTGTGATGATGGTGGTATTGAGGCCACCAATGATGATACAGATCCCTCGGAGTCAGATTTTGACTGGGCAGAGTTTGAGGATTTTATTCCAGATCTGACTTCCACTGGGCCTGCAGCTAGGGAGGAGGTAGATGTCGAGCAGAGCAGAGACAGTCCAGCCGAGCAGCCTTCATGTAGAGTTTTTAGAGGCCAGATCCACCAGCACCCAGTTGTCCAGAGCTGAAGCCACTTCCTGCGTCGCTGAAGTATAGGTTCCTTACGGGTGAGCATGAGATGTACCTGACGAGTCGTTAAATGTGATGATTAATTCGTGTTCGTTGTAGCACGCGTACCTAGCGATTCGGTCAGAACTGAGAGAAGATCTCTGTGAAGAGTGTCTCGGCTTAATTTTTATCCCGGGCAAGTCCGGGGTCGAACACAGGGAGGCAAAGGAACAACTTTGGTTTAATTTAAAAAAGTAGATCTAGATATCCAATGCGGTATTTTTTTATATTTTTTTATGCAACAAGAATGCAAATGCAAATGAATCAAGATACTAAGAAATCATACAATAGGCAAAATTAATTTTAATGTAAAAAATAGTTCAATTTAGCCAAAATATATTTTTCCTATAGTCCTAATCGAGAGATGAGTGCAAGGTATTTTTTTTGGAATTTTATGGGTTAAAATGCAACAATAAAAAAAACACTTTTTATGGGATTTTTCGCAATTTCTCACACAAACAGTAAGCAAAAATTATGAAAACATTACTGGAACTAAGACATGATGCAAGGAGACTATAATAATTTTTTTGGAATTTTTTGACAAAGTATGAATTTTTATGGATTTTTTACTAAAATCGGAGTGACAGTGAGTAAATAATTTTTAATAAATCCACATTGTCAAATTAATCAGGTGCGAATTATCTCAGAAAGATATTTAGATAAGCAATCTAGGAGAGTTGAAATTTCGCAAAAATGATTTATGTAGATTTAATTAAAAATCAAATGCTAAAAACACTCTACAATTTATTTCAGGCACAAGACAACTCCAATGGACGTGAAATTTGGACTTAACTTTATCACATATCAAGGCATCATATATAATTTTTGTGGAATTTTTAGAGCAATCGTGTGTGAGATATAATTTTAAGAGTCCAAATTGGGTAAAATATGCAAAAGTTTGGTTGCACAATTTTAATTAATTCACAATATCTCACAAAAATACAAAGAAATATCTAAAAGGTAGAGAATTAGTTGCTCAACATCAAACCATTTTTCATTGAATAAACAGATGCATAAATGAGGTCCAAATTAACACACAAACATAGTGGTGTCTCTGCAAATAAAGAAACTAAGATTACAGTGCAAATTATATACAAGGACTGTTATGCTATATTAGAAACTTATAATAAAAGAAGCGCAAGTTTTACATAAAATAATAAAGAAATTAACCTATTCTTCCTTTGCAGGTGGAACCCAACGGGGAAGGATAGGAGGGCGGCTATGGAAGCTTGCCGCTGGGGCTAGAGGCGGCGCCTTCCACGCACGCGCAGCCGCGGCGGAGCGCGGAGGTTGGGAGGGGGGGGGCAAGACGGTCGGCGACGTCGACGATGAAGCGTGGCGGAGTCTGGCGGTTGCTGGGTGGAGGCGCGGTGGCGCGTAGCTGGAGAGGGTCTGGACGGAGGTGCGCAGGTGGCTGCGCGATGGCGGGGCTACCGGCGGCTTGGCGGAGGGTGAAGGGGGGGCGGCGGCGGCTTGGCCGCTGCTGCTCTCGTGAAGGAGATGGGCGGCGGTGGTGGGGCTCCCACCGCTGCTGCTCGGTTTTTTTTCTTCTTTTATTTTTTTCTTTTTTTTCAATTGACGAACCTCAAAATCGGCCCTTTAAGAGAGTGTTTTTTAGCACTTGGAATTGTCGTAGCAGTCGGGCCAATTCGGGCTCATCAAAAAGATCACCTCATTTAAATATGTATCAATCAATCAAAATGAGCTGGTCGTATTATTTTTACTTGGTAAGATACCAAGGTCGAACTCAGGGAAACGAGCCTTTCTCTATTAATCGGATTTTAGTCAATTTGATTAAGCATGGAGTTAAAGCATTTATAGGTCAAAGCATGCAAGAAGGACACAACAATGCATTAAAAATAAACATGCATTTTTTTAATCATTTTTTATCATGCAAATAAATGCCATGAAACGCAATCAAATATACCCTACGTCAAAGTAAATATGATGAGCAAATTAAACAGGAGTCAATTTCAGATTTGCTTAAAATGTCAAGTTTGATTGATAATGTGAGCAAGGCATAAGTTAATAATAAGGAACACATGGTGAATAAAATAATACCTAAAAATTCAATTGCCCAAAATGTGAAACTTAATATGCCATTATGAAGTACATCGAACAAGCTTTCAAATGAAACTGAAATCAAATTAATTAGACATATGATGCTCAAGATATGCATAAACAAAGACAAGGGCATAAATGAAAGAAAACATGAAAAGATATCTACAAACAGGTCCCTGAGAGGGTCTAAAATGTAATAAAAATAAAGACGAGTCCTTCCCTGTAAATAAACCAAACGTGCGGGGGCATATCTACAATTATTAAAACCCGCGGGGGCATGAGTGCAAATATCACCAGGCGCGCAGGTGGTTCACGTGCGTCAGGACCTGTTTGCAATATTTAAGAATCTCATGGACATCTCTGCAATTTTCCCAGATAAGCACGTGCAATGCACGTGCTATCAAGGCTCGGAGGCAGGCTGAGGCTTGATAGAGGCTCGATGATGGTTCGGCTAGGCTCGTACATCAGGCTCGGGCTCGATGCAGGCTCGGATGTGGTTCGGAAACTCCGATCCTCAAGGGTCAGAGACGAAGACTCGGAGGTACCTCAGAGATCGCCACGTGGCCGAATATCAGCCATTGGATTGTGAGGATCCAATGGTCACTGGTGATATGACTCCGGGGCTATGTGGCCATATCCACGCCATTGGATGTACCCCAGGAGGGAACATCCAACGGCTGCTGCTGCGTCTTCCTTTATCGTCAGTTTGCAGCGGGTTTGGAGCTCCGGCGAGGTAGCTCCAGCTCCGCCACTCACTCCCAGCTACGATGGACTCCCCCCGAGCTCCAGGACAAGTCATTGATGAAGCGGGGAACTCGGGGAAGGTCCAGGAGACGCTGGTGTTGCTCACCGGAGCTCGGATAACAGTTGCGGTGTCGATGAAGTCAGCTCCGCCCAGGCTCCGGCCAATGATCAAATTAGCGACCTGCAGCGTTAGTAACATGTAGCCGAAGCGAGAAGGCGTGTGTGCGTGGATTAAATGAGGCAAGATGGGAGCTCTAATGGGCGAAGAAGACGGGAGCTCGAAGCTCCTCCGCCTTGGGTGGCGGAGGAGGTGGGTCGGAGATGATCTAGGGTCTGGAGGGAGAAGGCTATGATCGAGAAGCGGCGCGGGAACTGGGGTTGCGTTGCGGAGCTTTTGAAGGGATTAATGGAAGGCGAAAACGACTGGAGGAACATAATTAAATCAGAGAAATCGAAGAAAAAGAAAAAGGAGGAAGAGGGAGCTTACCTGATCTGAAAAGGTGGTCGGAGGCTTGGGCTGAGCATCACGGTGGATTCCCGGGTCTTCGCTGGACATCAGCAGCCGGTCGATGCAGCTCGAGCGGGCCTGGAGGCTCCGCGACTCCGCCGTGTGTGGCGGAGGGTCTCACCGGTGAAATTCGTCGTCGTCGCTCGATCCTCCGCCTCCCCCTGTCACAGGGAGATGGAGGAGGGCTGGGCGATTCCTCCCGTAAAGGTGGACAAGGCGAACGGAGGGGGAGTGCGGTGTATTTGAAGAAGTTCGTCGGCGGTTATCTGGTGGAGGCGTGGGTTTCAAGGAGAAAATGGAGCGAGTGGGAGGACGACGGTGGTTAATGGAGGCATCGACGAAGATCGTGGATGATCGGGCTCGGTCATGGGGCAGTTGGCGAGTGGAGGAGCTGGCTGGTGAGGGCGAGAAAATGGAAAGGGGGAGACGTCTTCGCGAGGTGGAGAACGTGGGAAGAGAGGGGGAGTCAGAGGTTGACGATGACTGACGGCCGTTGGATCTGGAGAACCAACGACGGATATTTGGGCGCGACGCGACGGTCCTGATTAGATCTGGAGCGGAGTGTTCGAAGGGGTGTGAAGTCGCCATGTGTCGTCTTGACGTTGAAGCGCGAACGGACAGAGCAGATGCGAAGGAGCTGTCGATCGAAGGGTTGATAATCAAAGCGACAGTGGACGGCGGTGATCAAAGAGACATAGGCGAAATCGGACGGTGCGCAACGCGCCACATGGCAAGATGTGGGCGCGACGCTAACGGGTGGCGATGATCATCTCTGGAGATTTGATCGAGCGGTTGCTCTCTTTGAGGCCATTAACGGTGGAGATCATGAAGCTTTGGCGTGATCGAATGGATCTCAAAGCGCCATGTGGCAGGCTGTGTGCTCGGCGCTAACGTGCGGTGCAGATGAGAGACTGGGGTTGATCGAACGGCTGAGAAAATGAGCGCACGTGGAGAAGGCGGAACCGTTGGATCTGAAGGAGATCCAACGGCCAGGAATGTGGGCGGATGCTGCAAGAAGGAGCGAGGCCATGTGGCGTACCCAGAACGGGCCACGTGGCCCAATCAGATTTATTCGAGGGTAATTTTAATTTTTGGGGGTTAAAAGGGCCGAATTTGAGAAAACTCGAAACATGAAAGTTGTAGATCTTGACGAGATCTACAAGTTTCATGTTGACCAAAACTGGAGATGAAATCAAACAAGGACCCGAAATATTTTTGAAGGTATTTTTAAGGTTAAAAATACCACAGAAATTAGTTTTGTCATTTTTTTGTGGTTTTTAATTTATTAGAGACTCTGATAATTACAAGACTTTAACTGGGTTTTATTGACACAACTTTAAGCAAGGGGGTTAATAATTGAAAATAAAGATGATGAAATCGAGTTTCATCACCCTCCTATACTTAAACTATGCTCGTCCTCGAGCATCAAAAAGAATGGCTAAGTTGGATTAACCCCCTTGTTCATGTGAGTACAAGATCCAATCCGATCAAGTTGACTCAACTTTAGAGGTCCAAAATTCTAAAGTTCATCCCAGCCTAATCAAGAGGTATCCAATTCCTCTAATTCTCCAGACTCTCTCTGATGTACATATAATCTAAAGGATATGACATTTTAGTGCTGACTGCAATTCTGAGAGTAGAGTCAATTCGTCACCCAAAGTCTTGGTCCGAGAAAATCTCCTAAGGACCCAATCGTCAACACTAGGGAATAAATCAAATCTTGCATCCAGTCCACCGTCTCTTTAGTTGTCAGACTTAGAAAATGTAGATGGCAGGCCAGTACTGGAGGGCATGGGATTGTGTCATTTCTTTTCTCCCTCTCATTGGAACAAGGATTCTCTCTAGTGCCATTTACGCAACACATTTTTTTTTGGTGTTGATCACTGCGTCCGTCAAGAGAAGTTGGAGCCGTCTGCACTTGTTTTCCTGGGAATACACCTGGGTGTGTCTCTTTTGAGTACCTATTGTACCTTCTACACCCATACTTGTAGCATTTACGATGCAGAGCCCTTTTTTGGTGCAAGCCTGACTCCTGGTCCTAATAGCGGTGGTCCAAGTGGACACTTTGAAAAGTTTGGGAGCGCTCGCCTTTGGTGGAAGCTCTTAGATATGTAACTTTGTGGAATGAGAGTTTTTCCATGGAATTTCATTGACTTGTATAATTTGTGGCTAGCTCCACTGCTTTTACCAAGAGTTGGCCCACACTGATCAACATTTTTTATTTATTTCACACCCTGGCACTTAGTTCAATATCAAGAGATTAATATAAGAACAAAGTTCTCATATTGGCTAATATTGCTGACACTCAGGTTTCATGAAGCCTCCAAAGATTTTATCCCATCCTCGAGCATCATTAGATTAAATCCAAACTTGACTTCCTCATCTCAATTCCTCAAGTGAAAAATCAACTCATCTCATCAAAACCGCAGTCGTGCATGTGATGTGCTGATCATATTCTTTCTGTCTGAGACTAAGCATGGAATATAACATGCAAATCTAGAAACCTAGGGAAATGTGGACGATTAAGTCAATGGCCCTGATGGCTAAGGCTGGTTTAACCTAAAATCTCAAAGACCTCATCAAGCTAAGTTTTCTTGATCATTTCAGATCTTGGGTGGAAGTGGAAGTGTCGAGGATTAATCCAGCTTCTTCATTCAAAAACAAGATTTTTTTTGAACTTCAAGAGAGATTAGAACTGCCTAAACTCAATTGAGAATCTGCAATTCAACCAGTATGGATGTAAGTACAGGCCGAAGCTCGTTGCTTGAGGATGGGGCCTTACGCGATGTCCTCTAAACCATCCAATCTGCTAAGGGCGAACCCTCACTGAATGAGGCTTACTTAATTAGGCTTAGTAGTCACTAACGGCTCCTAAAGGGTTTTGCATTTTTCTCATTTTTATGGATTTTAATTAAGGTTAAAACACAAGTTAGACCCAACTCTCCTTGAAAAGACTTTCAAAACCATGTTACGCGAATAAAAAGTTTTCAAAACATTTTCAAAAGTTTTTTTTTCAAAACAAGGAAAAATCATTTTTGAAAATATTTTTATAAAAATAGCATAACGTAATATCGAGAAGCCGCGATATCATTTGAGTTCTCTTAGTCCAAAGAATTTTACCTTAGCCAAAAAGTTTTAAAATTTTCAAATTTTTCAGATTATAGCTAAAGTAAGTATACGGTAAATACGGTATACCTCCCTATACTTAAATTTTGCTATGTCCTCATAGCACTAGATGTTACAAGTACATAGGTCCATTTAAGTATAGAGAAATATACGGGAGCTAAGAGGGGCTCCCCTATACTTAGGTTAGAAATAACCTAAGTATAAAGGCAAGGAAAGATGAGTATAGAAATCACAGGGACTCGGGTCCCCCCTATAATTAGGCTGATATTAGCCTAAGTGTAAAGATGGGAAATGATGTTGGGAGGGACCCAAGGTGAATGAAGAAGAGGAATGGATTTACAAGGGAGCGGTTTGAATCTACGGAGATGAAATGAAGTGACTAAGGCTTGGGGGAAAGTGTCGCAACAAACATGGCTCAATCAAGCAAGCAATACCCTCAATTTAACCAACTCACACATGAAACCAACCAAGGTTGGTTTATTATCTTGTCATTTTTATTGGTGATAAAACTTTAGATGTTTACGCAAAGAAAAAATGTGAAGTGAAAACCAATGCGTAACCGAGGGTGTTGCTCTCCCAAAACCGAATTTTACTCCATTTTCGGTTGACTTGCAGTTTAACAGTCCCAATTTTTATTTAAGGTAGTCACTAATTAATGTGAGCACATAAACCAAGCATTCATCGTCTACCGTTCATTCCCTTTTTCCATTAATCCTAGGTAATCAAGCTAGGAAGAGAAAGCCGAGAAAAACCATGTATTCGATAAAAACCGCGATCTAGGCTTAGTGATAAATCATGCAGCGACTTCGCTATAAATCCATAAAAAAAACTTTGGCTGTTTTGAAAACCAAAATCAATATGTATGTAAGTCGATTAAAAAGCTGCACCTAACATGCTTCTATTAGCGGGGAAAATTTTCATTTTTTTTTGGCTAAGTGAGGCGATGCTACGTGCGTCTTTGTTTAATAGTGTGTCCTACCTACGAGCAAGCATGTAAAAGATGGAGAAATTAAAATGAGCTCAGAGAGCCGCGTGCCTAGTCCTAGGTCGACACTCAAGTGGGGACAATCCCCACACAACTACAATCGTTCGATTACACTCGCGAGCCTTCGATCGAAGACCGCTGTAAACGACGAATTATTATTACAAGTATGAAAAATTAAAATGCAAGACAAAATTTTTTTTTTCTTTCTTTTCTATACGCTCCAAGCATGCTCATGCGGTTCCTCGCAGCGGGAGACATCTTGCTCCTCGCCTCCTTGAACCATCAAGGGCCCTGCCATAGAAATAATGATTAGAGATCAATCGAAAAGAAAATTTTATAATGCAAGTACATGAACAATTTGAACTATAAAATAAACACTAAATTAAATAAACAAAAAATCCAAAAAAAGACAAGAAATGAGCCGTGTCCCCGGCAACGGCGCCATTTGACGAACCTCAAAATCGACCCTTTAAGAGAGTGTTTTTTATCACTAGGAATTAGGAATTGTCGTAGCAGTCAGGCCAATTCGGGCTCATAAAAAAGACCACCTCATTTAAATATGTATCAATCAATCAAAATGAGCTGGTCGTATTATTTTTACTTGGTAAGATACCGAGGTCGAACTCAGGGACACGAGCCTTTCTCTATTAATCGGATTTTAGTCAATTTGATTAAGCGTGGAGTTAAAGCATTTATAGGTCAAAGCATGCAAAAAGGACACAACAATGCATTAAAAATAAACATGCATTTTTTTAATCATTTTTTATCATGCAAATAAATGCCATGAAACACAATCAAATATACCCTAAGTCAAAGTAAATATGATGAGCAAATTAAATAGGAGTCAATTTCAGATTTGCTTAAAATGTCAAGTTTGATTGATAATGTGAGCAAGGCATAAGTTAATAATAACGGACACATGGTGAATAAAATAATACCTAAAAATTCAATTGTCCAAAATGTGAAACTTAATATGCCATTATGAAGTACATCAAACAAGCTTTCAAATGAAACTGAAATCAACTTAATTGGACAAATGATGCTCAAGATATGCATAAACGAAGACAAGGGCATAAATGAAAGAAAACATGAAAAGATACCTACAAACAGGTCCCTGGGAAGGACTAAAATGTAATAAAAATAAAGACGAGTCCTTCCCTGTAAATAAACCATACGTACTGGGGCATTCTGCAATTATTGAAACCCGTAGGGGCATGAGTGCAAATATCCCTAGGCGCGTAGGTGGTTCACGTGCGTCAGGACCTGTTTGCAATATTTAAGAATCTCGTGGACATCTCTGTAATTTTCCCAGCTAAGCATGTGCAACGCACGTGCTATCCAGGCTCGGAGCAGGCTGAGGCTCAGCAGAGGCTCGATGAAGCTTCGGCTAGGCTCGTACATCAGGCTCGGGCTCGATGCGGGCTCGGATGTGGTTCGGAAACTCCGATCCTCGAGGGTCGGAGATGAAGGCTCGGAGGTACCTCAGAGATCGCCACATGGCCAAATATCAGCCATTGGATTGTGAGGATCCAATGGTCACTGGCGATATTCGGCCACGTGGCGATCTTTGAGGTACCTCCGAGCCTTCGTCTCCGACCCTCGAGGATCAGAGTTTCCAAACCACATCCGAGCCTGCATCGAGCACGAGCCAGACGTACGAGCCTAGCCGAAGCTTCACCGAGCCTCTACCGAGCCTCAGCCTGCCTCTGAGCCTGGATAGCACGTGCGTTGCACGTGCTTATCTGGGAAAATTGCAGAGATGTCCATGAGATTCTTAAATAGTGCAAACAGGTCCTGACGCACATGAACCACCTGCGCGCATGGGGATATTTGCACTCATGCCCCTGCGGAATTCAATAATTGTAGATATGCCCCCGAGCGCGCAGGTGGTTCACGTGCGTCAGGACCTGTTTGCAATATTTATGAATCTCATGGACATCTCTGCAATTTTCCCAGATAAGCACATGCAACGCACGTGCTATCCAGGCTCGGAGGCAGGTTGAGGCTCGACAGAGGCTCGATGAAGCTTCGGCTAGGCTCGTACGTCAGGCTCGGGCTCGATGCAGGCTCGGATGTGGTTCGGAAACTCCGATCCTCGAGGGTCGGAGACGAAGGGTCGGAGGTACCTCAGAGATCACCACGTGGCCGAATATCGCCAGTGACCATTGGATCCTCATGATCCAATGGCTGATATTCGGCCACATGGCGATCTCTGAGGTACCTCCGAGCTTCGTCTCCGACCCTCGAGGATCGGAGTTTCCGAACCACATCCGAGACTGCATCGAGCTCGAGCCTGACGTACGAGCCTAGCCGAAGCTTCATCGAGCCTCTGTCGAGCCTCATCCTGCCTCTGAGCCTAGATAGCGCGTGCGTTGCATGTGCTTATCTGGGGAAATTGCAGAGATGTCCATGAGATTCTTAAATTTTGCAAAAAGGTCCTGACGCACGTGAACCACCTACGCGCCTGGGGATATTTACACTCATGCCCCTGCGGGTCGGGGATCAAACCCGGGACACCCACGTGACAGGCGGGTATACTCACCACTATACTACAATGACGCCATTTGACGAACCTCAAAATCGGCCCTTCAAGAGAGTGTTTTTTAGCACTTGGAATTGTCATAGCAGTCGGGCCAATTCAGGCTCATCAAAAAGATCACCTCATTTAAATATGTATTAATCAATCAAAATGAGCTGGTTGTATTATTTTTACTTGGTAAGATACCAAGGTCGAACTCAGGGACACGAGCCTTTCTCTATTAATTGGATTTTAGTCAATTTGATTAAGCGTGGATTTAAAGCATTTATTGGTCAAAGCATGCAAAAAGGACACAACAATGCATTAAAAATAAACATGCATTTTTTAAATCATTTTTTATCATGCAAATAAATTCCATGAAACGGAATCAAATATACCCTAAGTCAAAGTAAATATGATGAGCAAATTAAATAGGAGTCAATTTCTGATTTGCTTAAAATGTCGAGTTTGATAGATAATGTGAGCAAGGCATAAGTTAATAATAAGGGACACATGGTGAATAAAATAATACCTAAAAATTCAATTGTCCAAAATGCGAAACTTAATATGCCATTATGAAGTATATCAAACAAGCTTTCAAATGAAACTGAAATCAACTTAATTGGACATATGATGCTCAAGATATGCATAAACGAAGACAAGGGCATAAATGAAAGAAAACATGAAAAGATACCTACAAACAGGTCCCTGGGAGAGACTAAAATACAATAAAAATAAAGACGAGTCCTTCCCTGTAAGTAAACCATACGTGCGGGGGCATATCTGTAATTATTGAAACCCGCAGGGGCATGAGTGCAAATATCCCCAGGCGCGCAGGTGGTTCACGTGCGTCAGGTCCTGTTTGCAATATTTAAGAATCTCATGGACATCTCTGCAATTTTCCAAGATAAGCATGTGCAACGCACGTGCTATCCAGGCTCGGAGGCAGGCTGAGGCTCGGCAGAGGCTCGATGAAGCTTCGGCTAGGCTCGTATGTTAGGCTCGGGCTCGATGCAGGCTCGGATGTGGTTCGGAAACTCCGATCCTCTTGGGTCGGAGACGAAGGCTTGGATGTACCTCAGAAATCACCACGTGGCCGAATATCAGCCATTGGATCGTGAGGATCCAATGGTCACTAGCGATATGACTCCGGGGCTACGTGGCCTTACCCACACCATTGGATGTACCCCAGGGGGGAACATCCAATGGCTGGTGCTGCGTCTTCCTTCATCGTCATTTGGCGGCGGGATTGGAGCTCCGGCAAGGTAGCTTCAGCTCCGCCGCTCGCTCCCAGCTACGATGGACTCCCCCCGAGCTCCAGGACAAGTCATCGATGAAGCAGGGAACTCGGGGAAGGTCCAGGAGATGCTGGCGTTGCTCACCGGAGCTCGGATAACAGTTGCGGTGTCGATGAAGTCAGCTCCGCCCAGGCTCCGACCATTGATCAAATTAGCGACCTGCAGCGTTAGTAACAAGTAGCCGAAGCGAGAAGGCGTGTGTGCGTGGATTAAATGAGGCGAGATGGGAGCTCTAATGGGCGAAGAAGACGGGAGCTCGAAGCTCCTCCGTCGTGGGTGGCGGAGGAGGTTGGTCGGAGATGATCTAGGGTCTGGAGAGAGAATGCTATGATCGAGAAGCGGCGCGGGAACGGGGGTTGCGTTGCGGAGCTTTTGAAGGGATTAATGGAAGGCAAAAATGACTGGAGGAACTTAATTAAATCTGAGAAATTGAAGAAAAAGAAAAAGGAGGAAGAGGGAGCTTACCTGATCTGAAAAGGTGGTCGGAGGCTTGGGCTGAGCATCACGGTGGATGCCCGTGTCTTCGCTGGACATCGGCAGCCGGTCGATGCATCTCGAGCGGGCCTGGAGGCGCCGCGACTCCGCCGTGTGTGGCGGAGGGTCTCACTAGAGAAATTCGTCGTCGTCGCTCGATCCTCTGCCTCCCCCTGTCACAGGGAGACGGAGGAGGGCTGGGCGATTCCTCGCGTAAAGGTGGACAAGGCGAGGAGGGGGAGTGCGGTGTATTTGAAGAAGTTCGTCGGCAGTAAACTGGTGGAGACATGGGTTTCAAGGAGAAAATGGAGCGAATGGGAGGACGACGGTGGTTAATGGAGGCATCGACGAAGATCGTGGATGATAGGGCTCGGTCATGGGGTAGTTGGCGAGTGGAGGAGTTGGCTGGTGAGGGAGAGAAAATGGAAAGGGGGAGACGTCTTCGCGAGGTGGAAAACGTGGGAAGAGAGGGGGAGTCGGAGGTTGACGAT
This sequence comes from Ottelia alismoides, assembly GCA_037367405.1. NCBI lineage: Eukaryota > Viridiplantae > Streptophyta > Magnoliopsida > Alismatales > Hydrocharitaceae > Ottelia > Ottelia alismoides. The sequence goes on from JAZKJV010001985.1 coordinate 518,844, forward strand.
GACTGACGGCCGTTGGATCTGGAGATCCAACGTCGGATATTTGGGCGCGACGCGACGATCCTGATTAGATCTGGAGCGGAGTGATCAAAGGGGTGTGAAGTCGCCACGTGTCGTCTTGACGTTGAAGCACGAACGGACGGAGCAGATGCGAAGGAGCTGCCGATCGAAGGGTTGATAATCAAAGCGACAGTGGACGAAATCGAACGGCGTGCAACACGCCACGTGGCAAGACATGGGCGCGATGCTAACGGGCGGCGATGATCATCTCTGGAGATTTGATCGAGCGGTTGCTCTCCTCGAGGCCGTTAACGGTGGATATCACGAAGCTTTGGCGTGATCGAATGGAACTCAAAGCGCCACATGGCAGGCTGTGTGCTCGGCGCTAACGTGCGGTGCAGATGAGTGACTGGGGCTGATCGAATGGTTGAGAAAATGAGTGCACGTGGAGAAGGCGGAACCATTGGATCTGAAGGAGATCCAACAGCCAGGAATATGGGCGGATGCTGCAAGAAGGAGCGGGGCCACGTGGCGCACCCAGAACGGGCCATGTGGCTCAATCAGATTTATTCGAGGGTAATTTTTATTTTTGGGGGTTAAAAGGGCCGAATTGAGAAAACTCAAAACATGAAAGTTGTAGATCTTGACAAGATCTACAAGTTTCATGTTGACCAAAACTGGAGATGAAATCAAACAAGGACCCGAAAATTTTTTGAAGGTATTTTTAAGGTTAAAAATATCACAGAATTTAGTTTTATCTTTTTTTTGTGGTTTTTAATTTATTAGAGACTCTGATAATTACAGGACTTTAACTGGGTTTTATTGACACAACTTTAAGCAAGGGGGTTAATAATTGAAAATAAAGATGATGAAATCGAGTTTCATCAGCACCCAGTCATTATCTCTGCCGATTTGACTGGAGAGCAGGAATCCCGTCTGATGGGGGTTCTTGAAAAGAATCGCAAGGCGATTGGATGGAGCGTAGCAGATCTCCAGGGGATAAGTCCAGCCTTATGCTCCCACCATATCTATCTCGAGGATGAGGTGAAGCCATCGCGTGAGTTCCAGCAGCGGCTGAACCCGAATCTGAGAGAGGTTGTCATGAAGGAGATTTCGAAATGGTGGAGCGCCGATTTTATCTACCCCATCTCCGACTCCAAGTGGGTCAGCCCTTTGCATGTGGTGCACAAGAAGACGGGCATCACTACAGTAGTCAGCGAGTCTGGAGAGGAGATTGCTACACGAGTACCCACTTCTTGGCGAGTCTGCGTGGATTACAGACGACTCAACCAGGCCACTAAGAAGGATCATTTCCCCCTGCCCTTTATAGATCAGATCATTGAGAGACTGGCAGGGAAGAGCCATTATTATTTATTGGATGGGTACTCGGGCTACAACCAGGTGGCCATCGCTTCCGAGGACCAGGACAAGACTACCTTTACCTGTCCCTTCGGCACATACACCTTCCGACGCATGCCATTTGGGCTATGCAACGTCCCTGCTACTTTCCAGAGATGCATGCTGTCGATCTTTTCGGACATGGTAGGGGAGTGCTTGGAGGTCTTCATGGATGATTTCTCGATTTACGGTGATGAATTCGACTCCTGTCTTGACTGCCTAGACTGAGTCCTTCAGCGATGTATAGAGGTTCACCTTGTGCTATCTTTGGAGAAGAGTCACTTCATGGTGACTCAAGGGACGGTGCTTGGCCATATCATCTCCAACAGGGGCATGTAGATTGATCCGGCCAATGTAGATGTCATTAGAAAACTCGCACCACCGTCCAATTTACGGCAGTTACAGTCCTTCCTAGGGCACGTCAGTTTCTACAGGCGATTAGTTCATGATTTCAGTAGGATTGCCCGACCGTTGACTGACCTGCTGACGAAAAACACCAAGTTCCTTGTCGATGACAAGTGTCTTTCGTCGTTCGAGACTCTCAAGCAATGTGTTGTTGAGGCTCCTGTTCTCCAACCGCCTAATTGGTCTCTCCCATTCGAGATCATGACGGATGCCTCCGATTTTGCCGTGGGGGCCATGCTGGGACAGAGGAGGGATGGAGTTCCATTTGCTATCCACTATGCTATCCGCACATTGGATTCCACGCTGCGGAATTACACAGTCACAAAGAAGGAGATGCTAGCCGTAGTCTTCGCCCTAGATAAGTTCATATCATACATTATTGGATCTAGAGTGACCTTGTATACTGATCATACCATCATCAGGTACCTCATGGCAAAGAAGGATGCCATGGCCAGATTGACTAGATGGATCCTTCTAGTCCAGGAGTTTGACATAGAGATTAAGGATAAGCCTGGAGTCAAGAATGTGGTGGCGGATCATCTCTCCCGATTAGAGCCTCTTGAGGATTCTGAGCAGATTGACCCTATTTGTGAGACCTTCTAAGATGAGGCGATCCTTGCTATCGCCTCTCTCCCATGGTACGCTGATATTGTGAACTTTCTTATTGCTAAGAAAGTTCCACAAGATTGGCCCAGGCAGAGGCTTGAGACCTTCCTTGCGAAGGCAAAGTCCTACCATTGGGAGGATCCCATCCTTTACCACAAAGGAGGGGATAGCGTCTAGCGTAGGTGCATTCCTCAGGAGGAGCACCGTAGCGTCCTCACTTACTACCAGAAGCTTGAGGCAGGAGGACATTACTCTGGGAGGAGAACATCATAGAAAGTGCTCCAATCCGGCCTATGGTGGCCTACACTCTTCAAGGACTCTGATGAGTTCGTGAAGAGGTGTACTGACTGTCAGAGGATGGGCACTTGTGGACAGTGTGATATGATGCCGATGCAGCCCATTCACTTCTGTGAGGTTTTTGACGCATGGGGCATCAATTTCAAGGGTCCATTCCCAAAGAGTCAGGGATTCGAGTACATTCTGTTGGCCGTTGATTATGTGAGTCGTTGGGTTGAGGCCATCCCCTCCCGAACCGCAGATGCCAGGACTGTTTGCAGAATTTTGAGGACGCATATCATTACACGGTTCGGGGTACCTCAAGTATTGATATCTGACAGGGGGTCTCATTTCATCAACGACCAGGTGAAGGCCCATGCTAGCGAGTTCGGCATAGACCATCGAGTTGCCACTCCATACCTTCCACAGACGAATGGTCTAGCCAAGGTGTCGAACAGGGAGATCAAGACTATATTGCAGAAAGTCGTCCGCCCTGACCGAAAGTATTGGTCACAACTTTTGGACTCGGTCTTGTGGGCATATAGGACGTCTTTCAAGACACCTTTGGGCACATCTCCCTTTCGCCTCGTTTATGGCAAGCCGTGTCATTTACTAGTTGAGATGAGTCATAGGTCACTTTGGGCAGTCACAGATATACTTTTGGATCCAGATAGTGTAGGAGACCAGAGGAGGGCACAGTTAGCAGCCTTGGAGGAGCTTCGTGATACCGCCTTCTCAAACAGTCTATAGTATAAGGAGAGAGTGAAGGAGTGGCATGATTCTCATATCATCCACAAGCATTTTGTGCCTGGACAGAGAGTATGGCTGTTTTATGCTAGGCTTCATCTATTTCCAGGGAAGCTACAGAGCAAATGGAAGGGACCTTATCAAGTAAGAAAGGTACACGACAATGGGAGCATTGATATATCTGAGTTGTCTTCTGAGAGTACCTTTCGAGTGAACGGCCAGCGGCTCAAGCCATTTCTAGATCATGAGCCACGAGGCGTTGATGTTGCCCCTATTCACTTTGCATGAGATGTGGTCTTTTGACTCACATCTATTGCATCTCACGCCTGATTGTCACTATTCTCCCGACTTGTATAGATCCAGATGTCAATATCATTCCATTCTTTAGTCCCACATCCCTTTCTTCATCCTTTGATTATGCTATACTTAGGGTGTACTTTACCCTAAGTATAGGGGGGATGTAGGACTCTCGGGTATTTCTTCTGATTCATTTTTACCCTTGTTTTTGCTGCCTATACTTAGGGATATTTTACCCTAAGTATAGGGGGGGTAGACCTGTACATTCTCCACTCAGTTTTCCCTTTGTGTACAACCTGCTATACTTAGGATTATTCGATCCTAAGTATAGGGGGAAAAGCCGAGACCCTCTTGATTTCTATTCATTCATTCGTCTTTGTATATAGCCTTTCTTTTCACTTCCCTATACTAAGCACGAGTTATGTCTTCTTCATCGCTCTTGACTCTGAGGACATCGTTCAAGCTAAGTATAGGGGGGTGTGTATATATTTCATATATACTTTAGCCATAACTCGTACTTTGTGTGAGTGTGTTAATAAATAAAAATGTCTAAACATCCAAAATCCCTAAAAATTAAAAAATTTTCCCTGTAAATAAACATTCTTTTATTTGCACATACATAGCTATTGTACAAATTATTTTTGTAAAAATGTTTTTAAAAACTTTTTGTGTAAAGTTTGTGTAAATATGTGCATATCAAAACTATGTATATAGTACAAAATTTTTCCAAAATGTTTTGAAAATCAAAAGTTTGCAAAAATCTTGTGTAAATTTGTGTAAATATTTGCAAAACTTGCATTCATGCATACATCCATGATTTCAAAACATTTTAAAAAATTTTGCATTTGTGTAAATATTGTGTAAATAGCATCTTTGTATATACTTGTATATAGTTTTTCTTGGATTATAGTTGACATTTAAACTAGCCTGAAATTAAATTGGGAAATGGAGCTTGATTAAGATCTTAATCCACCTAATTCTAAGAGGAACCTTATAGGGCTTAGGGTTAAGGCTTTTCAGGTCCATGGTGACTTAATTCTTTGAGTCCACTAGGCTATGATCACATGTCATCTCAATGAGCCTAAGTATAGCACTTAACAACACACACATGACTCATATAGACAATGGTTTTACTTGGACATTGCACTTAGCACCGAGCTCTCTACAGATGAGGTGGTGAGGAGGCCGTCTTCCTTGACTTGGGGTAGCATATGAGGGTAGTACTTCTAGGCGGAATCTCTCTTCTTCTTTTAGTGAAGGAAGTGCATCTCAACTTGGTCTGGTTGCCATGAGGTCTAACGACAGGAGTTGTGGGTTGCAATAATGCTTCAAAAGAGGGATAGTCTACTGGCTCAAGAGGAAAAAACTCCTTATGTATATATGCTGCACATGTATATGTTGTATAGATGCACTTGAAAAAAAATGCAAAAAAAAATAACTCCAAAAAAGTGGTGGGTCTGATAGAAAATGATAATCCCAGCGGAGTATGTATATAGTGCAATAAGCAAAGCTTGAGACTTATGGTTCCACCTTATGTAGCTTGCAGTAGGGAGACTTAGCTACACTGGTTGAGCTCCCAAGGATACATGGCTACACTGGCCATGGTCCATTCTCTTCTTCCCCCTCTTCTTGAGCCGGTTGAACTAGAACTTAGAAGGGAATACCCCGCTCCTCGAGGAATGAGTGGCCAGACTAGGGTCATAGAGTTACCTTGTTGGGGAGGGTTTTCAAGTTGCTACTTCTGAGGTGGAGAGCTTACCTCACTTACACAGTGCAAGGAAAGACTCATAGTCTTCAGGGTTTGTGTTTGATGACTTGTTCTGATCTGGATTATTGAGGAGTCTTGATTATAGATTAGTGGATCTTAGAGGCTCTTGAGCTTTAAACTTAAGTTCAAATAAGTTTCCGACACATTAATAATCCAAATATCTGATCGAGCTCCATATTTCAATTTAATGAAGGCAAGTTTAATAATCAGCATTAATCCATGTTTATTCTCCTCTTTCTCTTTTTCTTTTTCTTTTTTTCACTTCTTTTTCAAATAAGTGTTTGCTAAGGGACTAGCAAAGTTAAGTATAGGGGGTGATGAATACCCATTCGTCACTCTTTATTCTTTTATTTTAGCTACAAAACCTTTGCCAAACACATGTATATTCCTGTAAATACAAATAATTATCAAATTGCATGCACTGTGTAAAATACAATAATTAGCATGTTTTTGTGCATAAATAAAAGAATAAAGAAATAAAAGAAAAAGAGGGGGATAATTAGAATAAATATCGAGCGACCTAATCCCAAGGGAGGGCTCAACATGTGCCTGACCGTATAAAAACCCAAGTAGAGAGATATAAGGAAGCTCACACATGTGTACATATACCTGTAATTAAATAAAAATATTTTCCTCTAAATAAAAATAAAATTGGGTTGTATTTATTTGTATATATTTGTAAATATTAAATTAAAATAAAAATGAGAAAAATTAAAAAGAGAATAAAAATACCCTTCCTTGTATATATTCATCATGTACATAAGACCACATACTTATTTATTTATCCCTTTAAATAAATAAACTAAATCCAATAAAAATGTGTACATATTCTATACTTCATAATGTAAATAAATAAAATAAAATCATAAAAACAAAAATAAAAAAAAAGGAATAAAAATAAAACCATCTTCCAACATTGTATATATAACATGTACATAGATGTATATAAGTAATTATTTTAACCTTGTAATTAATTAATAAAAATAAAATAAAAATACCATATTATTCCAAATTTTATCTTGTAAATAAATAAAATATAAAATTGGAATAAAAATGTACAAAAATAAGTAATTAAAAATCAAAAATCAAAAATCAATATTCTATATATACCTATATAATATACTATATTGTACATACCTTATTTTTATTTCAAAAAATAATTAAAAATCACAAAAAATAGTTTAAAATAAAAGAAATATTTTTCATGTTTTGACTTTTGTGAAATTCAGCCATTTTCTATTTTAATTTGAATTTCCAAATCTTTTTGACGTGGCCGACTCTCATTGGTCCACGGGGGATGTTGGCACCCCGGTCAACTCTCCCCCTGGACCACAGACTTCCGGATCTGCGCCCGACCCTCTTCTTCTCCCATTTATTGCCCATCAATCCGAGCTCCAAATCCGCTAACCCCGGGTCCTATTCATTCCCTGATCAACCTATATCCACGCCCGGCCGTTAGCATCAGGGTCCGTGCTCCGATTTTCTCGCCCGACACCCTTTTAGCCAGACCCCTAGTACTATAGCCTGAGCTCCGCCCGCACTTTCACTCATCTTTGGCTCTGCATTCCCCTTCCCAAAACCTCCACCACCTTCGCCTGAGTGACAGCTTGCGTCCGGTGGTGTCGCAGCGAGGAGATAGTGCCCGGTCATCGATCCGACGACCTAGCGCCGCCGTGCAGCGCCCCCTGCGTGGTGCTCGAGCCTCGGGCATCGACGGCCCACGAGGCAAAGACCTAGAGCTTTAGCAGCTCGCGCCCAATCGACTCTGATCATCCAGTAAGCCTCATTTCTTCTACTTTGCTCGAATTTCAAGTTACGCCCCATTCCATCATTCACCGTCGACCCTCGATTCTGACCATACCCATCTCTATCTCGATCATCGGAACCGACCATCACCTTCGCCCTTCTCCCCCACACATTCTTCACCCATCCATTCAACCCAGTTTGCACAGGAACTGGGATTCGAGCTCCTTCATCGTCGCATCGCCGGAGCTCTTCCATCCTGACGCACAGACCACCCATCTCGCCTGTAATCGGGTCGAGAGGCACTTTGCCATCGACCCAGGAGTATGTTGCGATACCTTACAGGTCTTGACATGCCCATCTGAGGGCCTAACCATCCAGAAGCAGCAGCTCCAGGCTATCGCCGCCGCCGGAGCTCCTCGGAGCTCACCGGCTTCATCGGAGATCAGCATCAGCTGCGGGACACCTTGGCGGAGCTATTCCGCATCTCAGGAGCAGTAGAGGAGGTCCATCGCGCACGTTCTAGGCCGACGAAGTTCGCCGACCACCTGTTCTTGGAGGACCCTCCAGAGCCGTCCGTTCTGCCTTCACCTGCCAGATCATATACGGACCGTTCGATCAGGGTGAAGAAGCGGCCAGCAGCCACCGTCATATCAGACATGTGGCCTCTTCTTCGCCCTCCATCCAGCGAAGGGTAGCCAGCGTTTCTCGATCGTCGATCCCCCCACGTGGCGCACCCTCCATCGTTGGATCAGAGCCAGGACTTCTTCGTTGAGGCGTTACTACTCCCGACAGTTTGATCAGCCACGTGGCGCTATCGCGGCCCTCAGATCAGAATAAGGGTTAATTTCACTTAGGCCCCCTTCTATTTTGTTTTAGCATTTAGTCCTGTAAATATTTTTTGTAGTTTATTTTAGTTAGGAACATTTGCATAGAGGACCCTATTGTTTATCTTGTTCACATTTCTACCCCTATACATGATGGACACGTGCGTCGACACGTGAGTTTTGGTGAAATTGCAGATTTTATCATGTGGTTTATGTGTGTTCCGCTTTGAATGTTTTAAAATTAGAATGACACTTATGCCCCTCTGAGTGTGACACACGTACGTCGCGCGTGGTTCTCAGGGAGTTTTACATTTAAGGACCTGGGGTTTTTGCTGTGTTATCTTTTCAGCCCTAGGACTTATTTTATTTGCAACTAGGTCCCTGTGCACTATTTGTGTGTTTTTTATTTTAAAAAATTATCAAATCAATTCCAAATTTTGTGAAAATTGGACATGTGGCTCCTGCCACTGTATAAAATTTTCAATAAAAAAATTGGTACATTTTTTAGCATTTTTAGTATTTTTAAAAATTCAAAAACCTATATTTTTCTGTCTGTTCATATCTAAAATTCAAAAAAAAATATAAAAGCCTCTTTCAAAATTATAAAAAAATCCAACTTTGTTTGTTTTGTTGTGTTTGATTTTCTGACCAATTTTAGTCATTTTTGGATTTATAAAAATTATAAAAATTGAAAACACTGAAAAATTTATAAAAATTCTAATAATTCATAGAAAAACCAAAAATTAATAATTCTTTTTCCTGATTATTCCTTTTTATTCATACTTTACAGGAAAATTATCTCCAGGCCTTGAAACAACCATTTAGTATTTTAAAATGGTTGTAGAAGCCTGACTGGACAGTGTCTTTGGTTTGCAGTCTTATTTCATTTTTATGAAATTCTATAAAAATCAGAAAATTATCAAAAATTCACTAAAAACAGTAAAAAATATAAAAAAACATAAAAATAATTTTGTTTGACTTTTTGAATTAATTTTGTGTGTTTATATAATTAGTCCAAGTTGCCTGTTTCATTGTTTTCCTATTTTCTTTATAATTTAAAATTCGAAAATTAAAATATTTAAAATCCACCAAAAATCCTTTGTTTATATTTTTATTTGTCTTTGACTACTTCCTAGGTCGCATGGCCATCACGTGCTCCCTGAGTCCGACCCTGGTCGCTATACCAGGCTAATCCAATAGCCATGGCCACTATTTGTGTTGATTGATTTTTGTCTTTGTTTGGTGGTCTGATCCATAATTTTTCTTGTTGAGCCAAGAGTTCTATCGATCCGGATCGCAACGACCCGAGTGTGATTTATATTGACCTGATCCGGATTGATTGGATTTTTGGCTCATCAGGTTGGCAGTGGCTGGCGTGGGTGACAGAGGCGCGTGCCACTACCGCGGGCGGTCGCGGTGGCATCGAGTGGTGGGCACTGCCTGCGGCTTGAGGGACGGCACCTGCCACAACTGTTATTTTGTTATATTTTTTATTTTTAATTTTTAAAATAGAAACAAAATTTTTTTTTATTTATTGTTTTTGATTTTTTAGTTTTCTATTCCTATAAAACAAATGTTAGGAAGAAAAACAATATATTTTTTGTGTTTTCTTTATATATATATTGAAATAAAAGAGTACTCAAACAAGATGCATCATCTCTGTTTGTTTAAATAAAAAAATAAAAAAATTGAAAAAGATGCGAATGGGGATTCTGCGAAATGGAAGAATCGAATCTGAGTCTCCGGCCACACGCACAGTTGAGAGATCGGGGGGGGATAGAACGTGAATGTGGGGAGATCGAGAAATGATATGAAAAATCAGAATCGAAGGTGGATCAAATCGTGATGGGAATTCTAAGATCTATAAAAAATGACAACAAAATAAAAAAAATGTGAAAAATAAAACTACGATTAACATAGGTTAAAAACATGAGAAAGAAAGATGGATCTCACCTTAGGAGCGGAAAAGACCGCGATCGCCTCAACGAAGGCTGACTCACTATCACCTGACGGCTCAGAGGCTAGGCACCCTTCTGCGACAAGATATCTCTCGGAGAATAGTCTCCTCTCACCAATGATTGATCAAGGAGAGGGTCATATTAATAGATAAAGAATGGGTTTGATTTTTTTGAAATTTTTAATGAAGATATGAGATAAGAGAAAAAAATTTGAAATGAGATAAAGTTAAAATTATTTAAAAAAATTACTTTTTTTGTATTTTCATCACTATATTAAATTGAATAATAATGTTATTTTTTTATTTTTTTGTGGTGGTTATTCAAGAATAGTAACTATACAAATATATTATATACATATGGTACACTATATACATAGTTAAATAAGGAAATTAGTTTTCATTTACTTTTTTTATTTTTTATTTTAACTTTAAATAAATAATAAAAATATTTACAAATATTTACAAATACAATATGTATAAATAAATAGTAAAATTGCACAAACTACCCCAGAAAATCGACTTTCAAATCGTAACTCTAAAACTTATGAAACTAAAGTTGTTTTAAAGATAATTTATTTAGAATACATTGTAAGTGAGTTTGGTTCAATTTGAGTTCATATGGAGCTGGAATCGGTCTTTCAGTTATCGCTTTATAGCTTTTTCCGAATGTGGTTACTTTTATTCTGTACATGATTTTATTTGGCAGACATTTTTATTATTTTAGGAAATACTTTCTTTACAACTTTTATTTTGAAAATTATTTAGTTTGAGGTCAATTAATGTACAAATAAAATAGTGTAAGTATACAAATATACACAACATGCATTTTTTTGGATTTTCTGATTAAGGATCCTATCTCTCCCTACTTTATTCCTGGTCGATCAGGTCAAGTCTTGACCATCTCTTGGGTACTAGTCGACCTGTATCTATTACATATATACAGTCTTCTATTCTTTTCTTTTTCCTTTTTTTCCTTTCTTATTTATTTTTTTTAGGTTAAAATAGTAATACGTATATAATATTTACACACAGATGCAAGTTAGTAAGAATATGGAGTTAGTATTATATACAGTGTTTTATAAGAGATTTTAAGCTAAAATAAATGAATAAAGATGATGAAATGCAGATTCATCACCTCTCCATCGATGCCTCTTAGCTGGAGCCAAGACTCTATTTCACCGCCCATTACCCCTGCCTTAGACGTAGTAGATCACTCCAGGCGCTCCTCCTTCATCAACATAAGCGTCGCTCTCATCTCGTCAGAGCCTCCCTAGAGCCACCACCGTGAGACGCATGGGGCCAGACCCAAGGCCCTCCCCATGTGAAGTGCACATGACAGGAGGGATATTTTATAAAGACCCCCCCTCTTCTGCCACATCCTAGGAGACCCCCACGTGATACGCACGTGGGGTAGACATAATGCGAAGAAGCCCCTGTAAGACCACCAAATTACAAAGGCATTCCCGCCATCTCTGGGACACATGAGGACCACGTGATCCCTACAAGTTTTGCATTAAACCCACCAGCAGGGTCAGTAGTTACCTTTATGCCCTTGAATTACATTATTATTTAATTATTTATTTACGAACAGAACCTTGTCTTCCTTTATAATTTTGAACTTCTACATTGCATCATTTTGTTCATCAACTAATTCTACACATTGAGGCACTTGATTCACATTTTCATGCTTTGTGAATCTTGCATATTTTTCAAACTTTATGCTTTGAAATTCATATTTAATTAACAATTGCTCGAAAAATTGCCAAAATTTCACCTATCATAGAATTAGTTGTGGTTTACATTGTGACAAAAAATAATTGCATATGCATGCATATTTTGCTCGATATAAATCTTATGTATTTCATTAATTAGTTTTTAATAGGTATTAAACTCAATATTTTTAGGATTTAGGATTTTTCTAGGATAGTTAAATTACAAATCTATCATAGATAATTTTGTTCCTGAAAATAAAGAGGTTTGATATTTATTATAATTAATTAATGTGGTATACATTATTTTCACCATTTAATTTGTTAAATATTCATATTGCATGAAAAAAATCCAAAAAATAATAATGCATTTATTTCATCACTATTCATGTCTTGATCCATTTTCATAATTTTTGAACATCATTTGATTGGTATTAATATTCTAGTCCTTTATATTAACACTCTTTTCATTTGCATTTCAAAAATTGCATTAAAAAATTCCAAAAAATATCTACCTTGAAAATCACACACGAAATTAGATAGACATTAATCTTGGTTGTTCCTTTGCCTCCCCGAGTTCGACCCTATGGCTTGATCTGGCTAAATAAACAAAAAACCACTTCGATTAGAATTGATTAAATAATTAAGTGATTGTTTCTTGATTGATTCTGATTACCCGCCTACAACAAACAATGACAAATTCATTTATTCACAAATTTAATTCCTACAAATTAACTATGGGTTCATCGCGATTCATCAGACGACGTCATTGCCGGGTAGGCAAACGGCTTAGGTTTTTGTCTAGAAAATTAATATTAGGTTTTTCACATATTTGGGTAGTCTGACCCCCAAACCTCATCATTGTACACTTTCCATTTTTCACATTTTTCAATTTTATTTTATCATTATTTTCAGTATTTATTTTCTTGTTTTATTTTTGATAAGTTTTGTGTCACTCGCTTACACTCTCTCTTATTTTTCATATGAGGTACGCAGCGTAGGTGGAGCGGTTTTCTCAAAACCGACGCATCTTCACCAACCATCGAAAATCGCATATTAAATTATAATCGAGTCGAATCATGAGAGAGAGTAGAGTCTAGGATTTTAATTTATGCAATTTTAATTATGTGTGATTAATTTCTCATTTACAACGGTGTCCGTTTGGGCTCTCGCGTGTGTAACATGACTCGAACTTTTTCAGTGGTGTGTCGTGGCATGTTTCACATTACGGTGAGGGTGGGACACGACTTGAGTGGTTCTTAGGTTAGACCTGCACTGCGGCTATTAGAGCTTTTAGGATTTTTCAGATTGTGCTCATAAAACCTAGGACCACTGTACTTTAATTGAGACGCACATTCGCTCGTTCAACAAAGTCAAAAAATTAACTCATTTCTTCCCGACTAATAGAACTATATGCTAGGTGCGGTTCGGTCGGTTTGCATATCATATAGAATAATTTGTTAAATTATTGTATTCCATCTGACATGGAGATTGCGAGCAATCACTATAAGTCTTCTTATTGAGCATACAATATCATTTTCCACGTCAAATTTCCACCTCTTGTTTCGTCACCTAAAATTTAAAAAGAAATTGGGATTGGATGGTATACTGCATTTGTGCTCACCTAATTTTTCAGTGACCATCTAATTAAAACTGGGACTGCTAAATAAGGCCAACTAAATTAAACCATAAAATTGAGAATTTTTGCGGGAGAACAACCCCATCCATGGATTAATATATCTGTCTAACTGAGAGAGAGAGAGAGACAACACTTATGGATAGAGGCAAGCTTTGGATATTCATTTAGACTAATGATTCTAAAAATGACTAACTACTTCTCAGAAAGGGAACTACGATCTCCCTTAGCAATATGGGTGTTTAAAGGACAACAAGATTGGCACCGTCCTAAAGAAATGAGTACACATTATATGGTCCGTACTTACACCCATACTGGTTGAAAATGGATGCAACTAGCCATAAGAATTCAGGATAATCTTTAGGAAAATTTCAGGCACTTAACAGCTCCCTAATTCTTTTCTAAGACTGATTTTATCACCAATTAAAACTGAAAAGATAATTGGTCGGACTCTCGCGGCCTTCATTGTGTGAGTTGGTGAACCTGGAGTTTGAATTTTGTTTGCATTGGTGTATGTAAACCGAGCTTGAATATTAAAACCCACATACTTGTGTCATCACTGTCCTTGATTTAAAATTAAGGTTTCTTTTGTTGAATATCTCATGCACTTGAAATTTATGAGACATTGGTCTTTGTATCCACCAGATTATTTATTTTTGATCAAACCCAAATCCTCAAGACCCTCTTCTACTAGGCATCCTCTGACATTCGTGGGAGATTCTCTCCCACGAATGAATCTAGTCCACTCTATGAATCTGATCTACTCCATAAAAGATAATCCTTTATATTCGGATCATACAGACATTCAACTAATCGAGGTCTCCACTTCGTCTTATAACAATCCTTTATTCAATCATCTGACCGAAGTCTCCACTCCTTCATATTCTCCACCTCCTGAGACATCAATTTAACCAACTTCAACCACAGATATAATGCTTATATTCTGATCACGAAGATCAAACCAATTTTAAGACTGATGATCAACGAAGACACGAATTCCAATGAACTTCATTCTATCCTCACAACATTGTTGGAACATGTCAATACTTAACAAATTCACATCCTGATTTGACCTTCAGGAATAATATGGAAACCTGAGCAAATCAAGTGGATTGGCCCACACCTGATGATCTCCCATCTTGGATTAACCGTGACAATCCCATCTACAGAAATAACACTCATACAACAGAATATACTGATGATATTGATACGCATAGACCCTCTATGACGACTTCACCATATGAGAGATCGATCAACAATAACGAAAAAAGGCTATACTCAACCCTACAGTGCATGCCTAAGTCACAGTATGTTAAGTATGATGCATATAAATTTCCACCAACTGAGTAGACTCCTTCCATGATTTTTAAGGAGAAAATTTCAAAAATAGCAATAATATACAAGATATTCCAAAAGGATCTCCTCCTAGATCATGGATAAAAATGGAAGAGGAAACGATTAGATCTAATGTTGAGAAAATAGAGAACACTCAGGAACCCACATACTCTGTAAACCCTATGGATGATTCTGATAACAATACCTCTGCATACTACTCCCTTAGGGATGACTGATTCTGACTCGACACATCAAAATGCCTCCTCATATATGTAAATTATCTCATCTACACACCACTCCGAAAAGACCAAAAAATGGAAAAGTTCAAAAACACCCAAAAATTGAAAAAACAAAAAAACACATAAAAATTGAAAGTGGAGAGGATTTAAATAAATTGGATCCTAATATGAGGGAAGCTCTGTATAAAAGATTGATTTTTGAACTCCCCTTAAATCAGGCCCCCCGACCTGGAAAGATTTGTAAAGAGTAAATTAATGCAGAAAAAGCCGGGAAGGAATAGAACAAAAACGAAAAGACATATATTGTCAATGGCCACCTCTTTGGTTGATGAGAAGAAAGACCAAGAGCCGTGGAGTGAAGAAGTTGCATTGATTTAACTGTGGAATCAAAGACATGGTATTCACCCAGATGCCCGAATTGATGACGACTCACCAATCAACATCCTCCTGACCTCCATTTTTGACAAGCTCAAATTCGAACCAATCAGGAAATCAAGAGAGATTGTTCAACTGGTTGATTGATCTATAAAATGACTGAGAGGAATAATTACAGTCATCATTACATTCGAAGGTGCTCTACTCAAAGTGAACTTCACTGTCATTGATATTGAGCACGAAGGAGAATTTACCCAATCTCCAATCATTCCCAGAAAGTCATTATTAGCCTTAGTTAAGGCAACTATAGAGTGTGAGACTCGGGAACATAATTTTACAGCATTGGGAGCACTTCAATATCATTCAACCTTTGAGGAAACACGATATTCCAAGGCAACCCACAAAGACGTCAACAACTGTGACCATCAACGGTAGAAGAACCCTACCCCACTGCTACAACTGAGATAACGACTTTTGAGCAGACCATTGGTTCAGAGACTCATCCCATCCTCCCATTCCCCTCTACTTGCACCTCAACCACTATCATGACAAATGCTGCAGAAGAACACCTGATACAGGACCTTTACCATATATAGTGTGCTTATGATGAGGAAACACGAGGATGGGCTTACCTTGAGTCGGGAAAGACCTCCTATAACCGTGTTGATAAAATCAATCCAATGCAGGAATGCACCAACGTCGTCAATTAAGAATAAATATGCAAGACGCCCACTGACTAGGGAGGAATATTTCAATGATTATTCATCTAAAGATCTGATTGTCAGCATCTTACTCATAAGACATGTACTTTACAGACAACATGGACCAAATTACCCATTCCGTCTACTCCTTCATTTAGTCACCTCTATGGAAAATCGACTAAGAAAGTCACCTTCGACACACTGGAAGAGGAATCTTCTGAAAATTCCTCATCTTGTCCGGATAAGGTGTTCTTTATGAGTGAGCTCCATTGGGCAGCCCCGATGCCCTATCTAAGCAAGAAACCAAATATCGAATCTCGTTGGATGACTCTTACCCCTCATTAATATTCTTCGAGATCCGACTCTCCTAGTCTCATTAAATATACCTGAATAATCTCTTATGACCATACTGAGACAAGTGCTTCCGAATATTCATCATCCAAGGACCAGCAATTGACCACAAGACTAAGCACATCTTGATAATGCAGCTTAAAAATAAGAATATTTGGAGTACCTATACCTTTAAGTATTATTCTTTTGAGGATAAATCGAACGACGTCTAGGAATCATTTGATTCATTGCTTCATCTTCTTCTTATCAAAACACGCTCCATCATGATTCTTCTGAGGATAATACTCATGATAGCTGGGACTCATCTGCTTCATCTTCTTTCAATCATTATGACCTCCTGCCACAGGCTCACAAAAAGATCTACCGAAAATCTCCTTAATCATCGGCACCCTCCCCTCCCAACCCCATCGGTTCCCTTGTACATCTTCTTCCTCTACATAGACCAAGGCCTTAGTATAAGGGGACTGATGCCATCTGTATATGCCACTCTCCTCATCCACGTCTTCCCTCAACCACCTCAATTCCACCCATCTTCCATACTTAAGCCAATCCGATCCTAAGCATAGGGGGACCCGATGCCTACTGTATATACCCTCCTCATTTAAATTCCATGTCCCCGTTTGCCTGATTTTTCGCCCTTCTTCTATACTTATACTTTTCACAGTTTAGGGGGTCTACCGATCTCTATCTTTCTTTTTCATTTTCACTCTCTTACGCTTAGCCCAAGCTATGTCTTCTCTGCACTTCTTGTGCGCTGAGGACATAGCACTCGCTTAGTATAGGGGGTGTATATATACAATGTATATATTTTACTCATAGTCTGTACTTTCACGTAAGTCTATATTCTTATTTAAGAGGTGGGTAACTAACTTATAAAATCTCCAAAAAAACTAACTAGCTTTGTGTTTTGTGCAACTAAAACTACATGTATAACCTATGTTTTGAAAAAATGGCTTCTTATTCTTTTTTGAAAAAAAAACCTTGCATTAAAAGAACAATAAAAAAACTTGAATTAAAAATCTCATAAAAAAACTTGTATGCATTTCAAACATCTGCACTTCATCCAACATTTCATCTATGAAAAGCACTTGGGTTTTGAACCGAGTTATGAGCAGAAACAGAGAGTGGACTAGACTTGGCCTAAATCCACTTAATTTTCAGAGGAACTACACTGAGAAATAGTATTTCAGAAGCTTCAGGTCTTTGACTTAATTCTTTGAGTTCCACATGATAACGTGCATAATTTGAGTCTTAGTGTCTAAACTGGTCGCCTCATTCTGGTTACGACTCTTGAATAGGGAATTAATTTGTACGCTTGCAATATGCACTTAGCTCAACTCAAACGGGGTGTTGGAAGGCTGTGCGAGTATCTTTTCTGGTAGCATGGACATATAAAGACCTGAGTACGAGTTGAAATAAAGCTTCGGAAAAGAGATGGACGGTTGGGCACAATTTTTTCTAAGACCCCAAAACATGTATGAAAAAAAAGATTCCACATCCGCAAGGCCACAAAAAGATCCATGCCGAGCTACCAAACATCCAAACAAAAATAGGCCAACTATCAAATAAATATTTGACTAAAAAATAGGTCCAAGCATCAAGAAGACATGCAAATCTTGGTGGAGACTTGGCTAAACTGGATGGCTTCACAAGAAGTGATTATGATGGCCACCCTCTAGTTCTTTTCTCCTTCTTCTAATTTATTCCCCTTTTCAATTGTGAACACAACACGACAAACCTTAGAAGGAAATACCCGACTCCCTGAGGATGAGTTATTGGAGAGGAGGTTTGCATGGTAGTCCGACATTCTTGATGTGAAGAGCTAAAACCTTTCATACACATGAGTCAGTTGTTCAATGTTCACGGGTTATGCTTTGGGAAGAGGAGTGATCTAAGATGACTTCTTAGCCGAAACATTGACAATGATGTGTAGAACTTGGAGGTTGTTGATTTTAAAACCCTAATTCTCACAAGACATTCCGTCAAACTAATAATCCAAAGGTTGGGTCTAGCTCCATTTTCACTTTCTGTTCATGGTCTTGGTATGGAACCCAATCTCATTCACCTCACTTCATTCTTTAGATGCTTGGGGACAAGCATGGTTTAAGTATAGGGGGTTGATGAATATGTGACTCATCACTCTAAAAGGGATAAATTAAGTTCAGTTCCCAAAAATTCATCTGCATTTTATCAATTATCTTGCATAATTAAAATTCATGCATATGTAAATAAAAATTGCAATTTATCATGCATAATTACATAAAATAAGAAGCCAAAAATACAAAATGAATTGACATGTAAAATAATCTAACTTCATCTACTTTTAAATAATTCATGCTAACTCCAAATCACTTGAAACCACCTCCATTGTGTACATATTACTAACAAGAATAACTGAAAATTTAAAAAAATCACTAACATAAATAAGTGGTCTAGAAACTCAAACCCTAATTCTAGAATTTCAGAACTAAAAATGTTGATATCATTCTCATACAATGTCTGATTCGATCCTACTCACTTTTGAACTAATGTACATTCAACTACCTTCAAAACAATACCAAGTTCAAGTGGATCGGAGCTCATATGTGAAAATTCAGTTTTGGGCCTAAACATTGTGTATTTTATCTGTTTTGACCTATTATTTTATGTATATAGGTAACTCTTTTTATTTTACTTCCTTTTCATTTATTTTCTTTTACATAAGTTTTATTAAAATGTAAAAATGCAAATCCAAACTAAAATCAAAATCAAAGAAACTAATTGAGCCCGAGTCTTCATTGACAGTGAGTATAAAAGTCCTCTTTATCGTACTTTATTTTATTTATCCTTTTTCTTAATTAATAAAAATACCAAAAAATAGAGTAATGTGTAAATATTTGTCTTTGACTTTATCGTATTTTTCTTGATTTTTATCTTATTTACAAATGACAAAAAAAACAAAAACCGGAAATCAAGATATTATATGCAAATAGAATACCATCAAAAATATCACTTGGTGCAAATGACCAATTTATGTTTTGTTCTCTTCATGAAAGTTGTAGATATCGTTGAGAGAACAACTTTCATGGAGAAATTTTTTCGATCTGAGGTCGTTTGCTATTTCTTTTAGACTTTTTTTCTTTTATTTTTTTGATTTTTCTGGAGCTGACACGTGGCAGCTCCTGGAGACGACATTTGTCACTCATTTTTCGCATTTAATTTTTTATTTATTTAAAAAACATTAAATTAAAAAACTAAATTTTAAAAAAATCCACATGGCACACGATCAACCATCCTATCTCGATCGATCGGACGGTGGATCTATCATCTCCTTCTTCCTTTCCTAATCCAGTTGCGTCGACTCTAACTTTCCTCTTTTGGCCGTGAATCTCATTGGCTCCGCCACAAGATTCCCTTCCCCATCGGTCTGCGCTGCCTACCAACCAATTGCTCCAACACCTTCCAGAGCTGGTCGCACCCTCGAATCTCGCCGCCCTCGATCTCCTCGTCAGATCCCCTCCCGATCTCCAATTCAAATCATATCTACATCGCTTTCAATATAACCCACCACTATCGTACCATTGATCTTCATCTGTCGATAGAGAATAGGACACGGGGAGGAGATAGCTCCTTCAAAACCTGCTGTAGTGAGATCCGACCTCCTCGGTCGTTACAACCACGCTTCGCCTCACGATTGCCCTTGCTCCGTCCCAACGCCTTCGAGCTCCTACTCGACATCCATGCTTCATCAGCCACCACACCTCCGCATTGAGCTTCATCGACCACCGTCCTACGCCTTCGCTACTCCGACCAGAGGCTTCATTTCTGCCCAAGCAACCTCGACGCTCCACTTGCTGCACAACCAAGGCAGATCTCCTCTGCCTAGCACCAAGGCCCTCGCTCCGACTTCCATCACCAAGTGCATGAGCTCTGCCAACGATTTTCATCGACAACTAGCTCCGCGTGAATCACCCTACAACTCGATGCAAGGGATACCACAATCTTCATCGACAAGGCTCGAGGTTCCTCCTTGGCCTCTCCATCGATGCCTCCTGGCTGGATTTAGGAGTCGACTTCACTACCCATCACCTCTCCCTTAGACGAAGGATATAGCTCCAAGCACTCCTCCTTCGTCAACAGAGGCCTCGCCCTCATCTCGTCGGAGACTCCCTGGAGCCACCACCGCGCACTGTCGGGGGCCAGACCCGAGGCCCTCCCCACATGAAGTGCACGTGACGGGTGATATAATTTACAAAGATCCCACTCTTCCGACTATTCCAAAAGATCACCCCATGCCCCCACCCCCCGTACGTGATATACATGTAGGGGCGAACATATTGTGAAGAATCCCTCTGTTGACCACCAAATTACAAAGCCATCCCCGCCATCTCAGAGACATATAAGGAGCACATGATCCCTGGAAGTTTTGCATAAAACTCCTTAGTAAGAACGATAATTACTTTAGGCCCTTAAAATGCATTTTAATTTAATTATTTATTTACAAAAAGAACCCTATGTTCCTCTATAATTTTGAACTTTTACATTGCATCATTTTATTATTTAAAAAATAACATTTTATTCATCAACTAATTCTACACATTGTGGCACTTGATTTACATTTTTATGCTCGGTGGTTAATACCAATTAATATTTGTTTGGAATCTTGCATATTTTACCCTCTTTATGATCTGAAATTCATATTTAATTAACCATTGCTCGAAAAATTGCGAAAAATTCAGTGATAATAGAATTAGTTATGATTTACATCATGCCAATAAATTATTGCATTTGTGTTCATATTTTGCTCTATAAAAATCATTTTATATATTTTTGTAGTTAATTTTCAATAGGTATTAAACTCAATTTTAATTGAAGCAGTTTTATGTTTATAAATGAAATTATCGTCATTTGCGTTCAGGATTTAGGATTTTTCTAAGATATTTAAATTATTAATATTTCTTAGATAATTTTATTTATTTAAACTAAAAAGGTTTAATATTTATCATAATTAATTATTATGATTGACATTGTTTGCACCATTTAATTCATTAAATATTCATATTGCATCAAAAATTTCAAAAAAAATTACAGTGCATTTATTTCATCATTATTCACATCTTGGCCAAGTTTCATAATTTTTGGACATCATTTGATTGGTATTAATTTTCTAGTCCTTAAAATTTGCCCTCATATCATTTGCTTTTAAAAATTTGCGTTAAAAAATCAAAAAATATCTACCTCAAAAATCATGAACGAAATTTGATAGACATTAATCTAGGTTGTTCATTTGCCTCCTCGAGGTCGACCCTATGGCTTTCCTAGGCTAGATAAACATAAAACTGCTTCAATTAAAATTGATTAAGTAATTAAGTGGTTATTTCTTGGTTTATTCTGATTACTTGTCTACAACAAATGACGATAATTTCATTTATTCACACATTTAATTCCTATAAATTAACTAAGGATTCATCCAGCATCTGCAGTTAAGACCTTTTCGATCACTATCTATAAAGTATTAAGTTCATAAAGATAAGACTTTGATATCACTATCTCAAAAGTCTTGTCATCTTTGAGGTGTTTCTATTACTGCAATTAAGTGTTTTATCTCCATGCTAGGATTAGTAACAGTTTACTACTCCCATTGCATGGCAGACATCTGACTTTTGTACACATCTTGCATACAACAGGCTTCTCGTAATTGATGCACAAGGGCAAGCAGTTTTAGCGTCATCAACACTTTGATATGTTATCCCTTCAGATAGGTCAATATCATATCTTAAGGGAAGGAAGCCTTCATTGGGGTTTTCCAGAAAATGAAACATGTCCAAGTTGTACCACTAATGTAATAGTCACAATGCCCTCTTCTCTTTGCTTCCTAATATCATCAAAAGTAAGAACTAAGAGGTATCCTTGAGATCTTTTATCTCAAGGTATGGAATAACCAGATTATAAAACACTTATTCTCATCCTTATATCAATCCAAATGATTAGGATATTATCTACATTTAGAACGATGAACAAAGTGGCACTCCCACTAAGCTTCACATGGTTCATCAAGATTTGATATTAAATCATAACTTTTATAATTTCATTAAATTTGATGTTCCGACTACAAAAAGCTTATTTAAGTCCATCGATGGAATTCTCTTAGACACTTTGCCTTCCTCAACTATGAAGCCCTGATGCTACTTCATATGAATATCATCGGTGAGGAATTTATAGAGGAATGCAATCTTGACTTCCATCATGTAGATGTCATAGTCAAGTTGTATACCAATAGTTAGCAATATTTGATGGGTTTAAGCATGGTCACTGAAGAGCAAGTCTCACCGCAAGAGATGTCTTCTCTTCATGTGTATCTTGTGGATACGAGTTGTTCTTTGAAGGTCTCTACCTTCTCATCAGTTTCCCTCTTTATCTTGAAGATCCATTTACACCTAATAGGTCTTACCCTTATAGGTGGATCCTCGATGGTCCGTAAACAAGATTTGTGTATGAAGTCTACTTATAGTTTATTGCTAACATCCATCTCTCCATATCATGATCGTTTGAAGCTTCACCATACGAAGTAAGATCATTGTCAGATTTATCTAATACATGGAATCTATACCCTTTAGATCGTCCTACCACCCTCATATTGATTTTAAGAGTTGTGATTGGTTCATCTTTAATTGTCCTTTTATTTATTGATTTCAATAGCCTCATTATCTTCTCAAGATTCAATGAGTTCCTTTACTTCATTTTCATCTAAAAAAGTCATCCTCTAACAATCATATCCTTAAAGATGAAATCTTATAAGAATCTCAAGGTTATAAACTAGGTATCCAATACCATCCTTTATATTCCTAATAATGTAGTAGTCTTTGGTGATAGTTTCCAACTTACTTGTATCCATGCCATGGTTATGGACAAAGCAACCCTAAATCCTCTAGTGTCCAACACTAGTCTAGGTTCCAAACCATAGCTTATGTGTGTTTTCGAGTGTATTTTTGCATGGAATCTTATTAAGGATATATATTGCAGTCTGTGCTACATAAATACCTGGAAACTAAGAGGTAACTATGCTAATATTCATCATTGATAAAGTCATGTCTCACATGATCCAATTGCATCTCCAACACTATTGACTTTAGGTGTATTAGGATGAGTGAGATAGGAATGATATTCCTTTCTCCATAATGTATTCCTTGAATTCATCTAATAGGTACTTGCTACCTTGGTTAGACCTAATTCAATTCATCTTACTTCAAACTTTGATTCTAAACCAAAATTATGAAACCTTGGAAGTTTCAATGGTTTTTATGGTGAAGGAATGAAATCTAATGTCACAAAAATCATTGATAGATTTCACATATCATTAATGTATATTATGATATAGATGATCCATATACATCAATATGTATGAGAACTTGAATACTTGTGTATCTTACACCATTCCCATAGAAGGGTGTATCGAACATTTTGCTCTGAATCCCTATTCATAATTTTGTAATTTTTGAATTTCAGACAATCTAAATTTCAATATATTACTAGTCTATTAAATATATCAACATACATATGTCCAAGGCTTGATGCTCGATCATTGTTAAATTATCTTTATCCTCCTTTTGATGTTTTAGTGTTTAAATTTTTAGTGTTATAATTTTTAATGAACCATTCATTAATATTCTATATTAGTAGAGTCCTCTAGATGTTAGATTACTATCAGAAATAAATTTACCATAACTCCTTATGATAGGTCTATTCTAGAGTGCATGTTTATTTCCAACATTTAGAAATAAACAAGAATGTATTCTAATATCTAGGTCTTAGAGACATTCCCGATGACTACGGGCACTCCCACTAAAAATATGTAGTCTATCTATCCAATGAAGATTGTTGCAACAATTGCATCAATATCCATTTGGATGACTATTAAACATCAAGATCAAATTTTCTAGTCTTATAAAACATATGCAACAATTTGCAAGTGTTATTAGAAGAATGAGATAGAATTTTTAAACTTTGATCTTATCTAATAAGCAAGTCAGTTTCAACGATTATATGTAGATGTATAATATATTGATGCAATATCTGAGTCTTTCTCTAAGGATCCTAGATAGTCTATATACTCATACCAAGAATACATCAATTTGTTCAGTATTGGAATTTTTCCAACACTTTGGATGACATATGTGTGGAAATTACAGAAGAATAGTAAACTCCTTGACTTTCCTTCTCCCTTGGGTCAAACCCATGCTTCCACTATGCTTCCTTCATCCAAAAACAACCATTGCCTAAGACAAAGGATATCTTATGTTGAACTCAAAAGATTTCAATATAAGAGTATTTCAACATATGTGTGTGTATGTATGTGTGTTTGTGTAATTCAATTAATACATTTTGAATATTATGAAGATTCATGAAAGACTAGAGTAAAGATAGTAGAATAATGACAATCATCATATCTATATCTATCTAAACTCTTAAAGACTTTGGTTCAGGTAGGTACTCGGACATTTTGAATACATCTTCTCTTATGGAGCAACCACATACATTTTGAGTATGCAACATGATACTTCTAAATCACATTCGATGAGAGAACAAGACCATAGGGACATACAAACACAAGGTTGTTGTCCAATTATCTATTTAATTTTTATTCCTCATTATTATGAGGAAACTTGCACATTGCAACCACATACATTATATGTCCAACTGCATGTACAATATCATGATCAAGGATCCAATCAATGATATTTTTACTAGTTATTATTGTGTATAGTTTTAAGTGGGTTTAATGTATGTCATCTGAAACAAGAAATATTTGCATATATACATATTTTACTTTGATTATGGATTTTTATGTCAAAGTTGTCTTGCCTTGTCAACTCTGAAAGTTCATTCCTTTATTCACTTTCATAGTAAGAGACTTACTTACCATTATATCTCAAGCAAGATCTGGGATATCCTTCTTACCTTTGTTACAACCTAATATTAGAGAAACTGCAACTCATATAAAAAGAATGAGAACTCATTCCACCTTGCAAGTCCAACTTCCATCTCCCAATTCGGTCTTTAATACCCAAGCCCATAACCCCTATGGTGATCTTGACCTATTGTTAATTGAATCGACTATCAACAGGAATAGAACTCGTTATGCGTAGTATAATATGGCCTAAATAATATGGGGAATCAATATTATGGTCACTATGCATATGGCCTTACTCTTTAAAGAAACAATGACCCCAATCTATGTGCACATGTAGGTAGGAACTCATTCCACCTTGCAAGTCCAACTTGCATTTCCCAATTCGATTTAACAACCTATCCCATCACCCCTAAGGTGATGTTGACATGTTACTAACTAAATCAACCGTTAACATGAATAGAACTTGCTATGTGTAGCCCAATATCGGCTAAATAATATGGGGAATCAATATTGGTGTCACAACGCATATGGTCTTACTCTTTCAAGAAGCAAAGAGCATGATCCATGTGCACTTGTATATAGGTGTTATCACTTTGGATATGCGTCTCCAACATACAATCCTTGGTGATGGAACCCTTCTCCTTGATGGGAGACCATAGATGTCATTTATATGATCCTCCATATCCCATTCAAATTCTAATTAATCATTGTGAATCATATTTACATAATCAATTCTTCCAAGGGAATTACATTTCTATTCATAATAGATTATTTGTTTTAATTAGATCTAATTGATTTAATCATGTTAAATTATTTATCAATCCAATTCAACCAACAAAAAATTAAGGTTTCCTTGATATTACTATATGGTATACAACCTAACAAGCACATATTATTTCGTATTTTAATAATTAGAGTACAACTTGACATACTCGTATTATTCTTTCCTCAAAAAATGGATCCATCAAGTACACTCGAGTTATGCTGGGAGGGGACATTTACTTGACATGCAAGGTGCTAATTAAGAAATTAAGCCCACATACCCGGACTAGACACCTCCACCATTCCGATTAAGAACAGCAGAAAAAATACCAATGTACTTGCAATTTTATTGATCAACTTTGATTACTAGGTATATACTATATAGTAATCACCTAGAGATTTAGGCATCTTTAAAACAAATTTATGGATTGTAAATTTCTAGTCACATCAAGCAAACATGTTCTTGGTTTTTGCATGTAAAACTTGTCCTACAACTATTGTAGGATAAACTAGGATTTTGTCATGACACATTTATTTAAGGGTGATTTATGCTTAATCAATTATCTCCATGAATACTAATCATTAATTAATCATTTTAAAATCCAAATTTCCTTGATTTACATTCAATGATAAATACATTAAGTAAGAAGACTTGATGATCTAATAATCATCCGACCCATCGCCCTTAAATATGGAATATCTAGAGCAAATAGAGTCAGAATCATGCGAAATAGCTTCGAGCAGTTTGATGGTTTCATTCTCTACATAATTATGGTATTTACTTCATATTTAATGACATGAAAACAGTAAGCAAAAATTAATTTCTTACGAATCCGTGAAGACATGCTAAATCAATATTATTGCGGCAACGATTCGAATCTTTGTTCACATTTCGTGCCAACACTTGGCTACTATTGGGGGACATATTTAGACATTCTAAAAGCATTTTATTTTCCCAAAAAAGTCATCCAAAGAGTGCACAAACAATGGCTATTAATCTTAGCAAAAAATGATTTGAAACAGGCATCTTATGCATAAAAAACGAGTCCACACGCACCTGATATACCTCGGTTTTGGATCACATCTAAGACCATTAACTTGGATCCAAAACCACTTTAAGGCAATGGTTTTGGCCTTACCTCGTCATGGAAGCATGAAGATCACATCATATGCAATCAAGAGCGGAAATTAAAGTTTTTAAATGACGAAACCACATGATTAGAGAACACTTCTTAAATCGTTCCCTCATGATCACAAACAGGTTCAAAGGGATACCTCTTGAAGCATGGTTGTAATCATTAATCTCTAAAGTAAGAGATTCTTCAGTCTCTAGTTTGATTCAACGAAGGTCTCACCTGCGGGCGCAAGGATGAGACACGTGCTTCCCGCAATCAAGGTTGATGATCCAAGCGAGGAGTCTCCTAATTTCGTCTCACGAAATCCAATGCCTTCTTTACGAGGAAGAAGCACCAAAGATGGAGGAGACCCACAAGTGGTTGATAAGGCAACACAATGACTTCGCAATGATTGCAGACTTCTCTAGGTCAACATATGGATGAACACATGTTGAAGGAGAGAGAGAGAGAGAGTTAGCATGTAGAGTTTATCTTCTTAATGTTGTTGTCTTGTGTGTAAAAGAAAAGACTATTTCTACCCTTTCTTTTATACTAAATTGGATCGTGGAGATGCACTCTTAATTCAAATCAATGGTTGTGATTTTTTGTTGCAAAAGATTACGACAATAATTAATTTAATTTAAAAGAAAATAAATATGTTGTAAATAATCTTAACATATTTAGTTTCAGTAAATCCATAATATCCCAAATGAAATAGGACTAGATAGCCTCCTTCCACGTAAGGAGAAAGGAGATAGCCTCCTTCCCCTTAAATATGGTGGGTGGCCACCTTGATTGGAGAGAGAAAATTTCTCCAATCCTAATGTAATATTATTACATTAAGTAATTTCATTGAATCTTTTGTCAACAAAATATCACCAAATAATTATGCAATTTATTTCTGATAATTGCAAACAAAAACCATTGACAATTATGATTCAAATTCAACTACCCAATAAAATGTAGATTACATTTACAATTGATTGTGTATTGTGAATCCAATCCACACAAATATTTAATAGGTAAATCTTTTTTACAATTAACTCTCAAATATATTATAAATCACATTTATAATATTTATGATTATTGTCGATAGTAATATTCACATTAGTCACATTTCATAATTAAATCAGATTTAGTTATAATAAAGTCATATTTAGTTATCTTAGATAACTCTTCTCATATGTTCAAATAATATGAATCATATTCATATTATTCGAAATAATTAAATTACATTTAATTAACCATTTTCCTCAATGCCCAGATACATTCCATGTATAGTGACTTGGATATTGGGAACATATCTCAAATCTAGATCAAGGGGATCTCTTAGAGATGTTTGATTAAATCAATGTTGTAATTCTAATCTTCTCATTGCATCTGAATCACATTTAGATCAATGTCTAGCATTTGGAATAAGATTAGATTACTTCTCTATTGAGAGGAGTCACTAAAATCCAAACCTATTTCATCACTCTGTCAGAATGGAAGCGTCACATTTATACAATTGTTAACGATCACATCACTCTCGAGTATTCCTATTACCTTTACATCCTGCATACTGGAAGACCTAGAATAAACACAAATTTTAGATCTTATTTAGACTGTCTTCTTCAGGGTATTATGATGAAGTAACTCATTTAATTATTGAGAGTTCGTATCGATCATATACTTTCCAAAAGCATATATCATACTATCAATCATATACTTTCCAAAAATATATATAATACCTTCAAATTTAGTCAATCTTCCAAAGCGAGACGATCGTGTACGGAATTTGATTGCAATATATCATGAATAAGCTTATGTCTTCTGTTTCTGTAATGAACTTGTAAGATCCTTTTGAGAGATCGTATTACTCATATGCCCTTGTATGCACACCAACTCGCCAATGTATAGACCTTGATTAGATCATCAACCTATCGATCTGCCAAATGTACATACTCAAACTTATAGTATCACATATGTCTTCGATCCGAGGATGCGTTCCTATATCGTGATAGTATACTACATAGGTCTTGGTTATATTGATCTTGTTAAGTCAACTCTTTGACCCAACTTATCAAACAACTCTGAATCTCTATTCATATGCAGAGGACCTGTATCAAGAGATAGGTCAGATATTAGCCTCTAGAGAAGAGTTGGCATCTTCTTCTCTTGCTAGAGATCCTTTCTTAACAATCATTTTAACGATGCTTGATGAGTCCTCAATCTAAATCTTTAGATATGATCCAAGCACCAGCCTCTATAATTAAATATTTTAATCAACAGCTATATGATCGTTAAGATGACCATGGTACATAACCATAATTGCACGAAGAGACCTACAATGCAAATTAGTTATTCTTCACTTCATATCAGGCAATGATTTACAATAACATTTCTTGCGTAATTGCTCATCGTGGGTTCGCACGTGCAACATACAAACTGCTAATTCAGATAACGATTAACCCATAGGTGAAAGATAAAGCAATGTAAGATGGAGTGAGCTAAAATTTATTATAACCTAGATAAAATATGTATAGGTTTTTATATTTCTATTGCTAGAGACTCTCAAAAATTAAAAATAAAATATTTTTTATATTTTTCTTTGTTATTTTTGAATTTTGGGTAGTTTTGTCTAACTTTTAGGTTTTTTTAATTAAAATACTCCAAAAAATGGTGTTAATATAGGATAAATTGTTTTGAGATTTAAAATATAGAACAAGCTCAAATTTTCTCAGAAAATTTTCAAGTTAAAGGTGCTTGATTGGTGAATCTCAATTTTATCACCTATATTCTTTCATTTTGGCCTTTAAACCCTTGCTAAATGCAAGTAAAAATTTATTTTTGATAAAAGAATACATATTATTATTGTATAATTATTATATAAAAGACTGCAATTAGAACCAAAATAAAAGAATATAGAATAGAAAAGAAAATAAATGAAATACCAAAGGTATTGAATGACCCTAAACCCCGAGACCTAGGAATCATGATGACTGGGTCGACAAGGAATAAAGTAGGGGGAGGTAAGGGCCAACAAAGACTCAAAACCCTAATTTTCACTTCATCAATAAATAGGTTTTTGGGCTCATTTTTTTTATTATTTCCATACCTCAAAGTAATAAATTTTGAACATGAAAGTTAGATAAAAATTTCATCAATACGTCCATTTTAGGATCTATTTTATTATTTATTATTTATATATCAAATAAATAAACTTCATACATGGAATTTGTAGATAAAAATATGTAGAAAAATACAAAATTTATTTCATACAAAAATAATGCATATTGTACTTTTTACATTCAGAATAAAAATAAAAAATCCCAACTTCACAGACCCGTATCTTCTCGATATGAAATCAAAATTCATCAAAATCACTTTAATTGTATATGACTTTTAAGTAGTTATTAAATGAAGGTGGTTTCATTCAATTTGGAGTTAAGATTCAAAAGTTATCTTTTTGACCCTATTGTACATTATACTTGAATGAAATATTTATTTTATCTATTCTTTATATTCTTCAATATTTTATATTTTTATAATTTTATAGATATTTTTTGAAACATATGCACGTAATTAAAATAATGTATAACTATTAAAAATACACTAAAATAATAAGGGTATAAAAATACGTAGATGAAGTGTATATATATACACATACATAATAAATAGCTATAATTAATTAAGCATACATATAATATCAGAAAAATCAAATAAAAATATATTTATGTTTCTTTAATTAAGTTACAAACATATAAATTATGAATATACAATAATAAAATGCAAAATGGTAAATATTTTTATAATAAAAATATTAAATTAAGCTATAATTAATTATGAATATACATACTTTATAGGTAAGTATACTTATATCTTCACTTGTAAAAAGTAAACCACAATAAAGTAATTTGTAAAAATAAATAAAAATCACCATAAAATGCTACACAAAATAATAAATATTTTTTAATTTGACTAAAAGTAATAGAATAGGTTAATATTTTTTGATTTAATATGGTATTTCCAGCCTGTTTTGTCATTTTCCTGCCCTATGTGGACCAATAGGGGCACTGTCAGAGTTAACCTCAGTCAACTCTTCGCTCCCCCCATGATTGTGATGGGCAGTCCTGGATCGCCATTTTCCTCGATTTATGCAACTCGATTCTTTCATTATTTTTGCTCGAATCCTTCTTTACTTTTGACCCTCGATCCTTGCACTTTCACGTGCTCTTGATTTCTCGATCAATGGTCCTCTGAGTCATTCACACTCCTCGAGTCAACCTCAACCTGTATACAGTTTTGCCTCTGCCTTCCTTTAATTTTTTATCGTCTTCTACCCATCAAAAACTAAACCCTAATAGTGCTCGAAGGACCTAGTGACAAACATCTTGCCATGGGTTCAACGAGTCGATTTGGGCATGGATCGAGATGATCCAAGCTCCGTCGGATACCTCCACTGTGAGATCCTCTCCCAAGAAGGCAAGCTTTATTATCTTCGTGTTTTTATATTCCTATGACTATCATTAGATTATATTAGCTTTTATTTCCAGTTAAAATCGCTTTTTATTTCGTTAAAATAAAAAAATCATAGTCCACCGGAGCTGAGCTCCAACGAACCTCTTCATTGTATTTAAATTATGTTTGGACCCATCCTTCACCCCCACATTGCTTCCCATCGCTTCTTCTACGCCCGACGTGAACTCATCCATCTTGATCTGCCCCATATCTAGCAGACAATACTCCAACTCTGCTGCTCGCTGGAGTATCCTCCGCTACACTCCACCCTCATTCATTCCACCACCAAACCATGTCCAGACCTTCACCTTTGCATCCCCAAGCTGTCCATGAATATTTGAGCTCGTGAAGACCCTATCCAGGTAGAGTTTTGTCGAAGAACTAGCACCTGGAGCCCCCGACCTTCATCGGGCTCTAAGGACATCTAAG
Source organism: Ottelia alismoides (assembly GCA_037367405.1). NCBI lineage: Eukaryota > Viridiplantae > Streptophyta > Magnoliopsida > Alismatales > Hydrocharitaceae > Ottelia > Ottelia alismoides. Next base: position 550,907 of record JAZKJV010001985.1, read on the forward strand.
GTGGTCTTAGAGCCATATGAGCACACTAGCACGTCCGAGAGACCTTAAGGAACCTTTGGGTCCTTTTTGCAATACCGAAAATCATAAGAGGACGAAGATTTAGCAGATCAATGCTCGGAGGTCCCAGGGTTCTTCCATGTTCTTCCAAGCTTTCTCTCTACCTTCCGATTAAGAGGAATACTCCATGTCTACAACTGTCATCAGAGGTGGTCTGATCTTTACCGCACATCAATGAAACAGAATCATGCTACAAGAGTTGACATGTGGATAAGTGATGAACCCCAACCGTCTGATCGCCTAGCGATGGTATTTTTCTCATTGAATCGCCCCATTTTTGTAGTTTCTTTTTAATATTTAAACTTTCATCTATAATGTAAAAAGTTTTGGTTATTTTGCATTTAACCCCATGTACTCTTCATAATTGCATTTACGTCCAGTCCACATCACCTCACGTCCATGTATAAGTGAGGGGTCTGAGCATTTTGCACCTAAACCCCTCAAGTTCTTTGAATTCCTTTTTTTCGATGTTTTTGCAATATTTGCATAATATTTTGTGGAATATTTGTGAAAAAACCGCTGAACTATGTTTTAATTACAAAAATACCCCTACCGGTATATATTATTAGGAATAGTAGGAAATTTGTGTTTTTAGCCCAAACCTTTTTAAGATGTTCAAAAATAGTGCCAAAGATTTTAATATTTAAAAAAAGACCCCTGCAAGGTTTCATTTTCTTTTTGTTGATTTTATTTTTGTTAAAAATAACTCCAGTGCCCTAAAAATTGTAGAAAATTTGGAAAATACCTTATATATTACTCTGACATAAATATTTTTATAAAGGAATTTTACCATATATTTCTATTTATTAAAAATAAAAAATTGAGTTATTCTGTCTAACTATGAAAAATAAAAAATTTATATAGATGTTTTGAAAAATTCTAGAAAAAATATTAGTTATTTATTATTGTATTTGTACCTAAAAATAAAAAATACCTAAAAATAACAAAAGAAAAAACACTAAAATATAAAAAGCTCCAAAATATTTATAGAATTTATAAAAAATGTTATAACAAATCAAAAAATATTTGTTTTTGCCTTCTAATTTTTGTTTATTATATTTACTATATATTAAAAATAGTTTTGGAAAATTTTAGGACTTCTAGTATGTTTTTAAATTCAAAAATAATTCAGCCTACTAACATAAGTCAAGGTTTTGAATTTTTTATTCAATTAAAAATACAAAACATTTAGTAAAAAATGTGAGAAAATTATAAAAGAATGAAAGTTATAAAAGAATCAAAGACATAAACATTTGATTTTATCATTTTTTTTAGTATTAATGGTTATATCTATTACTATAAAATCCCTATTATACATATGTACCTATATTATTATCTATCATTATTATAATCAACAGAAAAATATCAAAAATATTTTTTGAAAAACTTAAAAATATAACAGTCTGTTCCATGGGGTAATTTCTAATTTTATCTCCTTTTTACATTTTTAGTATCTATATTATTTATATTACGTACTAATATTTCTTATATTATAACTAATTATAAAGAAAAAGGAAAATTAGAAGTTAAAAATTATAAAATATAAAATGAAATATAAAAATTATAAAATTAAAAAATATTGCAGAACATCTAAAAATAAAAAATTAAAAAAATAGTTAAAAACCCACTAAAATTCATAAATCTACACAACCCAAAAACAATTATTGTTTTTTTGCCGATTTTTGTTGTCTAGCCCCTATTCTCCCTGTGTTCAACATCCTATACGTACTTCCACTATCCATCTATAGATAAGGTTATTATAAATTTTGACCCTTGATTTTGATTGTTTGTGAAATTGCTTGTGTGGGTTAGTTGTTAAATTTCTCGACTTTTATGAGCGGCCGCTTCAGCGAGAGTGTAATCCTCGCCTTGTGTAGGATACATTAGACCCACGCAGAAGTTGAGTCTTCATCGACCCTAAGATGAGGCCGATTGCTTGTCGAGGAGATGGGACGATGCGACTCCGATGAAGGCGGCGAAGATGGAGTCCCATGGCTCAAATCTGTACAGGATTTGAGGTCAAAACAAAAGGGTTTTATGGAGCACCGTAGGGGCAAAGAGATGGAGGTCCCACTAGAAGCATACAGGCTCGGTGGGATTGAGCCTTGCCCGAGTCAGCCCGAGCCACCCACCTGGCCCGGGGCACCTGCATCATATGAAGCCTCCGCCCGAGCCTCCATGCACCTTACTGACGTGTGTTAGCTCAGATACCCTGTATTTCTCTAGATTGACAATCATGTCCCATGTGCGCGTGCCTCACGTGGTGTGCCGGGGCAATTTGCATGAGGACGACACAAGGTTTTAGATGTTGCACTTTGTTCCCCGTGCACATGGATAGTTACATGAGTTTTCATAATTGCAAAAATGTCCCTCAAGGGCCTCTTTGTGATGGTTTTTATATTTATTTCAATGTTTTTCTTGTGTTTATTCCTTTGAACTATTTTGCTTATATCTTGAGCATGTGAATTCCTTTTTGATGATTTCAATTTCATTGTGATGTTTTCTTAGTTTTCTAGGTAATGGCTTGCCTTAATTCATGCTCAGACACTCTAAAATAATATGAATTATTTAGATGTGCTTAATGTCATTTGCTCTATTATATAAATGCTATTGATTAAAATTAGATTTATTTTGATGAATTAATTGCTAATGAAATTGAATCTTTTTTATTACTACTTCTATTGATTATTTAGGGTTATTTTAGTGTACTCAATTTTGGTTTGCATTGCATTGCATTATGTTGCATTGTATTCACTTTATTGAACTTGAATATAATCCATTAAAGTTGCATCATGTTCATGATGTTCATGCATTGAATTGTATTATGTTCCATTTGTGCATGCTTGACCTAAATGGATAAATTATCACTTAGGGTAGGTATTAGGATCTGATAAATCAATTAGATAGCCTATGTCCATGAGTTCAGCCCTGGGCTTCCCAAGATACTATAATTTAATTAAACTGAGCACCCCCTCACGGAGATATTAATGCTCGGTTTTTGATGTGATGTATATCTGGACATTGAAGAACACATGAAACACAATAGTTAATTTTGTCGAATTATTGTAGTTCGATAGTCAAGCGATCAATAAAAAATCTCTAATTAATGAATTAATCGATTAATGCGAGCGATGAATTTATATTTTACATGGGCAATCCCAAGGTCAAACTCAGGGTGGCCAATGTCTCCTTAGGTAAATTATTAGGAGATCTAGAAGCTAGATTTTCAAGGAAGCAATTTTTGGTATTTTTTATGCAAATAATAAATGCAATGCTATTTTGGAAAAGTTTATGGGCAAAACTACAAATTTCGATCAAATGAAGTCCAAACCCAATGAAACTGAACTAAAAAGTGTATGAATACAAAATTAAGCTACTGTATTTTTTTTGGAATTTTCGGATGCAGCTCGAAGCGTACTACAATAATGGGTTGAGACCCAATGAATCTCACCATGGGGATTGGTTGTCATCGCTCAATCAAGACGTAATCGTGTTGTCACCATGAGGAGATAATGATTGGTTCCCTCTTCTCTATAAGAACAACAACTATTTGAAGATGGTTGCGGGTTGTGCGTGAGACGCGGGGAAGGAGGGTGCAAGCAGTTACCTGGCCGGGTCACGCAAAGGAGATGGCGAGCGGGGTCGATGTGGGGAAGAGAGTGAGAGGGGTGGTTGCAGTGTGGAGTCGTGAGCACGTTGGAGCGCGGAGGTTGCTAGTAAGGGATCATGGGGAGGAGAGGCGCACACCGCAAGAGGTGAAAGGAAGGATAGGGGAGGCCACGTGGCATTTAGGGGAGCAACCACATGGTAGGAGAAAAAATAAATTAAAATTAAAGAAATAATAATAAATAATAATCAAATTAAATTAAAATAGAATTAATAAATAAATAAATATAAATTAATAATAATTAAAATAATAAATAGGTAAATAATAAAATAATAAAAGAAGATAAATAAATAAAATAAATAATAACTAAAATAAAAAATAAGATAAAAAATAAAAACAATAAATAAGTAAATAGATAAAAATATATTAATAAAAATAATAAATAAAAAATAAATAAAATCAAATAAATCAAATCAAATCAAATTATGAAAATAAAATAAAATGGGGTGACACGTGACAGCTCCATGAGCTCCCACATGTCGCTCACCAAAAAATCACAAATTAAATATAAAGAAAAATAAAGACGAAATAAAAGGGGTCAAATTAAAACATGGTTAGCATGAAAGTTACTTGTCCCAACAAGATCTACAACTTTAATGAAGGACCCAAATCCAAAATAAACAATTTGTACGAAAAGTATTTTTGGGTGGCATCTTAAATGTATAAAATACCACATTTTGTGTTTGTCATTTTTTGTTATTTTTAAATTAGATAAAAATAATATATATATATATGTATATATATTATATGAAATAAATATTTATGACATAATCTATTTTTTGGATTTTTTATAATTTAAGAAAAAAAGATGTGAGACATAGTGGGGCCCAAAACTCAAGTTTCACATACGAACTTCGATTCTTTTGAACTTAGTCTTGTTTTGAAGGTAATTGAACGTACATTAATTCAAAAGTGAGTAGGGCTCCATAGGAAGTGTATGAGAGAGATATTCATGTTTTAAGGCTCTTAGTCTCAAACTAGGATTAGGATTTTATTGGTCTACTTTACAAGTAAGTATTTTTTTTGATATTTTTCATTTATTAATGTTAGTAATATATCACTATAGAGTTGATTTATTCAATTCTGAATCAGTGAAAAATAGATAGAAATAGTGAAATATGGTGAATATACAAGTGATATTTACAAGTGAATTTGGCTTCTTATTTAATGCAAATATGCATGCTAAATGCAGATATTAATTATAAATGAATGAATGAGAATAATGCAAAATAAATGAAGAAATGCAACTAATTACTAAGGAACGAAGCTCTATTTTTGACTTTTCGAGTGTTAAATCACAGATTCCTCAAACCCCTATACTTAAACCTTGCTCTTCCTCAAGCAACTAAAAATAAATGCAAAAGTGAAATGATTTTGGGTTCCTTGCAAAGGTCATGAAAAAAAAGGTGAAAATGGAGTTTGACTCAACCTTAGGATTAACAATGTGGTGAAACCTTATTGGGAATTGAATTTAAGACCTAACAGTTATTACGTTCCACTAGTCTCTATTCAGGTCACCCAAACAGTCAGGTCAAACATGTCCTCATACATAAATTTTGTTGACTATGAATCTTACTTGTACTGTGTAAGTGAAATATAGCTCTCCATATCAGAAATAGCAAAGAAACAACCTCCTCTAACAACGTAGCCCTAATTCCCCAGTCTAGCAACTCTTTCCTCGAGGAGTGGGGTATTCCCATGTAAGTTCAAGTGTAACTGACTAAAGAGGATGGGGTAGAGAAGAGAATGGATTGTAGCTAGTGTAGCCACATATCCTTGGAGCTTTACCAGTGTAGCCCAGTCTCTAGGTGTAGGCTTCCTTGGTTTGAGACTTTGAAGCATATGCCTTTCTTATTCATATTTTTCTTCTCCGACGGAATTTTTTTTACTTATTGCCCATCTAACTTTTTTCGAGTTTTTTTTGAATATATACAAAAGTTTAGCTTTTACATAAGGAGTTTTTCTTCTTGAGCCAATAGACTATCCCTCTTTTGAATCTAATTGCAACCCACAACATCTCGTCATTAGACGTCGACGCCACTAGAATAGGTTGAGATGCACTACCCTCCCTAGAGGCGGACGGATGTTTCCACCCATGTGCTACTCCAAGCAAAAGTATTCTACCTCCTCATCACTTCATCAATGAAGAGCTACATGCATGGTGCTTGTCCAAGTTTGGTCATTGTCTAAAAGAATTGTGCATGTGTATGTAATGTTCTCCTTAAACAAATTAAGATGACATGTGAACATAGTCTTGTGGACTCAATGAATTAAGTCACTCGATCTGAAAAATCTTAACTACAGTTCCTATAAGGTTCCTTTGAAATTAAGTAAATTAAGGTCAAACCAAATCCATCCTCAACTTCTATTCATAACTTGGTTCAGAACCCACTATCTTTTCCACTTTGCATATGCAAGATTTGAAAATGAAATGTATATGGCATGCAATGTATATGAATGAAGTACAAAACTTTTTTTATGAATGCACAGATGATATGAAAGAGTAAATAAGAAGTCTCTTTTTTATTTATTTTTTTAGAGTTTTTTTATTTTCTAGTATACCTCCTATTTTACAACAAAATTTACAAAAGTGTTACTTACAAGAATTTTACAAAATTATACAAGTACTATACAAATTGTACAACTTATAAACAATATACATACTATACAAGTATACATGAATTTTTTTAAAAAAAGTTTTTTACCAATATTACCCATCCTACAATTATTGCATAATGTTTACAAAAATACACGAAAGTACGAGCTATGGGTAAAGTATATATGTGATATATACATGCCCCCCTATACTTAAAATGTGTTATGTCCTCAGAGTACAAGAAGCGAGGAAAAGACATAGCTCGTGCTAAGCATAGGAGAGTTAAAAAAAAAGAAGTTTGGAAGTCAACCCACCCCCTATACATAGGCTCTGGTCAACCTAAGTGTAGAAGAAGAGCAAAAACGGGGCAGTCAAGGTCAAGAGGAGAAATGGATGAATATATACATACAACGGGAATCAGTCCTTCCAGAGCTCCGTCGCGTGCAGCCTCCCTGCGAGCTGCAACTTGGTTGAGACCAAGACCCATCGGACCGCCTTCACGTGGCAATGGTGAAGAAAAGAAGAAAAGACTCGGGTCATTCTCCCCCTTATACTTAGAACTTGGTCATCCTAAGTGTAGCCATAAAATGAAATGATATGGATATGGGGTGAGTTATATGAATCACTGAGGGGAGGGAAATAAAAGAAAGAAAAAACTATACAAGGAGGAGTGAGAATATACAAGGATCAAGAAGGTTTGTGATGAACCTTCTTGCATGAGCGAGGAGGTGGGTAATATACACATGTGTCACTGTTAGAATCGACCTTAGAGGAATAATAGTGATGGGCAGGGAACGCATGATGAGGGTCGCCACACGGCTGCTTGCTCAAATAGGGCGTAAGAATAGCTAAACTGAGTTCTCTCATATTAATTACCTTATCCGGACCCGATGAGGACTCCTCAGAAAATTCCTTCTCTGTTATGTTCAAGGAAACTTTCTTAGTCGATTTTTTAAAATATGAAGCATTGTGAGGGAGAGGAGAGTGACACACATTGAGGGGTTAGGGGGAACGCCTCGAGGAATAAATTGTCAACTTCCTCTCACAGGATAACTTACTTACTAGAGGATGGAGAAACCATGTTTTTGGGTGAGGTCAATTTAGTCCTTGTTGTCTGCTTTGTTGAAGGTCTGGGATGTGGTGCGGTGCTGACCGTGGGTTCCTCATCATATGAGTCACCATATAGAATGTAATATTCCGGAAGGGTCATCACACGTCTCTAATATGTGCTAGTGATCACGGTTGGCTTGGCATTAGTAGTGATGCAAGCAGCGAGAGTGATGGATGTGTGGGGAGTCTCTGATCCAATGGTCAGCTTGACAATCAGTATCTCAGGAGTAGTATATAGGGGACTCATCTACCTCTCAATGGTCACTATTGACATCGGCTTTCTGGGTTATGTTAGAGTATCTTGTGTCAAAGAATGGGTGAGGTCGGAGTGTTCCCAATGCTGTAAAATTGAACTTCCGAGTCTCATAATCTATAGTCGCCTTAGCCAAGGCTAAGAACGGCTTCTCGAGAATAATCGGAGACTAGGTAAATTCTCCTCGATGCTCAATGTCAATGATTGTGAAGTCTACCTAGAGCATAGCACCTTGAAAAGTAATGATGACTAAAATGGTTCCTCTTGATCATTTTATAGATCGATCGACCAGTTGAAAGATCATTCTCGACTTTCTGATTGACCTAAGTTTGAGCTTGTCAAACACAGAGGACGAAAGGACATTTATCGATAAGTCATCATCGATTCTAGCATGGAGTGTCTTTGATTTCACATTTAACCCTAGGCAATCGCTTCACTCTACGGCTCATAGTCTTTCTCCCTATCATTATGGAGGACGTCATAGACACTAGATGTTTCTCCATCCTTGTCCTCTTGTTGCCCGACCTCTTAGGAATCAATTTACTTCTCATAAATCATTTGAGGTCGGGGAAGTAATCTATGGCCTTTGTTAATGGAAGATTAAAAATTAATTCCTCATCAAGTGCTTCCTTCATGGCAGGATCAATATTTTTAAGTCTTTTCAATTTTTTTGAGTTTTTTCGATTTTCAAATTTATTGGCCTTTTTGGTATTTAAATTTTTTTTGATAGGAGAAGGAGTGGGATAATGTGTAGACTCGGGGGCAAGTGGTTAGTAGAAGAGGTAGGAAGAATGGACTCAAGGTATACAAAGTGTGTGTGTGTTTCCTTGTGTCCTCTAGATTATTTTCAATATTAAATCCACTTGTTTCAATCTCTAATTCGATACCAGAGCTGGAATAAATTGGAATTAGTCTATCGATGATATTTCTAAATTTATCAATAATTAATTCATAACTCTTTACAATCCAAGAAATGTTATCCTCCAAAGATTCCTCATAACAAATCATGGAAGCAGTTCGTTTACTTGGAGGATGTTTTGAGATCTTGAAGTCTCATACTCAACATACCTAGACTCTATCATGTAATGTTGGGTCGAGTATGTACAATCTAAATGGCATATATTGGTCAAAGCCATGAATAATGGAGTCAATGAATGGGGGTCTTCTAAGTCTGTCTCATGAGCACAAGCCTGTGCATGTGTATGCTATCCAAATGTGTGATATGCTGGCTGGTGAATGTGTGCTTGATTACTAAGGTAAATCATGTCAGGAAGATCATATGGTACATGCCTCTCCATTCGATTTATTCGGTCGACCATGTTATACCCTAAGGTTAAGTTAGGATGTGTATATGTCAATTGTTGTCTAGTCCCAACTTGATGCAAGAAAGAGGTATTTGGGGGTAAATTATTCTGTCATTTCTCTGTCTCAATGATATCTTACTCTTCCAATGATAACTTGATTCCAACAAGCGTCCGACTATAAGGTGAATCAACCCTGGGTGGAATTGGATCCGAGGTGTAAGAAGTGGTGTAAGTGAGAAATGCGAAGAAGTGGGGAAGTCAGTCAAAGGCCTGACTTTATAATCGGGTCTTGGTGGAACCGACCACGGGTAAGGTTTTCCTATGGATGGTGGAGTATACATGGAAGAAGGAGAAGGAGAAAATGATTGGTACATGGTCGAAGAGGAGTGACCACAGAGGTTAGGGTATGGAGACCAATATCCCGACATCTTCGAGAGATGAACGTATGTGGATGACGGTCGAAAACATACAATTGCATAGAAGGATACACACATGGACAGACACAAAACAAATGCAAGAGCAAACCCTAGTTTCACAAACTCAACACAATTGTGGTCGCAAAGGTCCGACTGTTTATCTTTTCGGGATTAGTTATGTGGCAAACAAGAAATATGTTTATTTTCACACGATTTAGATGAGGGTTTGGGGCACTATCCTAGGGATGCGTCCTCACCTCTTAACAATCAATATATACTTAATACAATGATGGGGTTGCACACCCGCAAACGAGGGTTAATTTCCATCAATTTTTTGTCCAATTCAATTAGCAGTCCCTATTATAGAGATTAGTTGTCACTATAATTAATCAACACAAGCAATCTTGTCTACCGTTCAGTCCAACTTCCTTTATCCTAGATTAGAAAATCTGAGAGTGGGAATTGGAAAAAGCAGATGCAATCGAGAAAATGATGATGAATGCTTCAGTAAGAATACTTACAGTGTCTCCAACTCCTTACAATGCAAGATGCACAACTGAATTGAAAATTTTATACTATATGGGATGTAAAAGATGAAATCGCACCTAGAAGAAACTTCTATTAGTTGGAAAAAAGTGAATTGAATTTTACTAAAAAGAACGTTCTATGTGCGCATTAATAAATGTGAATGTGTGGTCCTAGATTTTACGAGCACAAGCATATGAAAACCTATAAAAAACTCTAAGAGTCGTGTATGTAGGTCTAACTTACAAGCCACTCAAGTCGAGCCTCACCCTCAACTGAGAGTGAAACAGGTCCCGACACACCACAAAATAATGTCCAATGCCCAATTACACACACGAGATCCCAAATAGAATATGCAGAAAATGTGTAATTATTACAAATTAATTAAAAAAGTGTAGAAAATAAAATTCCATGGACTCTACATGCTTTCACGACTCGACTCGATCTTAATTTTATGCTTCCTTCAGTCAGCTTAATTCCCAAAAAAGCCAACCTCCAATGCTCAGGTGTTGGTCGACCACCTAAGCGGCTGCCCTATCACTCGGCTCCCTCACCAAAAAAATAAGTTGGTAGTTAGAGAGATAGACACAAAATAAAATAAAATAAAGCAAACAAAATAAAATAAGAGAGGAAAATGCGAGAAAATAAATAGATTAATAATTACAAGAAAATCCGGGGTCAGACTACATGGGAGCGGAAAAGCTAAAAACTAAATTTTCTAAAAATCAACCTAAGTCATGCCTCCTTCGCAACAACACCATTTGAAGAACCTGTGCAAAGCCCTAGTTAATTTTGTCGAATTATTGTAGTCAGGCAATTAACAGATCAATAAAAAAATGTTAGTTAAAGAATTAATCGATTAATGCAAGCGATTAATTTATATTTTACTTGGCAAGCCCAAGGTCGAATGCAGGGAGGCCATTGTATCCTTAGGTTAATTATTAGGCGATCTAGAAGCTAGATTTTCAACGAAGCATTTTTTGGTATATTTTTATGCAATTAATAAATGCAATGCAATTTTGGCAAAGTTCATGGGCAAAACTATAAATGTAAAAAAATGAACTCTGAACCCAATGAAACATAACCATAATGTGTTTGAATACAAAATTAAGCTACTACAATTTTTTTTGGAATTTTCAGATGTAATATGAATTGATTATGAAGTAAATATGAATGTAGGGTGATTTTAAGCACCTTTGGTTTTGACACTTTGGTTTCTTAGAACCAGAAGCTATTGAGCTTTTAAAGAGGATCCAAAAAGTGATGAACAATAATGTGATGGGCCCTAGGTCTATGGATGTAGTGTTTAAAAGGATTGGCTTTACAATTCAAAAAGGACTAGTGGCGCAGATTATTGCCCGCTTGCCTCATGTTTCGATGTAAACTTTTCTTGAAATTTTATGATTATACTTTGAGTAAATTAATTTTAATAAATATCAAACACTAATATTTCCAGAGATTAAATTATCCTAGATAGGTCTATACAAGGGGTATCTAGGATAACTTTTAATTCCTTAAAATAATAAATGTGAATTAACTAAAAATCAATTACTCAAATCATTGATTATTTTATTACTTCCTCAATATGTGTGCAAACAAGATGATTTTTGGGCACAGTGTAAAACAACCTAAAATTTATCTATGGTAAAATTTTGGTGATTTTTGGAGCTATGATTAATTTAGTGTCAACTAAAGAGCATGCAGTAGGCAAATATGTAGTCTTCCTCTGAAAAAATCATATTAAATAAACTATGTCTCACGAAAATAAACCAAACATCCACAAGATAGAACATAAGTGGTTCTATAATGCATAATTTTTAGAAGAAAAATCTGATGCGAAAATGATGTTCAAATAAATATGCAAACAAAAGGGTCTACATGCAATATGATTAAAATAAAAATGAAATAAAAATGCGAAAAGATGCAATTACCATGACCCTAGGAGGTCTTTATGAAATTTTCCTAGGAGGTCACATGTGCCTCATGTGCCTCCTGAAAGGTTGTACTTCTGCATGAAAGCTTGGAAATGAAGGGGGCATCTGTGCAATTTTGCAAAGAGGCCATTTGTCGTGCACTTGCTCTACTGGAGAGGGACATCCCTATGAATGCAGAGGAAGGCAGGGCCACGCCTTGCAAATTACTCACCCTCACATATAGCGTACGTTCATGAGGGACAGGGGAGAACATGCATGAAGATCGAGGCTAGGCCGCTCGAGGTCGGGTCAGCTGGTAGCTCCGTGGGGGAGGGTGGATCTAGTGGAGGTGAGTGGGTAGAGGTTTCGGCCTTGGCGAAGGCAGTCGGTGCAGACGAAAGCTAGGACTCCGCCACGATCGAGCTTTGAAGATGCATGTGGAGCTATTGTTCAAGGCCTCTCTACGGTCATCGGTGGTGCAAAGTGGAGTGGGGGCTACTCTGCTAGAGGATGGCATTCTTATGACGTGAGGCGGAGGAGACACTCGGCGGTGAGGGTTACGCGAAGACAATGTAGGCGTAGTTCTTTGCGACGAAGCGGTCATGGAAAAGGAGTTGTAGTCGATGTAGAGCCTCGGGCTGATGAGATGGTAGAAGGAGGCAGAGTGGTCTATGACAATCGAGGAAGAAAAAGGAAAAACATAGGAAGGAAATAATAAGAGAACGAAGTAGAGGAAACGGGAAGAAGGGAGGTTCCTCACCTGAGGTGTGGGGGAATTAAGATCGATCCCGGTCGTGGCTTCAAAAGCTGCAGGGAAGATGCATCTTGAAGCTTTGCAACAGAACTTGTAGCCAACTGTAATAGTGGGTTGAAACACACTTGATCTTGCTGTGGGGATCTGTTGTCGTTGCTCGATGGAGAACGGCCTCGCGTTGTCATCAGGAGAGAAGCCAATGGCAGATGGTCTCTTCTCTAGGAGAACGACGGATGCGCGACACAGGTGGTGATCGATGAGTATTTGAAGGTGGTTGCGGGTTGGGCGCGAGACACGGGAATTGAAGGTGTAAGCGATTACTTGGTCGGGTCATACAAAGGAGATGGGGAGCGGGGTTGACATAGGAAAGAGAGTGAGAGGGGCGGCTGTAGTGCGAAGTCGTGGGTACGTAGGTGGAGCTCGGAGGTTGCTAGTATGGGATCTTGGGGAGGAGAGGTGTACGACACAGGAGGTGGAAGGAAGGAGAGGGGGAGGCCACACAGAGCGTGGGGGCGTGGCCATGTGCTAGAAAAAATAAATTAAAGTTTAATAAAATTAAAGAATAATAATAATTAGTTAATTAAACAAATTAAAATAGAAGTAATAAATAAATATAAAATAATAATGAAAACAATTAAATAATAAATTGGTAACATAAATAATAAAAAGAAACGAAAATAAATAAATAAGATATAAATAAAAAATTTATATATAATAATTAAATATAAAGAAAATAAATAAATAAGATAAAAATAAAAATAATAAGTAAGTAAATAAATGTATAATACTTAAAATAATAAATAAAAATAAAAATACATAAAATTAAATTACGAAAATAAAATAAAATGGGGTGACACGTGGCAGCTCCAATTGTTGCCACGTATCGCTCCAAAAATATCACAAATTGAATATAATAAAAAAATAAAAAAAGAAATAACAAAATGGGTCAACTTAAAGTGGACAACATAAAAGTTGCTCATCCGGACGAGATCTGCAACTTTCATGATGGACCCAAAAACAAAATAAACCATCTTTATAAAAATAGGTATAAAACACCACATTTTTATGTTAGTCTTTTTTTTGTCATTTCTAAATAAGATAAAAATAAAAAATAGTTAAATTATGAAATAAATATTCACTATGTAAATTTTTTTGGAATTTTATAATTTAAGAAAATAAAAAGATAAAATAAATGGAATACATGGTCATATGTACACTATACAACGATGGGCCCAAAACCCAAATTTCACATATCAACTATGATTCTTTTGAATTTGGTTTTGTTTTGAAGGTAATTGAAGGTACATTTATTCAAAAGTTGATAGGTGTCCATACAAGACAATATGAGAGAGATATTTATGTTTTAAGGCTCTTAGTCTCATACTAGGTTTAGGGTTTTAGTGGCCAATTTTACAAGTTAGTATTTTTTGATATTTTTTATTTTTTTAATGTTAGTAATATATAAACTATAGAGTTGATTTTATTCAATTCTGAGTTAGCAAAAATTAGATAAAAATAGTTAAAATTGGTGAATATACAGGTGATATTTACAAGTTAATTTGGCTTCTTATTTTATGCAAATATGCCTGCTAAAATGCAGATATTAATTATAAATGCTTGAATAAGAATAATGAAAAATAAATGGAGAAATGCAATTAAATGCTCAGGAATGAAGCTCTATTTTCTACTTTTAGAGTGATGAATCATAGATTCATCAACCATACTACAACTTGACTACATTAACTTATCCAAATAGTAGTTTATCAGTGCTTGCATATCGAAGTTCTCACAAGGACCCCACGAGTCCATTCATGAAGCATGGGAGAGATTGAAGGACTTGCAAGAGAAATGCCCCCACCTTTATAATTCTAGGACGAACCTAGTCCAACACTTCTTTGGGGGTTTGAACCAAGAAAGTCAAAGATTGATCAATGTCACATGTGGTGGTGACTCTCATTTCAACAAAGATGAAGACGTGGTATGGTAGATATTTGAAGAAATGGTCAAAGGAGAGGCCGTGTTATCTTCATCTCGTGCATATCAAAAGCAGCCACAGATCCACCACAAGATCGTCAACATGGCGGCATCACATAAAGAGGGTGTGGATATCGAAAGTGGATATCATAGAGAAATGATCACAAGACCTGGAGAAATTATCTAATATCGAATAAAGAACTAAGAATTTGGACAAACTCGACCAGATTACCAATCAATTTGAGATCTTAGTGAGCATCATTAATTCATCTCAGTTTGTAGACCCATGAGCTACGAGTTCTACCAAGATGAAGGAGCAACCACAACAGCAGAGTCCCAGGCAACCTCATCAATTCAGCATGTATATTACGTATAAGCCCCTAATCATGCACCATCACAGCATCTGCCGCAACAGATGGTTTTCTACCATCTCGAGCCCTAGCCATAATATGTCGAGCTGTTTTTCCCACCTCCACCACAAATTCAGGAGTTGAACGACATATGGAACAGTGATGCACAACTGACCAATCCTAGCAGACATCAGGAGGATCAGTCCTCTACCATTTGATCATAACACCAATCTCAAGGTGGGAAATTTGTTCGGTCTCAGACTCCATAACATCAGTCTCCAGCACAAGCACACACTTGAAAGTCATATCTACAATATCTACAACCATTGTATCGCCAGCAACAACAGTATCATCATTACCTGGTTGCTTCATACTAGGCCCAATATTCTCCTCCTCAACACAATAAACAACATCCTCCTTACTATTTTTCATTGAGTTATCATCGTAGCTTCTGCAACACTATCAATCTTAGCGTGGTCAGCACGTAGAACCCTTAGAGGGTGCACCAGTCAACCCGACCCTTGGTTGTTTATCTCGTCAGGCGAAGAGCCTATCAAAGATGAGCCAGAAGCTCGACGACCTCAATGCCACCAAGACAAATATCCGAGTGTAGGTTAAGGCGAACCCCAACAATTTCATGTGCAAAGAGCATGTTGGTAGTGATGTGTCCTCCAACCTCAAAGATCTGGTATAGATGATTCTTTTATGTTATCTAATGTTGTGACTCTCAAGGGCAGTAGGACCTTGCAACCGTCTGCAGCTACCAAGGGGAATAATAAAGTTTCAACTAGTAAATCATCATCTTCTACATCAGGAGAACCAGTAGAAGGGTTAGGAGAAGAGTAAGGAGGAGGAGACATGACATATCACAAAAAAAAAACGAAAAGATCAAGAACATGAAAACCGCTAAAAACAGAATAATAGTAGAGGTCGAGCCGATCTAGCCAAGGAGAAAAACACATCATCAACCAATCATGTGCTCATTGATGAAGTCGAAGCTCCTATTTTTGTTTTTCTCCTGTTGTGAATGATTATATCCCTTCTAGTCATTCAACTGTATAAGATGATTCTGTTGTAAAGAAGAACAATGCTTTCAGTTCTGTAAATATTACTTTTCCAAATGGTTTGAAAATTCCAAAAAATCAGAAAATAGAAAATACATTATTTGATCCTGCAATTTTTGAGATACTTCATAATATCTTTTTTCGAATACTATTATTGAAAGCCATGGAATACATGTCTAGTGTTAAGAAAGGATTCAAAGAGGCATGTACATTAAAGCATCAGCCCCGTAAACAAAGAAAGACATCCTCATCATGACTAATTTTAGTGCGATCAGTGCTCTCTCATCTAAGAAGAAAGACAAGGGAGCACCCTTAATCAGATGTGAAATTTTTTATAAGATTTTTTAGCAAACTTTCCTTGATTTCAGTTCCTAAATTAATCTCATGCCCTCTTCATTGCCTAAAGATTTCTAGCAGGGTCCTCTTAAACCCACGCACATGATCCTTCAATTTACTTATCGTTCCATTAAGAGACCTAGAGGTTTACTGAAAGATGTTATCGTAATTGTGTAAGACATGAAATTGAAGGATATGGGAGGATCCTTAAGCGCATCACGGAAGGATGAGGATAGCATCGTATGCGATCGGGAGCGACTAGTCGTACTAGTAGCTCGATGCAGTGGAATTATAAAAAAATTAATGTAATGAAACCACATGATCCAAGAACATTTCTCTGATCATTTCATCTAAACCACAATAGGTATTAAGGTTACCTCTTAAAGCGTGGTTGCTATTAAGTCTCTAAACGAAGAGACCTCCTATCTCAAGTCCGATCCGACGGAGGAGACACTTGTGAGCACGTTGATGAAACGCGTGCTCCTCGTAATGCATGTTGATGATCCAAGAGGTGAATCTCCTGATCTTGTCACACGAGATCCGACATCTTCTTCACGAGCGAGGCGCACCGAAGGAGGCGGAGATCCACGAGCAAATACTCCGGCAGCATAATAACGATGCTGCAACAATGGCAACTCTCTTTATGGCTCCATGGTTGATGACCATGAGAGAGAGGGAGAGAGCATTGGGCGTGAAGAGAGAGACAGAGGGGAAGAAAGCATATGTAGTTATTGTAAACGTGTGTAACTCGAAGAGCAAGGGGTGCCTCTTCTTATATAGGGTTTTGGGAGTCCATGTATCTCAATCCATGGACAACACACAATCAATGGTTGAGATTGATTTGTGTTTCTTTCAATGGCCATGATGTTGTTGTAAAAACAAAAAGATAATTAATTTAATCTAAATTAACATACATTGATAAATCAATATAAATTCAATTCAATTCAAATCAACTGACTAGTCTTGGAGATAATGAGAAGATTGACCATATCCCCTAAATGGGGGGACATCTACTCCTTTGAGCTGGAATGGGTCTATCTCCACAAAATCTCATGAGATCTCATTGTCTCATGAGATCTTATTATCTCATGATATCTCCAAGATTTACAACAACATTTGTTGTAAATTATTTCACAAAAATAATTTATAATTATCTTGTGAACATTACAATCATGCCATTGGAAAAATGTGAATCACATTCATGTCCCAAAACAAAACGTAAATTATATTTTCAATTAATCATCAACTGTGAATCCAATTCTCATTAAAAATTAAATAACAAATGTAACTCACAATATGCTCTCTTTAATATATTATAAATCATATTTATAATATACCTGAATAATATGGATAATGCTATCCATATTATTCTTATCCATGATAAATAAATCACATTTAATCATCTTAGATCTCAATTCTCTTGTGCCCAAATAATAAGAATCACATTCATATTATTCACATCTTTGATAATTAAATCACATTTAATTATCTTAGATAACTCTCCATATATATGAATCAAATTCATATTATTCATGATAATTAAATCACATTTAATTATCCACTTTTCTCAATGCTCGGATACATATATCAACAATGAAATGATCCATGAACTCTTTCAAGGATAATGCGCTTTCTCTGTGGTTACTTGGAGATAAGGACATGGCTATTGTATTGTTCCACGTACATTGACTTGGATATTGAGATCACATCTCAAATCCATATCTTGCGGACCTCCCATAGATGCTTGATTAAATCAAGACCGCAAATCTAATCATCTCATTACATCTGAATCACATTCAGATCAATTTTCAACATTTGGACTAAGATCAGGTTACTTCTCTATGAAAGGAGTCGCTAAATCCAGACTTGTTTCATCACTCCCTCAGAATGTAAGTGTCATGGTCATACAATCGTTTATGATCACATCACCCTCAAGCATTCCTAATACCTATACATCCTACATAGTGGAAGACCCAGAATAAATCTGAAGTTTTAGATCTCTTTTTAGACTATCTCCTTCTGGATTTTATCATTAACGTTCTCATCAGATCATTAGGAGTCGATATCAATCATATACTTTCAAAAAGCATATATCATACCTTGGTGTTGACCATACTTTCCAAAAGCATATATCAACCTTACAAATTTAGTCAAACTTCCAAAGTGAGATGACCGTGCATAGAATTTGATTCTTCCCAATATATCCTGAGTGAGATCACATCTTCCTCTTCAGCAATGAACCTGTATGATCCCTTTGAGAGATTGTATTACTCATATGTCCTTGCATGCACACCAGCGCTTCGGTGTATAGACCCTTGTTAGGTCATCAATCTATTGGTCTGCCAAATGCACATAGTCAGACATATAGTAACACATCTATCTCTGGTCAGGGGATACATCCCTATATCACGACAACATACAACATAGCTCTTTGGTTATCTCGATATCGTTAAGACAACTCTTTGACCTAACTAATCTGACACCTCTGAATCTCTATTCCCATGCAGAGGACCTGCATCAAGAGGTCGGTCAAATATCAGCCAAGAAAGAAAGGATTGCCATCTCCTACTCAGGCTCGAGATCCTCTCTTAATAATCATTTGACGGTACTTGATGAGTCCTCAATCTAACTCTTTAGATATTCATCCAAGCACAAGCCTCTATGATTAAATAATTGAATCAACAACTATATGATCATTAAGATGGCCATGCTACAATACCCTCCCTAATTGTACTAAGGGACCTATTATGCAAATTAGTTATTCTTCAATTCAGATCAGGGAATGATATTTGCAATAGCATTTAATGCATAATGGCTCATCGTGGGCTCGCATGCCCAACAATCTCCCATTAGCCCAAAGAGGCATTAATTGAATAATCTTTAAACCCGCACTCATGTGATAATCATAGGATATTTAGAAAAATAGCGAGGTAAGTTGATCAATCACTCTGTTCCCGAGAGACTACGCCCCCAATAAGGCACTTTACTGGCTGAGTCACCTGGGAAGGGAAATTTCTACATGGGACAATCTGAAGTCCATATTATTGCGTAAATATATTCCTATATGGAGGACGAACATGATGAGGAGTCAGATGTCCAATTTCACGCAGCTTCCACATGAGTTTTCCATGAGTCATGGGATAGATTCAAAGACCTTACGGAGAGATGCCCGCATCATGAGATATCAATGAAGGTGCTAGTTCAAAATTATTTTGGAGGACTCCAGCCAGACATCCAGGGGCTAGTAAGTGCTGCATGTGGCGGAAACTATTTGAACAAGGATGTCGAGTCAGTCTGGGCCATCTTCGAAGGGATGGCTAAGAACTCTAGAGTCGTTGACTCTACTTGGTCATTTCAGAAAGCCCCTCAGCCACCACATCACCGAGAACATCATAAAGTGGCTAACATCTCAGAATCCGAATCCAACACCAACATGGGCTTTATTAGCGAGAAGTTAACGTTGGTGGATGTGATTCAAAAGAAAGTTCAGGACCTACAGCTGCTGCGAGAGTTGGATAAACTCTCATTCTACCTCAGCAGTTGAATGATCTTTCAAAGAAGGTTTCAGAGCTTCAGCTTTAGTACTAGCAAAGCCAATATTCTTCGACCACACAACCTACACGGAGGATCTTACCAATACACGCCAAGGAAGGAGAGAGGAGCAAGCCAAGGCCACCACACCGACCTGAGATGTCTTCACATGCCCAGACACTAAATCATATCATGGATATGCTGAGTACGCTCCAGATTGTGCATAAGACCGAGATGGAGCAGGTTAACCATCGTCTGGACGAGTTAACTGCACCGAAGACCACTCTTCCAGCGCAGCCTCAGATGAACTTGAACAACAAGAGGAGGCATCCAGATCAGGTAGACACTACAGGTATGATCTCTTTTCCTGAATTTTTATCTAACTTCATTTGTCTCAGGAGCGGTAGATCACCACGAGCACCTGCTGGAGTAGAGGAGAGGACATTAGAAGAGTAGGAGCAAATCCACGAGCAGCAAGATTCTGATGCTGAGGAGGAAAACCAACATAATGATGAGGACCACCTTGAAGATCCAAGAGAAGGGAGCGATGCAGATACAGCTGATATGGACACTGGTGAATCAGACAATGACATCACACCAGACCATGCATATACTCCCGAGAAAAACATATCTTCCCCTATTTTAGAGAGTTTTGTACATAATTTTGAAACTCTCGATGTACAAGCTGATTCCAATATCAATAAAAATTCTGATTTTCTGATTCATGACATTGTTCCTTTTCCCGATGACTTATTTGGAAAAGGAAAGAAAAATAACAAAAAGAATGTTGTGACTCCATATACCGAGCGTTTACTTAAAGATCACATCTTTTTGAAGATCCAGCTTCATGATGCCTTAGATCATTTTCCTACGCTTAAGAATCAATTGAAAAATCGATGCACCACGCGTAGGAAAAAGAGATCCCGTACAGAGAAACATGTTTTGGCTAAGGCTACATCTTGTGCTATTCAGAATAAGTTACCAAAGAAGAAGAAGGACTTAGGTGCACATTATGTCAGATGCGAGATCACAAATGTCGAATTCGATCGCACTCTCTTAGATAACGGTTCCTCGATCAATTTAATACCCTCTTCTTTACTCGATAAGCTGCTGTCAGGTCCGCTTTACAAATCCCGCGTGATCCTTAAGTTTGCTGATAGATCCGTAAAGAGACCTAAGGGTATATTAAGGAATGTTATCGTAACCGTGCAGGGTCTGCAATTCCAAGTGGACTTTACGGTCCTGGACATGGATTGCCCTACAAAGTTACACCTTACCCCAATCATTCTTGGGAGGCCTTTCTTAGAGACCGCAAAGGCTCTCTTCGATTACGATATAGGGAAGGTATCTTTTCGCACCAAGGGCGAGAAGGTACATATAGAGATGGCGAGAGAATCCAACACATCTAGTGATGCATCTTCTAATTTCTTGAGTTCTTTGTCCACCTGCGATTACATGGATGAGGTACGTCTTGACGACCTCGAAAGATATCAAGTAGAGACCCAAGAGTGCTTAACAGAGGACGGGTCTGAGACTATAGGGGGCGAGTCTTCAGAAGGTACATTATATTTTAGTCTGGATGATGAGAAGCAAAGGGATCAGACTTCTGAGGAGTTTATTGCAGATCTTTCAGATTCAAAGACTTTACACAATTCGTCCACTTTAGATGATCTAGATACCGAATTTCATTTAGCTAAGTTGTTTTACTCTGATCAATGTGAGGAAGAGCATAATAGCGAGTCAGATGATGTTTTGAACATCTTCTATAGTCTGAATCTAGAGCACATTAAAATGGTGGATAACCAAATCGCAGACAAATCCACAACCAATACAGATCCCAATACACATATGCATGAGGTTTCAACAGAGCCAGAATCTACCTTACCAGAATTAAAGACTTTGCCACCAAATATGAAATATGCCTTTCTTGCAGGTCCACATCGACAGTTTCCGGTCATTATCAGTTCATCTTTGACCGACGAACAAGAATCTCATTTAATGGAAGTTCTAGAAAGAAACCACAAGGCTATTGGGTGGAGTGTATCCGATCTCCACGGGATTAATCCTGCTTTGTGTTCGCATCATATATATCTCGATCATGACAGCAAACCCTCCAGAGAGTTTCAACGTAGGCTGAATCCGGTTTTACGAGAAGTTGTCAAGAAAGAGATTACGAAATGGTGCAATGCAGGCTTCATTTATCCCATCTCCAACTCTATCTGGTCACATAGAAAAGTCCTCAAGTTTGGCCAAAGAATCGAGTTGATAAACTAGTTTCCGAGGCACGATACTACCATTGGGAGGATCCGATATTTTTTCGTGAAGGATCGGATTGTGTTTACAAGTGTTGTATTCCTCAAGAGGAATATAATAGTGTCCTCACTTTGTGTCATTCTTTAGAGGCAGGGTACATCACTAGGGAAGAGGACAGCGCAGAAGGTACTTCAGAGTGGATTATGGTGGCCGACTCTTACTAGATATACATGCACATTTGTGAAGAGTTGCCCGGATTGTCAGAGAGCAGTAGGGACAGTCAGTGCTAAAGATGCAATGCCGATGCGACCCGTTATTATTTGCAAGATCTTTGACGCATGGGGCATAGATTTCATGGGACCGTTCCCTTCCAGCAGCGGCCTTGAGTACATTCTTCTCGTTGTACGTTATGTTAGTAGATGGGTGGAGGCTATACCCGCACGAACCGCAGATAGTAAGATAGTTTGCAAGTTCCTAAGGGAACACATTTTTTCACAGTTTGGGATCCCACATATTCTTATTTCATATGGGGGTAGCCATTTCATTAATAAGGAGGTCAAAAAGCTAGTGAAGCAATACTGCATTGATCACATAGTAGCTTCTCTTTACCACCCACAGACGAACGACATGGCTGAAGTTTCAAATAGGGAGGTGAAATCAATTCTCCAGAAACTAGTATGACCGGGTAGGAAGAACTGGTCACAGCTTCTAGATCAGGTTCTTTGGGCATATCGTATTGCATACAAAACTCCCTTAGGTACTTCACCATTTAGATTGGTTTATGGAAAGTCGTGCCATTTGCCTGTAGAGATCATGCACAAATCTGGATGGCCTATTCGAGAAATTTTACTGGATGCACAGAAACCAGGAGCCAAGAGAAAGATAGATCTGAATGCACTGGTAGAAATTCAAAATCAAGCATACGAGAACACTCTCATTTATAAGGACAAAGTGAAGAAATGGCATTACAGACATATTCAGCACAAGATCTTTGTTCCTGGGCAGATAGTTTGGTTGTTCAATGTGAGATTGAGAATTTTTCCTGGTAAATTAAAAAGCAAGTGGGAAGGACCTTATATAGTCAGAATGGTGCACACAATGGAAGTATAGCAATATCAGATGTGCCACTGGTGCAGAACCGTTCATGGTTAATGGGCAGATGCTGAAGCACTTCGTCGAGATTATTGATCATCTGGCCCATATTGAAGTGATCTAATTTGTACAGGATTCATGATCATTCTTTCACTTCATCTCATCTTGTACAAAGACTTTTGAGCCATTCGATTTTTGGAGATCCGCAACACTTGTATATTCTTCATAGACCACAATCGTCCCATTTTTTTGCTTGTCTTCTATGCTTAGAATACCAGATCCTAAGTATAGGGGGGAGCGATTGTTCGCTGATTAACGTTTTATATTTTGTTCCGATTCTTTTGTATATCCTTTCTTTTTCACAAATCACTGGTCGCCGATTTTTGGCTACAATCTTTTTTATACTTAGGATGCCTTATCCTAAGTATAGGGGGGACCGAGTGATTTCGATGATTTCGTTTCTTTTTTTCTTTTGTTCCTTTGTTGTATATTCTTTTTACTCAGTCACCTCATTTTTGCTCTTCCATTATACTTACGATGACCTGATCGTAAGTATAGGGGGGGTTGACTGACTTGTACTCTCTATTCTTTTTCACCCACTTTTACTTAGCACGAGTTATGTACTCCTTTTCCTCTTTTGATCCTATGAGGACATAACACAAACTAAGTATAAGGAGGTGCGTATATATTGTATATATACTTTTGTCCATAACTCGTACTTTTATGTATTTTCTATATTTATTAAATCCATAAAAAGTGGGTAAGGGTTAATTTAAAATCCATTTATATATTTTTTTATTTATTATTTATAAAATCCTTATAAATAAGTAAAATATGTTTACTACTTTTATTTAAAATCTGTAATTAAAATATGAATTTAAAATATTCATTTAAAATTTGTATAATACTTATTTAAAATCCTATTTATTAAAATATGTGTAAAAATCAGTTAATCCTTGTAATATCCCTTGTAGATAAAATCTGTAAAATACATTAGATATTTAACTCAAATAAAATATATCTTATAAAATTCAGAAAATCCATAAAAATTTACAAAGTTCTATAAGTCATAAAAATTACAAAAGCCTTAAAATCAATAAAAATGAGTAAACTTCAGAAATATACTTCACAAAAACGTGGTTGCATTTGCATTCGCATTTTTCAGAATAAGTTTGATTTCTGGAATTAAGGATTGAGTCTAGTCTGAAGGATGGAGCTTCATTACGATCTTTAACTTTCATTGTAAGGATCCTAGTTAGGATATGGAATTTAGACTCTTCTGGTCTTGTGACTTAAAATCTTTGGGTTCCATAAGACCATATTCGGGAAATCAAGTCATATGTGCTTAAGTAGACCATTTGATTTCATCCGTAGAACTCTACACCAGTGAACCAGTTTTGAACACATGCACTCTACACTTAGCTCAACTCGCGTGGAGTTACGAAGGGCAGTACATCTTGGTAGTGCATTTCTATCCTTATCTTTACGGCATTGACTTCTAAAGACGGGAGAGATTGGGGTTGCGATAGTTGCTTCGGATGAGGGAAGGATCTGCTGACAGTTTTTCTAAGACCTCAAAAAAAGGGACGGAATAAAAAGATGCTATATCCGTCGTGGCACAAAAAGATGAAAGTAGTGCAAGCAAATTACAAAGTCAAATCAAAGAAGAAGCCACCAAATACGACCACAATGGTCCAAGCTTCCACCAAAAATGCCTGCACATCTTAGTGGAGACTTAGCTACTCCGGTTGAGCTTCAAAAGGAGATGCGTCTACACTGGTCGCACTCCACTTCTTTTCTCATTCTTCTACTTTCTCTCTATACTCGATTGTGGACATAGCACGAACTGACCTCTGAAGGGAATACCCCCCTCCCCGAGGAAAGAGTAGCTGGATGAGGAAGCCATAGAAGTGTATAGTCGGGATGGACGGTTTCTTTGTTTCTCTAAGCAGAAAGAGCTAAATCAATTCACACACTATACAAATTGACTTCAAGGATGATAGAGTTTGCGACATGAATAAGTGAGTCTGAAATAGATGATGAAGTGATCTTGAATAAGAATTTGTGGAACTTGAGGACTGTTGAGGATAAAATCTGAATCCTAGTTAAGGCTCCGACAATTTGCTTGTTTCAGGCCCGATCGAGCTCTGTCCTTTGTCTGTTCTCATGAATTGGTTTAGGAAAACAAATTCATTCTAACTTTCTTTCTTTTTCACTTACTTTTTCAAATAAGTGTTTGCTAAGGGACTAGCAAAGTTTAATTATAGGGGGTTGATGAATCCATGATTCATTAACTTTTCTGTCGCATTTTGTCTTAAAACCCTTAACAAATGCATGTAAATATCCATTAATTCCCATCTTTTATTCAACTTCATTCATGAATAAATATTCACTTTTAAACATCAAAATCATGTAAATAAATAAAGAACAAAGAAAAGAAGGCAGATTAGAGATATGTATATATGTACAATATGACTTATAAATATAAATATAACTGCAAGGTATATTTATAACCTAACCTCCGAGACCAAGTCAGTATGGATTGGTCGACAAACCAATAAGTAGGGGGAGATAAGGAAAGAAAACAATAAAAATAAATTAAGACGCATTTCATATACTTCTCACTATTTATCAAATAAATTCAAAACTTCAATGATTTTAAATTAAATCATATGTATATATTTTTCTCCAAACTCTTTTCCTAATTATTTCTAAAAATGTATATAAAAATATAAAAATAAGTAAAAATATTACTCTATATATATGCCAAGAAACCCAGCTTGTAAATTATCAAAATCTCAACTTCCGATCATCATAACTTCTTCATACAAACTCCAATTTCACTCTACTCACCTTTAAAGTGTATAAAATAATATTCTCTAATTAGTAGAGGTGTTTCATCAAATTCAGTCCGTTTGCAAAAAGTCATTTTTGGGACCAAATGACAACGGGGTTTCTAGGCTATTTATTTTATGTAGAACACATTATTTATAGTTTTATTAATTTTATAATTTCTAAGTATTTTCATGATCTTGTAATTTAACCCTAATTTATTTCATAATTTTTGGAGCTTATTTATTTTTTTAATAAAATCCAAAACCCTACATTATAGGTAAAAATGAACTCGATAACTTATACTTATATTTATTAATACATGTAAATTAATTTAATAAAATCCCTAAAAATTCACACAACCCTTATTTATTATTCTAATAATTAAGAAAATTTAAAATAATATTTAATTATTTATTTATTAAATTAAATTTCCAAAATCTATTTATCTATACATATTTATTAATATAATATTTATATTTCGAATAATATTTATTATTTATAAAAATTTTATTTATTTATTTATTAAATTAAAAATCCAAAACCAAATTATATATACATATATATTAATATAATATTTATATTTTAAATAATATTTATTATTTATAAAAAATAATTATTCCATAAATTAGATAATAAATTTATTCACATTTCTTGTATTTTTACCTAATTAAAATAACCTTATTTATTATTTACTATTGGATTTATAAGCCTTTTTTTCTCATCTGGAAACCAGGTGCTGACACGTGTCAGCACCGGGTTCATCTTCTTCAAACAAGCCGTTTTGGAGTTTGTTTTGACCAGCCATCTTCGTCGAGTTATCCAGCGCATCTCTTAACTCCTTCCGAGGATCCAAACCATTGAAAAATTTCTCCTAACTACCCTCTCATTCGGCCACCCTTGGATTTTACTTGGAGCCCACAAATTTGATCTATAAAAACCCCGAAAGGTCACCATTTTCTAACTAACTTTCCAACCACCTGCAACTCCAGCTCTAGTGGCTGACTCCCATTCTTCCTAGCCTCGCTTTGCCGGATTTGGAGGTGACAGCTCCGCCCAAGCAAGCCCGCGTGGAGGAGGGATCATCGGAGGAGGTTCCACGGCTCTTGAAAGCCTTGCATCGCCGCCACAGCGCCGCGTCTCGCTCCGATGAAGGTCGACCGTCGAGCATCATTCCGAGGTAATACACCTTCGATCTTCACAGACCTATTCCTTCATCTTCTTCACTTTCTCTCTCGATTCTCGTGCCTCAATTAGCGTCGCTAAGTGCGACATTAGGATGCCTAATCATTTAGCTTAGACGCTAAAGCGCAATCATCTTTCATTCCTTTCAAATCCACTTCGAATCGCGCCCTCATTTCATCACCATCTTTCATGCCTGTTTGTTTTTAGTCTAGAAACCACCATTTTCGAGCTTGCGGAACCTGAATCAAGCATAAAAATCTCTCATTCGCAAGTTCATATTCTATCAGCAGAGAAATCAAGACCATTGGAGTCTTCATCATCAAGAAAATCTCTTTCGAAAGAGGCGCAACAATCTTCATCAACCTCCAAGATCAACGAGACCGCAAACTTCATCGCCTTTCCACTGCCGCTCGGAGTCGCCTCCGACCACCTACCACCGCGGGCGAGCTCAAGGGGTGGAGGAGCTACCCCTCTGGCCCTACCGGAGAGCCACAGTCACCATCGATCGCGTGAGATAAATCGGTGAAGATACGACGTTCGTCAGCCAACTAACCGCTCAAGAACTTGAAGAACACTAGGCGCACAAGCTGCTGACACGTGGCATGCGCAGAAGCGTCAGATCAGCGCCACACGATATAATCTCAGCCGTCAAGCCGAACCGGTGGAAAATTTGCAACATAAATCCTGAAGACATCCAGAAATTAATTCCCGCTCTAGAAGGTTTTTAGATTTGCATTTAGGTCCCTTCGTTGGGACCTAAATGTAAAACATTTTATTTCTTTTTCAAAACAGTCCCAGTTAAGGACCATTTTGCAACAATGTTAAGTACTTTTTCTTGCGCCTATACCATGGGCTGTAGGGGATTTTTGAACCTACTTTTAACCTCATTTTTCGTAGATTTTCTTGGGGTAGTTACACAACTACCTCCGCGAGTTTTCATTCATTTTTCGTGTGTTTTTATGGTGTTTTTATTGTGTTTTAATTCGTCGAAAATCGTCTTCATCTTGTTTTGATTTCGTGTGCTTGTTCGAGCCCGTTGCTCAGCTTTTCCCTTACTATATAGTATCATCTACCTATATTCCACCTATCATATAATAAATAAATTTTGTGAAAAATATCACTTTGAAAAATTAAAAATAAATTGGAAAAGATTAAAATCAAATAAAAAAGTTAAAAATAAAAACTCAATAAAAATCGTAGCTTTTCTTTTATCGCTTTAAGAAGAGGAAAAATAAATTGCAAAAATATTTTCTTAAAAAAAATCAACGCACCGTATTCTGCCTCCTTGAGTTCGACCCAGGTACACTTACCTGGTAAAATAAATAGTGTAGGTTTTCTTTAAAACCGAATTTGTTTGATCGGAGCTAGGATCCTTTTTGCGACTTTCTACATCGACAACTTTATCTTTTAAAAGCCATAAACTGACTTTAGTTGCCGTATTAAAATTGCTGTTGCCGAGGAGGCGTTAGAGTATTTTGAATTTTTTTGTATTTTTGTGATTTTATTTTCTCTCTTCTTTTAGTTTGTTTTTTTCGTAGCTGTTCTTTGGTTTTTCGTACGGTTTTTCGTACGGCTTTTCTCGACTCGCCTCTCGATTTACTTTAGCCGCTAATCAATTGTTGCAGGGCCTGCAGGATCAGCCGATTTCTTCGGAAGCCGAATCAGCGGTAGAGGTCGGTTCTTTCTCTCCGAATCAGTTGCATAGGGCAGTGTTGATTAGTGTACTTTTGTAAAAGAGAGAGAAAGGGAGAGAAAAACTATATTGAACTATAGTAGAAGGGGTCCACTAAGGGCATCCTAACGTGTAATCCCCCCCCCATTTTTTTTTCGGGGTCTGATTCGCCAGATAGCGTGTATTCGGGGGATCAGGGCACCCACCACGATTTTCTTGCCTTATAGGTTTTTCCGCAGCTTTTTCCGATAGATGCTTGTTTAGGTTTTTTTTGCTATCTGATTGTGCCTACGTAGCTAGTTTCAGGACTCGCAACCTAGATGCATGATTTTAGGATTTTTATAAAAAAAATAAAAAATTAAAAAATCGATAGACGTTTGTTTGAAAAAATCCAAAAAAAATTACAGAACCACAAAATAAAATCGGGACTGCTAAAAATATCTGACCTAAAAACCGTAACGATTCACTTGATTTGGGAGAGTAATCCCCGCACATCTTCTCAAAGTGCGCGAGCGAGAGACGACCCATAAGATTAGAGCCAAAACCCTGTATTTCCCGCGAAATACTACTTATTCTATACACCTGATCACTGTTCCTCAGTGGGTACTCTCGGGTAGCCAGAAACGGTCCGGGTTTACTTAGCAGAGTAGGAGGTTTAGAGGACACTGTGCACGGCTCCATCCTCAAGTAACACGGGTAGCCGGAAACGATCCGTACTTACTCCCATACTGGTTGAGTGCGAGTGATCTTCTGTAAGGACTCGGGCCAGTGTTTTGCAGAAACTATCGGGCACCTATCAGCTCGCTTAGCCCGCGATAACCGAAACTTGTTTGTTAATTATAACCCTAAAACCGACAAGATAAAAGACCTAACCATTATGGTCTTCACCGGGTTGTGTTGGTGAAAACAGGGTTTGCTTTGTGTTTGCTTGTGGGGCGTGAGTTACCGTGGCTTTCGCATTTATCCCTCTTATTTGAATCGCAAATTGTGCTCTCCCGATATTTCCCTTGACATCAAAGATGACGTCTCGACGGCCTTTTCTGCTCAGACTCCGTGAGCTTTTGACTGTCCACCGTCGATCGTACATCTTCACAAGCTCGGGATGACCCTCTTCCCGAGCTGGTCCCATCTAATCTCGAGGAGAGTCAAACCCAGACTCCCTCGCCTCCTGGCCAGAATATTGAGGCAGACCCTTGCCTCAATACATC
Source organism: Ottelia alismoides (assembly GCA_037367405.1). Taxonomy (NCBI): domain Eukaryota; kingdom Viridiplantae; phylum Streptophyta; class Magnoliopsida; order Alismatales; family Hydrocharitaceae; genus Ottelia; species Ottelia alismoides. Next base: position 580,999 of record JAZKJV010001985.1, read on the forward strand.
TAGATCTCCAGCCGATTTTTTATTGAGTTCTTACGAGAGCTTTTCTTTCACAGACGATCAAATTGCTCGCGGCAAAGGATCGATAGTAGACGAGAGGCCACCGGTTGAGGAGCATCATGAAGGAAGATCAGATCTCGCAGATATCACGACAGGGATTCTCGATATGCTCCAACAGATGAATCTACAGATTTGAGAACAATTCTGAATTCAGAATGAGTTACGGGCTGAAATAGTCGCGCTGCGAACAGGGGACGGGAACCAGTTACCGCTTGCAGTGGTTCCCGCTACTTTACAGGATGAGTATGACCCGAGCGTGAGAACGCTCCATCATTGGATTCGGCTACCGCTGAATCAAGGGCCATACGAGTTGAGACCGTCATTCATTTCACTTCTTCCCAATTCTACGGGAATGCCACAGAGGAGCTGTTTACCTTTTTACAGCAATTCGAGATGATTTGCGGTATGGCTTGCTATCCAGGAGTTACGCAGGAGGCTGTACGCCTCAAGGCCTTTCCCTTCGCCTTAGCCGATAAGGCACTTTACTGGCTGAGTCATCTAGGAAGAGAAATTTCTACATGGGACAACCTGAAGTCCACTTTCCTGCGTAAATATTTTCCTCTGGGAAGGGCGAACATGATGAGGAGTCATATCTCCAACTTCACACAACTTCTGCATGAATCTTTCCATGAGGCATGGGATATAGATTCAAGGACCTTACGGAGAGATGCCCGCATCATGAGATACCAATGAAGGTGCTAGCACAGAATTACTTTGGAGGACTCCAGCCAGACATCCAGGGGCTCGTGAGTGCCGCATGTGGCGGCAGTTATTTGAACAAGGACGTCGAGTCAGCCTGGGTCATCTTCGAAGGGATGGTCGAGAACTCAAGAGCGTTGACTCTACTCGTGCATTTCAGAAAGCCCCTCCGCCACCACATCACAAGAGCATCAGAAGGTGGCTAACATCTCAGACTCTGAATCATACACCAACATGGGATATATTAGTAAGAAATTAACGTTGGTGGACATGATTCAGAAGCAAGTCCAAGACTTACAACTGCTGCGAGAGTTGGAGAAGCTCTCATCTCTACCTCAGCAGCTGAGTGATCTCTCGAAGAAGGTTTCTGAGCTCCAACTTCAGTACCAACAGAGCCAGTCTATTTCGACCACACAATCAGCACGGAGGATCTTACCCGCTCCACCCACCCGTCAGGTTCATTATGTACAGAGCGAGTAAGAGATCCCGCAGATTGATTGGCATGAGGATCAATCTCATGCCAAATCCGACCAGATCACCAGTGCTGCAGAGATGGAGGTGGAGCTGCAAGCCACCCTCAAAATTAACGGGATCTGGTATACTCCGATTCAGCAACCGAGTATATCGCATCATCAGCAGCAGCCGTACGTTCATCTGCAGCATGGACGTCCGCACTTCCAGCACCGCCAGAATTTCACGCAGCAACAGTCTCATCCGAATGTTTATCATCAGATACCACAATCATATCAGTATCCTGCTCAGCATTCACAGACTTTTCCTTATCAGCAGCCGCAACAGTCTTCCTCCACACCTTAGAGATACTCCCAGCCTTCCACCTCTCAGTAATACACTCCAAGGCAAGAGAGAGGACTAAGCCAGGGTCACCACACCGAACCAGAGATGTCTTCACAGGCCTAGGCACTTAATCAGATCATGGATATGCTGAGTATGCTCCAGATTGCACATAAAACCAAGATGGAGCAGGTTAACCGTCGTCTGGACGAGTTGACCGCACCCAAGACCACTCTTCTAGCCCAGCCTCAAATGAACCCGAACAACAAGAGGAGGCATCTAGATCAGGTATATACTATAGGTAAGATCTCGTTTCCTGAATTTTTATCTAACTTCATTCGTCTCAGGAGTGGTAGATCACCACTAGCACCTGCTGGAGTAGAGGAGAGGGCACTAGAGGAGCATGAGCAAATCTATGAGCCGAAAGAATCTGATGCCGAGGAGGAAAAACAACACGATGATGAGGACCACTCTACAAACTCAAGAAAAGGGAGCGATGTCGATAACGTTGATATGGACACTGACGAATCAGACGATGAAATCACGTCAGACCATGCAGATACTCCTGAGAAAAACATTTCTTCCCCTGTTTTAGAGAGTTTTGTACATAATTCTGAAAATCTCGATGTACAAGCTGATTCCAAAATGAATAACAATTCTGATTTTCTGACTCCTGATATTGTTCCTTTTCTCGATGCTCTGTTTTGAAAAGGAAAGTAAAACACCAAAAAGAATGTTGTCACTCTAGAGACCGAACGATTACTTAAAGATCACATCTTTCTGAAGATTCAACTTCATGATGCCTTGGATCATTTTCCTACGCTCAAGAATCAGTTGAGGAACAAATGCACTACTCATAGGAAAAAGAGATCGCGTGTCGAGAAGCATATTTTAACCAAGGCAACTTCGTGTGCGATTCGGAACAAGGTACCCAAGACGAAGAAAGATTCGAGAGCTCACTATGTCAATTGTCAGATTGAAGACACTACATTCCATCATACTCTCTTAGATAATGGTTCCTCGATCAATTTACTTCCATCCTCTTTGCCAGATAAGCTCAAGCTAGGTCCTCTCTACAAATCACGAGCAATACTTCAGTTTGCAGATCGAATTGTGAAGAGACCTAGAGGTGTGCCGAGGAACATTATCGTGACCGTTCAGGGCCTGCAGTTTCTAGTGGACTTTACTGTCCTAGACATGACGTGCCCTGCACAGTTACACCTTGCTCCAATCATTCTCGGGAGACACTTCTTGTAGACAGTAAGAGCACTCTTTGATTATGATGTTGGGAGAGTATCATTCCGCACAGATAATGGAGATACACATTGAGATGGAGAGAGGATGTAGCAGTCCTAGATCAGTATTATCGTTTACTTCAGAGGACACTAGTCTTGCAGAATATTGCCAGCACATAGATGAGATAAAGTTTCCTGATCTTGAGAGCGTTTATTTTGATACCCAAAATATCCTACACGAGGATAGGGTAGATCACATGGTACCTAGTTCTTCAGATGATTTTTCACATACAGAGACAGATTTCATATCAGATTCTGATGAGCAGTCTCCTGTAGTAGATATCTCAGTGCTGCAGATTGAAAGTACACATATTACAGCACAAGAGTCAATTGATTACATTACACAGATCATACAGTCCATTTAGCGTAGAGAGTCGGATGGTGTGATGCTTACACATATAGACACCTTCTGTAGTCTGACTCCAGAGACGCATATTTCAGAAAAGAGAGCTATGCCATGTATAGAGTTCATTTAAAGAGGAGGCTCTACTTTTTCAGCCAAGGATCAGTATGCACATAAAAAGCAGAAAATACAGTATGACCCAAGTTGAAGTGATCTATTTTGTACAGGATTCATGATCATCCTTTCATTTCATCTCATCCTGTACAAATTCTTTTGAGCCATTCGAATTCTGGAGATACGCAACACTTGTATATTCTTCGTAGACCACAATCATCCACATTTTTGCTCGTCTTCTATGCTTAGGATAAAAGATCCTAAGTATAGGGGGGATCGATTGTTCGCTGATTCATGTTTTATATTTTGTTATGATTCTTTGGTATATCTTTTCTTTCTCACAAATCACTGGTCTCCGATTTTTGGCTACACTCTTTTCTATACTTAGGATGCCTTATCCTAAGTATAGGGGCAACTGAGTGATTTCGATGATCTTGTATTATATATTCCTTCTGAACTTTCATTATTTATTCTTTTCACTCAGTCATCTTGTTTTTGCTCTCCAGTTATACTTACGATGACCTGATCGTAAGTATAGGGGGGTTCGACTGACTTGTACTCTTTATTCCTTTTCATCCACTTTTACTTAGCACGAGTTATGTCCTCCTTTTTCTCTTTTGATGTTATGAGGACATAGCACAAGCTATGTATAGGGGGTGCGTATATATTGTATATATACTTTTGTCCATAACTCGTACTTTTATGTATTTTCTATATCTATAAAATCCATAAAATGTGGGTAAGGGTTAATTTAAAGTTCACTTATATTTATCTATTACTTATAAAATCCTTGTAAATAAGTAAAATATGTTTAAAACTTGTATTTAACATTTGTAATTAAAATATGGACTTAAATTATGTATTTAAAAATTTGTATAAATCTTATTTAAAATCTTATTTATTAAAACATGTGTAAAAATCAGTTAATCCTTGTAAAATACTTTGTAGATAAAATCTGAAAAATACATTAGATATTTAACTCAAATAAAATATATCTTGTAAAATTCATGGACAAAAACTTGTTTATAAAAATCACAAAATCCATAAAAATTACAAAGTCATTAAAGTCATAAAAAATTACAAAAGCCTTTACATCCATAAAAATGGGTAAAATTCAGAAAATATACTTCACAAAAACATGGTTGCATTTGCATTCGCATTTTTCAGAATAAGTTTGATTTCTGGAACTAAGGATTGAGTTTAGTCTAAAGGATGGAGCTTGATCACGGCTTTTAACTTTTGTTGTAAGGAGTCTAGTTAGGATCTGGAATTTAGACTCTTCAGGTTTGTGACTTAAAATCTTTGGGTTCCATAAGACCATATTCAGGAAATCAAGTCATATGTGCTTAAGTAGACCATTTGGTGTCATCCGCACAACTCTATACCAGTGAACCAATCTTGAACACATGCACTCCGCACTTAGCTCGACTCGCATGGAGTTACGAAGGGCAGTACATCTTGGTAGTGCGTTTCTATCCTTATCTTTCCGGCATTGACGTCTAAAGACGGGAAAGATTGGGGTTGCGATAGTTGCTTCGGATGAGGGAAGGATCTGCTGACACAATTTTTCTAAGATCTAAAAAAAGGGACGGAATAAAAAGATGCTATATCCATCGAGGCACAAAGAGATGAATGCAGTGCAAGTAAATTACAAAGTCAAAGCAGAGAAGAAGCCCCCAAATATGACAACAATGGTCCAAGCTTCCACCAAAAATGCCTGCACATCTTAGTGAAGACTTAGCTACACCGGTTGAGCTTCACAAGGAGTTGCGTCTACACTGATCGCACTCCACTTCTTTTCTCATTCTTCTACTTTCTCTCTATACTCGATTGTGGACATAGCAGAACTGAACTCAGAAGGGAATACCTCCCTCCCTAAGGAAAGAGTAGCGGGATGAGGAAGTTATAGAAGTGTATAACCGGGATAGACGGTTTCTTCGTTTCTCTAAGCAGGAAGAGCTAAATCGATTCACACACTGTACAAATTGACTTCAAGGATGATAGAGTTTACGATATGAATAAGTGAGTCTGAACTAGCTCATGAAGTGATCTTGTGTAAGGATTTGTGGAACTCGAGGACTGTTGAGGATAAAATCCTAATCCTAGTTAAGGGTCCGACAAAATGCTTGTTTCAGGACCGATCGAGCTCTGTCCTTTGTCTGTTCTCATGAATTGGTAGGAAAACAAATTCATTCTAACTTTCTTTCTTTTTCACTTACTTTTTCGAAATTAGGTGTTTGCTAAGGGACTAGCAAAGTTTAAGTATAGGGGGTTGATGAATCCATGATTCATTAACTTTTCTGTCGCATTTTGTCTTAAAACCCTTAACAAATGCATGTAAATATTCATTAATTCCCATCTTTTAACAAAATCCTATTCATGAATAAAAATTCATTTTAAGCATCTAAATCATGTAAATAAATAAAGAACAAAGAAAAAGAAAAGAAGGCAGATTGGATATATGTATATATGTACAATATGACTTATAAGTATAAATATAACTGCAAGGTATATTTATAGCCTAACTCCCGAGACCAAGTCAGCATGGATTGGTCGACAAACCAAAAAGTAGGGGGAGATAAGGAAAGAAAACCTTAAAAAAATAAGTTAAGACACACCTCATGTACCTCTCACTATTTATTAAATAAATACAAAACTTCCATAATTTTTAATAAATTCATATGTATATATTTTTCACTAAACTCTGTTCCTAATTATTTCTAAAAATGTAAATAAAAATATAAAAATAGTTACAAATATCACCATGTACATATGCCAAGAAATCCAGCCTGTAAATTGTCAAAATCTCAACTCCGGAACATCATAACTTCTTCATACGAACTCCAATTTCACTCTACTCACCTTTAAAGTTCATAAAATAATATTCTCTAATTAATAAAGGTGGTTTCATCGAATTCGGAGTCCGTTTGCAAAAAGTCAGTGTTGGGACCAATTGACTACGGGGTTTCTGGGCAATTTATTTTATGTAGAACACATTATATATAGTTTTCTTAATTTTATAATTTCTAATTTTTTATGATCTTTTGTTTTTACTCTAATTTATTTCATAATTTTTGGAGCTTATTTATTATTTTAATAAATTCAAAAACACTAAATTATAGGTAAAAATGAACTGGCTAGATAATACATGTATTTATTATTATATGTAAATTAATTTATTAAAATCCATAAAAATTCACACAATCCTTATTTATTATTCTAATAATTAATAAAATATAAAATTAATTTTTAATTATTTTTTTATCAAATTAAAAATCCAAAACCAATTGATATATACATATTTATTAATATAATATTTATATTTTAAATAATATTTATTATTTTTAAAAATTAATTATTCCATAAATTAGATAATAGATTTATTTACATTTCTTTTATTTATACCTAAATAAAATAACCTTAGTTTTTAATTACTATTGAATTTATAAGCCTTTTTTCTCATCTAGCCAATCAGGTGCTGACACGTGTCAGCACCGGTTCGTCTTCTTCAAAGAAGTCGTTCTGGAGTTTGTTTTGACCAGCCATCTTCGTCGAATTATCCAGCACATCTCTTAAACCATTGAAAATTTTCTCCTAACTACCCTCTCATTCGACCACCCTTGGATTTTACTTGGAGCCCACGAATTTGATCTATAAAAGCCCCCAAAGATCGACATTTTCTAACTAACTTTCCAACCACCTGCAGCTCCAGCTCCACTGGCTGACTCCCATTCTTCCTAGCCTCGCTTCGCTAGATTCGGAGGTGACGGCTCCGCCCAAGCAAGCCCGTGTGGAGGAGGGATCATCGGAGGAGGTTCCAAGGATCTTGACAGCCTTGCATCGCCGCCACAACGCCGCATCTCGCGCCAGTGAAGGTCGACCGTCAAGCATCATTCCAAGGTAATAAACCTTCGATCTTCACAGACCTAGTCCTTCATTTTGTTCACTTTCTCTCTCGATTCTCGTGCCTTAATCAACATCTCTAAGTGCGACATTAGGATGCCTAATCATCTAGCTTAGACGCTAAAGCGCAATCATCTTTCATTCCTTTCAAATCCACTTCGAATCGCGTCCTCATTTCATCGCCATCTTTCATGCCTGTTTGTTTTTAGTCTGGAAACCAACATTTTCGAGCATGCGGAAACATAACTTCTTGGTCGATTCTTCGTGAATCGAGCACATAAATCTCTCATTTGCAGGTTCATATTCCATCAGGAGCGAAATCAAGACAATTGGAGTCTTCATCATCAAGAAAATCTCTTTCGAAAGAGGCGCAACAATCTTCATCAACCTCCAGGATCAACGAGATCGCCAACTTCATCGCCTTTCCACCGTCGCTCGGAGTCGCCTCCGACCACCTGCCACCGCGGGCGAGCACGAGGGGTGGAGGAGCCACCCCTCTAGCCCCGCCGGAGAGCCAAAGTCACCATCGATCGCCTGAGATAAATCGGTGAACATACGACGTTCGTCAGCCAACTAACCGCTCAAGAACTTGAAGAACGCCAGGCGCATAGGCTACTGACACGTGGCGCTAGCAGAAGCGTCTGATCAACGTCGCGTGATATAATCTCAGCCGTCCAAGCCGAATCGGTGGAAAATTTGCAAAATAAATCCTAAAGACTTCCAGAAATTAATTCCCGCTCCAAAAGATTTTTAGATTTGCATTTAGGTCCCTCCGTAGGGACCTAAATGTAAAACATTTTATTTCTTTTTCAAAACAGTCCCCGTTAAGGACCATTTTGCAACAATTTTAACAACTTTTTCTTGCGCCTATACCCGTGTGCTGTAGGGGATTTTTGAACCTACTTTTGATGTCATTTTTTGTAGATTTTCTTGGGGTAGTTACACAACTACCTCCGCAAGTTTTCATTCATTTTTCTTAATTTTTTATCGTGTTTTTATCTTGTTTTAATTCGTCAAAAATCATCTCCTTCTTGTTTTGATTTCGTGTGCTTGTTCGTGCCCGTTGCTTGGCTTTTCAGTTACTATATAGTATCATCTACCTATATTCCATCTATCATATAATAAATATATTTTGTAAAAAATATGACTTTGAAAAATTAAATAAAAATTAGAAAAGATTAAAATCAAATAAAAAAGTTAAAAATAAAAACTTAATAAAAATCGTAGCTTTTCTTTGATCGCTTTAAGAAGAGGAAAAATAAATTGCAAAAATATTTTCTTAAAAAAAATCAACGCACCCTATTCAGCCTCCTTGAATTCCACCTAAGCACACTTACATGGTAAAATAAATAGTGTAGGTTTTCTTTAAAACTAAATTTGTTTGATCGGACCTATGATCCTTTTTGCGGCTTTCTACATCGACAACTTTATCTTTTAAAAGTTGTTAACTGACTTTAGTTGTCATATCAAGTACCTGCTCAAACTTCCTCTTTAGATTATTCATATTGGGCTCGATCTGAGCGGGTAGGGCGGCCTTGCCCTTTATGATGCCCCTCATCTCCTGCCGGAACTCATCCATCTCCTGCCTGAAGGATGCATGCTGGTCTGAGAGTAGGCGGGACAGATCATAAAGATATGGGTTCTTATAGGCTGGTCCATGAGAACCAGACGGGTTGCCTCACTGAAAATGAGGTTGGCTCTCGTACTGGTGAGTGGGAGGCTGAGTGAATTGTTGAGGTTGCTGTTTCTACCTCCACTGTTGTCCCTTCTGGTAGGGACGAGGACCTGACTGGTAATATTGTGGCTGATGGGAGTCTGGGGTTGTTGCTTGTGATGGCTGCTCTGTCCACCCTGAGCTGGAGGCTGCTGCTAGGATGACGTGCATTCGGTTAACCACTTGAATCCGGCATGATCACTGCGGATCCCGAGCCGCTGCCGGTCATATCAAATCCTGTTGACTTCCATCAACGGCTCCTTCTCGTAAGGGGATTGGGGAAGAACTGCCAGGGGCTGATCCGGATGATACACCACCTTCTAAGTATCCTGTGTTGGCAGTGGCTGGGAGTAGTGCTGCTGTAATGGTTGAACCAGCTCTGCCTAGATGTGGTGAACCTGGTGGTACTGGGTAGAGTGCTGGGAAGAGCTGCTGCTGCTAGGATCAGCCTGTGACCTGAGACGGGGCTGAGAAGTCATATGTGCCTCCTAGAGACATGTGTTATGGGTCTTCAGGTCACTGAGAGTCTGTGCCAACTGGTCGATCTATGCCATACCCTGGCACTGCTTCTTCTCAATAATCTCTATGCGATCCAACTTCTCGCTAATGATACCCATGTCAGCTTTCGACGACTCTACCTCTGTTGTTGTTGCTGAAGAAGTGGATGGACCCACATCAACCCGTGTTATCCTCTGATAGGACACAGCTTGTGGATGGGGCTTTTCCTGTGTGTAGACTAGGGTCTAGGACAACACTATGTAATTTAGCCATCTCCTCATAGATGGCCCATACCTGCTCCTCATCCTTGGTGAAGCAAGAACCACCACAAGAGTCATTGACAAGCCCCTACAGCTCCGGTGTCAGCCCACAAAAGAAGCTCTATACAAGATTGGGCTTGGATATGTCATGGTGTGGACACCGTTCGATGAGCTCACGAAATCGATCCCACGCCTCATGAAACTGCTCGTTGGGGATCATTGTAAAGTTGTTGATCAGAGCTCAAGCTGCATTGATCCGACCGAGTGGATAGTACTTATTCAAGTACTCAAACCGGAGCTGCTCCCAAGTTGTAACGTATCTCTCCAAATGCTTCAGCCAGTAGGTTGATCTGTCGACCAGGGAGAAAGGGATTGCCATCATCTTGATGGTGTCCTCATCCATGTATCTGTCGTGGACAGTGCTGCAGATCATCTTGAATTATTGTTGGTTCATATGCGTCTCCTCGGTGGCTATCCCATCGAACTTGGGCAGTAATTGGATCGTCTGGGGGTCAAGCTTGAAGTCGCCCAGAATCTCAGGGATCTGAATTCGTTGATGGGTGAGGGTTGCACCAGGGTTGTGCAACTGCCTCATCGGTCGTGGTTGTATAACTGGCTAATCATCAGGCTGACCATCTGCTCCTCCTCTAGCTGCTCTTGCAGGTATCTCTCCACCGACAGGTAGCTAGGGCTACTCTCCTCTATCGGCTCACATCTGTTATAACTCACGATGCACCTCCGCCATAAGTTCTCCCTGATCACGAATTTGTCTCTGCATGGTCTCTAGGGATGCTAGAAGTGTGTTGTTGATGGCGCCATGATTAAGAACATATATCGAACCCTAGGGGTGCTCATCGGTGCGTCCGTCGTTGTTGGCCATCTCACAGGTCTATACAAAGGCAAAAGACCTGAACTCAGGTGCTGTCAAATGAACATGAATTTGTACTGGCCTCTTCTCGGTCACATGGTGGTAGTGAACTCATGTTCGGAGAGAGGGTCTGGGCTCTCCGAAACTGCCCTAGTTGAGTGGGGAGGAGCGCTCGAGAGCAGTGCTGTCAAAGGCAACCTAAGGGACCTCCTTCCCATCATTGTGATGTAGGGATAAGTGTGGATGAGATCTATAAAGCAGACAAGATCAGAAGTCAAACCCCCAATTCACCTACTCAACACGAGCTGATGATTGTAAAGGTTCGGTCGTTAATCTTTTAAATTTAATTTTAGGTGATCAATCAGTCTTGTAGAGCGATTAAGCGAGCTGGTAGGAACCCGATGCTCCCAAGAGACTGGCACAATCCCACAGTTAGATCTTTCCCATCCTATATGGGTACGGACCATTTATCGGCTACCCGATCTGCCCAATCTGCTAAGGAAGTCCGGGACATATTACCAGCTACCCGATGAAATCCTCACTGGAGAACGACTAATCACGAGACTAGTAGACTAATGGAAGTTCAGGTTGGCTCTAGCCTAGTGTGCAGTTAACTCTCTCGCTCAAGAAAACCAACCAATGAGGGGGAGACACTCCCTAAAATAAATTTTTTTACGTGAGGTGGGTTTTAAGGACAAGTTTGCATCAACAGTCCCAATTTTATGATTTTCTCTTTTTAGGTATTTTTCAAATACAAACAACACCTAATGAATTTTTCAATTTCCTGGTTTTTTTGATTCCGGAAATAGGAGGAGAAGTCGAAAAAGCCGATGCGCGATTAAACACGATGCTGCATGTAAAGAAAGAGATGCATACCTGTCGTCAGCACTATACATGTAGGGTGATCCGTGCATAAATTAAAAGACTGAATCAAAACTAATCCAAATGATGCACGAAGAAAATGTTCTTAAGACGAGCAATTCCTAATGGTCGTGAAGAACAATAGCTAACTGATCAGAGAGAGAGATCTATGTCTGGTCTCGGATGTCGCTCGGTGCACGCCCAACGGATCCTACACACGCTGCATACGACCTCTAGCGGCATGTGACCTCTCAATCGATCAAGTTAACTTTTTATTTTGATTTATTAATAAGGTCCAATTAAGCTTTGTAGGTGCAAGCAATCTATTAAGGATTGGGCCTTCAATTATTTACATCACAACAATCAAAAATCCTATGTCTAAGGGCCAAATCTGTGACAATCAAAAGAAAGAAAATTGTGATAACACAAGCTACAAAAAACTCGGTGAGGTCCCCGAGCACATCGGTGCTCGATGAAACAGACCCCGGTAGGGAAGTCTAAGAAGAGAGTGTCCAAGAGTTATTACAATAATAATAAAAATGCTTAAAATAAAACTAAGTACTCTACTTTAAAGGCTATAACTATCTCCTCCTCTTCTCCTTCTCCTCCTCGGGTCCGTGTCTCCTCCAAAGTGTCCTCGGGTAGTTCCTCTCACAAAAAGTGAAACAGAAATAGGTCAGAAAGCGATTATAACAAATAGAGAAAATATATATAAAAAATGCTAAAAAGTGACTACTAAGTTGTGCTTCTTGAAAACAACGCCATTATGAAGAGAATAAGTGACACGGTTTAGGGAATCAAGTAATCAGAGGGTTGTTGCGACCCGCATCACAAGGCCAAAGCTCAACAAGAAAAAGATCGAAACCACTCAGTCAAACAAATAAAGCAATAAAAATAATGTAAGTAGTCTCCGCTATTTATTTTAACCTGGTATAACGACCATGGTCGAACACAAGGAGCGTGAGAAATCCTTCGAAGTAGTCAAAATCGGTAACTAAAATGCATATTTTTTTTATTTTTTTATTTTGCAAATTTTTATAGGATTTTTGAATCAGGGAAAAAACAAGCAATTAAGAAAGTAATTCAAGCATCAAGCTTTATGAATTTTTTAAGGACAGAAATGCTCAAAAATTAAGGCTAAAAATCTTTTTGTCTTTTTCAAATATAAAGGCAATTTTTATGATTTTCTGAGGTTTTTATGATGTTTTTGTGATTTTATAAAAATCAAATAAGTGCTAAAGATGCAACTAGTGCACAGCCAGGACAAAATTACAGATTAAAAATATTTAAATGTCCTGATGTCCTGGGGGGCAATTTTATTTGAACATAGATAAAAATAGGAACAAAGAGGAACATAGATTGTATTTTTTTATTTTTTTAGAATATTTTATGATTTTTAGAAACTTTTCAGAGTTTTGACATTTTTATGGTTTTTATGAGGTGTTTCCAAACAAAACTAGTATTGGAAGTAAAGCAACAACAAATAAACACTCACTATTTTTTTGGAATTTAAAAAAAAATATATAATTTATGTATTTTCTAAAATATAAAGAACAATTTTTATGGGTTTTTGCTTTTTAGAAAATAAAATACTCAATGAAATTAATCCCAAAAATCACAATAAATATTACATGTTAGTTGGAGCTAACAATAATTTATATAGAATTTTTGGAATTATTTTGATAATTATTTAAATAAAAATAGGACACACAGATTATAGGGACATCGTTGCAATTATAATAAGTTCCAGGCCGTAAGATAACACACGTGAAAAATTCAGGGCCAAAGATGCAAAAAGCCTTGAGAATAAACACACATGCTAAATAAACCATGCACAGGGTATAAATGCAAATATCAGAAAACTTTCATTCAAAACATAACATAGAGGAAGTCCATGGAAGATAATGCAAATACACATGAAAAGCACGTGGTATGCCACGTGACTTCATACAAACAGGACTTGAATGCAAGTATAAAAAACAACAAGGGTCCACAAGAAATTATCCTATCTATTTTAAACTACAAAAAATGTTTACTGGACTAAACAATAAAGAAAAAACAGAAGGGGGCCTAAGGATACCCCTTATTGGGTGCGATCAAATGGCCGATGACTCTCCATTATGGTCGGACGGTCAAGATCACGGATACCCCTTCGACGATGGAGGGCAGAGATGAGATCCTTAGATGGATCTGATGATCGAGATCTTCCCGTACAATGACGGTTGTGATTAGAACTGGAAGGCCACTTGATTAGACGGTGGAGAAGATGTTTGGAAGATCGGGAAAGAACTCACCTCCTGCGAGTATCAATCGGCTCTGGCTTATGGCTCCGACATAGTGACAAGCTGCTGGGATATGGAAGAGGTCGGCTATGATGCTCCGCAGCTGCATGGAGGCTCAGAAGGTCCCAGGACCAAGAGAAGGGTCCTGGGGATGCACGGTCAACCTCGAGCTTCCCGAGACTACTCAAGACATCTAGATGAGGTCTATACGTGCATCTAACCTACAGGAGAAAGGTCTTGCTTATAGGCATAGCTCCGGTGAGGTTTAAAGTGCTATATTTATCGGGAAGAGGGATGGAGGATGAGCGAGGTAGGTCTCCAGCGACGTGAATGGTTTGACTTGATTTGAGGCTCCAGCTCGATGGCTATAGTCACGTGGGAGGTTGTGGAGCAAATGTAGAAGCGATAGGGGTTGGAGTGAGGCGTACGAAGTGTCGAAATTTAGTGGAGATGTGAATAACAGAGGATGGTCGGTGATGCTCTGTTTGGCGATGAAATGATGGATTCAATGGAAGATGAACGGTAAATGAAGTACCTGAAGATGGTCGAAGTGCGCCTGGGGATGCAGATGGAGGTCTATGGTGGTCTTGGCCTCAATGATCGTTGCAGCCAGAGGCTATGCTCGTCGCGGCAGAGCTGAGATTTTCCTCACCGGACCTGGGGGCTTCACGCTCCAAAAAGTTTCGCTCGCCCTCCCTCTCGCTCGCTGTCACTCTGGGAAAGGTGGATGGGTACGGAGGAGGAGGTGGCACAGCCAAAAGGTGGAGGAAAAGGGAGATGGGGTGGTAGGATATATAGGCACGCAAGTTCGGGAAGAAGGTGACATGACCCACGAACCGAGATGCGGATCCAAGGATTTGGCATCGGGCGTAGATTAAGGATCCACGTTCTTGATTTGGAGCGAATGATTGGGTGAAAAGGAGATCGGATCGGGTCTGGAGAAATGGGAGAAACCCGATCTAACAAAAAAGGGGCTAGCAAGGACCAGTTGACCAGAGTCAACAATTCATTGCTGGCCCAATCAGAGGTGAGTTGGGATAAGACAAAAATCGCTAAAGGACAAAATAGAGATGAAAAAATAAGATAAATAAATTAAAAATAATAACATAATTTAAATTAAAAAATGAATAAATTAAAAAATGCTCTTTATTTTTCAAGGAATTTTTCTGTGATTTTTAATTTTCTTTATGAAAAATAAATTAGTGTATATACAATATATAGTATTATATACAAGTATAACGTACCTATGTATTATGTACAATTGTTTTTATTTAGTTATTTTTACAAAAATAATACAATTTTTATTTTATTTATTTTTAACATAATTTTAAGATTTAAAATAATTTTTTTTATTTTTATGAATTATTTAATGATATATGATAAATAGAGGGTGTGATGTATATATATGTGTAATTGTACAATTGAGGAGGGATTTTATTTTTACTTTTATTTAATTTTTATGCTTTTAATTTTGTTTTTATTTTATTATTAGAAATATATACAAGGAGAAAATAATAATAATAATTTTATTTTATCAAAAATATTTATTTTCACATATAGGTAGTATGTACAACACAAAGTAGACCCTATCTATCACTACTTATTTTATTTTATTTTGCGATCAGGACAAGGCATGACCTTCTCTTAGGGTTCGAGTCACTTTTTATTTGTTTTAAATACCTCCTTCCTTTTTCTTTTCCTTTATTCTTTTATTTTTGTACAAAAACATGCTAATTATGCAATATTGACAAATGCATGTTGAATGCTAAGTTATTATATTTACAGGTATTTACATGCTGCTTTGCTAAGATAAATAGCTAAAATAAAAGAATAATGAGTGAGAATAAGGGATTCATCACATACCACAATAATCCTTGGATGGTTGTTCCGTCGAACGGCTGACGCAGTGGTAAACTATGTAAACAGACACATAACATTTCGTTCAAATGGTGATAAAGTGCCGATTGAAACGATCCAAATGCCTAAACCTTTAGCATCTGCATTAGATGAGGGTGAGCCAGCAAAACAATAAGCAGAAAACTGTGACGTTTTAGCTGAGATCCACGATACAAATCTGTTCATGGGTGACATCGAAACCCAAGCTTTCCTCCTCACAAAGGAAGGGTTGGACAGCATCGTCGAGTTCCCAGATGTCCTTGAAGATGTGATTTTTGCTGACTAGTATAATGAATACATTCATGACCACCTATCCTTGGCAGAGCAGGAGGACATCATTCAAAATTTCTACTAACAAGATTCAATCATCGAAGAATTTGTCCAACACTGCACTTAGAACCAACAATGCCCATGGTGGACTGATGAATCTCCATTTCATCACTTTTATTCTATCGTTGTGGCCTTAAAAACCCTATTATATGCGTGTAAATGCCCTTAATTCAAGCATTTTAACATTCATGCATTCTTGTATAAATAGTGTATAAAATACTAGAATAAAGAAAAGAAAAATATTGGAAGACCTAGGCATCTCAATGACTTGGTCAACAAGGAATAAAGTAGGAGAGATAAGGGTCCAAAATACAAGAAAGTTCCATTTTATTCATTCATTTAGTATTCAATTTTGGGACCTATTTTATTTAATATTTTTATACTTCAAATAAATAAACTTTGAACAGGAAAGTTATAGATAATAAAATATAGAAAAATAAAAAATTGAGTTTATACAAAAATAATATAAAAAGAAAAAAGTTATAGTCTAAATAAGTTTCCAAAATCCCAACTTCCCAGACCCATATCCCTCAAATAAAAACTCAAAATATATAAAAATCACCTTTAAATGTATATAACTTTTAATAATCTATTTAATTAAGGTGGTTTCATATTTTTTGGAGTTAATATGTGAAAGTTAGGTTTTGGACCCCTATTGTATATTATACCTGATTAAAATAATCATTATATTTATTCTTTATTATTTTTACAATTTTGTAAATATTAATTATATTATATGTACATATTAAAATAAGAATAAAACAATAAAGGAAACACTAAAATAAAATACTTATATAAAGTAAATTGGTACAATTCATATAATTTTACCTTTATAATAAATACATATATTTATTTAAATATATATGTGTGTATATTATATTAAAATTATATAATAAAAATATATTTAAAAGTCTAAAAATGAGGTATGAATATATATAGATAATAAATTAAAATAATAAAATCGAAAATACAAAATAAAAATAAATTACATAAATACATAGAGGAATATACCTATAACAGAACCCTAAAAAGTAACTTGTAATTAGAAATATCTAAAAATAAAAAATAATGAAATACTTTATAAAATAATAAACATTTTTTATTTTATAATCTAAAATTAATAAAATCATTTATTAGTTCTTTTTTATTTTTTAATCTTTTTCCGGTTGCTTTTTCCTAGCTGGTCCACGTAAAACAACCAGGTGGCGGGGACGGTTGACCTCGGGCAACGCCTCTGACCCGCCCTGCTTCCTCTAATAATCATGTTTTTTACCTCATTTCTCAGAATTTTTGGGCCCAATGCTTTCACCCTTTCACCTCATGCCCTTGATAACTTTTCTTCCTCGATGATTGGTGATTCACGCCCTTAACATCCCTCAGGGCATGGATAACTGAATCGAGTTGTATACCTCGATCTAGGAGCCCGTCCACCTCATTGTACGAAAGCCACCCTAATATTTCTCCCCAAGTTTGAATCTCATTGGTCCTCATTTTGGCCCTCTTTGTTTGTGATTTGGATACAAATTGGTGACAACATCGTCTCCAGTTCCTTGGGGGCGAGCTCAGGCAAGCCAAGGAGCTCTTCCACCATCTTTGGCCAAGTTTGGCTGTTGAGGTCCTGCTTTACGGATCTATGTCATTTGAGGTCACTTTTTCTTCTTATTTTTTAATTATTTTTCATCTCTATGTTAATCCCATGCACTGTTCTTATTTATTAATCACCTAAACCCCCTTGTCGCTATTCGCTGAAGCTCTGTTATGGCGAGCTTCCATCTCCGCCATTCACTATCCAAACCACCCCGCTACAGGGTCGAGGCACTTTTTGCTCGACCCCTTGATTTTTTTGTAGGTCCAGGACTTCTGGGTGCATTTGGAGCTTGTTTTTAAGGTTGGTAGAAGGTACCTGAAACCGCATCGCTCTGGTGACCATATGCGTACCCTCTGACCGACGCCGGAGATTTCTGGAGCTGCCAGAACTTAGTGGACCTCCGCAGAAATGTCGGGCGCCATTTTTGAGCAGAAAGGAGCGTCGGAGACGGGAGGTTTAGCCGATGGAAGATCGCTTCACCGGTGGTTCTTCCCATTTCGTCCAACCTTCTTTGTTGTCGTCGAATCTGCGCCCATTCTTCCTGGGCTTCATCAACCGTCCGATCTAGGCATGTGTCAACAGTTGATCTCCAGCCCACGTTATGATCTTGGTCGTTCTCTACGATGGGGTATTGGCGCTCGTAGTGTAGACACGTGGCTTAAGTAGGCGCTATCATCAGCTCGATCTACACTGCTAGGTATTTTGCATTTTTAGCCCACGTAGTTTTTGTTATATATTTACTATTCTCTAAACTTCTATCGGCTGTATATAAGTTTTGTAATATTTACGTTTTAACACCCTATACTTCTATTTATTGCAATCTAGTCCTCGGCCACGTCACCTCACGTGCCTACGTGCGTGAGGTGTGGGCATTTTGTACGAGGACCCCCGTGGGTTTTGTTATTTCTTTCTAATCCAGAAAATATTTTATTTAGTTATATCTTTTTTGGAAAATTTGCAGAGAAGCCCCTATACTTTATTTTATTTACAAAAATAGCCTTCCTAATAGTGTAGATTCATTTTGTTGTCTCTATTTATTTAAATTATCAATTAAACTCAAAAAAAATCTCAAAAAATAGCTTTAGCATCTTGATTGCACACACACTCATTTACATATTTTTATTTTTCAATTTGAAGCTTTTTATTATTTATTAAAAATAAAAAAGTCTTTTTATCCTTGTTTACAATAGAAAATACATAAAAATGATAAAAACATTTTGAAAAATTCAAAAAAAATAGATTTCATGTATTTATATATTTCTGACTTTTAGAACAAAATCATTAAAAAAAATACAAAAGAAAAATTTAAAAAAAAATGAAAACCCATAAAACCATTATAAAAAAATAAAAAATCTTGAAAAATCCCAAAAATATATTTTATATCTCTGAATTTTCTTTATATTCTTATCTTTTTTAAAAAATTAATTTGGAGAATTTTTTTTATTTTCTATTTTAATATCCATTTTAATTACGGGTATTTAATTATTCCATGTTTTAGGGAAGTTTTTACTTTAAAAATAAATAAAATTAGCAAAAATTCCTAAAAAATCACAAAAACAATAAAAAATATTTTGAAAACCCAAAAATAATCTATTTCCGTATTTATCTTTATTATAGCCTATATGGTATATATATCTCATATATAGCTTTATATATATATTACATGATAAAAGGAAAATATAAAATCAGAATATTAAAAATCAAAATATAAAAATATAAAATCAAGAAAGTGTAAAATTTAAAAATTAAAATTAAAAACCTACAAAAAATATAGACACATAATCTCACAATCAAGTTTTGTGCATTTACTTACCTGATCTTGTCGTTTGCTCCCTGTGTTTGACACTCTACATACTTTCACTATACACACATTTTGTAGAGTTGAATATAATAAATTTTAAATCCACATTATTTTTATTGCTTAATTATAATTGTGGGTTAATTGTTGTATAAGTAGGGTTTCTTGTGGATCGCTACAGCTACTGCATCTCCGCCCTGTGTGAGACGTATTTTAGACCCGTGAAAAGTCCTCTTCAATAAATGGTGTTGTTGCCGGGAAGCAACGCCACTTAGATTGGCATTGTTTTGATTGCGATCAATTTATCTCCCTTTTACTTTATTTATTTTCTTTTATTTGATATATAGTGTTGAATTATTTAATCACCCTCTCTTGTTGACTTTATGCGATGTACCGCGAATCGAGGGAGGCGCTCTTCTCAAGGCGCATGTGCACCCACGTGAAGTGGGCTTCAGCTTGATTACCTGGCAGCAAGGAGGACTTGGAAGGAATTTTGAAGACAAATTTTTTAGTATTTATTTTGTTTATTTATTGTGTAATTTAGAAGTGAGAGAGAGACTACTATAACTTGTAATATTCAGGACACTCTACAGTACTTTGCTACACATCATGAGGTACAGTGCCCGAGGGACTGTTCCCATGGGGGCCTCGTCGGTTTTGTCATTTTTATCGCATTTTTTAACTTTATATTTCCGATTTTTGATTTTCTTTATTTTGTGTGATTGAGCCCTAGCTTTAGGATTTCTTGACGATACATTAAGATCCAAACATCTAATTATATTTGTCTGTGCCTATAGTATACGTTTGGACTTAATTAAATATCTAAATTGCTCTTCACTTAGTTTTGAGACATGTGCTAAGAGAGGTCACATACATTGCGTGCAGGACCCGTTGTTGCGGGCACCGAGTGGCATCGAAGACCGGACCTTGGTCTCTTCTCTAGGTGTTTAGCATACTGCTCTTCACGATAATAGCAGCTTCTCATCTAGGGTGCTTTCATCCGTTGCATTTGCATACAGTGTAGGTTTCAATTCTGCTGAGCATCTTTGCATGTAGAGTGTTGGAGGCGAGATGAGCATTCCTCTATAGCAATCATGATCGATTTGTCGCTTGCATTGCTTTTTCGACCCTCCCTCTGATTTTGACCACTTAGGTTCTTGACGGAATTAACTCCTTGATAGGCTTGTGCATTCTCATAAAAATACAAAAAAAGTGATAATCAATAAATTGGGACTGCTAATATTACTTTACCCTAAAAAGACCAAAAAGAATAATCATTGTATTTGGACGAGTAATCCCCTCATTGTCTTCATTTTACCTTTCTCCCATACACACTAAGGACTAGTACCGAAATCCCATTCATACTCCTAAGTGATTGTACAACTTCTTGATTTCTCACCTAACACTAAAAAAGGATAAGATAAAAAGACCGCACCTTTGCGGTCTTCACCAGGTTGAGTATGTGCATTCAGGTGTGTGTTTGATTTGTGTGAATTTGTTTGTGATTGTTGGTGTGCATTCTAGATCGTCTTTGCGTATTTGTGCCTTTTTCTCACTTCTCTTGACTTAGACCACCGTGCTCTCCAAAATATTTTCCTATTGTTTCAAGATGGCTGACTGGAGCTATTTTTATCCGGACTTCATGGATCCCTCGTACGCTCCATCCGGTCCACCTCCTTTTTTCCAGGAGGACTTTACTCCTATTTTTGTACATATATGACCAACCAACTATTTCAGGACTCGGTCTTTAATTTTCATCAATCATTTCCACCACCATCGCCTTCACATTTCGACAACCCTCTCTTCCTTGAGTATCTTGATCCAGAATGTGATTTATATCCACACCTACCACCCTCAACTGATTCACCCAATCATGAGATTTTGAGTCACATTTCATGATATCCACACTTGAGACCTTGAACCAGATGATGGAGCATATGAATTCGAGGATGAATGATCTATTTTGCATAAATAAAGAGCCAGATTGATGCTCCATCACTTGAGGATGTGGATTCACTTGATATTATCATAAGATCTTGCAATCGCCCAAAATACAAAAAAATGAGAAAAAATTTAAAAACACAAAAAGAATTCGGGAGACATATGCTTGATTCAGAATATGAGGAGAGGGTCCATCTGCCAGATCATTCACCCACACATCCACTCACACGTTATCCCACCCTTGACCCCGAGGAGGCCACTGTACATAATGCTCTTGGTTCTCCTCGTGTTTATGCTGATTTCGATCTCCTCCCTTGTGTGACGGAGGTCCAAATTTTAAAAAACTGTTGACTGAACCCGAAGTGGTGACCACCATTCATGACCATGGCCACTGCCCACACCATCACACACCTCCCAATTCCTGGGAAGAGGAACATTGCTACACCTTTCATTAGTTGCACTATCTTTGACCATACTTATGATCATACTCTCCTTGACGGTGGTGCTTCGATTAGCATCATACCCTTCTCACTGGTACAGTATCCTCACATACGGCCTCACCTGATATGACTTAACCACGATGATGAGTTCGTACTATTTCACTTTGATATCTGTGAGACACCCAAGGCCAGACCTAGCCACACTACTTCCACTGACCCGTCTGTGCCTTCCCACCCTGTGACCATTGAGGATCTTCTCTAGGACGATCATGGTCGGCTTCTGTCCATTGTGGACCCCGATATCGACCTCCATATTGTCAGATCTATTCCTCAGTTGTCCCACAAGAAGGTTTTCTTTCAACCTTTTTGATCCTCTGTGCATCCACTTTGTGGTATATTCGCTTTTGTTCATCTCCGTCCATCTCTGGTTTTGCTCATCCACCCCATTCTTGTGTGTTCCTTGATTAGGATGTACTTTGTCCTAAGTATAGGGGGGTGGATGAGCCGAGTGTTCATTCATTGTTATATTTCATCACTCTTGTTGTTGTTGATGAGCGACCCGAGCGACTAAGGTAGGAAGGTATTAATGGTCGTTGCGACATCAACCTCTCGGATCGGGCTCAATCAAGAAAACTAAGACCACCAAGAATAAAAATCGATCAATCCAGTGTAAATAGCGGTCTCGCTATTTTATTTTACCTGGTATAGCTACCAGGGTCGAACATAAGGAGTACGGTATGGTAAACCTACAAAGTAGTCGAGAATTCAAATGAAATAAAGAAAATAAAATAAAAGGTAATTTTTTGTTTTGCATTTTTTTGTAATTTTTAAATTAAGAAAAAATGTATAAAAGAAGTCAAAAAGTCACAACCAATCAATTATTTAACACACTAAAAATGATTAGAAAATCAAAATAAAATATTTTTTGGTTTTTTTATAAATAATCAAGGTTTTTTTTTGGTATTTTCTTGGATTTTTCTTAATTTTTAGTTAATTTTTATAAAAATGAAATAAAGCTAAAAACAAAAGATGATGTGCAGCCATAACCTAAAGGCTATTTAAAAATACTTAATAGCCTATAAAATTTCCAACAACAATTTTATGAGAAACTAAAAATAAAAATCTAATTAAAGAAACTGAAATTGCATTTTTTTCTGAACTTCTAATGATTTTTCCAAGTTTTTTAGTGTTTTTCAATTTTTAGGGTTTTTATAAATCCAAATGCAATGAAAAATTGGATAGAAGTCAAAATAAAATAAAACAACCAATCAGTACATTTTTTAGATTTTTTATAGGATTTTTAGTATTTTTAATTGATTTTTAAAACTGCACAGAAGAAATTTCAGAGGATTTTGAATTTTTAAAAATAGAAAACGAAAATAAAAAGAAACAAAAAATTCAAAGAAATTTTTACACAATGGCATGGGCCACGTATCCAAATTTCACGAGTTTTTGCTAAGAATTGCTAATTATTTCAACCAATCAAAGACGCACAGCACACAGGGACCAATATGCAAGGAAAATAATTTTCAGGGGCCAAATGATAACACACGTCAAAAGCCCAGGGGGCCTACTGCAATTTTCACACAATTTTAGCACATGTTGAAACTTAGCACACAAAGGGGCATGGATTTAAACAGTAAAACTATAAATTCAACACAAAACATCCACTAAACTCAACATAATAAATGCAAATTTTCCAAAAATACACGTGACGATGCACGTGCAACCATACAGGGATGACTAAACTGTAAATAATGAAAACTACAGGGGCACAAATGCCAAAAGTCCACAGTGAACTTTTTAATTAACAGACTAAATAAAAACAGGAAAGAAATGTAGGGAAAGTGGCGCAAATTACCCAGCCGACTCGTGCGGGTCACGAGGTGTGCCAGTTGTCATCCTCTGAATGGCTGGCGATGTGTGGCTCTGACGCTGACACCTGGCAGATCCAATGGCCGGACGAAGGAGCGAACGTGGGGCGTACGAGATCGTTAGATGTCAGATCTAATGGCCTGTCAGGTACAGGCAATGGACGACTCTGATGTGAACTGGAGAAGAGGGAAGATCCGACAGCTGAGGGTCCTGGAAGAACTCTGCCTGGGCAAAGTCCGCTGGAGGACCGGCGGTAATCCGGACATCCGATGAACGATCAGGCATCGAGGCTCGACTCGCGACGCTCCTCCACGTCGGGTGGCGGGGTCAGATGGACTCGCCAACGGTCGGATCTCGTAGACGGGGTGCGTGACCTAGGAGACCTCCGGCGAAGTGTATAAAGAGCATCATGTGGCGTATCTACGCACGCTCTGACCTGCAAATGAAAGCTTCTACTTGGAGGGAGACTCCGGTCGGGGTTATTTGGTTGGAAATAAAGGGAAGTGATGGTGGGAGGCGAAAGGAGGTTCCGTCGATGCGTAGGGTGGAACCTAGACCTAATCTTGGCTCGGATAGCCAAGATTTGGGCGATCAGGCTATGGGGGAAGGATGAAGATGAACGGGGTAATCGATCAAAGCGGGTGGATATGACTGATGGAGCTCCGACCGTCGGGTCGGAGCTGGCGGAGCAATAGATGAAAGATTCTGAATAATAGGAACCGCAGAGAAAATGAGGGTTACCTGAAGGTCCTAGATTGATCCTTAGCTCCAGGGGGTGAAGTGGGACTGGGTCGTCGCCTCTACCACACTACGGAAGGCGGGGAGGCTCAAACGTGGCGGATCTCCGGCCACATGCTTTGTGCATTTGTTGCAACTAGTCTCTCCGGACACCAAAGGCTCCGGCTGAATGCTGTCACCAAGGGGGGAGAAGACTAGGGTAGTAGGAGGGTGTGCGGCGCGAGTTGAGGGACTTGGGAGAGGAATGAAGCTTTTATATGTTTTCCCAGGTGGCCAAGAAGATCGGGTGTGGGCATACGAACCGAGGGCTATCCGCTCTTCCCTAGGGATCCGCGAGGGTCGTGGATCCAAGGGGATGGAGCGGGCGAAGAAATCGGGCGAAAGGTGGAGGGATCCGAGTGATAAAATTTTGAGAAGATGAGGCACGACTCGGATTCGGGCGAAGAGGGGTCCGAGAGGGGGAGTTGACCGGGGTCAACATCCCTCCTGGACCAATTAGAAAATTCCTGGTCAAAATTATTTGTAAAATAATTTAAAAATATAAAATGATTTTAATTTTAAAAAATGTTCAAAAAATGTTTATTATTTTTCAAACTATTTTTTAGTGATTTTTATTTATTTTTGTGAAAAAAATTAAGTTATATACATTATATTATATTAAATACAAGTATAAAATGTCTATGTATTTTAAAATTTAGAGTATAAAATAATTTTTAATTTATTTTTATTGTTTATTTAAAAGTGTAAAATAAATATGAGTATGATACATATATATGTGAGATTTTGTTTTTTTTCTAATTATTATTTTATTTTTGGAAATATATACAATGTAATAAAAACACATTTTTGTTTTTATTTTTGTGAAAATAAAATATCTACAAATAAAAAGGAATATTCTCAAGGTATAGTGGCCTTATCTCTCTCTAATTGTTTTATTTGGCGATGAGGCCCATATTTGGCCCTCTCTTGGGATTAGGTCACTCAATATTTATTCTAAATATTTCCTTATTTTTCTTATTCTTATTCTTTTATTTTTGCACAAATGCATGCTAACTATTAATATTTAACAAAAGCATGCTTATTAACTTATTGAATTTACAGCTATCTACATGGTATTTTGCCAAGTTTTTAGCTAAAATAAAAGAATAAAGAGTGATGAATGAGTATTCATCAGTTTCCTATACTTAGGGCCTCTTTTACTCTAAGTATAGGGGGAGTGATGTGTTCATTCTCTTTTTATATCTTTTTCCATCTTCATTTCTTTTCTTCTTTTCCTTTTCATTCTTCTTTTTCTATTGAAAAGATGTCGCCCCTTTTTGTCAGTCTTCTATACATAGGATGTATTTTGTCCTAAGTATAAGGGGTGTGCACCTTGATTTCTTTCATTTTTCTGTCCTTTCCATTGTCTCCTCTTCTTATATATATTTAGGAATATCTTACCCTAAGCATAGGGGGAGACAGTCTGAGTACGAACTTTTCATTCCCACCTTTGACCCTCCCTGCTTTTTGTATTGTCTGCTATACTTAGTATTATTTGGTCCAAAGTATAGGGGGGACGGTCGACTTCTTATTTGTTTATTCATTTTAAATTCGTTTATTCTTTATGCTTTTCTATACTTAGTACGAGTTAAGTCTTCTTTTTTCTCTCTGATCTATGAGGACATAGCTCAAGCTAAGTATAGGAGGGTCGTATATATACTTCAGCCATAACTCATACTTTTGTATTTTTAAATAATAAATATGGCTAAAACATTAAAAACACTCAATAAAAAGATGTCCATTATTCCTCAAATAATTTTTGTATTTACTGATTAATAAATCAGTTAGAAATGTTTTTTGTAAAATGTTTGAAAAATAGTTTGAAAATATTTTTGAAAAATATTTTGAAAAATTTTTGGAAAGCATTTTGTTCGATATTTTTAACCTTTGTAAAGATTATATTGTTTGTAAAATTTATTTTGTGTGAAATAAAAATGTTTGAAAAACTATTTGCAGACAGTTTTGAAAATGGTTGCAAAAATATTTTGAAAGATTTATATATACTATTTGAAAAACCTTTGCAAAATGATTTTCAAATGTGTGTAAATGTTTATAAAAATTCTTTGTATGATTATTTTGGACTATAGTTTTCCAAAATTGTTTGAAAAATCAATTTTCAAATAAGTTTGAGGAATATATACATCACTCTAAAATTCTTTATAAATTATATATATACCTATATAATTGACCACTTACCCCTTTTAAAGTCTTAAAAGTCTAACTCTTGTAAATATAAGATGCATCCCCATGTAAATATTTGCACCTAGTTTTTATCCAAAAACTTTTGTTTTCAAAAATCACAAAAACATATGCAAAAACAAAAAATACCAAAAACATTTGCAAAATATTTTTGAAAAATACATAAAAAATGTATATGCACCATTTTTTCAAAATTCCATAAAAAGTTCAAAATTTAAAATTGCAACACAAAAATATTTTCTGCATAGCATTTGCATATCATTCGCATTTTTCTGATTGTGTTTGATAATTGAACAAGTCTAAGTAAAATTCAGAGATTGGAGCTTGGTTGGACCCTAAATCTACCTAATAACAAGAACCTTATAGGAGCTAGAATTGAGGTACTTCAAGTCTGGTTGACTTAATTCTTTGAGGACCATGAGAGTTGGTTCAATGGATTCTTGACTGCCTAAGTAGAGTATTTCGGAACACACGCACAACTCTTGCTGATAATGACCTAACTTGGACACCTGCACCATGCACTCAGCTCAACTCAGTTGGAGTGGTGAGGAGATTGGATTTGTCGGTATGAGACGCACACAAATGGAAACATTTGTCCACGTTTAGGGAGGGAAGTGCACCCCAACCCGTCAAGTAGCATGGATGTCTAAAGACATGAGAGTGTGGGTTGTGATAATTCTTCAAAAGAGGGATAGTCTACTGGCTCAAAAGGAAAAACTCCTTATGTAAATGTTGTTGTATATAGTATTTCAAAATAAAACTCCAAAAAAGTGGATAGGCCTGATTGAAAATAAAATGCTTGCCATAGTGTATATATTTGTATAGTCAATAAGCAAGCTTGAGATTCAAAGTAAAATCATGTGAGCCTGCAGCTGGATGACTTGACTACACTGGTCTTGCATCCGAGGATAGGTAGCTACACTGGATAGCGTCCATTCTTCTCTTTACCCCCTCCTCTTCAGCTGGTTGTCACTTGAATATAGAAGGGAATACCCCGTTCCTTGAGGAAGGAGTTGCTGGAATGGGTAATCACTGGGTTGTCATGCTAGAGAAGTCGGTCTCTTTGTCATCTCAGTCGGGGAGAGCAACTATCACTTACATTGTACGAGTCAAATTCATAGTCGTAAGGGTTTGCGTATGAGTTGAAGTATTCTGACCTGGATATTGAGGAGACTTGAGCAGAGTTTTGGGACTCTCAAAGGCTGTTGGATTTCAAATCTGATTCCCACTAAGGTTTTGCCCGCACTAAAATTTCAAAGGTACCACTTAAGCTCCAAACTTTGATGTTGTGAAGACAAGTTCGATAATTAAACTACATCCAATTTCTTTCCTTTTCTTTTCTTTAATTTTTTCCGCACTTATTGCATAAGTATATGCTAGGGACTATCAAAGGCAAGTATAGGGGGTGATGAATCTCCATTTCATCACCTTTATCTATCATTTTGTCCTTAAAAATCCTAGTAAGTGCATGTAAATACCCTTAATTCATGCATTTTAACATTCATGCATTCTTGCATAAATAGTGTATAAAATATTATGTTTAATGCCAAAATTATAGAATAAAAAATAAAATAAGAATAAATGTTGAAAATATTTTATGACCCCAATCCCTGCGACCTAGGCATCTCGATGACTAGGTCGACAAGGAATAAAGTAGGGGGAGATAAGGGTCCAAAATACAAGAAAATTCCATTTTTTTATTCATTTATTATTCACTTTTGGTATCTTTTTTTTTCAGCTTTTTATTCTTAAAATAACAAAACTTTGAACATGAAAGTTGTAGATAATAAAATATAGAAAACTACAAAATTGAGTTTACAAAAATAATATACAGAGAAAAAATTACAGTCTAAAAAAGTTTCCAAAATCCCAACATCCCATACCCATATCTATCAAATAAAAACTCAAAATATATTAAATCACCTTTAATTGTATATAACTTTTAATCATATATTTAATGAAGGTGGTTTCATATTTTTTGGAGTTAATGTTTGAAAGTTAGGTTTTGGACCCCTATTATATATTATACTTGATTAAAATAATCATTTTATTTATTCTTTATTATTTTTACAATTTTATATTTTTACAATTGTGTAAATATCTATAATATATGTCAATATTAAAACAAGAATAAAACAATAAAGAAAACATTAAAATTAAATACTTATATAAAATACATAGGTAAAATACCTATATCTATACCTATATAATAAATATATCTATTTAGTTAAGTATATATTATATTAGAAACATATAATAAAAAAATATATTTAAGCATTTAAAAATGAGTAATAAATATATAAAATATTGATTAAAATAATAAAATCGAAAATAAAAAATAAAAATAAAATACATAAATACATAGATAGTATACCTATAACAGAACCTTAAACGTAACTTGTATATAGAAAGCTCTAAAAAGAGATAAAAATCATAATAAAATACATTACAAAATAATAAACATTTTCATTTTATAGTATAAAATTAATAAAATCCTTTATTAATTCTTTTCAATTTTTTAATCTTCTTTAGGTTGCTTTTTCCTAGTTGGACTCCAGTTGCTGCCTCAATCAGCTTGACAAAAAGCTAATAAGCTGAGCTGCGACCTGAAGATATACACAGTGACACGAGGAGGAGCCCTCGTAGATCTCACCTTTGCGACCGTCATTGCTCGATCGGAAGGTGTTGAAGCTATCACCGACAGCACTAGGGAGCTGGTGGTCACTCCCTCTCAATTGAAAAAATGGAGGATGAGGATGAATGAAGGAGGAGAAGGGAATAAAAAGGTGGAGGAAGTTAGAAAAGTGGTGGAGAAGGTGGCTTGGGTGGGAAGTTGGAGTGGAGAATAAGTAAAAGGAGAAGAAAAATATAAAAATAGAATAAGTAGGCTACTAAAAATAATAAATAGAAAAGAAAATAAAAATGAAAGAAATATATAAAAACTAAATTAAAAAATATATAATAAATATTAATAATTAAAAAAATAATAAATAATAAATGAATAATAAATAATAAAATAAATAAATAAAAATAATAATAATTAAAGTAATAAATAACTAAAGATAAAATAAATAAGTAAATAATAAAGTAGTAAAACAAAATAAATAAAATAAATAAATGGGGGTGACACGTGGCGTCTCTAGAAGCTGCCACATGTCGCTCCTAGAAAAATCGAAAAAAATAAATCAAAAGAAGAATAAAAAAAATAATAAAAGGGGTCAAATCAAAAAGTAGTCAACATTAAAGTTGCTCGTCTCAATGAGATCTACAACTTTTTTGAAAGACCAAAATCAAAAGAAGTCATCTTTTACAAAAAGTTATTTGGGGATACCTTATAGGAATAAGATACCACAATTATATCTCTTGCAAAAAAAATGGTATTTCAAAAATGAGATAAAAATCAAATAAATTGGAGAAAATAAAAATGAGTTTACAAATTAATCTATTTTTAAAGTTTTTTAAATAATTAAGATAATAAAAAGATTAAATAAAGGGGTAATTTGGTCAATATGTACAATATACAATAGGGGCCCAAACCCAAGTTTCACATATGAACTCTGATCTTTTGAATTTGGTCTTGTTTTGAAGGTAATTCAACGTACATTAATTCAAAAATGAGTAGGGGTCCATAGGAAACAATATGAGAGAGATATTTACATTTTATGGTTCTTAGTCTCAAACTAGGGTTTGGCTTTTATTGGTCATTTTTACAAGTTAGTATTTTTTTGACATCTTTCATTTATTTGTGTTAGTAACGTATACACTATAGAGTTCATTTTATTTAATTATAATTATAGAGAAATAGATAAAAAAGGAGAAATATGTTAATATACATATGATATTTACAAGGGAAATTTGGCTTCTTATCTAATGCAAATATGCATGCTAAAATATAGATATTAATTACAAGTGCATGAATGATAAAAATGCAAAATAAATGGATATATGGAGCTAATTACATGGGAAGAAAGCTCTATTTTCAACTTTTAGAGTGATGAATCATATATTCATCAGGTGCCCACCAAAACTGGTCCTGCAAGCATTGCATAGAGTCCCTCTCAATGATCAGTTTCAAGTCAAAATGAGAAGCAATTTAAATTTGACTAAGTCCAAAAGCGAACTATAGGTACATGCAAATATATTAGATCTTTGGACCTTAATCTATTGAGCAAGAAAATCATAGGATTAGGCCTCAATCACACAAAATAAATAAAAAACAAAGTCGAGAAAATAAATAAAAAGAAAGCGATGAAAACGTGACAAAAACTAACGAGGCCCTTAAGCGAACAATTGCTCGGGCACCAGACCTCATAAACTGTCAGAGTCTTGAGAGTTCACGTTATTACAATAATATGTGTATCTCTCTCACTTTAAATTACAAATAAAATAAAATACAAAAATAAAATGTTGTTGTCTTAAAAAATCCTCCAAGTACTCCTTTGTTGCTCTCTCCTATCGACTAATGTAGAATACTTGACGTTCTGTAAATCCGACCTCTTGAAAGGTCATTTTAATGCGTTGTAGCAGGCTGGATTGGGTTTGTCAAAGAACCTTTTAATCAAGATAATCAATCAAATAAAAAGGTCCATTTATAATTTTTTTAACTTGGGCAAGCCTAATGTCGAACGCAGAGACACAAGCCTCTCTCATATCATTTGGTCTTTAATCAATTTAACTCAGTGTTTAAAAAAATGAATCATAGGTCAAAGAGTGCATGTGAAGACCATGCAACAATATGCATTAAGTGAACATGAAACATGCATTTTTTATTTGATTTTTCATCATGAAAATAGATGCGATGGAATACAATGCAAATAAAACAACATATGCCCTAACCATCGACAACTTGAGTCATTTAAGCATAGGTCAAATCAGGGTCAATCAATGAAGCTATCTTCTCTTAAGTCAAAATCAGTCACGCGAAACATTATACAAACGACACTTAATCAATAAAATAATACATAAAAAACTCATAGTGTCAAATCTGAAATATAAGCATACCATTAGGAAGACAATGAATCTAGCTTCAAAGCGCCACTAAAATCAACTCAATCGGAGCTAGGATGCTCAAGATATGCACGAGTGAAGCCAGGGGCATAAATGCAAGAAATCATGGAAGATAAATAGCAAACATGTCCCTGGGAGGGACTAAAATGCAAATAAAATAAAGTGCAGGACCTTCCCTGTAAACAACCCACACACGCAGGGGTATTTCTCAATTATTAAAACCCGTGAGGGCATAAATGTAAAATACCCCCAGTGCACGTGGTCAGCACGTGAGCGTGGGACCTGATTGTAATTTGGAAAAGTTGTGAGGGGTACTGGTGTAAATATCCAGCCCCACGTGCCTGAGGCAAGTGGGTCCATGCTCGTGTGGGGGCGAGGCTCTGCGCAGGGTCGGACGACCGTTGCATGTGGCTCGGGCTACGTGGTGGCTCGAGGAGGCTTCGGGCGAGGCTTGGTCCCACCGATCCTCCGTGCTCCAGGAGGATGACGTGGCTGCTCCTGGGTCATTAGATCTCCGCCGTGGGGGTAAGATCCAATGGTGTGTGCACCTCCTCCTTCCTCGCAGGTGGGTGGTGCGATTGGAACTCCGGTGTGAGGCCTGGAGCTCCTCCGCACTTCTCCATGCTCGGTGAAGGTTGGGGAAGGATGCTGGTTTCCTGGCGATGAAGACCCAAGCTCAAGGAAGATACAGGAGCGCCTGGAGTCCACTATCGACGAGTGCTCACCGAAGGCAGAGCTCTAGAACTTGGCTCTGCCCGAGGTCCGGTCAATGAAGTCTTCAGACCTGCAGTTAGGTGATAGCCAAGGCATACATGCGAGATGAGGGCTGAGGGGCGAAGCAGCGGAGCCCTTGGTGGGTTCTCCTCCGCCTCCGGTGGAGGAAAATGCTTGGGACGGTGTAGGGTTCTGACGGATGAGGAGGGTGAGCGGAGGGGCTAGCGAAGATGTCTGATGGTGGGCGGACCTCATGGGGTGATCAGGTGACGGCGAAGGTGTCAGATCTTACCTAGAAAAATCATAGAAAATAAAAGAAAAACTAATAAGCTAAGTTACCTGAGATTGAAGAAGGAGCTAGAGGGCGGAGTGGAGCTTGTGCTGAGCACCTGGAGATACTTGGGTCATCGCACTTGCTGGGCAGCTACTCCAGCGAGCTTGGGGTGCCTGGAGGAGCCCAGACATGGCCGGCGAAGGCCATGGGTCAACACCGGAGCCGACTGCTATCGTGGCTCGTCAATCCGCTCCTCGTCTGTTACAGGAGGGCAGAGAATAACTAGGAAGTGGCCCTTGTAGCGGTGGACGACTGTGACAGTGGCTGGAGGAGGGGTATTTGAAGATTGAGAGGTCAGGGTACAGGTGATGGAGTCGTGGGTTTCGTGGGTTGATGCTGACCGGAGGAGAGGAGGGCAGACGTGGCTAGGTGTTGCGCGAGGGTAGGGGATGTGAGGGAAATGTGGGCCCGGTGTTAGGTCGTCGAGATGGAGTGAGATGGAGCAGCTAAAATTAGAAAGGGGAAGGTGGTCAGCGAGGTGCGAGGCTCGGGCGGAGGTTGCGGGAGGTGGAAGACGAGGCATGGACCGTTGGATCGCAAGATCCAACGGCCCTAGTAGAGGTGCGTTTGGGCGATTTGGATTAAATCTAGGGTGATCTGATCAAAGGCCTCTGGACGCGCCACGTGGTGAGGCGAGAGAAAGGCATGGATGGATGGAGGAGATGGCATCCTCTTCTTTGATGGAAGGGTGGAGAAATGACCGGGGGTGAACGGCTGGGATTTAAGGCTCTTCAGAATGATCAGGTGGAAGTGGAGGTGAACACGTGGCGATATGAGGTGCGGGCGGAAACTAACGGATGGGATGTGAGATGAGAGTGTATCGAATGGCCGTGGTTTGAAGTGGAGAGCGACGGCTATGATGGAATCTCTCGGGGATGATCATGCTGCGCATGAGGCACCACGTGGCGATATAAGACTTAGGCAGAGACGGGTGGCTGAGATGCAATAGAGGAATTGATTGGAGGGTTATGGAGAATAGCGAGGATAGATGGATGACATTTGGTGAGAAGGAAATGATCGGACGACAGGAAGTGCGGGTGCGTGACGTGTGAAGGAGCAGGCCACGTGTTGCAACCAGCAAGCGCCACGTGGCCCAATCACATTATTCAGAGGAATAAATTAAATTATGCGGGTAAAGAAGACCGAATTTGGCAAAACTTAAAACATGAAAGTTGTAGATCTCTATGATATCTACAAGTTTCATGTTGACCAAAAACAGAGATGAGATCAAGTAAAGGCATAAAATATTTTTGAGAGTATTTTTAAGAATAAAAACACCACGAATTTTAATTTTGCTATTTTTTGTTTTTAAATTTATTCAATGACTCTGATATTTACAGGAAATTGTCTGGTTTTTATTGACACTTAGTCTAAGATAGGGGGTTGATTTCAGTGAATTAAGATACTGTAACATGGTTTCATCAACCCCCTATACTTAAACTATGCTCGTCCCCGAGCATCAAAGGAAATGAATGAACTGGATTTACCCCCTTATGCATGTGCATACACGATCCGATTTGTTCAAGTCCTTTCAAATTTAGAGATCCCAAAATCTTAGAGTTGAACCCAGCTTTAATCAAGAGGCATCCAATTCCTCTAGTTATCCATACTCTCTCTAACGTACATATAAACTAAGGATATGACATTTAATGTTGACTGCATTCACGAGAGTAGAGTCAAAACGTCACAGAAGGTCTTAGTCCAAGAAATTCTCCTAAGGACAATTCCTCAACACTAGGGAATAAATCAGATCTTGAATTTAGTCCACCATCCCTTTAGTTGTCAGACTTAAAAGTGTAGATGGAAGGCCAATGATGGAGGGCATGGGATTGTGTCATTTCTTCTCTCCCTCTCATTGGAACAAGGATTCTTTCCAGTGCCTTATTACGCAACACATATTTTTGGTGTTGATCAGTGCGTCCATCAAGAGAAGTTGGAGTCGTTTGCACTTGTTTTCCTGGGAATACACCAGAGTTCGTCTTTTTTGAGTACTTATCGTACCTTCTACACCCAGACTTGTAGCATTTACGATGCAGAGCTCTTTTTTGGTGCAAGCCCGACTCCTGGTCCTAATAGCGGTGGTCCAAGTGAACAATTTGAAATGGTTGGGAGCGCTCACCTTTGGTCGAAGCTCTTGTTGAAATTTGACTTGTATGGAATGAGGTTTTCTTTTACATTTCATTGCTTTATAATATTTTAGGCTAGCTCCACTGCTACCAACAGTTGGCGCATACTGATCAACATTTTTATTTATTTCACACCGTGGCACTTAGTTCAATGTCAAGAGATAAGTATAAGAACCAAGTTCTCATACTAGCTAAAGATGCTGACACTCAGGTTTCATGAAGCCTTCAAAGATTTTATCCCTTCCTTGAGCATCATTAGATCAAGTCCATACTCGAATCCCTCATCCCAGTTCCACAAGTGAAGAGTCAACTCATCTCATCGAAATCGCAGTCGTGCATGTGATGTGCTAATCATATTCTTATTGTCGGAGATTAAGCATGCAATATAGCACACAAATCTAGAAACCTAGGGAAATAAGGATGATTAAGTCTAAGACCCTGATGGTTAAGGCTAGTTAACATAAAATCTCAAGACCTCATAAATCAAGTTTTCTTGAACATTTCTGATCCTGGGTGGGAGTGAAAAGGTAGGGGAATTAGTCTAAGTCTTTCATTTTTTTAATCCTTAAAAGACATTATGACTGCCTAAACTCAAAGGAGTAAATGCATCTGCGTTCAACCAGTATAGGTGTAAGTACATGACGGAGCTCGTTGCTTGAGGAGGGAGCCTTACGGGATGTGCTCTAAACCACCTACTCTGCTAAGGGCGAACCTTCACTGAACGCGGCTACTTATTTGGGCTTAGTAGTCACTATTGACTCTTAAAGGATTTTTTAGTTTTATTTTATGGAATTTTTTTTTATTAAAGGTTAGAACACAAATTAGACTCAACTTTCCTTGAAATCAAAAAGAAATTTCAATATTATGTCACACAAATCAAGATTTTTCAAACATTTTCAAAATATTTTCCAAAACAAGAAAAAACTCGTTTAAAAAATCATTTTCAAAAATATTTTTCTATAAAATAGTGTAACATAATATAGAAAAGCCTTGAAAATAATTTTGTCCACTTAGTTCAAAGGCTTGCACTTTAGCCAAAAAGTTTAAAATTTTTCAAATTTCTCAGAATATAGCTAAAGTACATATACTGTATATACGGTATAACCCCCTATACTTAAACTTTGCTATGTCCTCATAGCACTAGATGATACAAATCCATAGGTCCATTTAATTATAGAAAAATATACGGGAACTAAGGAGGGCTCCCCCTATACTTAGGTTAGAAATAACCTAAGTATTGAGGCAAGGAAAGATGAGTATAGAAAATCACGGGGACCCGGGTCCCCCCATACTTCGGCAGAGAGTAGTCTAAGTATAAATATTGAGAGTTGATGCGGGGAGAGACTTGAGGTAAACGAAGAAATCGGATGGATATACAGATGATCGGATGAATCTTCTGAGATAAATGGAGTACCTAGGGTCTAAGGGAGGGTTTCGGAACATTCATGGCTCAAACACGCATGCAACACACCTTTTATTTCACAAACTCGCATGTGAAACAAAGAAATGATGGTTTGATTATCTTGTTAGTTTTATTGGTGATTAAAACATTCTAGTTTACGCGAAAAAATGTAAAATAGAACCAACTGCGTAAACACGGGTGTTGCTCTCCTAAAACAAGATTTTACTCCATTTATAGGTTGACTTACAATTAACAGTCCCAATTTATTTTGCTTAAGGTTATCACTGAATTAAGGTGAGCATATAAACCAAGCAATCAACGTCTACCGCTCATTCCCATTTTCCATTAACCTAGGTGATCAAGCTGGGAGGAGGAATCGAGAAAAGCCAAGTAATAGATAAAAACCATGGTCTAGGCTAAAATACGTGAAAATGCGTAAAAACATGCAATGCCTTAGTGAAAATACGTGAAAACTCAGACTGAATTGAAAACCAAAATCTTATGTATGCAAGTCGATTGAAAACCACACCTAACATGCTTCTACCAGCGGGGAAGAACATCTTGTAAATTTGGCTAAGTGAAACGCTGCTATGTGCATCTTGGTTTAAAGTGTGTCCTACCTACGAGCAAGCACGTAAAAAATGAAAAGGTGAAAGAAGCTCGAAGAGCCGCGTGCCTGGTCCTAGGTCGACACTCAAGTGGGATGATCCTCACACAACCACATATAATTCGTTCATTTACAAGCGCGAGTCCTCGATCGAAGACCGCTGTAAAAACGACTATTACATGCATATGAAATAAAATACGAAAGGCACATTTTTTTCCTTCGATTTTTCTCCAAAATTTGCTGATGCGACTCCTCACAGTAGGGAAAAATTTGCTCATCTCCTCCTTGAACATCAAGGGCCCTGTCGCAAAAGCAAAAGTTAGACATCAATCGAAAAGAAAATTTTTTAAGATGCAAGACAAATGAACAAATATATTTATGTAAAAGAAACACTTAATTAAATAAATAAAAATCCAAAAAAGAAAAAAGATGAGTCGTGTCCCCGGCAACGATGCCATTTGACGTTCTGTAAATCCGACCTCTTAATTGGTCATTTTAATGCGTTGTAGCTGGCCGGATCAGGTTCATCAAAGAACCTTCTAATCAAGATAATCAATCAAATAAAAAGGTCCATTTATATTTTTTTTAACTTTGGCAAGCCCAAGGTCGAACTCAGGGACACGAGCCTCTCTCATATCATTTGGTCTTTAATCAATTTAACTCAGTGTTGAAAAAAATGAATTATAGGTCAAAGACTGCATGTGAAGACTAGGCAACAATATGCATTAAGTGAACATGAAACATGCAATTTTTTATTTGATTTTTCATCAAGAAAATAGATGCGATGAAATACAATAAAAATAAAACAATATATTCCCTAACCATCGACAACTTGAGTCATTTAAGCATAGGTCAAATCAGGGTCAATCAATGAAGCTATCTTCATTTAAGTCAAAATCAGTCATGCAAAACATTATACAAAAAACACTTAATCAATAAAATAATACATCAAAAACTCATAGTGTCAAATCTGAAATACATGCATGCGCCTGCCATCAGGAAGATAATGAAACTAGCTTGAAAACGCCACTGAAAACAACTCAATCAGAGCTAGTATGCTCAAGATATGCACGAGTGAAGCCAGGGGCATAAATGCAAGAAAACATGAAAGGTAAATAGCAAACAGGTACCTGGGAGGGACTAAAATGCAAATTAAATAAAGTGTGGGACGTTCCCTGTAAATAACCCACACGCGCCGGGTATTTTTGCAATTTTTAAAACCCGCGAGTGCATAAATGCAAAATACCCCAGGCGCACATGGTCGGCATGTGAGCTCGGGACCTGATTGTAATTTGGAAAAGTTGTGAGAGGCGTTGGTGCAAATACCCAGCCCCACGTGCCTGAGGCACGTGGGTCCAGGCTCGGGTGGGGGCGAGGCTCGGCGAGGGTCGGACGACCGTTGCAGGTGGCTCGGGCCACGTGGTGGCTCGGGCCACGTGGTTTCTCGAGGAGGCTTCGGGCGAGGCTCGTCCCACCATGCCTCCGTGCTCGGGGAGTACGATGTGGCTGCTCCTGGGCTGTTAGATCCCCGCTGTGAGGGTAAGATCCAACGACGCCTGCACCTCCTCCTTCCTCGCAGGTGGGCGGCACGATTGGAGCTCTGACACGAGGCTTGGAGCTCCTCCGCACCTCTCCATGCTCAGTGAAGGTCGGGGTAGGATGATGGTTTCATGGTGATGAAGACCCAAGCTCAGGAAGATGCGGGAGTGCCTGGAGTCCGCTGTCGACAAGTACTCATCAGAGGCAGAGCTCTAGAACTTGGCTCTGCCCGAGGTCCGGCCAATGAAGTCTTCAGACTTGCAGGAATGTTTAGGTGATAGCCGAGGCGTGCGTGCGAGCTGAGGTGAGTGGAGGGCTGAGGGGCAAAGAAGCGGATCCCTTGGAGGGTTCTCCTCCGCCTCCGACGGGAAAAGCCTGGGACGGTGGAGGGTTCTAATGGATGAGGAGGGTGAGCGGAGGGGCTGGCGAAGATGTCTGATGGTGGGCAGACCTCGTGGGGTGATCAGGTGATGGTGAAGATGTCAGATCTAACCTAGAAAAATAAGAGAAAACAAAAGAAAAACTAATAAGCTAAGTTACCTGAGATTGAAGAAGGAGCTAGAGGGCGGAGCAGAGCTTTGGCTGATAACCTGGAGATGCTCGGGTCATTACACATGCTTGGCAGCTACTCCAATGAGCTTGGAGCGCCCGGAGGATCCCGGACATGGCCGACGAAGGCCATGGGTCAACACCAGAGGTGATTGCTGTCGTGGCTCATCAATCCGCTCCTCATCTGTCACAGGAGGGCGGAGATTAACTAGGTAGTAGCCCCTGTAGCAGTGGACGACTGCGACAGTGGCCGGAGGAGTGGTATTTGAAGGTGGAGAGGTCAGGGTACAAGTCATAGAGTCATGGGTTTTGTGGGTTGATGCTGACCGTAGGAGAGGAGGGAAGATGTGGCTAGGTGTTGCGCGAGGGTAGGGGACGTGAGGGCTACGTGGGCCTGGCGTTAGGTCACGGAGATGGAGAGAGATTGAGCGGCTAAAATTAGAAGGGGGAAGGTGGTCAGCGAGGCACGGGGCTCGGGTGGTGGTTGCTGGAGGTGGAAGACGAGGCATGGACCGTTGGATTGCGAGAATCAATGGTCCTAGTGGAGGCACGTTTGGGCGGTTTGGATTAAATCTAGGGTGATCCGATCGAACGCCTCTGGATGCGCCATGTGGTGAGGCGAGAGAAAGGTGTGGACGGAATGAGGAGATGACATCCTCTTCTTTGATCAAAGGGTGGAGAAATGAGCGGGGGTGAATGGCTGGGATTTAAGGCTCTTAAGAATGATCGGTTGGCGGTGGAGGTGAATACGTGGCTATATGAGGTGCGGGCAGAAACTAACGGATGGGATGTGAGATGAGAGTGTATCGAATGGCTGTGGTTTGATGTGGAGAGTGGCAGCTGTGATGGAATCTGTCGGGGATGATCGTGCGTAGCATGAGGCACCACGTGGCGATCTAAGACTGAGGCAGAGACGGGTGGCTGAGATGCAATAGAGGAAATAATCGGAGGGTTACGGAAAAGAGCGAGGATAGACGGATGACGTTTGGTGAGAAGGAAATGATCAGACGACAAGTAGTGCGGGTGCATGGCGTGTGAAGGAGCGGGCCACGTGGTATGTGGCCAATCACATTGTTCAGAGGAATAAATTGAATTATGAGGGTAAAGAAGATCGAATTTGGAAAAACTCAAAACATGAAAGTTGTAGATCTCGATGAGATGTACAAATTTCATGTGGACCAAAAATAGAGATGAGATCAAACAAAGATAGAAAAATATTTTTGAGAGTTTTTTTAAGGATAAAAACACCATGAATTTTAATTTTGCTATTCTTTGTGTTTTTAATTTATTCAATGACTCTGATATTTATAGGGAATTGTCTGGTTTGTATTGACACTTAGTCTAAGATAGGGAGTTAATTTCAGTGAATTAAGAGACTGAAACATGGTTTCATCAATAGTCGACTTTACTTCATGTGGGTGCGCAGGCACTCCGAGGAGAGCCTCCCTCGATCCACGATCTCTCGCAACAAAGCCAAACAAAAAAAGACGGTGGTTAGACAATTCATAAAATAATATCATATAAAATAGAAAATAAATAGATTGAAAATATAGGCAAAAGAGACAAGAAGGCACAAATAAAAAAACATAATCTATGCGCAATTGCTCCCCGGCAATGATGCCATTTGAAATAATGAAATATCGAGAGGGTCGTGTCAATTTACAAGGCGGATCAACAGTCGATGAGTTGACCTCTCATGAAATTCGCTAAATTCAACAATTAACCCACAATATAAGTCAAGCAATGAAAAATAAGTTGTGGAGTTAAAATTTATTGTAACTCTACATATGTGTGTATAGGTGTAAGTATGTGTAGAGTGTCGAACTCAGGGATAAAACTAGATAGATCAGGCAATGATGCACAAAATTTGTGTTCTTCCGGTCTATGTATTTTTGTGTGGGTTTCTAATTTTATATTTTTTTACTTTTATTTTATATTTTTTAAATTTTTTCAATTGTATAAAATAGTTTTGTATTTTTAATTATCTTTTTTTAAATTTATTAATATAGGAATATGTAACGCTATATATACAATACAAGGTAATATAATTATATATACTACTACAAATATTTTCGTATTTTTAATTATCTTTTTCTTTTTAAGTTATTAATATAGGAATATATAAGTCTATATATACAATACAAGGTAATATAATTATATATACTACTAAAAATAATTAAAATACAAGAAATGAAATGATTTTGATTTTTATTTCCGTAATTTTAAAATTTTAAAGATATATTTAATTGATCAAATTACAGTTTAAATCTGAAGAGTTTTGTTATTTGAGTTTTAGTCAATGTTTCCATAACTTTCTCCAATGCTAGATAAACAACTGATGAATCTCCATTTCGTCACATTTATTCTATCATTGTGGCCTTAAATCCCTAGCTAAATGCATGTATATATAATTAATTTATAAAATTAAACACTCAATAATCCACAAATTAGACTGTATAAAATACCATGCATAATATTGTATTTAATACCAAAATAAAAGAACAAAGAAAAGAAAAGAAAAAGAATGAAGTGTCAAAGACACTAAGTGACTCGAGCCCCCGAGATCTATTCATCATGATGACTTGGTCATCATGGAATAACGTAGGGGGAGATAGGAGGCCAATTGTACATAGAGTACACTCAAAAACCCTAAATTTATAGGTCAATAATTATAGTTTAGGACCTATTTTATTTTCCTAATTTTTCACCTCAAATCAGTAAACTCTCAACATGAATTTCGTAATAAAAATACAAAGAAAAATAAAAAATTTATTTCACTTAAAAATAATGCTAATGTGCCGATATACACAAAATAAAAGCCGCAAAGAAAACTTTACTGATGTGTATCTTCTCCATACAGACTCAAAATTGGACAAACTCACTTTTATTGTTTATCAAATAAAACTAGTTATTTAATGATGGCGGTTTCATTCAATTTGGAGTTAAAATGTAAAAGTTAGATTTTGGTCTCTCATTGTGAAATATAGATTTAATTCAATATATTTTTTCTTTATATTTCCATTTTTTTACATTGTTATGAATTTATAATTATTACTTAAAATACATTTACATAATTAAAATAAAATAAATAATTAGAAATAAAATAAAATAAATAATATATTTCAGTACATAGATGAAGTGTACCTATATATACCTATAGGATACATGTACATAATTAATTTAATGTACAAATAAACTCAGAACAATAAAGTTAAAATATATATATTTGTAATAAGATAAATTAAAAATATATAAAATACATGTACGTAATAGTAAAATATAAAAATCAAATAGAAAATAAAATATACATAATACATGTATAATTACCTATATTTATTTATGTAAATATTAATCCATAATAAATAAACTTGTAAAAATAATATAAATAGGCATTAAATACTAAATTAAATTACAAACATTTTCTATGTTTTAACAAAATATAATTAATTCATCTACCAATTTATATTGATTTTATGGATATTTTTGGCATTTGAATTTTCTAGTTGGTCCACATGGATGAACCAGAAGCCTCCAATTGTTGACTCCGGTCAACTGTTTGTTTACCCGCCTTCTCTTCCATCAAAACTCGTAGACCCCCAGTTCTTCGATTTTTCACGCCTTCATCTTCCTTCCATCCCTCTCGAGACCATCACCCTCACGTAGCCTAATCGTCCCTATTCATCGACCACTCCAGAATCCTCACCTACCACCTTTGATCCCTCAGCCATCTCACCACCTTATTGTCCACAAC
Source organism: Ottelia alismoides (assembly GCA_037367405.1). NCBI lineage: Eukaryota > Viridiplantae > Streptophyta > Magnoliopsida > Alismatales > Hydrocharitaceae > Ottelia > Ottelia alismoides. Next base: position 623,558 of record JAZKJV010001985.1, read on the forward strand.
GTACTCCTATAACAACCATTATACAACCTTCATTTTGTTCTTGATTTCCCTTCAGCCATTGTAACCCCCGTTGGAACTCCCCATTAAGCTCCTGGTGACAGTAGGAACCGCTCCAGACCATTGGGACATGGATAAGGTGGTCGATGTTGGACATGCGAGCCCACGGCGAGACATTATGCAATAAATGTTATTGCGAATATCATTCCCTAATCTGAAATGAAGAATACATAATTTGCATAATAGGTCCCTTAGTACAATTAGGGTTATGTACCATGGCCATCTTGATGATCATACAGTTGTTGATTCAAATATTGAATCATAGAGGCTGGTGCTTGGATGAACATCTAATGAGTTAGATTGAGGACTCATCAAGCACCGTCAAATGATTGTTAAGAGATGATCTCCAGCCTGAGTAGGAGATGGCAATCCTTCTTATTTAGGCTGATATCTGATCGACCTCTTGATGCAAGTCCTCTGCATAGGAATCGAATAGCGATTCAGAGGTGTCAGATTAGTTAGGTCAAAGAGTTTACTTAACGAGATCGAGATAACCAAAGTCCTATATCGTATACTGTCATGATATAGGCACGCGTCCTCTGACCGGAGATAGATTTGTTACTATATGTCTGAGTATGTACATTTGGCAGACCAATAGGTTGATGACCTAATCAAGGTCTATACACCGGCGCGCTGGTGTGCATGCAAGGGCATATGAGTAATACAATCTCTCAAAGTGATCATACAGGTTCAGTTACCGACCCAGAAGACATGAGCTCACTCGTGAGATGTTGGGAAGAATCAAATTCCATGCACGGTCGTCTCGCTTTGGAAGCTTGACTGAATTTGTAGGTTTGATATATACTTTTGGAAAGTATATGATCAAGACCTAGGTATGATATATGATTTTGGAAAGTAAATGATCGATACCATCTCCCAATTATCGAATGAGAAACTTAATGATAAAACTCTAAAGTAGACAGTGTAAAACTGATCTTATACTTCAGGTTTATTCTGAGTCTTCCAGTATGCAGGATTTACAGGTATTTGCAATACCTGAGGGTGATGTGATCATAAACGATTGTATAACCATGACGCTTCCATTCCTAGGGAGTGATGAAATGGGTCTGGATTTTAGTGACTCCTCTCCGTAGAGAAGTAATATAATCTTAGTCCAAATGTTGGACATTGATTTGATTTTGATTCAGATTCAATGAGAAGATTAGATTTGCGGTCTTGATTTCATCAAGCATCTATGGGAGGCCTGAGATCTGGATTTGAGATGTAATCTTAATATCCAAGTCACTATACGTGGAACAATACAATCGCCCTGTCCTTATATCCAAGAATTCACGGAGAAAGCACATTATCCTTGAAAGAGATCCGGATAATTTCATTGTTGATATAAGTATCCGAGCATTGAGAAAATGGATAATTAAATGTGATTTAATTATCATTATTAATATGAATTCGATTCATTTTATAAAGAGAGTTATCTTAGATAATTAAATGTAATTTTATTATCAAAGATGTAAATAATGTGAATGTGATTCATATTATTTGGGCACAAGAGAAAAGAGATCCAAGATGATTAAATGTGATTTAATTATCATGGATATGAATAATGTGGATAGAAATATCCATATTAATCATATATATAATAAATGTAATTTATATATATATATATAAGAGAGAGATATTTGTAATTTACATTTAAATGTTGATGTGAATTGGATTCACATTGGACATTAAATTGAAAATGTAATTTACATTTTATTTTGTGTTGTGAATGTGATTCACAAATTTTCAATGGCAAAATTGCAATATTCACAAATTGATTGTGAATTATTTTGTAGAATAATTTACTACAACTGTTGTTGTAAATAATTGGAGACATATGGAATCATGCAATCTTGAGATTGCATTGAGATTCCCCCTTTCCTAATATGAGAGGGGGGACGGCCAACAATCCCTAAAGGAAAGGCTGGTCGTCCACTCTTCCTATATGGAAGGGAGGAGCCTCCTTTCCATTATCTCCAATGTTAGTTGATTTAATTTGATGATTGAATTATATTGATTTATCAATATATAATTAATCTAAATTAAATTAATTGTTGTTGGTTTTTACCAACACAAATCTTGGCCATTAAAAGAAACACAAATCAATGGGAGCCATTGGATTTGTGTTGCACATGGATTGAGATCCATGGATCCCAAAATATTATAAATAGAAGGGCACCCCTTTGCTCTTCTCTACAAACAAGAGAACATAAGTCTCTCTCTCTTTCTCTCTACACGTCAGCCCTCACCCATCCTCTCTCAAGGTCGTCCACCATGGATGTCCTAGAGAGAGACTCCATCGCCGCAGCATCGTCGTTATGCTGCCCGATCGTTTGCTCGTGGATCTCTGTCTCCTTCCGTGCACCGTGCTCGTGAAGAAGACGTCAGATCTCGTGCATCAAGATCAGGAGATCCGCCACTTGGATCATCAACATGGATTGCGAGAAGCACACTATTCATCCCCGCGCTCGCAAGCGTCTCCTCCGTTGGATCAGACTTGAGATAGGAGGTCACTTTGTTTAGAGAATCGATCGCAACCACGATTCAAGAGGTAATCCTATTACTTGTTTGTGGTTTAGAGGAAACGATCCGATAAGTGTTCTTGGATCATGTGGTTTCGTCGCATGAAATTTTTTTAATTTCCGCTGCATTGAACAACTAGAGCGACTAGTCGTTCCTCGTCGTATTCAATACAATGCTCAAGCTTCCGTGATGCACTTGAGTATTATCCCATATTCTTCAAGTGGTATCAGATCCTTATGTTTAAGGTTTTGGATACGATCCATAAAACCGAAGGCGACTTGGGTTCGTTAGGGTTGCGAAAGTTTTATCCCATTTCATTTTCGCATCTCTATTTAGTAATTATATTCGTCCCTGTTTAAATTTTTTAAACACGAAAATAAAACTTTTATTTTGTTCCCCATTAAAAAAGGAAACCATATGATCGGAGCTTACATAATTTGGATTCCGTTTGCTCGAGATATGGTTGTTTTAATGAACATGTATTCACTGTTGCGGCAACTGCGAATCTTAACATGATTAATGAGTTAATTACTGTTTTGATCCGCCTCGAAATGCATGAAATATCATAGGTTTCAATCCTAAATCAAATTAGGAATCATTAAAAATTGATTTTGTCTAATTTGGATTTTAATTTATTTAGATATGTTAATTTTAGTAAGTAGGGGTCACTGCTGAAATTACAGTCCCAATCATGAACCATGTGATTGTCAATTAGTGAAATTAATTGTTAATTTCATGAAATATTTATGGAAAATATTTTATAAATATAGAATGATGATTATTTCCTTGATTGACTTGGCCTCAACCAATAAATTGATTAGATTTGATCTAGATCATAATTGGAAAACACCATCATCAAACTCCTTGCTTGAATAGGATTGGGAATTTGTCTAGAAATTTCCTTATAATAAAAAAAGTTTTGATTATTACTATATGGTATAATTTCGGTTGAAGAACCGATGATCATCTCAAGTACAAAGTGATTTACTCGGCATTATTTTTTCCCGAGGCGGATATGGTGTCTAGTCGGGGATCGCTGGGGTAGCGGGTCGCACCAATTGCGGTCTGTCCCACTCCCGTCAGTACTGGCCATGACAGCGGGTAGGGAACGAATGATACCTGAGAGATCATGATGTATTTTCTAATTATTAAATTTTTAATTAATGCTTACTTTGAGATAATACCATATATTCAAGTAAAATCATGTTTGTTGATTGAATTGGATTGATGATTAATTTAATGTGATTAAGTTAATTATATTCAATTAAAAACACTCTATTGTGAATAGATGTGTATTTCCCATGGAAGAATTAATTATATGAATATGATTCATAATAATTGATTAAAATTTTAGTATGAGGTGGAGGATCACATAAGTGACATCCATGGTCTCCCGTCAAGGCGAAGGGTTCTGTCGCCAGATATTGTATGTGGGAGACGCCTGTCCCGAAGGGTTCTGCTGCATAAGATCCATTTGGATCGAGCTCGTCGCTTCTCAAAAGAGTAAGGATGTATGGGTAGGGACCCTAATATCGGGTCCTCATATTATTGGGGCGATAGTGGATTGCGCATCGAGTTGTATTCCTGTTGATGGTTGGTTCAATTAATGACGAGTCAACATCACCTTAGGGGTGGTGGGCCCGAGTGTTAAAGATCGAATTTGGGGATGTAATTTAGACTTGCAAGGCGGATTGTGTTCCCGCTTCTTTTTATCCGAGTTAGAGGTTCTCATATTATAGGGATGTAACAAAGATAAGGAAGGAGATCCTAGATCTTGCTTGAGATATAATGGTAAGTATATCTCTTACATTGAAAGTGATTAAGGGAATGAACTTTCATTGTTGACATGGCAAGACAACTTTGATATAAAAATTCCTAAATCGAAGTAAATTAAATATTTATATATGTTTATGCAAATTTCTTATTTTAGATAATCCCTCTTTAATCCCACTCAATATTATACTCAATAATAACCAGTAGAATATCATGGATTGGACCCATGATCCAGATATTGCACTTGCAATTGGACACATAATGTATGTGGTTGCAATTGCATGTTTCCTCATAATAATTAGGAATGATAATTAAATAGACAATATGACTAAAACCCTAGGGGTTGTATGTCTCTATAAGTCTCGATCTCATCGAATGTACTTTTAAAGTGACATGTCGATAATGATCGTAGTTATCAAATAGTCCTTATAAAATCTAAGAAGATGTTATGGCATACATATATGCTCTCGACATATAATCATGAATGACATTGTTCTCTACATTATGCAAAATGGTGGCTCTATAGGAGATGATGTATTCAAATTGTTTGAGTACCCACCTGAACCTATGTTTTAAGAGTTTAAATGGATGTAGATACGATGAGTGTCGTCATTCTACTATCTATACTCTAGTCATTCATGAAGCTTCATAGTATTCATATTATATGAATTGAATGAAACATGTATAAATGTTGAAATACTCTTATATTGAAATTTTTAATTTCAAAATAAGAGATCCTTTGTCTTGAGCAATGGTTGCTTATAGATCAAAGGGACCGTAGTTGAAGCATGGGTTGGACCCAAGTAAGAAGTACAGTCAAAGAGTCGAATGTACTTCTGTGACTTCCATATGACATCCAAAGAGTTGGAAGAATGCCAATACTGCAATAAGTTGTTGTGTTGATAGTATGACTATCAAATCTATCTAGAATCCTTATAGAAGGAATCAGATAGTACATCAGAATAATCTACATATAATCATTGAAATTGACTTACTTATTTGATAAGATAAAGTCTAATAATTGTATCTCAATCTTCTAATGACACTTGCAATTGGTTGCATATGTATGAAAATATTAGAAATTTGATCTTAAGGTTTAATGGTCATCCATGTTAAATGTGATGCAATTGTTGCAACAATTTCCATTAGATCAATAGACTTCATATTTTCAGTGGGAGATCTTAGTCTTAGAGAATGTCTCTGTGACCTGGATATTAGAATATACTCAGTTTATTTCTAAATGTTGGGAATAAGCATGAATTCTGGAATCGACCTATCATAAAGAGTTTTGATGGGGATATTTCAGATGGTAATCTAACATCTAGTGGACTCCACTAAATTAGAAAATTAATGAATGGTTCATTAAGATTTCTAATACTTAAAATAGATCCTTTAAAGATCAATAGGAGAATGAAGATCATTTGACAATGATCTGGCATCAAGCCTTGGACATTTGCCTGTTGATGTGATCAATAGACTGATAAGAGATGAAACTTTAGATTGTCTAAATGTACAAATCTTACATACTTGTGAATCTTTTATTCAAAAGTAGAAATATCCAATATACCCTTCCTTGGAATGGTGAAAGATGTCAAGGTATTCAAGATATCATACATATTGATGTATGTGAATCATCTATATCATAATAAACATTATGGATATGTGATATCTATTGATGATTATTTGTGATATGATATTTCTTCTCTTCACTTAGAAAACTTTGAAATGTTCATAGATTTCACAATTTTAGTTTAGAACCTAAGTTTGAAGGAAGATGAAATGAATTTGATATAACCAAGGTAGCTTGTACCTATTAGATGAATTCAAGAAATACCTTATGGAGATGTGAATATCATTCCTATCTCAATCCTCCTAATGAACCTTAACTCAATAGAGCTATAGGGACATACAATTGATCATGTGTGACATGATTTGATCAATGATTAATCTTAGCATAATTATCTCTTAGTTTCCAGATATATATATATATATATATGGTAGAGACTACATTATATATATCCTTAATAAGGTTCCATATGATTAAGCTGGAATCTGGCACTGGAGAGTGCTACTTCATTAGGAAATAAAAGGATGGTATTGGATACCTACTTTATGACCTTGAGATTCTTAAAAGATCTCATCTTTGAGAATGTGATTCTTATAGGATGACTCTCTTGAGAATCAAGATGAAAATGAAGTGAAGGAACTCATTTAGACTTGAGATGATAATGAAGCTCCTAAAATCGAAAATAAATAGACAATTAAAGATGAAATACTAATACCTCTTCAAATAAGTTTGAAGATGGATTCCATGTGTCAGTTGAATCTGACAATGATCTGACTTCATGTGATCATGCTTCTGAAGATCATATCATGGAAAGATGGATGTTAACAATAAAGTTTAAAGTAGACTTCATATACAAATGTTGTATATAGACCCTCGAGGAACAAACTATATGGGTAAGACCCATTAAGGTGTAAATGGATCTTCAAGAGAAAGAGGGAACCTGATGAGAAGGTAGAAACCTTCAAAGCACAGTTCGTAGCCATGAGTTACACACCAAAGAGAAGGCATCGCTTGCGATGAGACTATCTCTCCAGTGACCTTGCTTTATCCCATCAGAATATTACTAACTATAGCTAGACAACTTGACCATGACGTCTTCATGATGTGAGTCAAGATTGCATTCCTCTATGAATAGCTCTCTGAGGATATTCATATGAAGTAGCCCCAGGGCTTCATGGTTGAGGAAAGCAAGGTGTGCAAGCTAAAGAACACCATCTTTGGACTCAAATAAGCTTCATGTAGTTGGAACATAAGATTTGATGAAATTATAAATGTTATGATTTCAGATAAAATCTTGATGAACCATGTGAAGCTTAGTAGGGGTGCCATTGTGTTCATCATGCTAAATGTAGATAATATTCTAATAATTTAGAATGATATAAGGATGATAATAATAAGTGTTTTATAATATGGTTGTTCAATACCTCGAGATATGATCTCAAGGATACCTCTTAGATCTTAATTCTGAAGTTGTTTAGAAGCAAAGAGAAGAGGGTATTGGAAAAGTCACACTAATAGTACACCTAGGACATTTCCATTTTCTGGAAAATTCCAAGAAAGGCTTCTATTCCTCAAAGATATGGTACTGACCTATCTAAAGGGATATCATCTCAAAGAGTTGAGGATGTGAATGCAAATTGCTTGCCCTTGTGCATCAGTTCCAAGAAGTCGGGTGTATGCTAGATGTGTACAAAAGCCAGATGTCTACCATGCAGTGGGAGTAGTAAGTTGTTACTAATCCTACTATGGTTATAAAATACTTGATTGCTGTAATAACGATATCTTCATAAAAGGCAAAACTTTTGAGATAGTGATCTCAAAGTCTTATCCTCAAGAAATTAAGACATTATAGATAGCGATCTAAAAGGTCTTAACTACGGATACCTTAGGAGATAGAGATCTCCAGGAATAAGGGTATTTTGATAAGGATTATGGTAATACTGGTTATAATAATTATCGAGTTATAGTGTCAACGACACTATAACAAAATTGAGTATTGGTTGCATAAGATGCAACATTCGCATTGGATGCGAGCACTGTTACTAGAGGATATGCAAGTGTCGTAAAAGGACTTTGCGTAGTCTCTTGGAAACAGAGTGACTGATCAGCTTACCTAGCTATTTTCTAAATAGCCTATGATTGTCACATGAGTGTATGTTTAAATGATTAGCCCATTAATGGCTCTTTGGGCTAGTGGGAGATTGTTGGACATGCGAGCCCACGGTGATCCATTATGCAATAAATGTTATTGCGAATATCATTCCCTAATCTGAAATGAAGAATACATAATTTGCATTAAAGGTCCCTTAGTACAATTAGGGTTATGTACCATGGCCATCTTGATGATCATACATCTGTTGATTCAAATATTGAATCATAGAGGCTGGTGCTTGAATGAACATCTAATGAGTTAGATTGAGGACTCATCAAGCATCATCAAATGATTGTTAAGAGATGATCTCCATCCTGAGTAGGAGATGGCAATCCTTTCTCATTTAGGTTGATATCTGATCGACCTCTTGATGCAAGTCCTCTGCATAGGAATAGAGATTCCGAGGTGTCAGATTAGTTAGGTCAAAGAGTTGACTTAGCGAGATCGAGATAACCAAAGTCCTATATCGTATACTGTTACAATATAGGCACGCATCCTCTAATCGAAGACAAATGTGTTACTATATGTCTGAGTATGTACATTTGACAGACCAATAGGTTGATGACCTAATCAAGGTCTATACACCGACGCGCTGGTGTGCATGCAAGGGCATATGAGTAATACGATCTCTCAAAGGGATCATACAGGTTCAGTTACCGAACCGGAAGACATGAGCTCACTCATGAGATGTTGGGAAGAATCAAATTCCGTGCATGGTCGTCTCACTTTGGAAGCTTGACTGAATTTGTAGGTTTGATATATACTTTTGGAAAGTATATGTTAAAGACCAAGGTATGATATATGCTTTTGGAAAGTATATGATCGATACCGACTCCCAATGATGGAATGAGAAACTTAATGATTAAACTCTAAAGTAGACAGTGTAAAATTGATCTTATACTTCGGGTTTATTCCAAGTCTTCCAATATGAAGGATGTACAGGTATTGGGAATACCTGAGGGTGATGTGATCATAAATGATTGTATAACCATGACGCTTCCATTCCTAGGGAGTGATGAAACAAGTCTGGATTTTAGTATCTCCTCTCAGTAGAGAAGTAATCTAATCTTAGTCCGAATGTTGGACATTGATCTGAATATGATTTAGATTCAATGAGAAGATTAGATTTGCGGTCTTGATTTTATCAAGCATCTATGGGAGGCCCGAGATCTGGATTTGTGATGTAATCTCAATATCCCAGTCACTATACATGGAACAGTACAATCACCCCATCCTTATCTCCAAGTATTCGCGGAGAAACCACATTATCCTTGAAAGAGATCAGGTTAATTTCATTGTTGTTATAAGTATCCGAGCATTGAGAAAATAGGTAATTAAATGCGATTTAATTATTATGATTAATATGAATTCGATTCATATTATAAAGAGAGTTATCTTAGGTAATTAAATGTGATTTGATTATCAAAGATGTAAATAAAGTGAATGTGATTCATATTTTTTGAGCAAAAGAGAAAAGAAATCCAAGATGATTAAATGTGATTTAATTATCATGGATATGAATGATGTGGATAGAAATATCTATATTAATCATATATAATATAAATGTGATTTATAATATATACGAGAGAGCTATTTGTAATTTACATTTAAATGTTGATGTGAATTGGATTCATATTGGACATTAAATTGAAAATGTAATTTACATTTTATTTTGGGTTGTGAATGTGATTCACAAATTTCCAATGGCAAGATTGCAATATTCACAAAATGATTGTGAATTATTTTGTAGAATAATTTACAACAATTGTTGTTGTAAATAATTGGAGACATATGGAATCATGCAATCTTGAGATTGCATTGAGATTCCCCATTTCCTAATAGGAGAGGTGGACGGCCACCAATCCATAAAGGAAAGGGTGGTCGTCCACTCTTCCTATATGGAACGGAGGAACCTCCTTTCCATTATCTCGAATGTTAGTTGATTTAATTTGGTGATTGAATTATATTTATTTATCAATATATAACGAATCTAAATTAAATTAATTGTTGTTGTTTTTTATCAACACAAATCTTGGCCATTAAAAGAAACAAAAATTAATGGGAGCCATTGGATTTGTGTTGCCCATGGATTGAGATCCATGGATCACAAAATATTATAAATAGAAGGGCTCCCCTTTTCTCTTCTCTACGCACAAGAGAACATAAGTCTCTCTCTCTCTCTCTTTCTCTCTACACGTCAGCCCTCTCTCATCCTCTCTCGTGGACGTCTACCATGGATGCCCTAGAGAGAGTCTCCGTCGCTGCAGCATCGTCGTTATGCTACCTGATCATTTTCTCTTTGATCTCCATCTCCTTCGGTGCGCCTCACTCGTTTAGAAGACGTCGGATCTCGTGTGTCGAGATCAGCAGATCCGCCACTTGGATCATCAACATGGATTGCGAGAAGCATGCGATTCATCCCCGCGCTCACAAACGTCTCCTCCGTCGGATTGGACTTGAGACAGGAGGTCTCTTCATTTAGAGACTCGATCGCAACCACGCTTCAAGAGGTAATCCTATTACTTGTTTGTGGTTTAGATTAAACGATCCAAGAAGTGTTCTTGGATCATGTGATTTTGTCGTATGAAAATTTTTTAATTTTCGTTGTGTTGAACAACTAGTGCGACTAGTCGTTCCTTGTCATATTCGATACGACGCTCACGTTTCCGTGATGCGCTTGAGGATTATCCCATATACTTCAAGTGGTATCAGAGCCTTACGTCGATGGTTTTGGATACGATACATAAAACTGAAGGCCACTTGGGTTCATTAGGGTTGCGAAAGTTTTATCGCATTTCATTTTCGCATCTCTATTTAGTGATTATTTTCGGCCCTGCTTAAATTATTTAAACACAAAATAAAACATGTATTTTGTTCCCCATTAAATAAGGAAACCATAGGATCTGAGTTTACGTAATTTAGATTTCGTTTGCTAGAGATATGTTGTTTTAATGAACATGTATTCACTGTTACAGGAACTGCGAATCTTAACTTGATTAATGAGTTCATTACTGTTTTGATCCGCCTCGAAAATTGCGTGAAATAACACTTAGGACCTGTCCTAAATAATATTAGAAATATTTAAAATTTGATTTTGTCTAATTTGGATTTAAATTGATTGAGATATGTAAATTTTAGTAAGTAGGGGTCACTGTTGAAATTACAGTCCTAATCAAGAACCATGTGATTTTCAATTAGTACTATTAATTGTCAATTTCATGAAATAATTATGGAAAATATTTGAGAAAATTGAATGATGATTATTTCCTTGATTGGCTTGGTCTCAACCAATAAATTGATTAAATTTGATCTAGATCATAATTGGAAACACGATTATCAAACTCCTTGCTTGAATAGGATTGGGAATTTGTCTAGCAAATTTCCTCATAATCAAAAATGTTTTGATTATTACTATATGGTATAATTTCGGTTGAAGAACCTATAATCATCTCAAGTACAAAGTGATTGACTCGTATTATTTTTTCCGATGGCGGATATGGTGTCTAGTCGGAGATCGCAGGGATAGCGGGTCGCAGCGGTTGCGGTTCGTCCCACTACCGTCGGTACTGGCCATGACATCGGGTAGGGAATAAATGATGCCTGAGAGATCATGATGTATTTTCTAATTATTAAAATTCAAATTAATAAGTAATTTGAGATTATACCATTTATTCAAGTAAAATCATGTTTGTTGATTGAATTGGATTGATAATAAATTTAATGTGATTAAGTTTATTAATCCAATTAAAAACACTCTATTATGAATAGATGTGTATTTCCCTTGGAAGAATTAATTATATGAATATGATTCATAATAATTGATTAAAATTTGAATATGAGGTGGAGTATCACATAAGTGACATCCATGGTCTCCCGTCAAGGCGAAGGGTTCCGTTGCCAGATATTGTATGTGGGAGACACCTGTCCGAAGTGACAGCTCCTGCATACAATCCATTTGGATCGAGCTCGTCGCTTCTCGAAAGAGTAAGGACGTATGGGTAGTGACCCCAATATCGGGTCCTCATATTATTGGGGCGATATTGGATTGCGCATGGCGAGTTGTATTCTTGTTGACGGTTGGTTCAATTAATGACGGGTCAACATCACCTTAGGGGTGGTGGGCCCAGGTGTTAAAGACCGAACTGGGAGATGCAAGTTAGACTTGCAAGGCGGAATGTGTTCCCGCTTCTTTTTATCCGAGTTACAGGTTCTCATATTATTGGGATGTAACAAAGATAAGGAAGGAGATCCCATATCTTTCTTGAGATATAATGGTAAGTATATCTCTTACATTGAAAGTGATTAAGGGAATGAACTTTCATTGTTGACAAGGCAAGACAACTTTGATATAAAAATTCCTAAATCAAAGTAAATTATATATTTATATATGTTTATGTAAATTTCTTATTTCAGATAATCCTTCTTTAATCCCACTCAATGTTATACTCAGTAATAACCAGTAGAATATCATGGATTGGACCCATGATCCAGATATTGCACTTGCAATTGGACACATAATGTATGTGGTTGCAATTGCAAGTTTCCTCATAATAATGACAAATGATAATTAAATAGACAATAGGATCAAAACCCTAGGGTTTGTATATCTCTATAAGTCTTGATCTCATCGAATGTACTTTTGAAGTGACATGTCGATAATGATTGTAATTATCAAATAGTCATTATAAAATCTAGGAAGATGTTATGGCATACATATGTGCTCTCGACATATAATCATGAATGACATGGTTCTCTGCATTATGCAAAATGGTGGCTCTATAGGAGATGATGTATTCAAATTGTTTGAGTACCCACCTGAACCTAACGTTTAAGAGTTTAAATGGATGTAGATACGATGAGTGTCATCATTCTACTATCTATACTCTAGTCAATCATGAAGCTTCATAGTATTTATATTGTATGAATTGAATGAAGCATGTATAGATGTTGAAATACTCTTATATTGAAATTTTTGATTTCAACATAAGAGTTCCTTTGTCTTGAGCAATGGTTGCTTATAGATCAAAGGGAGCTCAGTGGAAGCATGGGTTGGAACCAAGTAAGAAGTATAGTCAAAGAGTTGACTGTACTTCTGTGACTTCCATATGACATCCAAAGAGTTGGATGAATTCCAATACTGCAATAAGTTGATGTGTTGATAGTATGACTATCAAATCTATTTAGAATCCTTATAGAAAGAATCAGATACATCCGAATAATCTATATATAATCATTGAAATTGACTTACTTATTTGATAAGATAAAGTCTAAATATTGTAACTCAATCTTCTAATGACACTTGCAATTGGTTGCATATGTATTAGAATATTAGAAATTTGATCTTAAGGTTTAATGGTCATCCATGATCATAGTGATGCAATTGTTGGAATAATTTCCAGTGGATAAACAGACTTCATGTTTTCAGTGGGAGCCCTTAGTCTTAGAGAATGTCTCTGTTACCTGGATATTAGAATACACTCAGTTTATATCTAAATGATGGGAATAAGCATGAATTCTGGAATAGACCTATCATAAAGAGTTATGATGGGGATATTTCAGATGGTAATCTAACATCTAGTGGACTCCACTAAATTAGAAAATTAATGAATGGTTCATTAAGATTTCTAATTCTGAAAATTGAACCTTTAAAGATCAATAGGAGAATAAAATCATTTGACAATGATCTGGCATCAAGCCTTGGACGTTTGTCTGTTGATGTGATCAATAGACTGATAAGAAATGAAACTTTAGATTGTCTAAATGTTCAAATCTTACATACTTGTGAATATTGTATTCAAAAGTAGAAATGTCCAATACACCCTTCCTTGGAATGGTGAAAGATGTCAAGGTATTCAAGATCTCATACATATTGATGTATGTGAATCATCTATATCATAATAAATAATATGGATATGTGATATCTGTTGATGATTATTTGTGATATGAGATTTCTTCTTTTCACTTAGAAAACTTTGAAATGTTCAAAGATTTCACAATTTTAGTTTAGAACCAAAGTTTGAAGGAAGTTGAAATGAATTTGATCCAACCAAGGTAGCTTGTACCTATTAGATGAATTCAAAGAATACCTTATGGAGATGTGAATATCATTCCTATCTCGATCCTCCTAATGAACCTTAACTCAATAGAGTTGTAGGGAGATACAATTGATCATGTGTGACATGATTTGATCAATGATTAATCTTAGCATAAATATCTCTTAGTTTCCAGGTATATATATATGTGGTAGAGACTACATTATATATATCCTTAATAAGGTTCCATGTGATTAAGCTAGAATGTGGCACTGGAGAGTGCTACTTCATTAGGAAAGTAAAGGATGGTATTGAATACCTACTTTTTGACCTTGACATTCTTAAAAGATCTCATCTTTGAGAATGTTATTCTTATAGGATGACTCTCTTGAGAGTCAAGATGAAAATGAAGTGAAGGAACTCATTTAATCTTGAGATGATAATGAGGCTCCTAAAATCGGAAACTAGATAGACAATTAAAGATGAAACACTAATACCTCTTCAAATAATTTTGAAGATGGATTCCATGTGTTAGTTGAATCTGACAATGATCTGACTTCATGTGATGATGCTTCTGAAGATCATATCATGGAAAGATGGATGTTAGCAATAAAGTCTAAAGTAGACTTCATATAAAAATGTTGTATATAGACCCTCGAGGATCCAACTATATGGGTAAGACCCATTATGGTGTAAATGGATCTTCAAGAGAAAGAGGGAACCTGATGAGAAGGTAGAAACCTTCAAAGCACGGTTCGTAGCCCTGAGATAATAACCGAAGAGAAGACATCGCCTGCGATGAGACTTGCTCTCCAGTGACCTTGCTTTAACCCATCAGAATATTACTAACTATAGCTACACAACATGACTATGACATCTTCATGATGTGAGTCAAGATTGCATTCCTCAATGAATACCTCTCTGAGGATATTCATATGATGTAGCCTCAGGGCTTCGTGGTTGAGGAAAGCAAGGTGTGCAAGCTAAAGAACTCCATCTTTAGACTCAAACAAGCTTCCTGTAGTTGGAACATATGATTTGATGAAATTATAAATGTTATGATTTCAGATAAAATTTTGATGAACAATGTGAAGCTTAGTGGGAGTGCCATTGTGTTCATCATGCTAAATGTAGATAATATTCTAATCGTTTAGAATGATATAAGGATGATAATAATAAGTGTTTTATATATGGTTGTTCAATACCTCGAGATATGATCTCAAGGATACCTCTTAGGTCTTAGTTATGATGTTGTTAAGAAGCAAAGAGAAGAGGGTATTGGAACAACCACACTAATAGTACACCTTGTATATTTCCATTTTCTGGAAAATTCCAGGAAAGGCTTCTTTTCTTCAAAGATATGGTACTGACCTATCTAAAGGGATAGCACCTCAAAGAGTTGAGGATGTGAATGCAAATTTCTTGCCCTTGTGCATCAGTTCCAAGAAGCCGGGTGTAAGCTAGATGTGTACAAAAGCCAGATGTCTACCATGCAGTGGGAGTAGTAAACTGTTACTAATCCTACTATGGTAATAAAACACTTGATAGCAGTAATAACGATATCTTCATAGAAGGCAGAGCTTTTTATATAGTGATCTCAATGTCTTATCTTAATGAAATTAAGACATTATAGATAGTGATCTAAAATGTCTTAACTACGGATACCTTAGGAGATAGAGATCTCCAGGAATATGGTTATTCTGATAAGGATTATGGTAATACTGGTTATAATAATTATCGAGCTATAGTGTCATGGAAACTATAACAAAATTGAGCACTAGTTGCATAAGATGCAACATTCACATAGGATGCGAACATTGTTACTAGGGGATATGCAAGTGTCGTAAAAGGACTTGGCGTAGTCTCTTGGGAACAGAGCGACTGATCAGCTTACCAAGCTATTTTCTAAATAGCCTGTGATTGTCACATAAGTGTAGGTTTAAATGGTTAGCCCATTAATGGATCTTTGGGCTAGTGGGAGATTGTTGGACATGCGAGCCCACGACGAGCCATTATGCAATAAATATTATTGCGAATATCATTCCCTAATCTTAAATGAAGAATACATAATTTGCATAATAGGTCCCTTAGTACAATTAGGGTTATGTACCACGGCCATCTTGATGATCATACAGATGTTGATTCAAATATTGAATCATAGAGGCTGGTGCTTGGATAAACATCTAATGAGTTAGATTGAGGACTCATCAAGCACCGTCAAATGATTGTTAAGAGATGATCTCCAGCCTGAGTAGGAGCTGGCAATCCTTTCTCATTTAGGCTGATATCTGACCAACCTATTGATGCAAGTCCTCTGCATAGGAATAGAGATTCGGAGGTGTCAGATTAGTTAGGTCAAAGAGTTGACTTAACGAGATTGAGATAACCAAAGTCCTATATCGTATACTGTCATGATATAGGCACACATCCTCTGACCGGAGACAGATGCGTTACTATATGTCTGAGTATGTACATTTGGTAGACCAATAGGTTGACGACCGGTTCGGTTACCGAACTGGAAGACATGAGCTCACTGATGAGATGTTGGGAAGAATCAAATTCCGTGTATGGTCGTCTATCTTTGGAAGCTTGACTGAATTTGTAGGTTTGATATATACTTTTGGAAAGTATATGATCAAGACCAAGGTATGATATATTCTTTTGGAAATTATATGATCGATACCGACTCCGAATAATCGAATGAGAAACTTAATGATAAAACGATGAAGTAGACAGTGTAAAATTGATCTTATACTTCAGATTTATTATGAGTCTTCCAATATGCAGGATGTACAGGTATTGGGAATACCTGATGGTGATGTGATCATAGACGATTGTATAACCACGACGCTTCCATTCTTTGGGAGTGATGAAATGGGTATGGATTTTAGTCACTCCTCTCTGTAGATAAGTAATCTCATCTTAGTCCAAATGTTGGACATTGATCTGAATATGATTCAAATTCAATGAGAAGATTAGATTTGCGGTCTTGATTTTATCAAGCATCTATTGGAGGTCCGAGATCTGGATTTGAGATGTAATCTCAATATCCAAGTGACTATACGTGGAACAATACAATCACCCTATCCTTATCTCCAAGTATTCGTGGAGAAAGCGCATTATCCTTGAAAGAGATCAGGATAATTTCATATTTATATAAGTATCCGAGCATTGAGAAAATGAATAATTAAATGTAATTTAATTATCATGATTAATATGAATTCAATTTATATTATAAAGATAGTTATCTTAGATAATTAAATGTGATTTGATTATCAAAGATGTAAATAATGTGAATGTGATTTATATTATTTGGGCACAAGAGAAAAGATATCCAAGATGAATAAATGTGATTTAATTATCATGGATATGAATAATATGGATAGAAATATCCACATTAATCATATACATTATAAATGTGATTTACAATATATAAGAGAGAGCTATTTGTAATTTACATTTAAATGTTGAAGTGAATTGGATTCACATTGGACATTAAATTGAAAATGTAATTTACATTTTATTTTGGGTTGTGAATGTGATTCACAAATTTCCAATGGCAAGATTGCAATATTCACAAAATGATTGTGATCTATTTTGTTGAATAATTTTCAGCAATTGTTGTTGTAAATAATTGGAGACATAGGGAATCATGCAATCTTGAGATTGCATTGAGATTCCCCCTTTCCTAATAGGAGAGGGGGGAGGGCCAGCAATCCCTAAAGGAAAGGTTGGCCGTCCACTCTTCCTATATGTGAGGGAGGAGCCTCCTTTCCATTATCTCCAATGTTAGTTTATTTAATTTGGTTATTGAATTATATTGATTTATCAATATATAATTAATCTAAATTAAATTAATTTTTGATGGTTTTTACCAACACAAATCTTGGCCATTAAAAGAAACACAAATCAATGGGAGCCATTGGATTTGTGTTGCCCATGAATTGAGATCCATGGATCCCAAAATATTATAAATAGAGGCACTCTTTTTCTCTTATCTACACAAAAGAGAACATAAGTCTCTCTCTCTCTCTTTCTCTCTACACGTCAGCCCTCTCTCATCCTCTCTCATGGCCGTCCACCATGGATTCCCTAGAGAGAGTCTCCATCGCCGCAACGTCATCGTTATGCTGCCCGATCGTTTGCTCGTGGATCTCCATCTCCTTTGGTGCGCCTCGCTCGTGAAGAAGACGTCGGATCTCGTGTGTCGAGATCAGGAGATCCACCGCTTGGATCATCAACATGGATTGCGAGAAGCACGTGATTCATCCTCACGCTCGCAAGCATCTCCTCCGTCGGATCGGACATTAGACAGGAGGTCTCTTCGTTTATAGACTCGATCGCAACCACACTTCAAGAGGTAATCCTATTACTTGTTTGTGGTTTAGACGAAACGATCCGAGAAGTGTTTTGGGATCATGTGGTTTCGTCGCATGAAATTTTTTTAATTTCCGCTTCATAGAACAACTAGTGCGACTAGTTGTCCCTCATCATATTCGATACGACGCTCACGCTTCTGTGTTGCGTTTGAGGATTATCCTATATACTTCAGTGGAGGACCAGATCCAGGTACTCACAGGACCACCTACGGCGACATCTTCCTATTCCTCGACTCCGATTGAGTTGATATGCTAGGTAACCTTTTATTTCTTGCATTTAGTTCCCTTATTTTTTAGATTGGGTTTAAATTTGGTCACTCTATTGCACATTTAGTTTAATTTTGAAAATCAAAATTGTCGGAGCTTGCAGCTCTAGCACCAAATTCGCCCATCACCGAGTGTATCTTCGCTCCATTTTCATGCCATTACAATCCCCTATGCCTTCTCTATATTTAGCAATAATTTTCCAACCTAGATCTGTCGTGAATCTGGGAATCCAAAGCTCCTTTTAATACCATCGCTGAAGCTTCTCGTCGTTCCATCCACCCCTTTCTTCCAGTTTCAAACAACTGGTTGAGGAGATAGCCCTCGAGCTGACGAGTCATTTCGGTGCAGGCCCAGGTCTTAGAGACCCATCTAGAGTTGAGGATTGACAAAGAATAGACTCTAGAGAGCATGGAGTAAACAAGGCTCCCAGATCCACCATTGAAGCATCTGGAGCCCGTTGGTCACTGATGAGCCAAAAATCCGATCAATCCGGATCAGGTCAATATAAATCACACTCGGGTCGTTGCAACTCGAATTTGTAGAACTCTCAGCTCAACAAGAAAAATGTAAGAGCAGACCACCAAAACAAAGACAAAATCAATAAAATCAACTAGTGGCCCTGGCTATTGGATTAGCCTGGTATAGCGACCAGGGTCAGAATCAGGGAGAACGTGATGGACTTACGGCCTACGAAGTAGTCAAAGAAAAATAAAAATATAAACAAAGGATTTTTGGTGGATTTTTAATATTTTTATATTTTTTTGGAATTTTTAATTATAAAGAAAATAGGAAAACAATGAAAACAAGCAACTATCAACAATTATTTATATATGCTTAAAAAAATCAAACAAAAACGTTTTTAGATTTTATGAATTTTTTACTATTTTTGGTTAATTTTTGGTAATTTTCTGATTTTTATAGAATTTTATAAAAAAAAAAGAAGGATGAAATGCAAAAACACTATCCAGCCAAGCTCTTAAGACCAAAATAAAATATACAATGCTCTCAACAGAGCCTGGAGGTATTTTTCCTATGACGTATGAATAAAAAGGAATAATTAGGAAAAAGAATTATTAATTTTTGGTTTTTCTATGATTTATTAGAATTTTTATGATATTTTCAATGTTTTTCAATTTTTATATTTTTTATAAATCCAAAAATGACCAAAATTGGTCAGAAAATCAAACACACTAAAACAAACTAAATATAATTTTTTTAGAATTTTTGGAAATTTTTTATATATTTTTTTGTGATTTTTATATCTGGACAAGGAGAAAAATATAGGTTTTTGAATTTTTAAAAATAGAAAAAGGGCTCCAAAAATTTCCCAAAAATTAGTGAAAATTCTACACAGTGGCAAGAGCAACGTGTCAAATTTTCACTTGATTTGGATGCAATTTGATATTTTATTCACAACAATAAAAAACCCACAGTTTACAAGGACCTGATTGTCATAAAAGTATGTTCCAGGGGCCTAAAAGTAACAAGAACAAAACCGCAGGGGGTCCAGGTGCAAAAATCCCACATACTCATGCGCCACACACGTGAACTGGGCACTCAGGGACCCAAATGTAAATATTTTAAGTTCCTGGACCTATTAGCATCGGTGCTAAAAGTCCAGGAGCTTAAGTGCAAATTACCCAAGAAATTCATCACATGTGGAAATAAAACACTCACAGGGGTATATGTACAAATACTAAAAAGATATTTTCATTTCATAACAACTAGAAACCACAGTCCCTTACATGCAATTTACCACAAAATACACGTAATGAAGCACGTGTCCCACAACGTACAGGGCTATAAAAGCAAATAACAGAAATGACAAGGTCCTAAGTGTAAATGTTCCAAACTAAAATAAACGTTATAAAATATTTACAGGACTAAACACTAAAAACTAAAAGACCGAGGGCCTAAGGGAAATTACCCCTTATTGTGATCCAAAGGCTGAGATGGCGCCGCGTGGCGGATCTGACGGCTCCGGATGACGACGCTTCAACGAAGAAGCCCTGGATCTATTCTAACGATGGAGGGTACGCCCCGTGGGGGGATCAACGGTCGAGAATAGCCGGCGCTAACCCTCGTTGGATGGAGGGTGGAGAAGGGGCCACGTGTCTGATCTGACGGTGGTTGCTGGCCTCATCTTCACCTTAATCGAACGGTCCACAAGTGATCTGGGCCTCCAGGGTTGAACGGACGGCAGAGGAGGGTCCTGGAGGAACTCCTCACCGGCGAACTTCCCTGGAGGACTGGGAGCGCGCTGGACCTCAGCAGGAGCTGCTGATGATCAAAAAAGATTCGTCGGGGCCTCTCGCGTCTGAAGAACCCCTCCGATGACGTATAGGAGCTCCGAAGAGCCCAGGCGACAACGGCGGAGCTGAAGCTCCTGTGCTGAATATGGAGGGCCTCAGATGGTCCTCCTCATACATACGAAATGGCACAGAGAGACTACTGGGTCGAGGGCAAAATGCCTCGACCCGGTTAGATGCGTAGTGGGTGGACGATGCGTTGTGGTGGTCGAACTCTGGCGAAGCAGCGGTGAAGGAGTTCGAAGACCCTCCAGGGTGAGTCAGGGGGTGCAAGTGGGTGTAGAAGGAGTAGAGGAGGCTTGTGAGTATGATAGTCGATTCCGATGATCGAGAAGGTGACTGGTGTGGTCGGAATCAATGGTCGTCGGCGGAGGATGGAATTGGGGGTAAACGAAAATTAGCGAAAGATAAAGGGAACTAAGGATACCTGATGGTCAAGGTCGACTGGGGATGAGCTGCTGTAGATCTAGGTCCTTGCCTCGAGGGCCGTCGATGCCCGAGGCTCGAGCACCACGCAGGGGGCGGCGCACGGTGGCACAAGGCTACCGGATCGATGTCCGGGACTCCTCCTCCTCCTCACTGCGACACCACCAATCGCTTGTTGTCACTCAGGCTATGGTGGTGGAGGTCCTGGGATGGAAAGAGCGGAGCCAAAGATGCTGGAATCGTGCGGCAGAGCTGAGCATTTAAGTGGCTAGGGGTACGAGAAGATGGGAGTCGGGTGACTCGATCGGAGCGCGGATCCCCAAAACCCACCCCGGGTGTAGATCTAGATCGATCGGGGAACAAACGGAGCTCGGTGTTTCGAAGTTTGGTGGTCGGATCATGACACAATAAATGGGAGAAGTCGGGTCGGGCGTGCAGATCCGCGGAGTTGTGGTCCAAGGGGGGAGTTGACCGGGGGGTCAACATCCCCCGTAGACCAGTCAGAAGCGACCACATCATAAATGGTTTGGAAAATCAATATAAAATAGCAAATGGCCTATTTTGGAAAAAGTTAAAATACAAAAAATGTTTATTTATTTATAAACTATTTTTTTGTGATTTAAATTTATTTTTTTGAAATAAAAATTAGGTATTTACAATATAGTACTATATACATAGGTATATACAATATTGTATTTTTAATTTTGATTTTTAATTATTTATTTTTGAACATTTTTATTCCAATTTTATATTTTATTTATTTATAGAATAAAATTTGGAATATTTTGGTATTTTTATTTTATTTTTATTAATTATTTACAAGGGTTAAATAATTAGATATATAAACATATATACATGGTCTATATACAATGTTGGAAGTTGGTTTTATTTTTATTTCTTTTTATTTTATTTTTGTTTTTATGATTTTATTTTATTTATTTACATTATGAAGTATAGAATATGTACACATTTTTAGTGTATTTTAATTTATTTATTTATAGTTATAAATAAATAAGTATGTGGTCTTATGTACATGATGAATATATACAAGGAAGGGTATTTTTATTCTCTTTTTAATTTTTCTCATTTTTACTTTAATTTAATATTTACAATTATATACAAATAAATACAACCCAATTTTATTTTGATTTAGAGGAAAATATTTTTATTTAATTACAGGTATATGTACACATGTGTGAGCTTCCGTATCTCTCTCTACTTGGGTTTTTATGCGGTCAGGCCCATGCTGAGCCCTCCCTTGGGATTAGGTCGCTCAATATTTATTCTAAATATCTCTCTCTTTTTCTTTTATTTCTTTATTCTTTTATTTATGCACAAAAACATGCTAATTATTGTATTTTACACAATGCATGCAATTTGATAATTATTTGTATTTACAAGCATATACATGTGTTTGGCAAAGGTTTTGTAGCTAAAATAAAAGAATAAAGAGTGATGAATGGGTATTCATCACCCCCCTATACTTAACATTGCTAGTCCCTTAGCTAACACTTATTTGAAAAAGAAGTGAAGAAGGAAATGAAAAAGAAAAAGAGGAGAATATACATGGATCAAGGTTGATGATTAAACTTTCCTTCATTAAATTGAATTATGGAGCTCGATCAGATCTCTGGATTATTAATGTGTCGCAACCTTATTTAGACTTAAGTTTAAAACTCAACAGCCTCTAAGATCCACTAATCTATAATCAAGACTCCTCAATAATCCAGATCAGAACAAGTCATCATACGCAAACCCTGAAGACTATGAGTCTTTCCTTATACTGTGAATGTGAAGTATAGCTCTCCACCTCAGAAGTGGCAACTTGACAACCCTCCCCTACAAGGTAACTCTATGACCCTAGTCGGGCCACTCTTTCCTCGAGGAGCGGGGTATTCCCTTCTAAGTTAAAGTTCAACCGGCTCAAGAAGAGGGGGAAGAAGAGAATGGACCATGGCCAGTGTAGCCATGTATCCTTGGGAGCTCAACCAGTGTAGCTAAGTCTCCCTGTTGCAAGCTACATAAGATGGAATCCATAAGTCTCAAGCTTTGCTTATTTGCACTATATACATACTCCGGTGGGATTATCGTTTTCTATCAGACCCAACACTTTTTTTTGTTGGAGTTATTTTCTTTTTGCATTTTTTTTCAAGTGCATCTATACAACATATACATGTGCAGCATATATACAAGGAGTTTTTCCTCTTGAGCCAGTAGACTATCCCTCTTTTGAAGCATTATTGCAACCCACAACTCCTGTCGTTAGACCTCATAGCAACCAGATCAAGTTGAGACGCACTTCCTTCACTAAAATAAGAAGAGAGGTTCCGCCTAGAAGTACTACCCTCTTATGCTACCCCAAGTCAAGGAAGACTGCCTCGTCACCACCTTATCCGTAGAGAGCTCAGTGCAAAGTGTTGGTCCAAGTAAAGCCAATTTCTATGTGAGTCATGTGTGTGTTGTTAAGTGTTCTACTTAGGCTCATTGAGATGACATATGATCATAGCCTAGTGGACTCAAAGAATTAAGTCACCATGGACCTGAAAAGCCTTAACCCTAAGCCCTATAAGGTTCCTCTTATAATTAGGTGGATTAAGATCTTAATCAAGCTCCATTTCCCAATTTAATTCCAGGCTAGTTTAAATGTCAACTATAATCCAGGAAAAACTAAATACAGGTATATACAAAGATGCTATTTACACAATATTTACACAAATGCAAAATTTTTGAAAAATGTTTTGAAATCTTGGATGTATGCAGGAATGCAAGTTTTGCAAAATATTTACACAAATTTACACAAGATTTTTGCAAACTTTTGATTTTCAAAACATTTTGGAAAATTTTGTACTATATACATAATTTTGATATGCACATATTTACACAAACTTTACACAAAAAGTTTTTGAAAACCTTTTTACAAAAATAATTTGTACAATAGCTATGTATGTGCAATAAAAGAATGATTATTTACAGGGAAAAAATTTTTAATTTTTATGGATTTTTATAGATTTTTGATTTTTAGCCATTTTTATTTATTAACACACTCACACAAAGTATGCGTTATGGATAAAGTATATATGAAATATATACACACCCCCCTATACTTAGCTCTAACGATGTCCTCAGAGTCAAGAGCGATGAAGAAGACATAACTCGTGCTTAGTATATGGAAGTGAAAAGGAAGGCTATATACAAAGACGAATGAATGAATAGAAAATCAAGAGGATCTCGGCTTTTTCCCCTATACTTAGGATCAAATAATCCTAAGTATAGCAGGCTGTACACGAAGGGAAAACCGAGTGAAGGATGTACAGGGTCTACCCCCCTATACTTAGGGTAAAATATCCCTAAGTATAGGGAGCAAAAACAGGGGTAAAAATGAATCAGAAGAATACCCACGAGTCCTACATCCCCCTATACTTAGGGTAAAGTGCACGCTAAGTATAGCATAATCAAAGATGAGAAAAGGGATGTAGACTAAAAAATTGGAATGATATGGACAACTGGATCTATACATGTCGGGAGAACAATGATAATCAGGCGTGAGATGCAATAGATGTGAGTCAAGAGACCACATCTCACGCAAAGTGAATAGGGGCAACATCAACGACCCGCGGCTCATGATCTAGAAATGGCTTCAGCCGTTGGCCGTTCACTCGAAAGGTACTCCCAGAAGACAACTCAGATATATCAATGCTCCCATTGTCATGTACCTTTCTCACTAGATAAGGTCCCTTCCATTTGCTCTGTAGCTTCCCTTGAAGTAGACGAAGCCTAGCATCAATCAACCATACTCTCTGTCCAGGCTCAAAATGCTTGTGGCTGATATGAGAATCATGCCACTCCTTCACTCTCTCCTTGTACTGTAGGCTGTTTGAGAAGGCGGTATCACGAAGCTCCTCCAAGGCTGCTAACTCTGCCCTCCTCTGGTCTCCTACACTATCTGGATCCAATAGAATATCTGTGACTGCCCAAAGTGACCTGTGTCTCAACTCAACAGGTAAATGGCACGGCTTGACATAAACGAGGCGAAAGGGATATGTGCCCAAAGGTGTCTTGAAAGACATCCTATATGCCCATAAGACCGAGTCCAAAAGCTGTGACCAATCCTTTCGGTCAGGGCGGACGACTTTCTGCAAAATAGTCTTGATCTCCCTATTCGACACTTCGGCTAGACCATTCGTCTGTGGATGGTATGGAGTGGCAACCCGATGGTCTATACCGAACTCGCTAGCAAGGGCCTTCACTTGGTCGTTGATGAAATGAGACCCCACATCAGATATCAATAATCGAGGGACCCCGAACCGTGTAATGATGTGCTTCCTCCAAAATCTGCAAACTGTCCTAGCATCTGCGGTTCGGGTGGGGATGGCCTCAACCCAACGACTCACATAATCAGCGGCCAACAGAATGTACTCGAATCCCTGACTCTTAGGGAATGGACCCATGAAATCGATGCCCCATGCGTCAAAAACCTCACAGAAGTGAATGGGCTGCATCAGCAGCATATCATGATGTCCACAAGTGCCCATCCTCTGACAGTCAGTACACCTCTTCACGAACTCATCAGAGTCCTTGAAGAGGGTAGGCCACCATAGGCCGAATTGGAGCACTTTCTGTGTCGTTCTCCTCCCATAGTGATGTCCTCCTGCCTCAAGCTTGTGGCAGTAACTGAGGACGCTATGGTGCTATTCTTGAGGAATGCACCTACGCCAGACGCTATCCCCTCCTTCATGGTAAAGGATGGGATCCTCCCAGTGGTAGGACTTGGCCTTCGCAAGGAAGGTCTCAAGCCTCTGCCTGGTCCAATCTTGTGGAATTTTCTTAGCAACAAGAAAGTTCACAATATCGGCGTACCACGGGAGAGAAGCGATAGCAAGGATCGCCTCATCTGGGAAGGTCTCACAAATAGGGTCAATCTGCTCAGAATCCTCAAGATGCTCTAATCGGGAGAGATGATCCGCCACCACATTCTTGACTCCAGGCTTATCTTTAATCTCTATGTCAAACTCCTGGAGTAGAAGGATCCATCTAGTCAACCTGGCCTTGGAATCATTCTTTGCCATGAGGTACCTGATGGCAGTATGATCAGTATACAAGGTCACTGTAGATCCAATAATGTACGATCTGAACTTATCTAGGGCGAAGACTACGACTAGCATCTCCTTCTCTGTGACTGTGTAGTTCCGCTGCACGGAATCCAATGTGCGGCTAGCGTAGTAAATGGCAAATGGAACTCCATCCCTCCTCTATCCCAGTACAGCCCCCACGGCAAAATCGTAGGCATCCGTCATGATCTCGAATGGGAGAGACCAATCAGGCGGTTGGAGAACAGGAGCCTCAACAACACATCGCTTGAGAGTCTCGAAGGACGAATAACACTTGTCATCGATAAGAAACTCGGTGTCTTTCGTCAGCAGTTCAGTCAATGGTCGGGCAATCCTACTGAACTCATGAATGAATCGCTGGTAGAAACCGACGTTCCCCAAAAAAGATCGTAACTGTCGTAAATTGGACGGCGGTGCGAGTTTTCTAATGACATCTACCTTGGCCGGATAAATCTCCATGCCCCTGTTGGAGATGATATAGCCAAGCACCGTCCCTTGAGTCACCATGAAGTGACTCTTCTCCCAAGATAACACAAGGTGAACCTCTATAGATCGTTGATGGACTCGGTCTAGGCAGTCAAGTCAGGAGTCGAATCTGTCATCGTAGACCGAGAAATCATCCATGAAGACCTTCAAGCACTCCCCAACCATGTCCGAAAAGATCGACAGCATACATCTCTGAAAAGTCGCAGGGGCATTGCGTAGCCCAAATGGCATGCGTCAGAAGGCGTATGTGCCGAAGGGACATGTAAAGGTAGTCTTGTCCTGATCCTCGGGAGAGATGGCCACCTTGTTGTAGCCCAAGTACCCATCCAGAAAATAATAGTGGCTCTTCCCTGCCAATCTCTCAATGATCTGATCTATAAAGGGCATGGGGAAATGATCCTTCTTGGTTGCCTGATTGAGTCATCTGTAATCCATGCAGACTCGCCAAGAAGTGGGTACCCATGTAGCAATCTCCTCTCCAGACTCGCTGACCACTGTAGTAATGCCCGTCTTCTTGGGCACTACATGCAAAGGGTTGACCCACTTGGAGTCGGAGATGGGGTAGATAAAATCAGTGCTCCACCATTTCGAAATCTCCTTCATGACAACCTCTCTCAGATTCGGGTGCAGCCGCCGCTGGAACTCACGCGACGTCTTCACCTCATCCTCGAGATAAATATGGTGGGAGCATAGGACCGGACTTATCCCCTGGAGATCTGCTACGCTCCACCCTATCACCTTGTAGTTCTTTTCAAGAACCCTCATCAAACGGGATTCCTGCTCTCCAGTCAAATCAACGGAGATAATGACTGGGTACGTCTCATGCTCACCCGCAAGGATCCTATACTTCAGCAACACTGGAAGCGGCATCAGCTCTAGACAACTGGGTGCTGGTGGATCTGGCCTCTAAAAACTCTGCGTGAAGGATGCCAAATCCGCATGGGAGAACTGAAACTCTCTGTCACTCTCTGAATCTGGAGAAGGCTGCTCTGATGGACTGTCTCTGGTCTGCTCGGCATCTACCTCCTCCCTAGCTGCAGGCTTAGTGGAAGTCAGATCTGGTATGTAATCATCAAAATCTGCCCAGTCAAAATCTGACTTCGAGGGATCTGTATCATCCAAGGTGGCCTCAGTACCACCATCATCATCAAACAAATCAGTCTCGCGGTCGAGAACCGGCTCTGCTGCCTCACAAGTATCCTTGACTAGGAATGCGCTCTCCAAGCTCTCCTCTGCTGGCATCTCTACATCAGTGAACTAATAAGGTGAGAGGATGGCCTGTGCATCTGGATCTGCCCATACTGCCTCAGCATCTGTAATCACAAAGTCGCAGTCCTGGTGGATGTCTGGCCCGGCATTTGTCATCTGCTCTGTATCGGAAGTAGTCTCTGAGCATGCTCTGTCTCTGGCTCTGCTGTCCTCGGTCTTCTCTATTTGTACACTTTCGCCCTCGATGCGAAAGTATACCTTTCCGCTATCATGGTCGGTCACAGCCTTGGTTGTGGCCAAGAACGGGCGATCAAGAATGATGGGGGTATCAG
Source organism: Ottelia alismoides (assembly GCA_037367405.1). Classification (NCBI taxonomy): domain Eukaryota; kingdom Viridiplantae; phylum Streptophyta; class Magnoliopsida; order Alismatales; family Hydrocharitaceae; genus Ottelia; species Ottelia alismoides. The sequence goes on from JAZKJV010001985.1 coordinate 652,178, forward strand.
TCACTGACTCAGGGATCTCCATGTCCAACACTACGAAGTCCACGGGGAATTTCAGGGCCTGAATAGTGACGAAAACATCACTAAGCAACCCCTTCGGCCTCTTGACAGATTGATTAGCAAACTGAAGGACTGTCCTGCTCTGTCGAAGAGTGCCCAACTCGAAGCGGTCGAGAAGGGCTGTCGGAAGTAGGTTGATCGACGATCCGCTGTCTAATAGAGTACGGTCGAACCTCTGCTCTCTAATATGGCATCTGACATACGGGGCTCCTGAATCTGGCCTCTTGGCCGGCAGACGGTTCTGGATCGCGAAACAAGTAGCTCTAGTCAGCACATGAATCTATGAATGGTGGTTCTTCCTCTTCCTCCTAATTGTAGTCCTGTCTCTGAGCGAACGCTGGAGTAGAGGGATGTGCTGCAAAGCCTCCTGAAGAGTCAGTTGAATGTGAAAACGATCTATCATCTGCTGGCTGAACTCTTCCTGCTGCCTCTTTTTGGGATTTTCTATTTTCTTCCCCTTCCCCATCTGAAGAGCTCTAGGGAAGGGGATCACATGGTCCTTCTTTTATGAAGGACTAGGAACGGGTCTGAGCTGCTCGACGGCAGGATCCACACATACATCAAGCACCACAGTGGGACCAGAAGAAAACAAACCCTTTCCTTTATAGCCAGAAATGTCTCGAGATACATCAATAGAAGGAAAAACTACAGGACTCTCAGAAGAACTGGTGGCATCAGCACCACCCTCGACTAGAAGACTTGCGGCCTCGGTACCGTGCTCTGGCTCGACAACATGGGTGGCCTCAGTACCACCTCCTCCAACTAGTGAAATGGTGGCCTCAGTTTGCCAGTGGGATCAGCATCCGTGGTGGCATCAGTACCACCGTCATCATCTCTAGCGGCCTCAGTACCGCTCTCCTCCTCGCTTGGCGCTCTGGAAGCATCCTCAGGGTGTCGCTCAGACGAGTCGCTGCCTGCTGGCATCCTACCGCTCCTAAGTGTGACAAAATCAGTATCAAACAAATATGCATACATATCTCCAAATGTATCACTAGGAGTGGCATACTCAGTATAAACTACCTGCTCAGACTTCCTCTTGAGGTTGTTGGGATTCGGCTCAATCTGGGCAGGGATGGCGGCCTTCCCTCTCACTATGTCCCGCATCTCCTGGCGGAACTCATCCATCTCACGTCGGAATGTAGCCTGCTGATCGGTGAGAAGGCGGGCTATGTCATCCAAGGCGGGGTTCTCATAGGATGGCCCATGAGAACCTGACGGGTTGCCTCTCTGGTAGTGAGGCTGTTGTTGCTGCTGCGGTGGGTGAGAGGGGTAAGACCGTGGATGATGCTGCGGCTGATGAGGCTAATCACGCCTCCAAGACTGTCCCTACTGATAGGGACGAGGACCATACTGCTGTGACTGTTGTGGCTGCTGCTGTGGGTAAACTGGGTGCTGCTGCTGCTGGTGATCCCTCTGATGGTTGTACTGGCTACCCTGTCGTGACGGTTGCTGCTGGGGCTGGGCACCTCCGGCCGCCCAATGGAATCCGGGATGGTCTCATCGGATACCAGGCTGGGGGCGGTCGTACCAAATCCCGTTGACATCCATCAACGGCTCTGAATCGTACTGGGGCGGCGGGAGCAGTGCCAGAGGCTGATCCGGCTGGTATACAACCATCTGAGTGTCAGTGGATGGTGGTGCCCGGTAAGTAAGCTGCGGCTGCTAGTACGGCTCCGCCTGTACAAGATGGACCTGTCTAGGCTGCTGGTGGGAGCTGGAGCGCTAGGACGAGCTGCTGCTGCTACTCGGATCACCTCGTCTAAATAGGTGACCTAACGGCCGCTGCCCGACTAAACATACCAATAGTCACCAGATTCATATGGGCTACTGAAGAGTAGGCAATGATCTTCTTAAGATCGATCTGTCTTAAAGTGGTCAAGGAAGTATATATTATAGCAATCGCGCTTAAAGTATAAATGAAAGGAGTGAAACGAAGTGTCGCTTCGGGAAACATGGGTATTGAAAATCTTAAAAACCCGTAGGTTCCCAATTTTAAAAGAATTCCTGCCAAGATGACGGATCCAGCCGTAGGTGCCTCCACATGGGCATCGGGTAACCAAATATGAACTGGTACCATAGGCACTTTGACGGCGAAAGAGGCGAAAAAAGCAATCCATAGAAAGATTTGGCGCCGCTCACTAAATTCTGTGGTTAATAAGATTTGTAAATCGGTGGTTCCTGAAGACGGGGCTGGGAAGCCGTCTGTGCCTCCTAGAGACACATGAGCTGTGTCTTCAGGTCACTCAGAGTCTGTGCCATCTGCTCCATCTGCGTGATGCCCTGGCACTGCTTCTTCTCAATGATCTCCATCTGGTCCAGCTTCTCGCTGATGATCCCCATGTCTGTAGTTTAACTCTCAGCCTGTTCTGCTGCCGCTGACGAACTGGATGGACCGACGTCGACCCATGCTATCCTCTGGTACTGCACGGTCTGTGGCTGCTAGCGTCCCTGTATGTACAATTTGGCCTGGGACATCACCATGTAGTTCTCGACGATCTCCTCATAGATGGCCCAGACCTGATCGTGATCCTTGGCGAAACAGGACCCGCCACAAGAAGCGTTCACCAAGTCCTGAAGCTCTGGTGTCAGCCCACTGAAGAAGCTCTGAACAAGGTTCGGCTTCGAAATGTCATGGTGCGGGCATCCGTCGGTCAGCTCACGGAACCTCTCCCATGCCTCGTGGAATTGCTCATTGGGGAGCATGGAGAAGTTGTTGATCAGGGCTCTAGCGGCGTTCGTCCGCCCGAGTGGATAGTACTTTTGCAAGTACTCGGTGCGGAGTTGCTCCCAGGTGTAGACGAACTTCCCTAGATGCTTCAGCCAGGTGGCTGCTCTGTCTGCTAAGGAGAAGGAAAAGGCAATCATCCGTATGGTATCCTGGTCCACCTGACGGTCGTGGAGTGTGTTGTAGATCATCAAGAACTCCTGGAGGTGGAGATGGGGCTCCTCTGTGGCGAGCTCGTGGAACCGGGGGAGAAGCTGCAAAGTGTTTGGGGGGAACTTGAAGTCCCCCACGATAGCTGGAAGCAGAACACAATGATGCATCAAGGTCGATCCGGGGTTGTGTAACTCCCGCATCAGTCTCGGTGGATCTGCTGTGGCTGTTGCAGCTGCGGCAGTTGTCGCATGGTCGGGCATCCTCGGCCCGTCTCCTAGCTCGCGCTGCTCGCGATCTACTCTCAACTGCTCCATCTCACGCCTCATGTCCAACATGAATGCTCCCTGATCCCTCAACTGCTGTTGCACTGTCTTGAGGGAGGCGATCAGGGTGGAGTTGATCGCACCCTGGTCCATAATGAAAGTCTGATCATGCTGAGGACCTCTGGTGCGGTCGTCACTGCTGCCAGCCATGGTCTCTGCAAAAGCAAAAGACCCAAACTCAGGTGCCTATAAATCTGACTGTCTCTCCTCTAGCACTGGTATCTCGGACTCAGAAGAAGGGGGATTGAGGGGGAACAGGGTGGAGTCGAACTCGGGTTCGGAGAGCGGGTCTCGGCTCTCGCGAACCAACCTAGATGAGCGGGCAGACGTGCTGGAAAGCGGTGCAGCCAAAGGCTGCCTAAGAGACCGTCTGCCCATCATCTCGATGTGGCGAGTTGGGCGGATGAGATCTGGTGATAACTATGATCACAAGCAAACCCCCGATTCACCAACGCAACGTGAGCTGAAGACCGTAAAGGCTCGGTCAATTATCTTGTCAATTTTATTAGGTGATCAGTCAGGATAGCAGAGCGATTACGTGACATGTTGGGTAACCCGATATTTTCTCAACCGACTGTCCTGTACAGAAAGAGCCGGTAATCAGTCGAGAAAATTATCAGAGGGCTCTACCTAGTGTGCGAGTCACTCTCTTGCGGAAGCAAACCAGACAAGGAGGGGGTTGCTCTCCCCAAGACAATTTTTTCGGTGATCGTCTTTTAGGGTCGATAGAGTTAGCAGTCCCAATTTCATGATTTCTCTTTTTAGGTATTTTTCAATAATCAAACAAAATCGCCTAACGAATTTTTAGGTTCTCCTGGTTATTAAGTCCAAAAATCAGGGGGGAGAAGTCGAAAAAGCCGATGCACGATGAAATCAATGATGCATGCAGAGTAAGAAATGTGTACCTGACTCCAGCAGTCTACATGCAAAATGATCTGCGCAGAATTGAAAGACTGAAAATAAACTACCTAAATGGTACAGGCGGAAAACCGAGTCCCTAAACAACAATTCTAGTCGAAAGAATGGCTAGTCGACCACCAGCATCCAATCCAAAGAGTCCGGTCTCGGTCCACTCCTCCTCCTCCCGATAAATCGGGTTCAGGAGCAGCGCTTGGTAGGGTGGGCTGCGGCACGTAGGCTCGAAGGAAGTGAGTTGACTATTTTATTAATCTTTTTATTATAGGTCCAATTACCGATCTATAGTTGCAGGCAGATATATTAGGGTGCTTGGATCCTACTAATACGTCACAATCAAGCAGAAAATCCTAAGGCTAGGGGCTTGGAAATCTGTGAGAAACCGGAAAAGGCAGTAGAGAAAAAACAAAAGCCGCGTAAAAGCCACGAAGAAATCCGAGGGGTCCCCCAAGCACACCGGTGCTAGGCGAAACAGACCGCGAGAGTGTCTAAGTCCAAGAGAGTGTCCTGTCCCTGTATTATTACAATAGTTCAAATGTTTCAGAAAATAAACCTAACTACTCTAAACTATTCCTCTCACACTCGGCTGCTTCCTCGCGCTCTCCTGTGGCTCCGTGTAGAAGGGAGCCGCCTCCGATCACCGCGGTTGCTCCGGCTCCTCGAAAGTTACAGCCTCGGTCCTCGGACCCTCGCAAGAAAATAGCAAAGTGTATTAAGCTAGATAAAATAAAAAAATAAAGCAAATAAAATAAACGGGGATATATGTGCAAAAATACAAATAAAAATAAACAAGCAAAAATAATCAAAAACAAAAATAAAAGAAAAGAAAATAAAATAAAATAAAATGAAAATAAAAGAAAAATAAAAAGCCACGAAAAACCGTAAAAAAGAAAACATAATAAAATGAAAAATAAACAGACTACTAAGCCGTGCTCCCCAGCAACGGCGCCATTCTGATGAGCCAAAAATCCGATCAATCCGGATCAGGTCAATATAAATCACACTCGAGTCGTTACGACCCGAATCGATAGAACTCTCGGCTCAACAAGGAAAATGTAAGAGCAGACCACCAAAACAAAGACAAAATCAATAAAATCAACTAGTGGCACTGGCTATTGGATTAGCATGGTATAGAGACAAGGGTCAGACTCAGGGAGCACGTGATGGCCTTATGACCTACGAAGTAGTCAAAGAAAAATAAAAATATAAACAAAGGATTTTTGGTGTATTTTTAATATTTTTATATTTTTTGGAATTTTTATTTATAAAGAAAATAGGAAAACAATGAAAACAAGCAACTATCAATAATTATTTAACTATCAAAATTGCTCAGAAAAATCAAACAAAAATGTTTTTAGATTTTATGAATTTTTTACTGTTTTTGGTTAATGTTTGGTAATTTTTTGATTTTTATAGAATTTTATAAAAATAAAAGAAGGCTGAAATGCAAAAACACTGTCCAGCCAAGCTCTTAAGACAAAAATAAATATACAATGATCCCAACAGAGCCTGGAGGTATTTTTCTGTGAAGTATGAATAAAAAGGAATAATCAGGAAAAGATCAATTAATTTTTGGTTTTTTCTATGATTTATTAGAATTTTTATGATATTTTCAATGTTTTTTTAAATTTTATATTTTTTATAAATCCAAAAATGACCAAAATTGGTCAGAAAATTGAACACACTAAAACAAACAAAATATGTTTAGAATTTTTTGAAAATGTTTTTATATTTTTTTGTGATTTATATATCTGGACAGAGAGAAAAATAGAGGTTTTTAAATTTTTAAAAATAGAAAAGGGCTCCAAAAATTTCCCAAAAATTAGTGAAAATACTACACAGTGGCGAGATCCATGTGTCAAATTTTCACTTGATTTGGATGTAATTTGATATTTTATTCACAACAATCAAAAGCCCACAGTTCACAAGGACCTGATTGTCATAAAAGTATGTTCCAGGGGCCTAAAAGTAACAAGAAAAAAACTGCAGGGGGTCCAGGTGCAAAAATCCCACGTACTCACGTGCCACGCACGTGAACTGGGCACTCAGGGACCCAAATGTAAATATTTTAAGTTCCTGGACCTATTAGCAACATGTGCTAAATGTCCAGGAGCTTAAGTGCAAATTACCCAAGAAATTCGGCACATGTGGAAATAAAAGACTCACAAGGGTATATGTGCAAATACTAAAAAGATATTTTCATTAAATAACAACCAGAACCACGGGCCCTTACATGCAATTTATCACAAAATACATGTGACGAAGCACGTATCCCACAACGTACAGGGGTATAAAAGCAAATAACAGAAATGACAAGGTCCTAAGTGCAGATGTTCCAAACTTAAATAAACGCTATAAAATAATTACAGGACTAAACACTAAAAACTAAAAGACCGAGGGCCTAAGGGAAATTACCCCCTATTGTGATCCAAAGGCTGAGATGGCGCCGCGTGGTGGATCTGACTGCTGCGGATGACGGTGCTTCAACGAAGAAGCCCTGGATCTGATCCAATGATGGAGGGTGCGCCACATGGTGGGATCAACGGTTGAGAATAGCTGGCGCTAACCCTCGCTGGATGGAGGGTGGAGAAGGGGCCACGTGTCTGATTTGACGGTGGTTGTTGGCCTCTTCTTCACCTTAATCGAACGGTCCACAAGTGATCTGGGCCTCCGGGGTCGAACGGACGGCAGAGGAGGGTCCTGGAGGAAATCCTCGCCGACGAACTTTGCCGGAGTACTGGGAGCGCGCTGGACCTCTACAGGAGCTGCTGATGATCGGAAAAGATTCGTCGGGGCCTCCCGCGTCTGAAGAACCCCTCCGATGACGCAAAGGAGCTTCGGAGAGCCCAGGCGACAACGGCAGAGCTGAAGCTCCTGTGTTGAATATGGAGGACCTCAGATGGTCCTCCTCAGACCTACGAAATGGCACAAAGAGACTACTGGGTCGAGGGCAAAATGCCTCGACCCGGTTAGAAGCGTAGTGCGTGGACGGTGCGTCGTGGTGGTCGAACTCCAGCGAAGCGGCGGCGAAGGAGTTCGAAGACCCTGCTCCGGGGCGAGTCAGGGGGTGCGAGTGGGTGTAGAAGGTGCAGAGGAGGCTCGTGAGTATGATAGTCGATTCCGATGATCGAGAAGGTGGATGGTGTGGTCGGAATCAATGGTCGTCGGCAGAGGATGGAATTGGGGTAAACGAAAATTAGCGAAAGATAAAGGGAACTAAGGATACCTGATGGTCGAGGTCGACTGGGGATGAGCTGCTGTAGCTCTAGGTCCTTGCTTCGAGGGCCGTCGATGCCCGAGGCTCGAGCACCACGCAGGGGGCGGTGCACGGCGGCGCAAGGCTACCGGATCGATGTTCGGGACTCCTCCTCCTCACTGCGACACCGCCAATCACTTGTTGTCACTCAGGCGAAGGTGGTGGAGGTCCTGGGATGGAAAGAGCGGAGCCAAAGATGCTGGAATCGTGCGGCGGAGCTGAGCATTTAAATGGCTAGGGGTCCGAGAAGATGGGAGTCAGGTGACTCGATTGGAGCGCGGATCCCCAAAACCCACCCCGGGCGTGGATCTAGATCGATCGGGGAACAAACAGAGCCCGTGGTTTTGAAGTTTGATGTTCGGATCATGACGCAATAAATGGGAGAAGTCGGGTCGGGCGTGCAGATCCGCGGAATTGTGGTCCAAGGGGGGGGAGTTGACCGGGGGATCAACATCCCCCGTGGACCAGTCAGAAGCGGCCACATCATAAATGGTTTGGAAAATCAATATAAAATAGCAAATTGCATATTTTGGGAAAAGTTAAAATACAAAAAATGTTTATTTATTTATAAACAATTTTTTTGTGATTTTTATTTATTTTTTTGAAATCAAAATTAGGTATTTGCAATATAGTACTATATACATAGGTATATACAATATTGTATTTTTATTTTGATTTTTAATTATTTATTTTTGTACATTTTTATTCCAATTTTATATTTTATTTATTTATAGAATAAAATTTGGAATATTTTGGTATTTTTATTTTATTTTTATTAATTATTTACGAGGCTTAAATAATTAGATATATACACATATATACATGGTATATATACAATGTTGGAAGTTGGTTTTATTTTTATTTCTTTTTATTTTATTTTTGTTTTTATGATTTTATTTTATTTATTTACATTATGAAGTATAGAATATGGACACATTTTTAGTGGATTTTAATTTATTTATTTATAGGGATAAATAAATAAGTGTGTGGTCTTATGTACATGATGAATATATACAAGGAAGGGTATTTTTATTCTCTTTTTAATTTTTCTCATTTTTATTTTAATTTAATATTTACAAATATATACAAATAAATACAACCCAATTTTATTTTTATTTAGAGGAAAATATTTTTATTTAATTACAGGTATATGTACACATGTGTGAGCTTCCTTATCTCTCTCTACTTGGGTTTTTATGCGGTCTGGCCCATGCTGAGCCCTCCCTTGGGATTAGGTCGCTCAATATTTATTCTAAATATCTCCCTCTTTTTCTTTTATTTCTTTATTCTTTTATTTATGCACAAAAACATGCTAATTATTGTATTTTACACAATGCATGCAATTTGATAATTATTTATATTTACAAGAATATACATGTGTTTGGCAAAGGTTTTGTAGCTAAAATAAAAGAATAAAGAGTGATGAATGGGTATTCATCAGTCACCACTAGCATGTGCGGAGAATCCTCAGTGAGCCGCCTCCGTTGTCGGATCAAGAGGAGGACGTTGGACAGAGGAGGAAAGCTAGATCGAAGGAGCTCCGACTCCTTCTTCTTGATTGCTCATCAAGGACCTTCGACCATTTTTCGATGAAGTACACATCCTATATCTAATATGGGCTGTCTAATTAAATCGAAGCATTGTCGTCCCATAACTATAGGATCTGCCACGCATCATCCAAAGAGCGACTGGATCAAGGGGTGTTAAGTGGATAAAATTGCAAACCCCCCATATTTTTTTGTATTTTTTAAAGAATCTTGGAAATATCTAATTAAATGAAAAAGTTTATGGAACATTTGCACTACAACCATTATATTTTCTATATATTATAAGTTAGTCCTCTGATAGCTTAGCTCACATGGACCCCCACGTGAGCATGGCAAATATCACTTGTACCCCTCCAAGTTTTATTATTACAATTTAGTTCCAAAATTTGTATATTATGTTGAAAATCTTTGGGTATTTTGCATGTACACCCTTGTAGTGTATTTATATTGTAAATATACCCCATCAGTTCTATATAATATTTTTTGTGCATTTCTTTTTGGATTAAATAGTCTTTGTCCTCTCTAAATCATGCAAAAATTACCGGATGTGCTTTGAATGATGCATTAACATGCCTATACTTTTATTTGAAATTTCATTACATTTTCAGTTTATTAAAAATTATTTTATTTCTATTTATCCCCTATTTAGAGATAATAATAAAAAAAGAAAAAATACTTTTAAAAAATTCCAAAAAATTTAGGTGTTATATAATACTACATAATATAGTTATAGACCAAAAAACAAAAAAATCGCAAAAAAGAACAACCTAAAAATAAAAAAACTTTCCTAACTATAAAAAATAAAAAACATTTTAAAAAATACAAAAGATGTTTTTTGTTTTTTATTTTTATATACACTTATTACTGCATATTAAAAAAAGTTTTAAGGATTTTTGGACTATTTATGTAATTTAAGACATCAAAACATTTGACCTATTTATTAACTCCATAATTTTGAGTATTTTAGATTTAAAAATACCTTTAAATTAGGAAAACAATCTCAGAGAAATTGCAAAAATAGAGAAAAATATAAAAAAAGACAAAAACATGTTATTTTTTCATTTTTTGAATATTACTAGCTATATTTATAAATATAAAAGACTTTAAAGCCATAGACTTATATAGTACTATATATTCCGATTAGTCTTATTAATTATTATTATAACCTATAAATATATCTTACACATTAAAAAAAATAAAAAAGAATTTATCCTATTTATATTTACTAAATTTTCCTATATTGATTACGTATTACCTATATGTTATTACTTACATTAATATATATGGGAAAAGGGATCCTACATCAGCGGGTGCAGGAAATTAGCTACACCCACCATATTTTTCATTATTTTTTTGATTTTTTTGAAATGAAAATTTGGGGGATTTAGATCGCAATGTACCACCATGTTGTCATTTCAATTTCAACTTAATTCGAGACTTCTATCATCTCCATCAAGAGCATCAAATTTTAACGATCTCAGAATTGCTGAAATTGACCCCTTTTAGATGAATATGTTAGGAGTGTTTGTTTTGCATGAAACTTGAATCACATATTCCACTAACTATATTAAGTATATCCCCCAAGGATTTCTTTAAAAAAACTAAAAATAGTGGTAAAAAATGGTCGGGTGCAGGAACTTACCTACACCCCCCGGTGCAGGCTCCCTAACCCCAATATATATTATCTTATAAAAGAAAAAGAAACTTAAAATCCGAAAAATATAAAGAGAAATTAAAAACTAAGAAATTAAAAACACAATATAATTATAAATGTAAAAAAACAATAAAAAATTAATATTGTAAAAACTCACAAAAAAAACACAAAAAATAGTTGTTTTTCCTTCTTTGTATACAATAATTATTTGCCTATCCCCATAGCTCTCTACGGTTTGACACTTAGAATACTTATACCTTATATACATTTTTATTTGGGTTATAATAAATTTTATCCCACTTCACATTGCTTGATTTATATATACTTGTAGGTTAATTGTGGATAGAGTCGGATCTTGTGAAAAGGTCACCTCAACGACTGTGGTCCACCATGTGAGACCACAAGACGTCCTCCGTGGATCTTTGGCTACATCAAATGGCGTTGTTACTGGGGAGCAATGCTTACGATAGGATTTTAGTTTACATATTTATTTGCATAATTATATCTTTTATTTCTTTTATCTATATAATTGGTTTATTTGCTTCTAACATTTCTCATTGTTGAATTTCCTATGAGAGACAATAAACTGACTCTTTAGGGAGTTGGAGCACCCGAGTTGTGAGGATATCAACCTTTTCTCTTTAGGTTGATTGAAGAGAGCAAGAGAGAGAGAGAGGGAGAGAGAGAGAAACATAGAGTGAAAGAGGAGAATGATTTTTAGCTTAGGATTTTTCTTTTTGTTGTGAGAGAGTGTTATTTTTATTATGCATTATTAATTGTAATAATACAAGACTTGGACTTTTGGACAATACACACTCAAAGAGGTCTAGTGCCGGGGTGATCGTTAACCTGGGGGCCTCATCAGATCTTCTGCGTTTTCATAGCCTTTTACCATTTTATTCTCTCTATTTTCCCCTTTGTTGTCATTTGTATTCTATGTTTTGTGTTTTCTGCCTTTTTTTTGTTTCCTGTGATCTTAGATTTTAGGACTTGCTTGTTCGTGTAAAATAGGTCCAAACACCTAATATATTGCATGTGCCTATAGCTTCCACATTTGGACTTAGTTCAAAATTAATTGTTGACTGCTTAGACCCCACATGCTACGAGAGGTCTCTATACAATTCTTGTAGGATTCGGTGTGGCAGACACCAATGAGCCTCCAAGATCAGACTTTTAGGTTTCTCTTCTAGGTATTTAGCATTTGGTTCTTTACGATAATAGCAGCTCCTGCTTAAGGCAATTTCAACATTTGTAAATTTTGATATAGTGTAAATTTATAAAATTTTATTTTGCATCTCGCATGGAAAGAGCTGGGAAACATTATAATTCTGTTTAACTTCGCATGCATCATTCGATACAAAGGTGAGGTTTCCATCTTAATGTCACTTTCATGGATTTTCCATCTTCTCCCCCAGTTTTGTACCACTTAGGATCAAAAAGAAAATACAAAAAAAATCGTTAGGCGCTTTATTATAAAAAATATTCAAAAAAATGAAAACAAAAAATTTAAAAAATGGGATTGTTTAATAATTTTGACCTAATTCAAAATTCGTAACGAACCATCATTCTTTGGGGTTCATAAAGCCAACATTGTTTTCAGCTACTATCCAGACAGAGTGAGGTGCAACCCATAAGGATTATAACCCAAATCCTGATCTTTGGCATACTTGATTATCACATGGGGTGGTGAAGTATTGGCACTACTATAGTACACAGGTGATGACCCATCTATCAACTCTTGTTAAGTATAGAATTAATCTAATGTCAATGTGACCCAAATTAATTAGCACAATCAACGAGAAAAATCAACCACTCATAAAATCAAATAATCAATGTGAGTGGCTTCGCTATTTTATTTACCTGGTATAGCAACCAGGGTCGAACACAAGGAGCACGGTTGAAAAACGAAGTAGTTGGATTTTGGGAAAACAAATATTATTGGTGGTTTTTAATTTTTCAAATTTATAATTTTAGTAAAATAGAAACAAACATAAAGAATAAAAGATACACACAACATTTTTTTGTGTTAAAAAGTATCAAAAATAATCATAAAATTGTGATAATTTTTTTTGATTTTATAGGATTTAAATTGTTTTTGGTAATTTTTAGGGATTTTTCAGATTTTTTTGTGAATTTCTAAAAATCAAACACTGATAAAAAGACTAAACAATGCACAACCAGGAATAATTTGCAAACTAAAAATACATAAATTGCCCAAAATTCCTGGATGGTAATTTGATGACAAAATACAAGTAAAAATCTACAAATGAAAATAGAAAACACTATTTTTGGATTTGTCTACATTTTTATATGATTTTTATAATTTTTCAAGTTTTTTGCAAATTTTAGGGTTTTTAGTGGGTATTTTCAAACAAAAATGATAATAGAGACAAAACACAACAAAATACAGCTACAAATTTTTTTTGGAATGTTTGATATATTTTTCAAATTTTTATGATTTTTCTAAGACAAATAGGACACTTTTTAGGGGTTGTGAATGTTTAATACTATTATGAATCAAATTATCAAACCAAAATCACCACTTAAATAACAAGCAAGAAGGAGTTAGCAAGTATTTTTGTAGAATTTTTAGGTCCAATTTTCTATTTATTTCATTCAATAAAAGACAAGAAGTTAGAAATAGTTTGTAGGGACCCAAATGTTAATACGTTAAGTTTTAGGATAGAACATATAACATAAATTAAAGTTCCAGGGATAAAGATATAAATTGATCATTCAAAACATGTGCATCACGTGATCCAAGTAAATATGGGTATAAGTGCAAATATCAGAACATAAACTTCAGTTAATAAACAACAAAAAAAGCAGGGCACAAGTTGCAAATATCCAAGCAAAACATGTGGGGACACATGCGACTCAATCTCTATTGGACTGAAATGCAAATATAGGGTCCAAACTATAAATGTTTTTAACTACACATTTTATTTACTGGACTAAACTAAATGAGACAACATGCAGGGAAAAAGTGAAATATACCAAGTGAGCACATGAGGCACACGCGGGACCTCTGAGGGTTCTGTTGGTCCTCTGCGAAGCTAATCTGATGGTTTAGAGATGGTTGGTGACGTGCAGACCAATCTGATGCGTCAGATCTGATCTAACGGTCTGCAAGGCTACTTGTCAGGCAGCTTAGATGAGGGTTCCAAAAATGATCCATTAGGATAAGATTCTAGCAGAAGGCTCGGATCAAATCTGGGACGAGACTCCAGATCAAACGACGGAAAATATGGCTGGAAGAACATGCGTCTGACGAACTTCACTTAAGCGTGGAGGAGGATCCATAGCTCCGATGAAGCTGTTGCGGAGTCCAGCATGGTCGTGGGTGCTCTTAGCGTCGAGTGGGAGGCCCATATGGGAAGATGATCGGTCGGATGAACGGGATAGTGGCCCTCCTCTTGCAGCTGCTCCGCCCGAGCAGTAGGGGCTCTAAATTCTCCTCCTCGCGCGTCTCGAACCTGCAAGGGGTAGAGGGACTCGGAGGGGTCTCTCCGGCCTTGTAATTGAATAGCAAAGCGAAGAGAAGCGACGGTGAGGTGGAGCTTTGGTTTCCAACGAAGGTGGAGCTTTGGTTTTATTGATATTGTGACTTAATCCTGCTCCGATGAGTAGGATCCAAGGGGATAGGTTGCACTGAAAGATGGAGGGGGAATAGGAGGATTGATCTGTGTAGGTAGATGGTTGATATGGGGCTCTAACCATTAGGTCGAAGCAAGTAAACTGCGGCGGCGATGGAAATGGAAAGTCGGATCGAAATGGAAAGTAAGGGCAATATGAGTGATACCTGATGCTCTTGAAGGGATCAACAAAGTCAGGAGAGGTGGAGGCAGAGGTTTTGGCCTCAACCAGGTTGCGACGGACCGTGGAGGCTAGACGCGGCGGAACTCCGGCCACATTGGTGAGTTGTGGCCGTGAAGATACCAAACTTCGCTCCGAAAGCTCCTCCGGGCTGCTATCACTCGGCTGGAGGTGGCTATGGGGAAGAAAGAGGCAAGGTACGAGCTGACATGCGCTGGAGGCAGAGGAGAGATTATATAGGCGTGCTCAAGGGTCTAGAAGGATCGATGAGGGATGCGGAACCCTAAGCATATCTGGTTGTGCCTAGGGATCTACAAGGATCACGGATCCTAGGAGCACAGTCAAGCAGTGGAATCAAGTCAAAAGGAGGTCAAGTTCGATCGGGAAAAATCCGAGAAAAATGCTCCGGCGAGCTGGAATCGGGTTGACCTGATAGGGAGGAGAGGTTGACCAGGGTCAACGATCCTATGTGGATCAATCCAAATGCAGAATGTACAAGTATGAAAGAATATAAAATATAAAATAATAAATGATTTTAAAATAGTAAGTATATAAAATAAAAAATTTTTTATTATTTTATAAACTATTTTCATTGATTTTTAATTATTTTTACAAATTAACTTATTATCGTATATACATTATATAATATTATGCACCGGTATAGTATACCTATATATTATATACTTGTATTTTTATTTTATTATTTTTACAAAATAATTTTTATTTTATATTTTGTTTATTTACAAAATAATTCAAGGAGTACAAAATGATTTTTATTTTATTTTTATAATCTTTATAAGGGTGTTAAATAAATAGGTAGATTATCCACACAAGTGTCTTTTGTACAATAAATTGTTGGATTTTTTATTTTGTTTTTATGTTATTACTAGGTCTATATACAAGTGTTATAAAATAATAAGATATTTATATTTCATCAAAATAAATATGAATAATTATTTTTACAAGTGTAGGTGGTATGCACTATACTCAGTGTACCCTATTTCTCTATATTTATTTTCTTTGTGATCAGGCCAAGTTTTGACCTTCTCTTGGGATTTGGGTCACTATGTATTTATTCTAAATACATTCTTCTTTTTCTTTTCTCTCTATTCTTTTATTTTTAGAAAAAATAGGTGTTAATTATGCACTATTAACAAAGCCATGTACAATGTTAACTTATTATATTTAGAGGTATTTATATATGGTTTTGATAAAAGATAAAGCTAAAATAAATGAATAAAGAATGAGAATCATAGATTCATCAATAGGAGAGTAGGGACTTGTTCACGACGGTGTTCCCACCTTGTGTCTGATGTACTGAGCTTGTGAGGGAAGTACTGAGAATACTAACTTGGTCTGAAGTACTGAGGTTAGGCCATGATGAATCCGCGATTCATCATCTCAATATATTGATCTTAGCAAAATCCCCGAGTAAAATCGCAAATAAATGCATATAAAATAAATAAAATAACAAAATGACTCTTGTAAATAAAACACATTAATTAGTATAGATTATATTGTACAAAATAAATTAACAATAAAAAGCCGCAAAATAAAGGAGTTTTACACATGTAAATTAACAATAAGAAGCTGTAAAGTCCAACTTCCCAACCAAATTACCGCTCCGTATGAACTCCAAATTCATCAAACTAACTTTTAAAGCTCAACTTAGAAAATTATCTTTCCAACGGAAGTTGTTTCATTAAAATCGGAGCTCATTTGCAAAAGTTGGATTTTGGGGCCTATATGTACATTGTATATTATGTATATATTCATTCTTTCTTCATTTTTTTATTTTATTTTATATTTGTTAATTACTAAAAAATCCAAAAAAATCATCGTTGTTTTGTATTTTGATTCTAGTATTTTAATGTATTTTTTCTGTTGTAAATATCTCTTATTTAAAAGCAAAAAAATATAAATTAGAAAAGCAAGCAAAAAATGTACATGTTGTATGTCTTCTTTTGTAAATTATCCACTATTTATTTTCTTCTCTTTTATTTTATTGTATTTAAAGTAGCCTACTTTATTTTATTTTATTTTCCTTTATTTATTTTTCATTATCTACAATAACCACCATTCAACTCCACCATTCCACCAAAATTTCTAACTTCTAATTAAACCCCATTATTTTTTTAACCTCCCACCACTTTAATAACCTCTCATTTTTCCTCTTTATATACATCTAATTCTCCTCATTCTTACCTTTGATCCATCTTTATGTGAGGAGAGCCTAGTTCTCAGAGTTTAATCGGTGACAGCAACGCAACCACGGTCGAGCGACGACAACCCTCTCTCCAGTGAGATCCGTTAGCTTCTTGGCCAACATCGCAACCGCATCTGTGTGTTAATCGAGCTCATCGCTCGTCGGCAATTCGAGCGAAGACCGTGCTCTTGTAATCACATCATTGGCGACCATCTCCATCGTAGGTATTTTTCCCTTCATCTTGTCATCATTTTTTTATCTTTGCATTTTTTTAGCACATCACACTATCACCATCACCACCATCTTACTCTTCTTCATCATCCTCCTTAACCATTTTCCCTTTTTGTATATATCCACTTTTGTTCCATGTTTAAGAAATCAAAATTAAAAAAATAAAAAAATACACATCTCAACACTAAAAAAATTCAAATAAAAAAAATAAAAATAAAAAAGGCAGCCACGCTGCCCACCGTTCCATCCCCTCCACCACGGGTAGGCAGCGCCACCACCCCCCTCCTTCCTGCCACCTCCGGCTGCTCACCTCAGCTCCACCGCGTAGGCGACGCTGCCCCTCCGTCCCAGCCACCCACGCCCCGTCATCAGCCGCGACCGCCCTCACCATTGCGACCAGCGGCCTCCTCTGCCTGCAGCAACGCGCCATCAATGCGCAGCCCCGAGACACTTCCTCTCCCCCCAACCACCACTGCGCCGCCCACTGCAGGCATGCGTGTCGTGTCGCCATCCGCGCACGACTCCGCGTCGTCCCTCTGTTCTCCACCGTGGATGCCCCTGCGCCCTAGCCGCTACCTGCTGAAGAAGAAGAAAGGCCTTTTGTGTATTTCTTTTTATTTTGTAAAAATTGCATTGTTTGCCCGCATAGTTTGTGTAATTACAAAAGACACATGTGCATGCTTTTATATTGTAAATATTGTTTTCTGAATTTGCAAATACAACCCTCTGTTCGCATTTTAAGTTGGACTTCAATCTTGCATATTTTTATTCAAGGAAAAATAACATTATGTTGAGCAAATCATTTGCTACCATCTGAATATTTATTTGTACTTTTATGTGTTGTGGGTAATTAATTAAAAATGTTTAAATGAAATTCTCCATATTTTACCCACATTAAGCTTTTAAATTCATATCTAACTCGCTATTGCTCCAAAATTCTTAAAAAATTAGAGATGATGCCCTGAAATATGTTTGAATTAGTGTCCAAATATATTTTAAATTGAAGATGTCATGTGCCTAAAATAAATCATAGAGTGATTTTGGTTTTTGATTTTTTATTAAATCCACACATCATATTTTTGTGAAATTTCAACTCTCTTGGATTGCTTGTATAAATACTACATTGAGATAATTCACACTCTGATTAATTTGATAGCATGGATTTATTAAGAATTAATTAGTCTCTATCACTCTGTTTTCATTAAAAAATCCATTTCCAAAAAAATTATTATAGCATCCTTGCATCATATTTTAATTCCAGTAATTTTTTCATAATTTTTACATACTGTTGAATGAAAAATTACGAAAAAAACCCATAAAAAGTATGTATTTTTCATTGTTGCATTTTAATTCGTAAAAATACAAAAAAATGTGTTTTATGTTCCTCACTGGATTAGGATTCTAGAAAAAATATAATTTGGCTAAATCGGACTAATTTCATATTAAAATTAATTTGTCTTAGTTGTATGCATTCTTAGTGTCTTAATTCATCCAGATTTGTATTTCGCCTTTGTTTTTGCATTAAAAAAACCCAAAAAAATCACTTTGAAAATCTAGTTCTTAATTTTTGAATTAAAACGACGTTGTTCTATTTCCTCCCTATGTTCGACCCCTGACTTGCCCAGGATATAAATTAAAGCCGAGACACTCTTCACGGAGATCTTCTCTCGGTTCTGATTGAATCGCTAAGTACATGTACTATACGAACGCATATTATACATCATTTTTAGCGGATTCATCAGTTGGCGCCGTTGCGTTCAAAATCGGCCTCTTAATAGGTCGTTCTAATGCATTGTAGCTGGCCGGATCGGATTTGTCAAAGAACATTTAATTCAAGATAATCAATCAAATCAAAAGGAATATTTATAAATTTTACTTTGGCAAGCCCAAGGTAGAATTCAGGGACACGAGCCTCTCTCGTAATTATTTTGCTTAAATCAATATAATTTAGTGTTGGATAAACATAGGTTGATGAAATGCATGAAGACAAGAAAAGATGCATTAAGTAAACATGAAAATATGCATTTTTTTGCTTTTTTATCATGAAAATAGATGCAAAGAAATGCATAAATATGCCCTAATCATAAAAATACTTGAGCCATTTCATTACAAATCGAATCAGACTCAATTTCATGAAGCTACATTCATTTTTGTAAAAAAGGGATGCGAAGCAATGAAATAAAGACTCTAAGGTATGAAAATAATACACCGAATCTCATAGTGTCAAATCTAAAGTACAAGCATGACATCAAGAAGATAATGAAAAGAGCTTCAAAACACCACTGAAATCGACTCAATCGGAGCTAGTATGCTCAAGATACACATGAGTGAAGCCAGGGGCATAAATGCAAGAAAACATGAAAGATAAGTTGCAAACAGGTCCCTGGGAGGGACTAAAATGCAAATAAAGAAATTTCAGGACCTTCCCTGTAAATAAACCACACGTGCAGGGGTATTTTTGCAATTATTAAAACACGCGAGGGTATATATGCAAAATACCCCAGGCGCACGTGGTCTGACGTGGGCTCTGGAGCTATCTGCAAATTTGAAGAAGCTGATGGGCCTCCCTGCAATTTGTCCTAGCCGCACGTGACCTGCACGTAAGCTCCATGTTCGGTGAAGAATCAGGCTTGGAGAAGGCTTGGGACTGCTACGGCTAGGCTTGGAAGGTACGAGCCTCCAGGCTTGGGCTCGGATGAGGCTCGGAGCGCTGGGCAGGCTCGGTATAGGCTCGGGGAACTTGATCCTATAGATCTGGCGTTGAGGCTCGGAGAGGCTTTGGCGATGACACGTGGCCGATCGAAGACCGTCCGATCATCAAGATCGGACGGTAGCTGGAAGTTGCGCATGACGTCGACGTGGAATCATGTACATCGTTGGATGATCATCATACGTGTGCCATCCAACGATGACTGCTTCTCCTCGGGCATCTTCCTCCGCCTCAGGGTGGTGGCGCATTCGGGATTCCGACGATGGTGTGCAAACTCCTACACTGTCCCTAGAGATCGGTGTAGCTCCAGAAGAGATTTGTGAGGCGAGGATATCATCTAGGAAGCACGAGCGAGGCTCTAAAGATCTCGACAAGGTTGGAGGTGTGTGCACGTCGGAATCAAGGCTTGGGAAGTTTGCTCCGACGATGCTCTAGCCAATGAAGAATGGTACCTGCAAGTGTTAATCCAATAGCCGAGGCATACACATGCGAGATGATTGAAATGGGGTCTCGTACGAGAGGAGAGATGAGAGACCGAAGCTCCATCTCCGACAAACTATAGAGGAGGTCAGGCGGAGGTGTTCAAATTATGGAGAAGAGAGGATGGTGATCTAGAGTGTGCACGAAGATGGTAGTGGCGGTGCGAAGCTAGGGAGATGGTTAACATAGGATTACAATGACCAGAAAGAGCTAATTTATTACAAGAAATCAAAGAAACTACAAGTAGGTCGGATGGAGCTTACCTGGTATTGGGCGGAGTGGAGAGCTTGGGCTTGAGTGTCTGGGACACGCTCCGATCATTATTGGACCCCCTGTAGCTACTAGGGGCAGCTTGGCAGAGGCGGAGCTCCGTGGGGCTCAGCCTACCATGGCTTAGGGTCTCACCGGAGGTTCCGCCTTTCGTCGCTCCTTCAATCTGGCCTCCCCCTATCACGGGGAGGCGGAGATGGCTGGGCGGAACCCCACGTACAAGTGGACAAGGTTGAAAAAGGGGCGCCCACTGTGAATTTAAAGTGTAAGCTTGGCGGTTCCGGGTTGTTGACGATGTGGGTTGGATGGGGAATAGGGAGAAAATTGGAGGGAGTCGTGAGGTGAGTGGTTGCCCGCGAGAAGAAGGGATGACAGGGCTAAGTCGTGGGGAGGTTAGTGAGTGGTGGAGATAGCTGAGAAGGTGGTAGAAACGGGAAGGGGTTGACGGGTTGGTGTACTGGAGATCGTGGGAGAGAGAGCTTTTGGATGTTGACGATAGAGTTTGGCCGTTGGATCTAGTGATCCAATGGCCACAATAGGAGTGCTGGTGAATGGACAAGATTAAATTTGGGTTGCTCGATCGAAGGACGTAGGAATAGCTACATGGCACGCTAAGGGCGAGGTGTTGGCCAATGGTCCAGATGGACTTTGAAGGGTTAGCGGGTGGTGGATATCATCTGCGATAATAAACGGTGAGGATACGCGGTGAATGAGAGATCGAGGGGCGCAGTCGCCGCCACGTGGCATTCTGTTGGCGAGGCGCTAGCAGGTGGCTGTGATGAACTCAGGAGCGAGATCGGACGATAGAGGAAGCGGTGGGACGAAGCGGTTGAGATAAAGGCGTGGGGTCAGACCGATCGGTAGAGATGTTGCCACGTGGAGGGAGAAGGGTGCGGCGCTGATGGAGGACTGTGATGGAGCCCAGGCTTTGATCGGATGGCTGGGAACAAAGGCGGGATGAATGGTGGCGATGAGGAAGGAAAGAAGGCAATCGGACGGCTGAGAGACAGCACGCGTGGCGCGCAATGAAGCGGGTCACATGGTGCAAACAGAATGCGCCACGTGGCCCAATCAATTTATTGCGACAAAGACTTAAAGAAATAAGGGGGGAAATGACCGAATTTGGGAAAACACAAAACATGAAAGTTTTAGATCTCTATGAGATCTACAAGTTTCATGTTGACTAAAAACAGAGAAGAGATCAAACAAAGGTAGGAAATATTTTTTAGAGCATTTTTAAGGGAAAAAACACCATGAATTTTAGTTTTGCTATTTTTTATGTTTTTAATTTATTCAATGACTCTGATATTTACAAGGAATTGCCTGGTTTTTATTAACCCTTAGTCTAAGTTAGGGGGTTAGTTTCAGTGAATTAAGAGACTGAAACATGGTTTCATCAACCCCCTATACTTAAATTTTGCTCGTCCTTGAGTAAGAAAGAAAATGAATGAGCTGGATTGACCCCCTCATGCATGTGCGTTCAAGATCCGATCTGTTCATGTCTTCTCAAATTTAGAGTTAGGTTATAACATGAAATTAATCTGAACACAAAAGCACATCTACCGTTCAGTCCCAATTTCCTTTTTGACCTTAAGTTATAAAATGAGAGGGGGAATCGGAAATCAGAATGCAAACGTGAAACTATGATGCATGCTCAGAAGAAGGTATACTTACAGTGAATCCGAACACTCTCCGTGCATTATGCAAAACTGAATTTGTAAATTTTACACTAAATGCATGCAGATCGAAAAAACCACACCTAAACAATATATTATTAGCGGAAAAGAATTGGATTGATTTGAGCTAAGTAGTACGTGTCTATGTGCGTCTCATTATGAATCTTATTAGATGTGTGAATCTTATAAGATGTGTGTGGCCTAAATTACGATGGGCGCAAACAAATTTTATTCTAAACTACCCTGTGCCTAATCCTTAAATTCGCCACTCAAGTCGAGCCCCACCCTCACCGGAGAGTGAAACAGGTCTCGACACACCACAAAGTAAAGTCCAAGTCTCTTTACAAGAAGGAGCTCTCATGCAAGAGTCGCTATAAAGGAGCATTTACTACCTAAATAGTTACAACACGATAATTACAAAAATTTACAAAACTCTCTCGAAAATAAATTGATTTTCTTACTCTTCAGCAATCGGCACGTGTCACATCCATCGACCTCCGATGTACTCCAAGTCCACTGGGCCCTCGCAAGGAAAATATGATTTATGTTAGAGAGTTAAAAAATAAAATATATACAAAAAATGAGCAGAAAATAATTGAGAGAAAAAAAGAAAAAGAAAAAAAAGGGGAATAAATACAAGGTGGCTCAAGGGTCAGACTACCCGAGTAAATGAAAATCTAAATCTAATTTCTTAAATTAATCCCTAAGGCGTTTTGAGGGCGAGGACGGCCCAAGAAGTGTTGGAAAGAGACTATACGAAGGGATCTTAGCTTTTTGGATATAAGTCCGAGATTGACCCAAGATAGATCTGAATGGAGGCGAAGAATCCATGTAGCCGACCCTACTTAATTGTGGGAAAAGGCTTTGTTGTTGTTGTTGTTGTTGTGAATCCCTAAGGCGTTTGCCTCCCCGGCAACGACGCCAGAACACACCCGTACATGTGTGTCTGTCTCATCGTCTTGCGTTTGAGTACCCCACTTGTGTGGGAAGTATCGGTTTCGACTGTAGGCTTCCTTTCTTATTCTTTGACTGAGTATCCCACAACACGAGATCAAGGACATCTAAGAGCATAGATCACATGTTACAAATGAAGTGGAAAGTACAAGATCCATTACTCGCAACACTCACTCTCCTATAGGGTTAGCACTTTAAGGAATTGTTATAAGCATTGCTTGAAAATGATAATGAAATTGAGCAGATAAAAATAGTCGAACTCTTACAACACATTGTGTTGGATTGATGAATCTACACTTGTATTGTGTTTGTTTGATTTAGATTCAGGTTAAAGATCCAATCTTGCACTTGAACCAGTTTTCTTTTTATCTGTTTTTATTTCTTCTTTCCTCGCTCATTGTGAACATTCACTATTTCCCTCTTCATTTCATCTATCATTTATCACTATCTTCCATTCCTAACCTACTCTTCTTCTATCCAAGATGTCATCTCATTGATGGTTTAATCGGGACCCCACCAAAACCCACATAGATTTCATGAGTTCAACAACTTCAATAAGGCAATTCTTGAGAACCCGATTTGGATCTTGCAAACCAATCTCCAAACTCCTCAACTTCTTCCTTCATTTCAATGAACCAGGATCACTCTTGTCCTACCATTTACCCCTTGTTGATGGAGATCAATTTTAGTCGATATCAAATACTCCATTCACGGACATCTGGAATCGTCCCTAATTCTAGATCATCTTTTCCACTTGGTACTATAGATTTGTAGTCTGAACGGTATGCCTCTTTTTGTGCAGATGCAACACTGGACCCAGTGCAGATCACATTTTATGAGTTTGATTCAGAGAAGGATCCTCAATGGAAGGGAAGGGACCGATCCAGCCAGATCAGGGCCAACCAGATCAGAATACCATAAATTCACAACTGCTCACATTCATCCAGGCCATCCAATAGTAGTTTTCAGATCAAGCTATTGCCCAGGTCGCTTTCCGAGAAATGCTGAATGACCTGAGGAGAGAGAGAACAGAGGAGGAGGATGAGGAGGTGATAATGAAGAAGAATATGGAAACTATGGAGGGCCCGTAGATGAGTCCAAGGGAGAATGGCCCAATCCTACTCTCAAAGAAACCTATAATACTGGTGCTGGACAGATGACATAGTGGACACAAATCCCTATAATCCCACAGACACTTTGAGTTCAAGCTGCAGTTTCTTACTCTTCTTCCCTTGTTCCACGGGAACACCAATGAAGATCGCTACCTCCATCTTCAACAATTCTCTCGCATTTGACGTATGACTCACTACCCCAACATTCCGTTGGACGTAGTCAAGATGGCCACATTCCCATTCGGCCTTCAAGATAGGGTTTTTCATTGGATGAACCACCTGAGGAAGGTCATGACAACCTTGAAGGAACTTAAGTCTGTGTTCCTCTAGAAATATTATCCACTCAGTCATCTTAGTAAGATGCACGTATAGATCAACAATTTCCCCCAAGTACCCCACAAATCAATAAATGAAGCCCGATAGAGATTCCACAATTTACAGGAGAAGTGCCCTCACAACAACATCCCAAAGAACAGTATGATCCAACACTTCTTCGAGGGCCTCACTCGAGAAAGTTAAAGGCTCGTAGATGCTACATGTCGTGGCTCCTATTTAAACAGGGATGTAGATGTTACCTGGTAGATCTTTGAAGAGATTGTCGAAGGAGAGGTTGCTCTATCCTCGTACAGAGCATGTCTGCATCAACCACAGCTCCACCACAAGTCCGTCGATATGGGAGCATCCACTGAGAATGACAGGGATGAGAACTCTAACCTCATCAACATATGGAGCCACCTGTCAAAAGTAGAAATCACTGAGAAGAGATCACATGACTTGGAGAAATTGTTTGTGATCGAACAGAGGACCCAACATCTGGACAATATGGATCATATCTCAAATTAGTTGGAGCAAATTGTGAGAACTATCAATGCCATGCAGACCATGAGTCCAATAGCCCCCTACTGTCACTGAGCAGAAAGAGCCACAATCATTAAGTCAGCCTCAACTAAGTGCAGGTTAGCCTCATGCCCGCCGTCGTCTCAACAGATTGTCTTGTTCCAGCAAGAGCTCCATCTTTCTGCATATGCATATCCATTTTCCCACCATCACCACTTTTTCAGAGGTGAACAACATATGGAATAACATGGCCCAAGTGGCTCGTCCATGCAGGCAACAACATGTCCAATCTTCAACTATCTGCCCGTATCACAAACCTTCTAGTGGGAGGTTTGTCCAAGGATCACACCAGCCTCTGCATCAGCACCAGCCACTATAATATCAGAACAACTGGAGGCAAAATCATAATTATCAACAGTCGTCATACCTCCAATATCAATTGTACCACGAGTACGTGGTTGTTTCTCATAGTCAGTATCCTCCTCCTCCTCCGCAATTTCATCACCAGAAACTCCCTCCTCACTACAACCAACAGTTGTGTCAGCCTCAATATTTCCATTCCCAATGTAGTCAGAACGCTGAAACCCAACTTTGGACTACTTGGACCAACTTTTCAAAGTCCTAACAGAGACGTTCTAAAAAGTTTAACGACCTCA